>CAWUFW010000135.1:0-600000 GCA_963921515.1 Calotriton arnoldi | reverse complement strand
AGCCGCAGGTGCATGCTCGATCACGAATGGCGTCTTCACTCGGAGGTGGAGCAAGGTCTCTTTCAGCAGTGGGGAGAGCCTTGGTTAGATCTATTCGCCACCGAAGAGAGCGCGCAATGTCATCAGTTCTGCGCGTTGGAATTTCCAAGGCGGCACTCGCTCAGCGACGCTTTTCGTCGCGAGTGGAGTTGCGGTCTGTTGTACGCCTTTCCGCCTATACCACTTCTGCCCAGAGTGCTGAAGAAGATCAGGCATGACCGGGCCCAAGTCATCCTTGTGGCTCCGGACTGGGCTCGAAGAGTATGGTATCCCGAGCTACTCAGTATGAGCATCGATCCCCCGATCCGACTGCCTTTTCGGGAGGATCTTCTGTTGCAGCAGCAGGGGACGGTCCTCCACCCGAACCTGTCCAGCCTCCACCTCTTTGCGTGGAGAATGAGCGGCGGCAGTTGATTCCCTTCGACTTGCCTCCGGAGTTTGTGACGTTATTCTGGCGGCCAGGCGGCCCTCTACGAAAGTGGTATACGCCTGCAGGTGGAACAAATTTGTGGCATGGTGCACAGCAAAGGCTGTGGATCCCCTTTCTGCCCCTCTTTCTGAAGTACTACTGTTCCTTCTTTCTCTGGCCCAGCAGGGCTCTCCTCTGGGCACTATCAAGGGCTATCTTTCTGCTATTTCGGCCTTTCTCAGGCTCCCTGATCAGCCCTCTCTTTTCAAGTCCCCTGTTGTAAATAGATTTCTCAAAGGCATTACACACCTTTTTCCTCCTACTCCTTTCGTGATGCCTCAGTGGGACTTGAATCTGGTTCTAACATACTTGATGTGCGCTCCCTTTGAGCCCCTTCACAACTGTCCTCTTCGTCTTTTAAAGTTAAAGACTGCCTTCCTGGTGGCCATCACTTCCGCCAGGCGGGTGAGTGAGCTCCAGGCTCTTTCTTGTAAGCCTCCTTTCCTTTCAGTCACCCGGACAAGGTTGTGCTCAGGCCCCGTCCTTCCTTTTTGCCAAAAGCGGTTACGGTCTTTCACATTGGGTAGACTATTACCTTGCCCACCTTCTTTCCGCCTCCGCATCCATCCAGAGAGGAAGAGCGGCTCCACCGTCTGGACCCAAAACGTGCGCTCTCTTTTTATCTCAAACGCACACAGCAGTTCCGGGTGGACGACCAGCTTTTTGTTGGCTACTTTGGCACCAAGAAAGGTCGGGCGGTCCATAAGAGAACCATCTCCCGCTGGGTTGTCTTATGTATCAAAGCCTGTTACTCTTTGGCTAAAAAATAACTTCCGGTGGGGCTGCGTGCTCATAGCACCAAAGCTACGGCAGCCACTACTGCATTGGGACGTGGTGTACACCTGCAAGACATCTGTCAGGCAGCCACGTGGGCCTCGCTGCACACGTTTACCAAACATTATTGCCTAGACAGCCAAGTCCGGAGAGACTGCTTCTTTGGCCGTTCTGTTCTCCGGGACTTTCTGGTGTGATCTTAGTTCGCAGACCCACCACCGGGGTTGGTATTGCTGGGGTATCTATTCTAAGGTAAGGAATCTATCACTATGTGTTTCTTTCAGATGGACAAGTTACTTGCCTTCGGTAACGCCATATCTGTAAGAAACATTAGTAGTGATAGATTCCTTACCGCCCCACCCATCCTCCCCGTTCTGCGGACTGATTTCTAGGGTTAAGGTCATCCCTTTCAGGGCCCTAGTTTCAGTGCACCAGTGGTCAGTATCTTGCATGGCTCTGCGTTCCTGGCACGGAAAGCCGTGTACAGAACTGACGTCGCGCGCGTGGGCGGCGTCTAAGTAGCGCCCGCGACGTCATCTCGGCGACCACGACGCCAACGACGGACGCGGAGCCGCACGACGCCACCTACCGACGCGCAGGGGTACTGCTGACGAAAACTTTCCGGATCCAGTCTGACGCCTGGGGATATTCTAAGGTTAGGAATCTATCACTACTAATGTTTCTTACAGATATATCGTTACCGAAGGTAAGTAACTTGTCCTACGAGACACTGCTGCCTGGACAATCAAGTCCGGAGAGACGGCTTCTTTGGCCGTTCTGTTCTCCAGGACTTTCTGGTGTGAACTTGGTTTGCAGACCACCTCCGGGGTTACTATTGCTGGGGTATCTATTCTAAGGTAAGGAATCTATAACTAACTGTTTCTTTCAGATGAACAATTTACTTACCTTCGGTAACGATATATCTGTAAGAAACATAGGTTAGTTATAGATTCCTTACCGCCCCACCCATTCGCCCTGTTCTGCGAACTGACTTCTAGGGTTAAGGACATCCTTTCAGGACCCTAGTCTTGTGCACCAGTGGTCAGTGTCTTGCATGGCTCTGCGCTTCAGGCGTGGAAAGTTGTGAACAGAACTGACGTCAGCGCACGAGGGCGGCGTCTATGTAGCTACCGCAACGTCATCCCGGCGACCTCGACGACGGGCGCGGAGTCGACCGACGCCACCTTCCGACGCGCAGGGGTACTGCTGACGAAAAACTTTCCGGATCCAGTATGACGCCTGGGGGAGATTCTACGGTAAGGAATCTATAACTAACCTATGTTTCTTACAGATAGATCGTTACCGAAGGTAAGTAACTTGTTCTTTAAGTTGCAATAGGGTTCATAATTCGCTGGGACTGCAGTAGTTCTTTATGTATGAAACTTTCCAGTATTGGGATCTACAGGATAAACTCAACCCATAAGTAAAATATTTCCAAAAGGTGTGCAGCATGTGCATTTACAACAAAAATAACCCCACCCCCGTTTTAGGGACATACCTAGCAAGGAAATGTTTTGTGACTTATGCCTTGAAGTTTACCCCTTTTGGAACAGGAGTTTGCAAATTTTCAACAAAAAATTCAATGCGCATGAGTATCTGAAAGAGACACGTTAGTGACAGATTCCTTACCTTAGAATATCCCCAGGCGTCAGGCTGGATCCGGAAAGTTTTTGCGTAGCAGTACCCTTGCGCGTCAGTAGGCGGCGTCGTGCGGATCCGCGTCCGTCGTCGGCGTCGTGATCGCCGGGATGACGTCGCGGGCAGAAACTTAGACGCCGCCCCTGCGCGCTGACGTCAGTTCTTCTTTTTTCCGCGCCAGTAAGTGCAGATCCGGGAAGAGCAGTGCCCTAGTCATTTTTTGACTAAACTTTTTGGTGATTTTTTCACTGTTTTTCTTCGAGTCATCTAGGCTCCGAGGTGTCGGTAGGGATGCCCGGCTTCAAGCCATGCGACGCCTGTGGTCGAATGATGTCGATCACAGACCCGCACTTAGAGTGTCTCTACTGCTTCGGCCGCGACCACGACACAAAGTCGTGTTCCGACTGCCGGGCCTTACACCCGAAGGCTTTGCGAGAGCGGTCTCGAAAGCTACTCGAGGTCCGGCAGTCCGCTCCGCGCCGCATCAAGCCCCGGTCACGGGAGAGGTTGAGGGGCCGGTCGCGGAGTCCTCGCCGGTCGTCGGAGTCCAAGTCTTCGCACTCCTCGGGTAAGTCGAAGCACAAAAAGTCTAAGAAGCACCATCGCTCTAAGACTTCGCCTCGCCGGTCTCGCGACTCGGCTGAGGCCCCTGTCGGCATCGTCCCCGCGGCTCCGGAGGTGCCTATGGAGCCGCCCCCGCATTACCCGTCCTTCCCGGGTTCGGGGGCGACTCCGGCCGAGATACAGGAATTCCTGTCGGCCATGGCCCGCCTCTTCGGGCCTCAAGGCCCCTCCGGTGCGCCTTCGGGCCCCGCTGGCCCTGATGGGGTTGCCCCGGCGCCGCCGACGACTCCGGTCCCGGCGCCGCCTGTCTCACCAGCCTCGCTCCCGGCTTCGGCCCCGGCCTCGATACCGGCTCCGGTGGTACCGCAACCCCCATCGACACCGGTTGACCTAACGACGCCGACGCCGATGTCCCCGGTGCCGTTCCTGACGCCGTCCGGGGCTCTGGGCGTCGTCGTTCCCCGGTTCTCTCCGGATCCGGACGCGGCGTGGGACCGACGTCGCCCGACGCCGGCTCCGGCGCCAATGAGACCTTGGGTCCCTGACGTCCCCCCTCCTCCTTATTTTCAATCGGAGGAGGACCAGGAGAGCTGGGAGGGGTCGGAAGACCCTCTCACACAGCAGTGTGAGTATGATCAGGACTGGGCAGAGGAACTTGGGGATGCCAGTGGTCTGGACACTTCTCCTGCCTCTGGCATGCTGTCTCCTCCTTCCGTGGCTAAGGAGGAGGGAGCAAATTTCGCAACGGTGTTGCGTAGAGCAGCTGGAGCCTTGCACCTCTAGTTGCCTACTGTGGCTGTCAGGACTAACCTCCTGACGGAAGTGCTTCAGCCAGCAGCTACCTCCTCGGAGCCATTGCTGCCGTTTAATGATGCACTGTCTGACGTTCTTTTGGGCACCTGGTCCAAGCCCACCACAGGGGCTCCTGTGGATAGGAACGTGGCCCGACGCCATCTCCCTGCTCCTGGCGACCCCTTGTTTCTCTCTCAACATCCCACCCCCGAGAGCTTGGTTGTCCAAGCCTCTGCCTCCCAAACCGCCTTCCCTACCGCCCCTCCGGATAGGGAATCCAAACGCCTGGACCAATTTGGGAAGAAGGCCTTTTCTTCCTCCAGTGCTGGCTTGCGGTCCGTCAACACCGCTTGCCTTTTGGGCCGATATTCCCACTCTCTGTGGGATTCGGTGGCGGCCGTTTTGCCCCAGTGTTCTGAGGAGGTCCAGACACTGCTTACCCGCACCATTGCGGAAGGTAGGGATGCGGCAAAGTACACCATACGTTGTGGCCTTGATACCGCCGACTCGCTGGGCAGATCGCTTGCAACGACGGTGGCGCTGCGTCGCCCGCCTGGCTGAGAGCAACTGGTTTCTCGGGTGATGTCCACAATACACTCATGGACATGCCCTTTGATGGAGTCGGTCTTTTTGGTTCCAAAGCAGACCATGCGCTGGAGCGTTTTAAGGACTCACAGGCTACTGCCAAGTCCCTGGGTCTTTCTGCTGTGCGCCCTCCGCTAACCTCTGCTTTTCGCCCCTTTCGTGGCCACGGAAGGGGCGCCCAGTCACGTCCGCTGCCCAGCCACCGGCCCGCGCAGCAAGCGTCTTCGCGTGGCCGAGGACGTGTCTCCCGCCGTGGCGGGTCGGGCAACCAGCGTGCGGGTCAGGCCACCAACTCCGCCCCGTCCGCGGCCTCCAAGCCCTCCTATTCCTTCCTTTCACGTGCACAGCACGCCAGTAGGGGGCAGGGTCCGCCATCACCTTCACCACTGGCGTGCCATCACCTCGGACAGGTGGGTCTTGGACATTGTCCGAAGGGGCTACTCCCTCCCCTTCGAGACCACCCCCTCAGCCATGCCACCTCAATTCCACCGCATGTCAGGGGATCACTTGGTGCTTCTGCAGAAGGAAGTCACGGCCCTCTTGGCCAAGAGGGCCATCGAGCATGTTCCGACCCCAGAAGTAGGACGTGGTTGCTACTCCCACTACTTTCTGGTGCCCAAAAAGGACAAGGAGGACATGCGTCCTATCTTAGACCTCCGGAACGTCAATCGCTTCCTCCGAAATGAGAAGTTCAAGATGCTCACCCTAGCTCGGGTCTTGACTGCCCTCGACCCTGGAGACTGGTTGGTAGCGTTGGACTTGCAGGACGCTTATTTACACATCCCCGTCCTGCTGGCCCACAGGCGTTACCTGCGGTTCACGGTAGGGATCGAGCAGTTTCAGTTCACCGTGCTCCCCTTTGGCCTTACCAGTGCCCCTCGGGTGTTCACGAAAGTGATGGCGGTGGTCGCAGCTCATCTGCGCCGGGTAGGGGTTCCAGTCTTCCCCTACCTCGACGACTGGCTGCTGAAGGCGGGCTCGTCCCAGGCAGTCGTCTACCACCTCCAGACTACGGCCGAACTCCTGCACTCGCTGGTGTTCTCCATCAATGTGCCGAAGTCGCATCTGATTCCTTCTCCACAGCTCCTTTTCATCGGAGCAGTTCTGGACACGACGCAGTTTCGGGCCTATCCTCCCAAACGGCGAGTCCGGGATATTCAGGCTATGATTCCGATCTTTCAGCCTTTATCCTGGGTTTCGGTACGGGTGACCCTGAGGCTGCTGGGCCTCATGGCCTCCTGCATCCTGCTGGTCGATCATGCCAGATGGCATATGCGGGCTCTGCAGTGGGACCTGAAGTTCCAGTGGGCGCAGCACCAGGGCAACCTGTCCGATCACGTCCAGATCTCGGAGGGGACTGCAAAACAGTTGCAGTGGTGGCTCTCGAACCGGCAATGGGTCATGGGCAGATCCCTCTCCCTTCCCCAGCCAGAGCACACAGTTGTGACGGACGCGTCCCTTCTGGGATGGGGCGGTCACATGGGAGAGGCGGAGATCAGAGGCCTCTGGTCTCCGGCGGAGTCCCGGCTCCATATCAACCTTCTGGAGCTCCGGGCGATCTGACTTGCACTCAAGGCATTCCTTCCCTCTGTCAAAGGGAAGGTAGTGCAGGTGTTCACAGACAACACCACCGCCATGTGGTACTGCAACAAACAAGGCGGGGTGTGGTCGTGGACCCTCTGTCAGGAGGCTCTGCGCCTCTGGACATGGCTGGAACATCAGGGCATGTTCCTGATGGTTCAACACCTGGCAGGTTCCCTGAACGCCAGGGCGGACGAACTCAGCCGCAGGCGCATGATGGATCACGAATGGCGCCTTCACTCGGAAGTGGCGCAAGGACTCTTTCTGCAGTGGGGAGAGCCTTGGTTAGATCTATTCGCCACCGAAGAGAACGCGCAATGTCATCAGTTCTGCGCGTTGGAATTTCCAAGGCGGCACTCGCTCGGCGACGGTTTTCGTCACGAGTGGATTTGCGGTCTGTTGTACGCCTTTCCGCCTATACCACTTCTACCCAGAGTGTTGAAGAAGATTCGGCGCGACCGGGCCCAAGTCATCCTTGTGGCTCCGGACTGGGCTCGAAGAGTTTGGTATCCCGAGCTACTCAGTATGAGCGTCGATCCCCCGATCCGTCTGCCTCTTCGGGAGGATCTTCTGTTGCAGCAGCAGGGGAGGGTCCTCCACCCGAACCTGTCCAGCCTCCACCTGCTTGCGTGGAGATTGAGCGGCGGCAGTTGATTCCTTTCAACTTGCCTCCCGAAGTTTGAGATGTGATTCTGGCAGCCAGGCGTCCCTCCACTAAGGTGGTATACGCCTGCAGGTGGAACAAGTTTGTGGCATGGTGCACAGCAAAGGCTGTGAATCCCCTCTCTGCCCCTCTTTCTGAGGTTCTTCTGTTCCTTCTTTCCCTGGCCCAACAGGGTTCTGCCCTGGGTACCATCAAGGGCTATCTTTGTGCCATCTCGGCCTTCCTCAGGCTTCCTGATCAGCCCTCCCTTTTCAAGTCCCCTGTTGTTAACAGGTTCCTAAAAGGCATTACACACCTCTTCCCTCCTGTTCCGGTTTGTGATGCCTCAGTGGGACTTGAACTTGGTTCTTACCTTTCTCATGTGCGCTCCCTTTGAGCCTCTACATAACTGTCCTCTTCGTCTTTTGACTCTGAAGACAGCCTTTCTGGTGGCCATCACCTCCGCTCGGCGGGTGAGTGAGCTCCAGGCTCTATCATGCAAACCTCCCTTTCTGTCTGTCCATCCAGACAAGGTTGTTCTTAGGACGCGTCCGTCCTTCTTGCCAAAGGTGGTTACTGCCTTCCACATTGGGCAGACCATCACTTTGCCCACCTTCTTTCCGCCTCCGCATCCTTCCAGAGAGGAAGAGAGGCTCCACCGTCTGGACCCAAACAGTGCGCTTTCCTTTTATATCAACCGCACACAACACTTCCGGGTGGATGACCAGCTCTTTGTTGGCTACGTGGGCGCCAAAAAAGGTCGGGCGGTGCACAAGAGAACCATCTCCCGCTGGGTAACCTTGTGTATCAAAGCCTGCTATTCTTTGGCTAAGAAGGAGCCTCCTGTTGGGCTGCGTGCCCATTCCACCAGGGCAACGGCTGCTACCACGGCTTTAGGCCGCGGTGTTCCGCTGCAGGATATCTGTCAGGCAGCTACGTGGGCCTCGCTGCACACGTTTACCAAGCATTACTGCCTTGACAGCCAAGTCCGGAGGGACGGCTTCTTTGGCCGTTCTGTTCTCCGAGACTTCCTTGTCTGATCTTTGTTCGCAGACCCACCTCCGGGGTTGGTATTAATGGGGTATCTATTCTAAGGTAAGGAATCTGTCACTAACGTGTCTCTTTCAGATGCACAAGTTACTAACTTGTGTAACGATATATCTGTAAGAGACAGTAGTTAGTGACAGATTCCTACCGCCCACCCATCCTCCCCGTTCTGCGAACTGATTTCTAGGGTTAAGGACATCCCTTTCAGGGCCCTAGTATTTTTCAGACACCTATGTCAGCTTCTTGCATGGCTCTGCGTTCCTGGCGCGGAAAGTCGTGTACAGAACTGGCGTCAGCGCGCAGGGGCGGCGTCTAAGTACTGCCCACGACGTCATCCCGGCGATCACGACGCCGACGACGGACGCGGAGCCGCACAACGCCGCCTACCGACGCGCAAGGGTACTGCTACGCAAAAACTTTCCGGATCCAGCCTGACGCCTGGGGATATTCTAAGGTAAGGAATCTGTCACTAACTACTGTCTCTTACAGATATATCGTTACACAAGTTAGTAACTTGTGCTTCAAAAAGAGAAATCAAAACCAGGAAAAATCTTTTATAAGTCAAGCACCTAACAAACCTGCAGCAGGTAGAAACTACAAATCTAAGCTGAAGGTGGTACCCAATACTATGGTGACGTCTCGGCTAATTGTAATAATTGGTTTCTTGAGTATGTCGTCCAAATTTACTTAAAGGTCTAGAAAAATTGTGCCAAGCAGGCAGGATACCAAGATGATAGATCTTCTAATTCTTTAGAACATGGTCCAGAAGTCAGCTTTGTAGTCACCCTGGCACTAAGGACTTTAGTAGATAACCCTATTGGCTCCCGACGTTGGCTCGGATACATCTGACAGCTCCCAGCTTTTGCTGGAAGATTCAGAAGGTGGAAGTAATTGATTTTGCTGGGGAAGCTTTGGGTGGCATTTGGAACTACAGCGGAGAGCTCAACTTGGCAGGGGATTATGGAACTCTATATATGACAGCTTGGTAAGGGGTAACTAAAGGTGGGGGCGCTGGGTGGTGTTGGTTGTTAGTTGCTAGCCGAAGAGATGAAATGGCATGTTTTAATATGGTTTTTTTAAAAACATTTTTATTGGCATTTAGTATTAATGATAGCTAGGCAGGTACATGCACAGCATGGGCACAAATCTCCCTTTCAAACAAAACATGCTACATAAATAGTAAACGTCCTCAAACTCTTGGCATAAACTCTTGGCATATGTCCATGATGGCCAATTGCGAATTATCAGACAGATATAAACGTTACAATACACAATATAACTATATAGTGCTTCATCTTTGGGTTTACCTCAGGTGTAAGCACCACTGCTATGTATCTATTAACCATTGCAGTTCTACATTTAAAGGCCATCCCCATTCGATAGGGGAAACAATGGGTATAGTTTAAAGTGCTATCCTGGTGTAGATGATGTGAATTGTAACTACAATAAAAATACACAGAATGGTAGCTGGAACATTTCCTAAAACTTTGAACAACAAAATATATTTCAACATACTGTCTGTATGACTTTAAAGCAATCCCACCCTCATTCTTCTTACAATGCTTATCTTAGCACCTAAAGGAAAGCCTAATTTAACTTTCAGAGATCGTTCACACCTGCATACCTGTTTGTAATCTAAGGCTTTATGCTCAGTATAATAGCAGATTCTGCTATTCTCGTCTGTGCCGGCAGCTGGGCTGTTAAGCTGAGCAAGTGAAGGCTGAATGTCTCTCATTGGCCTTCAACAAAAGTAGGTTTGGCTATTTGCAATGCCTGTCTCATCTATGTTGCCTAGCACAGTTCCTCTATAACCCTTCATACTTTGTGCAAAGCCTCTATGACATTTATCTGATAGAAACAGTTAGTTATAGATTCCTTACCTTAGAATTACCATGAGGGGTCAGAGTGGATCCGGAAAGTTTTTCGTCAGCAGTACCCCTGCGCGTCGGAAGGTGGCGTCGGTCGACTCCGCGTTCGTCGTTGGCGTCGTGGTCGCCAGGATGACGTCGCGGTAGCTACTTAGACGCCGCCCTCAAGCGCTAACGTCAGTTCTTTCTTTTTCCGCGCCAGCCAGCGCAGATCCGGAGAGAGCGGTACCACCAGTCACTTTTTGACTAACTTTTTCTCGACTTTTGTCGACATCGTTTTTTGAGTCCATCAACTTCTGGTGCACGAGGGATGCCCGGCTTCAAGGCTTGCGGTTCCTGTAGCCGACTAATGTCGGTGACGGATCCGCACCGCGTGTGCCTATTCTGCCTGGAACATGACCACGACCCCAAGTCGTGCTCCGACTGCCGGACCATGAATCCGAAGTCTTTGCGGGAGCGGTCCCGAAAGCTTCTTGAGGCCCGGCAGTTGGCTCCACGCCGCTCGAGGTCCCGGTCGTGTAGAAGGTCGAGGGACCGGTCGCGGAGCCACCTTCATTCTTATTCCAAGTCTTCGCACTCGGGGTCAGGTAAGTCGAAACACAAGAAGAAGTCGAAGAAGCATCGTCGCTCTTCGACTTCTCCCCGTCCGTCGGCCGACGCGACGAGGGATGCAGGTGGTGCCCCTCCCGCGGCTCAGCGTGCGGAGCCCGAAGGGTCGACTACGGGTTTCCACCCCTATCCGGGACCCGGAGAGACCCCTGCCCAGCTTCGTCAATTTTACGAAGCAATGCACGCCATCTTTGGGCAGCCCGACTCCGCCGGCGCGCCTTCGAGCCCCGCGGACTCAGCTGGGGTCCCTGGGCCTTCGACGCTGGCGGCTCCGGCCTCGGCACCGCAGGGTCCCCACGGATCCAGGACTCGATCCGGATTGGTGCTGGTCGACCTTGTGACACCTCCCCCAGTGCTGATTCCACCGGCACCACGTCCACAGCCGGCTCGGCTCTGTCCCCAGCCGACGTCGACCCCGGCCTCCACCTCGATGTAGACATGGAGCTGGACCGGCGTCGACGGGTACTTTTGTGCCCCTGTTCTACCCTGGCTTTTTGAGACCAGATTGGCAGCAAGAAGAGGGTGAGGAGGACTGGGAGGGGTCTGGAGACCCTTTGACTGACCAGTTAGGTTATGAACCGGACTGGAGAGAGGAACTGGGGGAAGCCAGTGGTCTGGATACCTCACCAGACCTTGGCATGTTGTCTCCTCCTACCGTGGCTACGGAGGAGGGAGCGTCTTACGCAGTGGTGTTGCGTAGGGCGGCGAGGCTCTCAGCCTCGAGCTACCTACGGTGGCAGTCAGGACTAATCTCCTGACAGAGGTGCTTCAACCGGCAGCGAGCTCTTCGGAGCCCCTGCTGCCGTTTAATGAAGCCCTAACAGACATCCTTTTGGGCACCTGGTCCAGGCCCAACACAGGGGCTTATGTGGATAGGATGATTGCCCGACGCCACCGCCTGGCCCCGGGCGACCCCACTTTCCTCTCCCAACACCCCACCCCTGAGAGCTTGGTGGTTCAAGCCTCCACCTCCAAAGGCGCATTCCCTACCGCTCCACCTGATAGGGAATCCAAAAAGCTGGACCATCTTGGGAAGAAAACGTTTTCTTCCTCCAGCTTGGGACTGCGGTCGGTAAACACCACATGTCTGTTGGGCCGTTACACCCACTCTGTGTGGGACACAGTTGCGCGAGTGCTGCCTCAGTGCCCGGAGGTGGCCCGGGCCGTACTCTCTCGGGCAGTTGCCGAAGGGAGAGACGCAGCGCAGTGTACCATCCGCTGTGGGCTGGATACTGCCGACTCACTATGCAGGACGATTTCCACGTCGGTACCCTTCGACGCTACGCTTGGTTGCGCTCGACTGGTTTTTCAGGGGATGTCCAATCCACCCTTATGGACATGCCCTTTGGTGGCCGTCGCCTATTCAGTGACAAAGGAGATAACGCGCTAGAGCGCTTTAAAGACTCTCGGGCTACGGCCAGGTCCTTAGGCCTCTCCACCACCCGCCCTGCGCAGTCTGCTTTTCGCCCCTTTCGTGGCTACGGAAAGGGTGCCCCGCCACATCCCCCCCAGAGCCACAGGCCAGCGCAAGCTGTTCAGCCCCTGCGTGGCCGGGAACGTGGGAACCACCGCCGTGGTTCCGGGGCCAACTTGCGGGCCAGTCCACCACAGCCCCCTCTGCAGCAGCCTCCAAACCCTCCTAGTCCGACCTTCCAGGGCCACCAATCGCCAGTGGGCGGCAGGATTCACCATCACCTCCCCCACTGGCGCATCACTAGTGCAACCGGGCCCAGGTCATTCTTGTGGCTCCGGATTGGGCACAAAGAGTCTGGTATCCCGAGCTGCTCAACATGGCCAACGATCCTCCGATCAGACTGCCTCTTCAGGAGGATCTTCTGTCGCAGCAGCAGGGGACGGTCCTCCACCCGAACCTGCCAGCCTCCACCTCCTTGCATGGACATTGAGCGGCGGCAGTTGACGTCGTTTGACCTGCCTCCCGAAGTCTGTGATGTTAGCTTGGCAGCCAGGCATCCCTCCACTAAGACGGTATACTCCTGCAGATGGAACAAATTTGTGGCATGGTGCACAGCAAAGGCTGTGGATCCCCTTTCCGCCCCTCTTTCTGAGGTTCTCTTGTTCCTCCTTTCTTTGGCCCAGCAGGGCTCTGCTCTGGGCACTCTAAAGGGCTACCTGTCGGCCATTTCAGCCTTCCTTAGGCTTCCTGATCAGCCTTCTCTTTTCAAGTCCCCTGTTGTAAATCGTTTCCTTAAGGGCATTACTCATCTTTTTCCTCCTGGTCCCTTCGTAATGCCCCAGTAGGACTTGAACTTGGTTCTTACATATCTTATGTGCGCTCCCTTTGAGCCGCTACATAACTGTCCTCTCAGGCTTCTAACTTTAAAAACTGCCTTTCTGGTGGCCATCACCTTTGCGCGCAGGGTGAGTGCGGTACAAGCTCTTTCTTCCAAGCCTCCCTTTCTGGCTGTTCAGCCGGACAAGGTCGTCCTCAGAACTAGACCTTCCTTTCTTCCGAAGGTGGTTACTTCTTTCCACATTGGCCAAACCATCACTTTGCCCACCTTCTTTCCGCCTCCGCATCCTTCAAAAGAGGAAGAGAGGCTCCACCGTCTGGATCCAAAACGTGCACTTTCCTTCTACTTGGATCGCACCAAACAATTCCTGGTGGACGACCAGCTCTTTGTTGGTTACGTGGGCACTAAGAAAGGTCGGGCCGTGCACAAATTGACTATCTCCAGGTGGGTCGTTCTGTGCATCAAAGCCTGCTATTCTTTGGCAAAAAAGGAGCCTCCAGTGGGACTGCGCGCCCATTCCACCAGGGCGATGGCAGCTAACACTGCTTTGGGACGGGGAGTCCCCCTTAATGACATCTGTCAGGCAGCTATGTGGGCATCGCTGCACATGTTCACCAAACACTACTGCCTGGACAGCCAAGTCCAGAGAGACGACTTCTTTGGCCTTTCTGTTCTCCAGGACTTTCTGAAGTGAACTTGGTTCGCAGACCCACCTCCGGGGTTGGTATTGCTGGGGTATCTATTCTAAGGTAAGGAATCTATAACTAACTGTTTCTTTCAGATGAACAAGTTACTTACCTTCGGTAATGATATGTCTGTAAGAAACATCGGTTATTTATAGATTCCTTACCGCCCCACCCATCCGCCCCGTTCTGCGAACTGACTTCTGGGGTTAAGGACTTCCTTTCAGGGCCTTAGGTTTGTGCACTAGTGGTCAGTGTCTTGCATGGCTCTGCGCTTCTGGCGTGGAAAGTCGTGTACAGAACTGACGTCAGCGCGCGAGGGTGGCGTCTAAGTAGCTACCGCGACGTCATCCCGGCGACCACGACGCCAACGATGAACGCGGAGTCAACCGACTCCACCTTCCGACGCGCAGGGGTACTGCTGACGAAAATTTTTCCGGATCCAGTCTGACGCCTGGGGTTAATTCTAAGGTAAGGAATCTATAACTAACCTATGTTTCTTACAGATATATCGTTACCGAAGGTAAGTATCTTGTTCATTTAGTCTTTGTTGAATCTTTCAGGATAAACAGGAAATGGCCTTGTTACCTCTGACTTAATTTCCTTCTGTAAGACTGTGCCCTTTAAACAGTAACAATAAATGAGAAACCAAGTTATCAGCTTTCCATGAAACGTTGTTCACAACTCAATAACCATTATTTAGAATAGAACAGTCATCCAGATAAAGTACTATGAATGTATTCGAGCAGACTTGATCATCATGCATTTTCGTGCATTCTATATTAATCACTCACCCTCACATCTAAATTATTACCATGTGTCACCTAAAAGGGCAATACGTAGAAAAGAAAAAACGTAATTATTATATCTGAAAGAGACACGTTAGTGACAGATTCCTTACCTTAGAATATCCCCAGGCGTCAGGCTGGATCCGGAAAGTTTTTGCGTAGCAGTACCCTTGCGCGTCGGTAGGCGGCGTCGTGCGGCTCCGCGTCCGTCGTCGGCGTCGTGATCGCCGGGATGACGTCGCGGGCAGTACTTAGACGCCGCCCCTGCGCGCTGACGTCAGTTCTTCTTTTTCCGCGCCAGCAAGCGCAGATCCGGGAAGAGCAGTGCCCTAGTCATTTTTTGACGAACTTTTTTGGTGAATTTTTTCACTGTTTCTTCGAATTGACTCCAAGGTGTCGTAGGGATGTCCGGCTTTAAACGTTGCGACGCCTGTGCTCGGATGATGTCCATCACAGACCCGCATCTGGAGTGTCTCTTCTGCCTCGGCCGAGGCCACGACACGAAGTCGTGTTCCGACTGCCGGGCCCTCAACCCGAAAGCTTTGCGAGAGCGGTCTCGAAAGCTCCTCGAGGCCCGGCAGTCGGCTCCGCGCCATTCCAAGCCCCGGTCGCGTGAGAGGTCGAGGGTCGGTCGCGGAGTCCTCACCGGTCGTCGGGATCCAAGTCTTCGTCGTCCGGTAAGTCTAAGCACAAGAAGTCCAAAAAGCATCATCGCTCTAGGACTTCGCCTCGCCGGTCTCGCGACTCAGCTGAGGCCCCTCCCGGCAGCGTCCCCGCGGCCCCGGACATGCCTGTGGAGTCGCCCCCGCAATACCCGTCCTTCCCGGGTTCGGGGGCGGATCCGGCCCAAGCTACAGGAATTCCTGTCGGCCATGGCCCGCCTCTTCGGGCCTCAAGGTCCCTCCGGTGCGCCTTCGGGCCCCGCGGGCCCTGATGGGGTTGCCCCGGCGTCGCCGCCGACTCCGGTCCCGGCGTCGCTCGTGCCTCCAGCCTCGATCCCGGCTCCGGCTTCGGCCCCGGCCTCGATCCCGGCACCGGTGGTACCGCAACCCCCATCGACGCCGGTCGACCTGACCACGCCTCCGCCGGCGCCGATGTCTCCGGTGCCGTTCCTGGCGGCGTCGTCCCCATGTACTCTCCGGCTCCGGACATGGAGCCGGACCGACGTCGCTCGACGCCGGTTCCGGCGCCGATGGGCCCTTGGGTCCCAAATGTCCCTCCTCCTCCTTATTTTGAACCGGAGGAGGACCAGGAGGACTGGAAGGGGTCTGAGGACCCTCTGGCACAGCAGTGTCAGTATGATGAGGACTGGGCAGAGGAACTAGAGGATGCCAGTGGTCTAGATACTTCCCCTGACACTGGCATGCTGTCTCCTCCCGTGGCTACGGAGGAGGGAGCCAATTTTGCAACGGTGTTGCGTAGGGCAGCTGGAGCCTTACATCTCCGACTCCCTACGGTGACGGTCAAGATTAATCTCTTGACAGAAGTGCTTCAGCCGGCGGCCTCCTCCTTGGAGACTGTGCTGCCGTTTAACGATGCACTTACTGACGTTCTTTTGGGCGCCTGGTCCAAGCCCAACACAGGGGCTCCTGTGGATAGGAACGTGTCCCGACGCCATCGCCCAGCTCCGGGCGACCCCTTGTTTCTCTCTGTCCACCCCACTCCTGAGAGCTTGGTTGTCCAAGCCTCCGCTTCCTAAACCGCCTTCCCTACCGCCCCTCCGGATAGGGAATCCAAACGCCTGGATCAATTTGGGAAGAAGGGTTTTTCTTCCTCCAGTGCTGGCTTGCGGTCCTTCAACACCGCTTGTTTTTTGGGCCGATATACCCACTCCTTGTGGGATTCGGTGGCGACTGTTTTGCCCCAGTGTTCTGAGGAGGTCCAGACACTGCTTTCCCGCGCCATTGCGGAAGGAAGGGATGCGGCCAAATACACCATACGATGTGGCCTTGATACCGCCGACTCGCTGGGCAGATCTATTGCAACGACGGTGGCGCTGCGTCGCCACGCCTGGCTGAGAACCACTGGTTTTCAGGGGATGTCCAGAATACTCTCATGGACATGCCCTTTGATGGAGTCGGTCTTTTTGGTTCTAAAGCAGACCATGCGCTGGAGCGCTTTAAGGACTCACGGGCTACTGCCAAGTCCCTGGGCCTTTCTGCTACACGCCCTCCGCTACCTTCTGCTTTTCGCCCCTATCGTGGCCACGGAAGGGGCGCCCAGTCACGTCAGCAGCCCAGCCACCGGCCCGCGCAGCAGGCGTCTTCGCGTGGCCGAGGACGTGGATACCGCCGTGGCGGTTCGGGCAACCAGCGTGCGGGTCAGGCCACCACCTCCAACCCGTCCGCGGCCTGCAAGCTCTCCTAGTCCCTCCTTTCAGGTGCACAGCACGCCAGTCGGGGGCAGGGTCCGCCATCACCTTCACCACTGGCGTCCCATCACCTCGGACAGGTGGGTCTTGGACATTGTCCGAAGGTGCTACTCCCTCCCCTTCGAGACCACCCCCCAGCCATGCCACCTCAATTCCACCGCATGTCAGGGGATCACTTGGTGCTTCTACAGAAGGAAGTCACGGCCCTCTTGGCCAAGAGGGCCATCGAGCATGTTCCGACCCCAGAAGTAGGGCGTGGTTGCTACTCCCACTACTTCCTGGTGCCCAAAAAGGACAAGGAGGACATGCGTCCTATCTTGGACCTCCGGAACGTCAATCGCTTCCTCCGGAAGAAGAAGTTCAAGATGCTCACCCTAGCTCAGGTCTTGACTGCCCTAGACCCTGGAGACTGGTTGGTAGCGTTGGACTTGCAGGACGCCTATTTCCACATCCCCGTCCTGCCGGCCCACCGGCGTTACCTTCGGTTCACGGTAGGCCTCGAGCATTTTCAGTTCACCGTGCTCCCCTTTGGCCTTACCAGTGCCCCTCGGGTGTTCACGAAAGTGATGGCGGTGGTCGCAGCTCATCTGCGCCGGGCAGGGGTTTCAGTCTTCCCCTACCTCGACGACTGGCTGCTGAAGGCGGGCTCGTCCCAGGCAGTCGTCTCTCACCTCCAGACTACGGCCGAACTCCTGCACTCGCTGGGGTTCTCCATCAATGTGCCGAAGTCACATCTGATTCCTCTTCCACAGCTCCTTTTCATCGGGGCAGTTCTGGACACGACGCAGTTTCGGGCCTATCCTCTCGAACGGCGAGTCCGGGATATTCAGGCTATGATTCCGATCTTTCAGCCTTTATCCTGGGTTTCGGTACGGATGACCCTGAGGCTGCTGGGCCTCATGGCCTCCTGCATCCTGCTGGTCAATCATGCCAGATGGCATATGCGGGCTCTGCAGTGGGACCTGAAGTTCCAGTGGGCGCAGCACCAGGGCAACCTGTCCGATCACGTCCAGATCTCGGAGGGGACTGCAAAACAGTTGCAGTGGTGGCTCTCGAACCGGCAATGGGTCATGGGCAGATCCCTCTCCCTTCCCCAGCCAGAGCACACAGTTGTGACGGACGCGTCCCTTCTGGGATGGGGCGGTCACATGGGAGAGGCGGAGATCAGAGGCCTCTGGTCTCCGGCGGAGTCCCGGCTCCATATCAACCTTCTGGAGCTCCGGGCGATCCGACTTGCACTCAAGGCATTCCTTCCCTCTGTCAAAGGGAAGGTTGTGCAGGTGTTCACAGACAACACCACCGCCATGTGGTACTGCAACAAACAGGGCGGGGTGGGGTCGTGGACCCTCTGTCAGGAGGCTCTCCGCCTCTGGACATGGCTGGAACATCAGGGCATGTTCCTGATGGTTCAACACCTGGCAGGTTCCCTGAACGCCAGGGCGGACGAACTCAGCCGCAGGTGCATGATGGATCACGACTGGCGTCTTCACTCGGAAGTGGCGCAAGGACTCTTTCTACAGTGGGGAGAGCCTTGGTTAGATCTATTCGCCACCGAAGAGAACGCGCAATGTCATCAGTTCTGCGCGTTGGAATTTCCAAGGCGGCACTCGCTCGGCGACGCTTTTCGTCACGAGTGGAGTTGCGGTCTATTGTACGCCTTTCCGCCTATACCACTTCTACCCAGAGTGTTGAAGAAGATTCGGCACGACCGGGCCCAAGTCATTCTTGTGGCTCCGGACTGGGCTCGAAGAGTTTGGTATCCCGAGCTACTCAGTATGAGCGTAGATCCTCCTATCCGTCTGCCTCTTCGGGAGGATCTTCTGTCGCAGCAGCAGGGGACGGTCCTCCACCCGAACCTGTCCAGTCTACACCTGCTTGCGTGGAGATTGAGCGGCGGCAGTTGATTCCTTTCGACTTGCCTCCCGAAGTTTGTGATGTGATTCTGGCAGCCAGGCGTCCCTCCACTAAGGTGGTATACGCCTGCAGGTGGAACAAATTTGTGGCATGGTGCACAGCAAAGGCTGTGAATCCCTTTTCTGCCCCTCTTTCTGAGGTCCTTCTGTTCCTTCTTTCTCTGGCCCAACAGGGTTCTGCCCTGGGTACCGTCAAGGGTTATCTTTGTGCTATCTCGGCCTTCCTCAGGCTCCCTGATCAGCCCTCCCTTTTCAAGTCCCCTGTTTTTAACAGGTTCTTAAAGAGCATTACACACCTCTTCCCTCCTGTTCCGTTTGTAATGCCTCAGTGGGACTTGAACTTGGTTCTTACCTTTTTAATGTGCGCTCCCTTTGAGCCTCTACATAACTGTCCTCTTCGTCTTCTGACTCTGAAGACAGCCTTTCTGGTGGCCATCACCTCCGCTCGGCGGGTGAGTGAGCTCAGGCTCTATCTTGCAAACCTCCCTTTCTGTCTGTTCATCCAGACAAGGTTGTTCTTCGGACGCGTCCGTCCTTCTTGCCAAAGGTGGTTACTGCCTTCCACATTGGGCAGACCATCACTTTGCCTACCTTCTTTCCGCCTCCGCATCCTTCCAGAGAGGAAGAGAGGCTCCACCGTCTGGACCCAAAACGTGCGTCTCCTTCTATATCGACCGCACGAAACACTTCCGGGTGGATGACCAGCTCTTTGTTGGCTACGTGGGCGCCAAAAAGGTCGGGCGGTGCACAAGAGAACCATCTCCCGCTGGGTTACCTTGTGCATCAAGACCTGCTATTCTTTGGCTAAGAAGGAGCCTCCTGTTGGGCTGCGTGCCCATTCCACCAGGGCAACGGCTGCTACCACGGCCTTGGGCCGCGGTGTTCCGCTGCCGGTTATCTGTCAGGCAGCTACGTGGGCCTCGCTGCACACGTTTACAAAGCATTACTGCCTTGACAGTCAGGTCCGGAGGGACGGCTTCTTTGGCCGTTCTGTCCTCCAGGACTTCCTTGTCTGATCTTTGTTCGCAGACCCACCACCGGGGTTGGTATTGCTGGGTTATCTATTCTAAGGTAAGGAATCTGTCACTAACGTGTCTCTTTCAGATGCACAAGTTACTAACTTGTGTAACGATATATCTGTAAGAGACAGTAGTTAGTGACAGATTCCTACCGCCCACCCATCCTCCCGTTCTGCGAACTGATTTCTAGGAGTTAAGGACATCCCTTTCAGGGCCCTAGTATTTTTCAGACACCTATGTCAGCTTCTTGCATGGCTCTGCGTTCCTGGCGCGGAAAGTCGTGTACAGAACTGACGTCAGCGCGCAGGGCGGCGTCTAAGTACTGCCCGCGACGTCATCCCGGCGATCACAACGCCGACGACGGACGCGGAGCCGCACGACCGCCGCCTACCGGCGCGCAAGGGTACTGCTACGCAAAAACTTTCCGGATCCAGCCTGACGCCTGGGGATATTCTAAGGTAAGGAATCTGTCACTAACTACTGTCTCTTACAGATATATCGTTACACAAGTTAGTAACTTGTGCAACAAAGAGTGGCCCATTTTAAACTCATGCTCTTCACAATGGCGACTGAGAATTGGAACGGCCGAGATCTCTTGAGATTTCATTCTGCAAGGTCATGTGGATGAGATCTCGTTCCTATGTGAAGTGTGGCACTCCAATTGCTTTCGTGATATTGCAAATCACAATACACAGTCTGTAATTCCTTGCGAGTGGGGGGGGGATTAAAAGGGATGTTCTTCCACCCTTAAGAATCACAGTGTAACACACAAATTCCTTGTGGCAGCTTATGCAGTCGCAAGGAATAAAAAGGTAAGAATGGCAGAGAATGGTAAGTGTCTGCTGAGAACAACCATTTGCAAAGCTGAAGCTGTCAATACTTGACAGCATACAATATGCTTGAGACCCCAGACAAAAGTCCCCTCCCTAATATAGTGCGTTGAGACTTCATAATATTGTCCTCCAAACCCTATCCACGATGAGAGTTCTTCACAACTGAGCTGCAACGGCAATCTGCACAAGTCTTGAAGGGTTCATCCTCAAAATGTATAATCTTCCTGTGAGGTCTCTTTCTTGAACATTCTGCATGGGTGTTTTGTGACATTACTTACATGAAGGACATTCCTTCTTAAGAACCACGTGTGGTTTGCTCTTTAGGACAATATAATGAAGTCTCAACGCCCTGTATGAGTCTCGGGTTCAAAGGGTACATATACCTTGAGACTCCTATGCGAATAAAGGTGATCTCAATTTATCGCTGTTCACAACCACCCTGCTTGCTTGGTGAAAGTTCTCATTGACTACCACCAACTATGAGATCAGAGCTATGATTAGGTTAGCCATGCCCTATAATACCGCCTAACTCCTGCAAGCTCTCTAGAACTTAATAAAAACCCTTTTGTCAAGAATACTCAAGGTAGTCCTATGAAAGCTAGCACAAAGCCGCTTGCATGTGTGGAAATTAAATGAAATAATTTCAAGTAGACTATAAGCGTTAAATATGCATTACTATGTGCAAAGCAACAAGCAATGGATTGTCCTTTCCAGAAGATTAAAACTAATACTGAAGTGCCTTCCACTGTACCCTCTTCTGTTAGGCGTTTGTTAGCATGTTTCAGGATTAACAAGGTTGCCCATAGGGTTTATCACATTTACCCGGACTACAAATAAAAGGCTTAATATTTGGGATGCTTATGTCTTGACATCAGAAACACTCTTGTGCTTCTGTTCAGGGTATCAACCTGATGCCTAATCCATACTCGCTTGGGTGTCATGTTTCTAAAATCCTTTTTCAGCTTGTTAATATCAAGCTGGTTGGTGTGCTGATCTGAAAGAGACACGTTAGTGACAGATTCCTTACCTTAGAATATCCCCAGGCGTCAGGCTGGATCCGGAAAGTTTTTTGCGTAGCAGTACCCTTGCGCGTCGGTAGGCGGCGTCGTGCGGCTCCGCGTCCGTTGTCGGCGTCGTGATCGCCGGGATAACGTCGCGGGCAGTACTTAGGCGCCGCCCCTGCGCGCTGACGTCAGTTCTTCTTTTTCCGCGCCAGCAAGCGCAGATCCGGGAAGAGCAGTGCCCTGGTCATTTTTTGACCATACTTTTTGGTGAATTTTTTCACTGTTTTTCTCTGTCAAGGTGTCGTAGGGATGCCCGGTTTCAAACGTTGCGGCGCCTGTGCTCGGATGATGTCCGTCACCGACCCGCATTGGGAGTGTCTCTTCTGCCTCGGCCGAGGCCACGACACGGAGTCTTGTACCGACTGCCAGGCCCTCAACCCGAAAGCTTTGCGAGAGCGGTCTCGAAAGCTCCTCGAGGCCCGGCATTCGGCTCCGCGGAAGCCCCGGTCGCGTGAGAGGTCCAGGGGTCGATCGCGGAGTCCACACCGGTCATCGGCATCGAAGTCTTCTTCGTCCGGTAAGTCAAAACACAAAAAGTCCAAAAAGCATCATCGCTCTAGGACTTCGCCTCGCCGGTCTCGCGACTCGGCTGAGGCCCCTCCCGGCACCGTCCCCGCGGCCCCGGACATGCCTGTGGAGTCGCCCCCGCCATACCCGCCCTTCCCGGGTTCGGGGGCGGATCCGGCCAAAGTGCAGGAATTCCTGTCGGCCATGGCCCGCCTCTTCGGGCCTCCAGGTCCCTCCGGTGCGCCTTCGGGCCCCGCGGGCCCTGATGGGGTTGCTCCGGCGTCGCCGACGGCTCCGGCCCCGGCGTCGCCCGTGCCTCCAGCCTCGATCCCGGCCTCGATCCCGGCTCCACAACCCCCATCGACGCCGGTCGACCTAACGACACCTCCGCCGGCGCCGATGTCTCCGGTGCCGTTCTCGACGCCGCCTGGGGCTCCGAGCGGCGTCGTTCCCCAGTTCTTTCCGGCTCCGAACATGGACCCGGACCGACGTCGCTCGACGCCGGTTCCGGCGCCGATGAGACCTTGGGTCCCAAATGTCCCTCCTCCCCCTTATTTTGAACCTGAGGAGGACCAGGAGGACTGGGAGGGGTCTGATGACCCTCTGACACAACAGTGTCAGTACGATGAGGACTCGACAGAGGGTCTAGGGGATGCCAGTGGTCTAGATACTTCCCCTGACACTGGCATGCTGTCTCCTCCCGTGGCTACGGAGGAGGGAGCCAATTTTGCAACGGTGTTGCGTAGGGCGGCTGGAGCCTTACATCTCCAACTCCCTGCTGTGGCGGTCAAGGTTAATCTCTTGACAGAGGTGCTTCAGCCGGCAGCCTCCTCTTCGGAGACTGTGCTGCCGTTTAACGACGCCCTCACTGACGTTCTTTTGGGCGCCTGGTCCAAGCCCAACACAGGGGCTCCTGTGGATAGGAACGTGTCCCAACGCCATCGCCCAGCTCCGGGCGACCCCCTGTTTCTCTCTGTCCACCCCACCCCTGAGAGCTTGGTTGTCCAAGCCTCCGCTTCCCAAACCGCCTTCCCTACCGCCCCTCCGGATAGGGAATCCAAACGCCTGGATCAATTTGGGAGGAAGGGTTTTTCTTCCTCCAGTGCTGGCTTGCGGTCCATCAACACCGCTTGCCTTTTGGGCCGATATACCCACTCCTTGTGGGATTCGGTGGCGGATGTTTTGCCCCAGTGTTCTGAGGAGGTCCAGACACTGCTTTCCCACGCCATTGCGGAAGGAAGGGATGCGGCCAAATATACAATTCGTTGTGGCCTTGATACCGCCGACTCACTGGGCAGGTCTATTGCAACGACGGTGGCGCTACGACGCCACGCCTGGCTGAGAACCACTGGTTTTCAGGGGATGTCCAGAATACTCTCATGGACATGCCCTTTGATGGAGTCGGTCTTTTTGGGTCCAAAGCAGACCATGCGTTGGAGCGCTTTAAGGACTCACGGGCTACTGCAAAGTCCCTGGGCCTTTCTGCTACACGCCCTCCGCTGACTTCTGCTTTTCGCCCCTATCGTGGCCACGGTAGGGGCGCCCCTTCACGTCAGCAGCCCAGCCACCGGCCCGCGCAGCAGGCGTCTTCGCGTGGCCGAGGACGTGGATTCCGCCGTGGCGGATCGGGCAACCAGCGTGCGGGTCAGGCCACCACCTCCAACCCGTCCGCGGCCTCCAAACCCTCCTAGTCCCTCCTTTCAGGTGCACAGCACGCCAGTAGAGGGCAGGGTCCGCCATCACCTTCCCCACTGGCGTACCATCACCTCGGACAGGTGGGTCTTGGACATTGTCCGAAGGGGCTACTCCCTCCCCTTCGAGTCCACCCCCTGCCATGCCACCTCAATTCCACCGCATGTCAGGGGATCACTTGGTACTTCTGCAGAAGGAAGTCACGGCCCTCTTGGCCAAGAGGGCCATCGAGCATGTTCCGACCCCAGAAGTAGGGCGTGGTTGCTACTCCCACTACTTCCTGGTGCCCAAAAAGGACAAGGAGGACATGCGTCCTATCTTGGACCTCCGGAACGTCAATCGCTTCCTCCGGAAGGAGAAGTTCAAGATGCTCACCCTAGCTCAGGTCTTGACTGCCCTCGACCCTGGAGACTGGTTGGTAGCGTTGGACTTGCAGGACGCATATTTCCACATCCCCGTCCTGCCGGCCCACCGGCGTTACCTTCGGTTCACGGTAGGCCTCGAGCATTTTCAGTTCACCGTGCTCCCCTTTGGCCTTACCAGTGCCCCTCGGGTGTTCACGAAAGTGATGGCGGTGGTCGCAGCTCATCTGCGCCGGGCAGGGGTTTCAGTCTTCCCCTACCTCGACGACTGGCTGCTGAAGGCGGGCTCGTCCCAGGCAGTCGTCTCCCACCTCCAGACTACGGCCGAACTCCTGCACTCGCTGGGGTTCTCCATCAATGTGCCGAAGTCGCATCTGATTCCTTCTCCACAGCTCCTTTTCATCGGAGCAGTTCTGGACACGACGCAGTTTCGGGCCTATCCTCCCGAACGGCGAGTCCGGGATATTCAGGCTATGATTCCGATCTTTCAGCCTTTATCCTGGGTTTCGGTACGGATGACCCTGAGGCTGCTGGGCCTCATGGCCTCCTGCATCCTGCTGGTCAATCATGCCAGATGGCATATGCGGGCTCTGCAGTGGGACCTAAAGTTCCAGTGGGCGCAGCACCAGGGCAACCTGTCCGATCACGTCCAGATCTCGGAGGGGACTGCACAACAGTTGCAGTGGTGGCTCTCGAACCGGCAATGGGTCATGGGCAGATCCCTCTCCCTTCCCCAGCCAGAGCACACAGTTGTGACGGACGCGTCCCTTCTGGGATGGGCGGTCACATGGGAGAAGGCGGAGATCAGGGGCCTCTGGTCTCCGGCGGAGTCCCGGCTCCATATCAACATTCTGGAGCTCCGGGCGATCCGACTTGCACTCAAGGCATTCCTTCCCTCTGTCAAAGGGAAGGTAGTGCAGGTGTTCACAGACAACACCACCGCCATGTGGTACTGCAACAAACAAGGCGGGGTAGGGTCGTGGACCCTTTGTCAGGAGGCTCTGCGCCTCTGGACATGGCTGGAACATCAGGGCATGTTCCTGATGGTTCAACACCTGGCAGGTTCCCTGAACGCCAGGGCGGACGAACTCAGCTGCAGGTGCATGATGGATCACGAATGGCGTCTTCACTCGGAAGTGGCGCAAGGACTCTTTCTACAGTGGGGAGAGCCTTGGTTAGATCTATTCGCCACCGAAGAGAACGCGCAATGTCATCAGTTCTGCGCGTTGGAATTTCCAAGGCGGCACTCGCTCGGCGACGCTTTTCGTCACGAGTGGAGTTGCGGTCTATTGTACGCCTTTCCGCCTATACCCCTTCTACCCAGAGTGTTGAAGAAGATTCGGCACGACCGGGCCCAAGTCATTCTTGTGGCTCCGGACTGGGCTCGAAGAGTTTGGTATCCCGAGCTACTCAGTATGAGCGTAGATCCTCCTATCCGTCTGCCTCTTCGGGAGGATCTTCTGTCGCAGCAGCAGGGGACGGTCCTCCACCCGAACCTGTCCAGTCTACACCTGCTTGCGTGGAGATTGAGCGGCGGCAGTTGATTCCTTTCGACTTGCCTCCCGAAGTTTGTGATGTGATTCTGGCAGCCAGGCGTCCCTCCACTAAGGTGGTATACGCCTGCAGGTGGAACAAATTTGTGGCATGGTGCACAGCAAAGGCTGTGAATCCCCTTTCTGCCCCTCTTTCTGAGGTCCTTCTGTTCCTTCTTTCTCTGGCCCAACAGGGTTCTGCCCTGGGTACCGTCAAGGGTTATCTTTGTGCTATCTCGGCCTTCCTCAGGCTCCCTGATCAGCCCTCCCTTTTCAAGTCCCCTGTTTTTAACAGGTTCTTAAAAGGCATTACACACCTCTTCCCTCCTGTTCCGTTTGTAATGCCTCAGTGGGACTTGAACTTGGTTCTTACCTTTTTAATGTGCGCTCCCTTTGAGCCTCTACATAACTGTCCTCTTCGTCTTCTGACTCTGAAGACAGCCTTTCTGGTGGCCATCACCTCCGCTCGGCGGGTGAGTGAGCTCCAGGCTCTATCTTGCAAACCTCCCTTTCTGTCTGTTCATCCAGACAAGGTTGTTCTTCGGACGCGTCCGTCCTTCTTGCCAAAGGTGGTTACTGCCTTCCACATTGGGCAGACCATCACTTTGCCTACCTTCTTTCCGCCTCCGCATCCTTCCAGAGAGGAAGAGAGGCTCCACCGTCTGGACCCAAAACGTGCGTCTCCTTCTATATCGACCGCACGAAACACTTCCGGGTGGATGACCAGCTCTTTGTTGGCTACGTGGGCGCCAAAAAGGTCGGGCGGTGCACAAGAGAACCATCTCCCGCTGGGTTACCTTGTGCATCAAGACCTGCTATTCTTTGGCTAAGAAGGAGCCTCCTGTTGGGCTGCGTGCCCATTCCACCAGGGCAACGGCTGCTACCACGGCCTTGGGCCGCGGTGTTCCGCTGCCGGTTATCTGTCAGGCAGCTACGTGGGCCTCGCTGCACACGTTTACAAAGCATTACTGCCTTGACAGTCAGGTCCGGAGGGACGGCTTCTTTGGCCGTTCTGTCCTCCAGGACTTCCTTGTCTGATCTTTGTTCGCAGACCCACCACCGGGGTTGGTATTGCTGGGTTATCTATTCTAAGGTAAGGAATCTGTCACTAACGTGTCTCTTTCAGATGCACAAGTTACTAACTTGTGTAACGATATATCTGTAAGAGACAGTAGTTAGTGACAGATTCCTACCGCCCACCATCCTCCCGTTCTGCGAACTGATTTCTAGGGTTAAGGACATCCCTTTCAGGGCCCTAGTATTTTTCAGACACCTATGTCAGCTTCTTGCATGGCTCTGCGTTCCTGGCGCGGAAAGTCGTGTACAGAACTGACGTCAGCGCGCAGGGCGGCGTCTAAGTACTGCCCGCGACGTCATCCCGGCGATCACAACGCCGACGACGGACGCGGAGCCGCACGACGCCGCCTACCGACGCGCAAGGGTACTGCTACGCAAAAACTTTCCGGATCCAGCCTGACGCCTGGGGATATTCTAAGGTAAGGAATCTGTCACTAACTACTGTCTCTTACAGATATATCGTTACACAAGTTAGTAACTTGTGCAACAAAGGGAGTGGCCCATTTTAAACTCATGCTCTTCACAATGGCGACTGAGAATTGGAACGGCCGAGATCTCTTGAGATTTCATTCTGCAAGGTCATGTGGATGAGATCTCGTTCCTATGTGAAGTGTGGCACTCCAATTGCTTTCGTGATATTGCAAATCACAATACACAGTCTGTAATTCCTTGCGAGTGAGGGGGGGATTAAAAGGGATGTTCTTCCACCCTTAAGAATCACAGTGTAACACACAAATTCCTTGTGGCAGCTTATGCAGTCGCAAGGAATAAAAAGGTAAGAATGGCAGAGAATGGTAAGTGTCTGCTGAGAACAACCATTTGCAAAGCTGAAGCTGTCAATACTTGACAGCATACAATATGCTTGAGACCCCAGACAAAAGTCCCCTCCCTAATATAGTGCGTTGAGACTTCATAATATTGTCCTCCAAACCCTATCCACGATGAGAGTTCTTCACAACTGAGCTGCAACGGCAATCTGCACAAGTCTTGAAGGGTTCATCCTCAAAATGTATAATCTTCCTGTGAGGTCTCTTTCTTGAACATTCTGCATGGGTGTTTTGTGACATTACTTACATGAAGGACATTCCTTCTTAAGAACCACGTGTGGTTTGCTCTTTAGGACAATATAATGAAGTCTCAACGCCCTGTATGAGTCTCGGGTTCAAAGGGTACATATACCTTGAGACTCCTATGCGAATAAAGGTGATCTCAATTTATCGCTGTTCACAACCACCCTGCTTGCTTGGTGAAAGTTCTCATTGACTACCACCAACTATGAGATCAGAGCTATGATTAGGTTAGCCATGCCCTATAATACCGCCTAACTCCTGCAAGCTCTCTAGAACTTAATAAAAACCCTTTTGTCAAGAATACTCAAGGTAGTCCTATGAAAGCTAGCACAAAGCCGCTTGCATGTGTGGAAATTAAATGAAATAATTTCAAGTAGACTATAAGCGTTAAATATGCATTACTATGTGCAAAGCAACAAGCAATGGATTGTCCTTTCCAGAAGATTAAAACTAATACTGAAGTGCCTTCCACTGTACCCTCTTCTGTTAGGCGTTTGTTAGCATGTTTCAGGATTAACAAGGTTGCCCATAGGGTTTATCACATTTACCCGGACTACAAATAAAAGGCTTAATATTTGGGATGCTTATGTCTTGACATCAGAAACACTCTTGTGCTTCTGTTCAGGGTATCAACCTGATGCCTAATCCATACTCGCTTGGGTGTCATGTTTCTAAAATCCTTTTTCAGCTTGTTAATATCAAGCTGGTTGGTGTGCTGATCTGAAAGAGACACGTTAGTGACAGATTCCTTACCTTAGAATATCCCCAGGCGTCAGGCTGGATCCGGAAAAGTTTTTGCGTAGCAGTACCCTTGCGCGTCGGTAGGCGGCGTCGTGCGGCTCCGCGTCCGTCGTCGGCGTCGTGATCGCCGGGATGACGTCGCGGGCAGTACTTAGGCGCCGCCCCTGCGCGCTGACGTCAGTTCTTCTTTTTCCGCGCCAGCAAGCGCAGATCCAGGAAGAGCAGTGCCCTGGTCATTTTTTGACCATACTTTTTGGTGAATTTTTTCACTGTTTTTCTCTGTCAAGGTGTCGTAGGGATGCCCGGTTTCAAACGTTGCGGCGCCTGTGCTCGGATGATGTCCGTCACCGACCCGCATTGGGAGTGTCTCTTCTGCCTCGGCCGAGGCCACGACACGGAGTCTTGTACCGACTGCCAGGCCCTCAACCCGAAAGCTTTGCGAGAGCGGTATCGAAGCTCCTCGAGGCCCGGCATTCGGCTCCGCGGAAGCCCCGGTCGCGTGAGAGGTCCAGGGGTCGATCGCGGAGTCCACACCGGTCATCGGCATCGAAGTCTTCTTCGTCCGGTAAGTCAAAACACAAAAAGTCCAAAAGCATCATCGCTCTAGGACTTCGCCTCGCCGGTCTCGCGACTCGGCTGAGGCCCCTCCCGGCACCGTCCCCGCGGCCCCGGACATGCCTGTGGAGTCGCCCCCGCCATACCCGCCCTTCCCGGGTTCGGGGCGGATCCGGCCAAAGTGCAGGAATTCCTGTCGGCCATGGCCCGCCTCTTCGGGCCTCCAGGTCCCTCCGGTGCGCCTTCGGGCCCCGCGGGCCCTGATGGGGTTGCTCCGGCGTCGCCGACGGCTCCAGCCCCGGCGTCGCCCGTGCCTCCAGCCTCGATCCCGGCCTCGATCCCGGCTCCACAACCCCCATTGACGCCGGTCGACCTAACGACACCTCTGCCGGCGCCGATGTCTCCGGTGCCGTTCTCGACGCCGCCTGGGGCTCCGAGCGGCGTTGTTCCCCAGTTCTTTCCGGCTCCGAACATGGACCCGGACCGACGTCGCTCGACGCCGGTTCCGGCGCCGATGAGACCTTGGGTCCCAAATGTCCCTCCTCCCCCTTATTTTGAACCTGAGGAGGACCAGGAGGACTGGGAGGGGTCTGATGACCCTCTGACACAACAGTGTCAGTACGATGAGGACTCGACAGAGGGTCTAGGGGATGCCAGTGGTCTAGATACTTCCCTGACACTGGCATGCTGTCTCCTCCCGTGGCTACGGAGGAGGGAGCCAATTTTGCAACGGTGTTGCGTAGGGCGGCTGGAGCCTTACATCTCCAACTCCCTGCTGTGGCGGTCAAGGTTAATCTCTTGACAGAGGTGCTTCAGCCGGCAGCCTCCTCTTCGGAGACTGTGCTGCCGTTTAACGACGCCCTCACTGACGTTCTTTTGGGCGCCTGGTCCAAGCCCAACACAGGGGCTCCTGTGGATAGGAACGTGTCCCAACGCCATCGCCCAGCTCCGGGCGACCCCTGTTTCTCTCTGTCCACCCCACCCCTGAGAGCTTGGTTGTCCAAGCCTCCGCTTCCCAAACCGCCTTCCCTACCGCCCCTCCGGATAGGGAATCCAAACGCCTGGATCAATTTGGGAGGAAGGGTTTTCTTCCTCCAGTGCTGGCTTGCGGTCCATCAACACCGCTTGCCTTTTGGGCCGATATACCCACTCCTTGTGGGATTCGGTGGCGGATGTTTTGCCCCAGTGTTCTGAGGAGGTCCAGACACTGCTTTCCCACGCCATTGCGGAAGGAAGGGATGCGGCCAAATATACAATTCGTTGTGGCCTTGATACCGCCGACTCACTGGGCAGGTCTATTGCAACGACGGTGGCGCTACGACGCCACGCCTGGCTGAGAACCACTGGTTTTCAGGGGATGTCCAGAATACTCTCATGGACATGCCCTTTGATGGAGTCGGTCTTTTTGGGTCCAAAGCAGACCATGCGTTGGAGCGCTTTAAGGACTCACGGGCTACTGCAAAGTCCCTGGGCCTTTCTGCTACACGCCCTCCGCTGACTTCTGCTTTTCGCCCCTATCGTGGCCACGGTAGGGGCGCCCCTTCACGTCAGCAGCCCAGCCACCGGCCCGCGCAGCAGGCGTCTTCGCGTGGCCGAGGAGCGTGGATTCCGCCGTGGCGGATCGGGCAACCAGCGTGCGGGTCAGGCCACCACCTCCAACCCGTCCGCGGCCTCCAAACCCTCCTAGTCCCTCCTTTCAGGTGCACAGCACGCCAGTAGAGGGCAGGGTCCGCCATCACCTTCCCCACTGGCGTACCATCACCTCGGACAGGTGGGTCTTGGACATTGTCCGAAGGGCTACTCCCTCCCCTTCGAGTCCACCCCCCCGCCATGCCACCTCAATTCCACCGCATGTCAGGGGATCACTTGGTACTTCTGCAGAAGGAAGTCACGGCCCTCTTGGCCAAGAGGGCCATCGAGCATGTTCCGACCCCAGAAGTAGGGCGTGGTTGCTACTCCCACTACTTCCTGGTGCCCAAAAAGGACAAGGAGGACATGCGTCCTATCTTGGACCTCCGGAACGTCAATCGCTTCCTCCGGAAGGAGAAGTTCAAGATGCTCACCCTAGCTCAGGTCTTGACTGCCCTCGACCCTGGAGACTGGTTGGTAGCGTTGGACTTGCAGGACGCATATTTCCACATCCCCGTCCTGCCGGCCCACCGGCGTTACCTTCGGTTCACGGTAGGCCTCGAGCATTTTCAGTTCACCGTGCTCCCCTTTGGCCTTACCAGTGCCCCTCGGGTGTTCACGAAAGTGATGGCGGTGGTCGCAGCTCATCTGCGCCGGGCAGGGGTTTCAGTCTTCCCCTACCTCGACGACTGGCTGCTGAAGGCGGGCTCGTCCCAGGCAGTCGTCTCCCACCTCCAGACTACGGCCGAACTCCTGCACTCGCTGGGGTTCTCCATCAATGTGCCGAAGTCGCATCTGATTCCTTCTCCACAGCTCCTTTTCATCGGAGCAGTTCTGGACACGACGCAGTTTCGGGCCTATCCTCCCGAACGGCGAGTCCGGGATATTCAGGCTATGATTCCGATCTTTCAGCCTTTATCCTGGGTTTCGGTACGGATGACCCTGAGGCTGCTGGGCCTCATGGCCTCCTGCATCCTGCTGGTCAATCATGCCAGATGGCATATGCGGGCTCTGCAGTGGGACCTAAAGTTCCAGTGGGCGCAGCACCAGGGCAACCTGTCCGATCACGTCCAGATCTCGGAGGGGACTGCACAACAGTTGCAGTGGTGGCTCTCGAACCGGCAATGGGTCATGGGCAGATCCCTCTCCCTTCCCCAGCCAGAGCACACAGTTGTGACGGACGCGTCCCTTCTGGGATGGGGCGGTCACATGGGAGAGGCGGAGATCAGGGGCCTCTGGTCTCCGGCGGAGTCCCGGCTCCATATCAACATTCTGGAGCTCCGGGCGATCCGACTTGCACTCAAGGCATTCCTTCCCTCTGTCAAAGGGAAGGTAGTGCAGGTGTTCACAGACAACACCACCGCCATGTGGTACTGCAACAAACAAGGCGGGGTAGGGTCGTGGACCCTTTGTCAGGAGGCTCTGCGCCTCTGGACATGGCTGGAACATCAGGGCATGTTCCTGATGGTTCAACACCTGGCAGGTTCCCTGAACGCCAGGGCGGACGAACTCAGCTGCAGGTGCATGATGGATCACGAATGGCGTCTTCACTCGGAAGTGGCGCAAGGACTCTTTCTACAGTGGGGAGAGCCTTGGTTAGATCTATTCGCCACCGAAGAGAACGCGCAATGTCATCAGTTCTGCGCGTTGGAATTTCCAAGGCGGCACTCGCTCGGCGGCGCTTTTCGTCACGAGTGGAGTTGCGGTCTATTGTACGCCTTTCCGCCTATACCACTTCTACCCAGAGTGTTGAAGAAGATTCGGCACGACCGGGCCCAAGTCATTCTTGTGGCTCCGGACTGGGTTCGAAGAGTTTGGTATCCCGAGCTACTCAATATGAGCGTAGATCCCCCTATCCGTCTGCCTCTTCGGGAGGATCTTCTGTCGCAGCAGCAGGGGACGGTCCTCCACCCGAACCTGTCCAGTCTACACGTGCTTGCGTGGAGATTGAGCGGCGGCAGTTGATTCCTTTCGACTTGCCTCCCGAAGTTTGTGATGTGATTCTGGCAGCCAGGCGTCCCTCCACTAAGGTGGTATACGCCTGCAGGTGGAACAAATTTGTGGCATGGTGCACAGCAAAGGCTGTGAATCCCCTTTCTGCCCCTCTTTCTGAGGTCCTTCTGTTCCTTCTCTCTCTGGCCCAACAGGGTTCTGCCCTGGGTACCATCAAGGGTTATCTTTGTGCTATCTCGGCCTTCCTCAGGCTCCCTGATCAGCCCTCCCTTTTCAAGTCCCCTGTTGTTAACAGGTTCTTAAAAGGCATTACTCACCTTTTCCCTCCTGTTCCGTTTGTAATGCCTCAGTGGGACTTGAACTTGGTTCTTACCTTTTTAATGTGCGCTCCCTTTGAGCCTCTACATAACTGTCCTCTTCGTCTTCTGACTCTGAAGACAGCCTTTCTGGTGGCCATCACCTCCGCTCGGCGGGTGAGTGAGCTCCAGGCTCTATCTTGTAAGCCTCCCTTTCTGTCTGTTCATCCAGACAAGGTTGTTCTTCGGACGCGTCCGTCCTTCTTGCCAAAGGTGGTTACTGCTTTCCACATTGGGCAGACCATCACTTTGCCCACCTTCTTTCCGCCTCCGCATCCTTCCAGAGAGGAAGAGAGGCTCCACCGTCTGGACCCAAAACGTGCGCTCTCCTTCTATATCGACCGCACAAAACACTTCCGGGTGGATGACCAGCTCTTTGTTGGCTACGTGGGCGCCAAAAAGGTCGGGCGGTGCACAAACGAACTATCTCCCGCTGGGTTACTTTGTGCATCAAGACCTGCTATTCTTTGGCTAAAAGGAGCCTCCTGTTGGGCTGCGTGCCCATTCCACCAGGGCAACGGCTGCTACCACGGCCTTGGGCCGCGGTGTTCCGCTGCCGGTTATCTGTCAGGCAGCTACGTGGGCCTCGCTGCACACGTTTACAAAGCATTACTGCCTTGACAGTCAGGTCCGGAGGGACGGCTTCTTTGGCCGTTCTGTCCTCCAGGACTTCCTTGTCTGATCTTTGTTCGCAGACCCACCACCGGGGTTGGTATTGCTGGGGTATCTATTCTAAGGTAAGGAATCTGTCACTAACGTGTCTCTTTCAGATGCACAAGTTACTAACTTGTGTAACGATATATCTGTAAGAGACAGTAGTTAGTGACAGATTCCTACCGCCCACCCATCCTCCCCGTTCTGCGAACTGATTTCTAGGGTTAAGGACATCCCTTTCAGGGCCCTAGTATTTTTCAGACACCTATGTCAGCTTCTTGCATGGCTCTGCGTTCCTGGCGCGGAAAGTCGTGTACAGAACTGACGTCAGCGCGCAGGGGCGGCGCCTAAGTACTGCCCGCGACGTCATCCCAGCGATCACGACGCCGACGACGGACGCGGAGCCACACGACGCCGCCTACCGACGCGCAAGGGTACTGCTACGCAAAAAACTTTCCGGATCCAGCCTGACGCCTGGGGATATTCTAAGGTAAGGAATCTGTCACTAACTACTGTCTCTTACAGATATATCGTTACACAAGTTAGTAACTTGTGCGTTAAGTGACTCTTTTGGAAGCTTGAAGAGGGCACTTGGACACTTCCAGACTTGACAGTTTTCTCAATGGCACACCAGTATATTATCATTTCTGTTAAATACTTCAACCTGCAGATTCCTAGCCCTTTGAATATTCCAGGCATCAGTTTGGATCTGTACACTTTTTGATAGCCCTCCCATGCCGATAGGGGTCATTGGCTCCACCTTGGCATCATACTCGGTCCCTTGTGATGTCACTGGAGCTATAAAGCGCCACCATTGGTGTGTTGATGTCAGTTCCCTTTTTTTCCAAGCCATTGACACGTTCCAGAGCTCTTCAACTTTCCTTAATGAATATTTCGTCGTTCAACGCTTTCTTTATCCTTGTTCAAATTAGGTGAAGTTTTCCATTAGGATGTTGCCGTCAAAATGTTCAGGATTTCACCTTGTCAGGACCGCAACAGTCAAATGTCCTTTGCGGATCCTAATAACATCTGTTTGTGGTGCCTTTAATCTGACAAAGACGTCTAGGCCTGTATATCTTGCCAGAAAAATCCATCCAAAGGCACTTAAGGGGCATGAGGCTAGGATGTTTTTCACAAGAGTGAGGGATGAATGTCGGTGTTGTCAAAATCCCGTCCATGATCCAAGTCCCTTTCGCCCCACCTTCACAATCTTCAAAACGGAAACAGAAGAAGAAGAGAAGACTCAAATCTTGACACCGTGCCTCCCAACGCAAGTCACCGAGGCAGCCAACGTCTCCTCAAATGACATTGGATAAATACTAGCCGATAGTTGAACCTTTGGAGAACCCAGTGCCTGTGACTTGGACAGACCCTATGCTGATTCCAGATCTTCACCTGCTGTGCCGATACCAAGGCCCCAGACTGGTCATCCGTACCCAGAGAGTATGACGGATCCATCTGCATTTTTTAACGCAATGTCCAATTTGGTTCCCTCTTGTGCGCCTGCTGGCCCCATGGGTCCAAGGACCTATTCATTGGGTGGAATCCTGATAACATACCCACTGGCACCCATCACTCCATTTCTGCCTCTTCCACAAGTATTCTGGAAGAATTTGAACCCGGCACCAGCATCAGGTCTTCCTCTGGGGTCGACGACTCCTTCATTGCTTATTTCAAATGCGACTCCTTTGGAGTAGAAGTTTAACATCTCCCTGGCTCCGCGATTGACTCCCTAAGTGCCACAAATTATGCCTATGGGGCCACACACGACTCCACTTCAGCTCATATCTCCTATATTGCAACCCTTTTCTCCGACACTACAACTTCTTCAGGTGGAGGACTTTCCTATAATGCACCAACGATCCAGAAGAGAGGCTCAAAGGTTAGGAGACCAGGGCAGATACTTCTACAGGGACACTGGTCCACAAGAAGAAATAAATGGTGGCAATGATGGAGATGGTCAAAATAGGCTGCACCCAGATTTTAAGGGTTTAAAGAATGAATTCAAGTGGACTTGACACCTCCTCTTAATGGGAGCTCATATCACCCACAGGTATCCCTCTGCCAGAAGTGACCTAATACCACACTGTTATAAGAAGAGCAGCGGATATGCTTAAGCTACAACTTTCATCCACTGAGGTCAAATCTAACATCCTCATAGAGGCCTTGCATGTCTTATACGGCAGAACCTCTACTTCCGTTCAGCAAAGCCCTCATGGAACCCACGTTGGCTATATGGGGAAAACCGACCACTTCAACAGCAGTTTCAAGAACAATTACAAGGAAATATAAGCCAGCACCTAGAGATCCAGAGTTCCTCTCAGCTCATCCATTACCAGAGAGTCTAGTCGTGCAGGCTTCTTACTCATCTAAGACGACTCCAGGATCTTTACCATCAACACCATTAGGTTGGGAGTCAAAGAAAAAAGAGCATTTCCCCAAGAAAATATTCTCAGCTTGAAGCATGGCACTAAAATCTCTAAAAACCACTTGCCTGTTGGGCAGATACTTTCACGCCCTTCCTGACTCGGCACAGGCAATATTTCCGACCCTATCAGAAGATCTTTGCTCCCATTTTACTGAACTTACTGGAGATGGTTAAGCAGCAGCCAAACAAGGGATACAATCAGGTTTGGACACTACTGACTCAGTGGCAAGGGCCATGGGGACATCAGTTTCCTTAAGATGTCATGCATAGTTAAGCAACTCATAATTCTTGCAGGACGCCCAGACCACTTTAATGGACCTGCGATTTGATTGATCCTGCCTCTTCGGCCCTAAAGCAGACTCTGTGCTAGTGAGGTTTATACACAGCAAGACAACAGTCCCAGGCACGGCCGTGCAGGTAAGAGCGGTGCGGCGGGAAGGGGGGGGATTCAACATACGACGAGGAGGAAAACGTTAAAAAAAAGAAAACCATGGTTTTCTTTTTTTTTATTTAAGTTTCCCTCATCATATGTCGAATCCTCCCCCCACCGCACCCCTGCTCTTACCTGCACGGGCTGTGCCTGAACAGTCCGATCCCTCAGGCCTGCAAACACAGACGAGGGATTATAGACAATTCAAAAGGTTTCGAGGGTTTAGCCGAGGCTTTTCCTGCTGTCAGCAATATGTGTCTCATCAGCAGCAGCAAAAACAACAGGCAAACCCCCTCTATAAACAATATAGAGGGCGTAGCAGAGGAAGACAGCATACTCTACCTCTTTCTACCTCCTCTTCCCCAGGCACTGCAGGGAAGCAGCCCTAGTTACTCCTTACCCAACACACTCGGGACCATTACTTCAGACCTTTGGATCTTACAGATTGTGGAATGGGGGTATGCCCTACGCTTCCAAGAATTACCACCTCCCATTCCTCCCCGACAGAGATACACAAGGCCACCTGCACATCCTTCAAAAATTGTTTGTCCTTACTCCTAAAGGGAGCATTGGAATTGATCCCAAGTCAGGAGTCGGTGTCAAGGATGTTACTTTCAATGGTTACTTTCAATGGATCGTCATAAAGGATGGGTGTCTTCCTCCAGTTCTAGACTTCAGGATTTTGAACTGGTTCCTCAGAAAGGAAAAGTTTATAATGCTGTCCCTGGCTCAGGTTCTGCTCGTGCTGGAAGCAGAAGATTGGATGGTGTCTATCGACCAGCAAAATGCTTACTTCCACATCCCCATCCTGCAGTCACACAGGAAGTTCCTTCACTTCACGGTCGGATCCAAAAACTACCAGTTTGTGGTCCGTCCATTTTGCCTCACTTCCGCACTTTGAATCTTTACGTAGGGGATAGTGGTGTTTGCAGCCCATCTCAGGAGAGTGGAAATATCAATATTCCCTTACCTGGGTGACTGGCTCTTAAAAGCCAGCACTCCAGCGATGGTGTCTTGCAACTTGCTGGCAACAACACAACTGTTGTTCGACCTGGACTTTTCAAACAACAAGCCCAAACCTCACATAGTACCCTCTCAGCGCATCCTGTTCATAGGGGCAGTACTGGACACCACATCGACTCGAGCCTTCCTTCCTCCTCTGAGAGTTTGAGATATTCAGGCTATGATTCCTTTGTTTCAGGAAGGAATGCTTATTCCAGTCCTCACAGGCTTGTACCTGCTCGGCCTGCACTCTGTTGGTTACTTATACACGCTCGCACGTTTTCGTCCTCCAGTGGTGCTTCCGCATGCAGAAGTTCCAACACAACCGAGATCCACAAGCCTGTATCAAAATCTACAGGGACACAGCAGTGGATCTACAATGGTGGCCTGTGAACAGCAACCTTTCTCAAGGAAAGCCATTTCACCCTCCGGTGGCAACAGTGATCATGGATGCCTCCACCCAGTGGTGGGAAGCTATCTGGAGGAACTGGAGTTCAGAGGTCTCTGGTCACCAGAAGAACAGGTGTTGCACAAACATTTGTTAGAATTGCAGGCGATATGTCTGGCTCTTGAGGCCTTCCTCCCTTCCCCCCATTGCGGTCAAGGTGATTTGACAGCAGGTGTTGAAACTCCTGGGGGCGTGGCATAAGAAGGCTCTGTGCTGTTTCCAGTCCTGATACCATTCCCGTGTAAATCTCTGGCCACTCCTGGAGCCGTTCCGCTGACTATCATCTTCGTGTTCCAAGCCTTCTTCCTTCAAGTCGGGTAAGTTAAAGAAGCACAAGAAGAAGTTAAGGTGTTCTTCGACTTCCCCATCCAAACGCTGTGCTTCTAGGCCCTGCTCCCGCACACCAGCAGCAGAGCTGGCGTCTGGTCCTGCTCCGCCCTACCCAGATTTCCCTTTATCCAGAGACACACTTGCCCAACTTAAAGAATTTTAGGACACTATGCACACCATCTTTGGGTCACAGACACCCTTTGGCTCGCCTTCAGACCCCAAGGAGCCGAGAGATTACCCTGCTGCTTACTGCCTACTGCCAATGGTTCACCCCCGACACTAGCTGGACCCACTGGATCTGCCCCTGGATCTGGACCAACGCCATCACGGGTGCCTCCATCCATCCAAGCTCATTCCATTCCGGTGCCATCCCCAACACCGCAGACGCCGCTCGACGACGGGCCCGTCATCATTCCAGACTCAGATCCAGGGCCACCCAAGCGCTGTGCCGCCCTACCGCCCTGTGGACTTATCGCCCCTAGATAAACCCTTCCTTCCTGAAGGGGTAGATGAGGAGAAAGGGTTTGGTCCCCTAAAGGAGGACCCTGAGCCAGCAGAAAACTGATATGCGAAAATGGGTTAGACCAATGACCTAGACACTTCACTGGACTCTTGCATGCTTTCTCCTCCGGCCATCGTGTTGCTTAGGACTGCAGAGGTCCTTGACCTCCAGCTGCCAGCTGTCGAGGTCAAGACCAATGTCTCAGAGTTTACCTGAACAACGCTCCCTTTCTGCGAAGCCCTCATAGATGTTCTTCTGTGGCCTGGGCCATACCTTGCACAGCAGCTCCTGTGCTTTGCATGATTGCCCGACACCACACCCCTGGCCCAGGGGCTGGCAACCTTCCTCTCCCAGCACGCTTCCGCCGAGAGCCTAGTTGTGCTGGCCTCAACAGCCAAGGTCAACTCAAATGCAATATTCCCATGTGTTGTGAAATTTGGTAGTGCAGCTGTTTCCCATGCTTCCCAAGGAGGGCTGAGTCATCCTCAACCAATCCTTGGTAGACAGTCAGGATGCAGCTAAGTTTACCATTGTGTTTGGGCCGGATAACATGGACCCTCCTCCCCCCTGGGTAGAGCCATGGCCTCTATAGTGGTGCTGCGTCATCATGCCTGATTGTAATTCACTGGGTTCTTGGAGGATGTCAAGTTGTCCTTGAGTGACATGCCATCTGACGGCTCTCGCCTTTTTGGCGACAAGGCAGGCACGGTGCTCAAGCGCTTTTGGAAGGGACGGGTCATCGCCAGGTCTCTCTAGCTTTCTTCAACAGCCCATTCCCAGCAGCAGCCCTTTCGCCCCCACTGCAGACATGGTCGGGGCACATATGTGCGCCTGCAGTACCAACCGTACCCACCAATCCAGCAGACTGACCAGTCCTTTCGTGGGCAGTGTTGCGGATACAAAAGAGCACGTGGGGGTAAGACCCAGCATGCTGGCCAGTTCCCCAACCCTCTGATTACCAGTCTCTGAGCCTTTTTAGTGTACCCACCACCCAGCACAGCTATCTCGTTGGCAGCAGAATCAGGCACCACCTGCCCCAATGGTCTGCTGTGGTCCCAATTGGGCGGAAGGGGGTACGCATTTCCATTTGTTGAAACCCCTATGCCTATGCCACCATACCAAGAACGGCTAATGGAAGCCATCTCTCCTTGATCTGTCAGGAAGTGCAGGCTTTTCTGGACAAAGGAGCCATTGAGAAGGTGCCTGCGCCAAAATTAGAACATGGTTGCTTTTCATGCTACTTTCTGGTGCCAAAAAAGGATGGAAGCCTTTGTCCTATTCTAGATCTGTGCCCTTTCAACGCTTTTCTACGGAAACAGAAATTCAAGATGCTCACCATCGTTCAGGTCTTGTCTGCCCTGGACCCTGTGTGGTATCGTTAAACGCTTATTTTCACATCCCCATCCCAAAAAAAAGCTTCTTTTTTTTAAAGCTTTCTGTCCGTCCATCCAGGGAATGCTGGTTCAGGTGTTCATGAACAAAACCAAAACAAGCAGGGCAGTGTGGGGTCGTGGACCCTGTACCAAGAGTCTCTGCGCCTCTCAACTTGGCTGGTCCAGGACCTGGAAGGCTCATTAAACGCCAGGGTGTAGAATATCAGCCGCCGATGCCTTGCAGATCATGAATGCTGGCTACATCTAGAGATGGCACGGTGTCCACAAATGGGGAGAATCCTGGCTCGATCTGTTCGCCACTGCAGAGAACGCTCACTGTCAGTACTTCTGCGGGCTAGAGTTTCCAAAGCTGCTCTTGTTCGGAGTTGCATTCCTCCTCAAGTGAAACTCTGGACTCCTATATGCCTTTCCGCAGATACCACTCCTACCCCTAGTTCTCAAGAAGATCAGGACCGACTGAACCCAAGACATCTTAGTGGCTTCGGATTGGCCACGAAGGGTATGGTGTTTGAAACTCTTGAGCAAGAGCGTCGGTCCTCCAATCAGGCTGCCCCTTTGGAAGGATCTCCTATCGCAGCAGGGCAAGGTCCTGCACCCGAACCTGTGCATTCTTCACCTTCATGTGTGGAGATTGACCTGTGACAGTTGAGCTTTTTCACCTTCCTGCTGAGGTCTGTGATATCATCTTATCAGCCAGGCGTTCCTCCAATATAGCAGTATATGCCTGCCTTTGGGATAGGTCTGTGGCCTGGTGTTCCTCACGGCATGTGGACCCACCTTCTGCACCGCTTTCTGAGGTGTTGCTGTTTATTCTCTCTTTAGCCCGGCAAGGCCTTAACCTGTGCACTGTTAAGGATTACCTGTAGGCTATTTCGGCTTTCCTGCGGTTGGCGGATCATCCCTTCCTGTTCAAGTCATCTGTTGCGACTCATTTTCCGAAAGATTTGCAACACTTACCCCTTTTGTGATGTCCCAATGAGAGCTCAGTTTGGTCCTCAAGTTTCTCATGTGTTCCCCTTTCATGTCCATAAACAGCTGTTCTCTGCTGCTCTTGACTCTCAAAACTGTCTTACATCGGGAGGAGGGTCAGCTCTGTTGGTTCCCCCTCCAAATACCAGCTTTTTCTCTGACAAACTGGTCCTTCTGATACATGCTTCCTTCCTGCGAAAGGGTGTCTCCCCCTTTTAATGTCGGCCAGAGTATCACTGCCTACAATTTTCACTCCACCTCACTCTTCCAAAGAGGAGAAAAGACTCCACTGTTCGGACCCAAAAAGAGCCATATTATTCTACATTGATCACACCAAAGACCATCAGGTGTACAATCAGCTCTCAATGGATTGTATTCTGCATTAAAATCTCTACATGGGCCTCACTCTGTACTTTCACAAAGCACTACTGATTGATCAGTCAGGTCCGTCAAGATTGGCATTTCGCCAGCTCAGTCTCCTTGACTAGCGTCTTTTCTGGTAGAGACTATATCTAACCTCAGATTCCTCACTGGCCCTCCCATCCCCCCGCTCTGCGAGTGGACTCTTTACCCTCAAGATCCCGTTAGATACTTCACACTGGTCAAAATGTTTTTTATGTGGCTCTGTGTTCTTGAAGCGGAAATAGTCATGAAAAAACTGATATCACCGCGCTGGGGTGACGCCACGACATTGCTTCCAAGACAGCCTGTGTGGATCCTATTGATGCCACCTACTGGCACACAGAGGGTACTGCTCAAGAGTTTCCTGATCAAGTCTGACACCTGGGGAATATTCTAAGGTGAGAAATCTGCAGTTAGATAGAGTCTCTACCAGAAAAGACGTTACAGAAGGTAAGTAGCTTGTTCTTTATTGTGTTTCAGCAGGCACCCAGCAAAAGCCGTATCACCTGTTTTTTTAATAAACTAGCTTCTTTGAACCAGATAAACCATGAAAAAATATTCACCACTATAAGGTCTTCAACCAATGATTTTAAATTTCTGTGGCAAAATGAAAGGAGATCAGTGTTTAAATGCATAGTCTTCTAGTAAACTGCAGTTCAAGTATTCCAAGTTATCAACAATATTTCATGACTGGCTTTGCAAATTTTCGGATAATTACTTCAAGCTCTGTCAGGCACTTCTGTCTGTAGTATGGGTACAGTCTTTCTGTGAATTGTATTTTAAATGTCTATCTTGTACTCAATTATATCTTTTCTTACCAGGATCATGGTTTTAGAGTTAAGTGCCTAAAATAAACTTGATTTTGATTTCATTTGCTTACGCAGTTACTATTTTATGAATGTGATATTATGTTAACTTGCATTTTCAGGGTTTCTTTGAACTTATATCGCAAGATCTCATCAAAATATTTGATGAAAATGAGCTCGAGGTAAGATATGATAAATATTTTGTTCACAGAATAATCACATATATATACATATACATATGTGTTTGTGCTGTTCTTTCAGTGATCTATTCCTCTTTTTCTAGCTGCTTATGTGTGGACTAGGTGATGTTGATGTTAACGATTGGAAGCAACATACAAAATACAAGAATGGCTATAGCAGTGGTCACCAGGTTATCCAATGGTTTTGGAAGGTAACTCAATCTTTTTACAATCGATGTAAATTCATAATGCAGAAATCAATGGATGCTATTCAAATGATACATATGATGGTAAAGGTTAGTATAGACCCTTTATCTTATCTTCATTTAATATATTTATTAAGTTTTGAAACATCTGACCCGCCTAGTCTCTTAACTGCTTGAAATTACGTTCAGTTAAAATTGAGGCCCTTGTAGGATTGCAGTTACGCTCTAGTAAGAATGTTATGTTTTAGCTAAGCAAAAACACTACCCAATCAAGGGAAAATGTTTTCATTTTTTTTCATAGTTCTCTACACTGAAACCAGCATAGATTAAAATTGGCATGGATCACTTGACAGTTAACGTCTAATTATGCTTTTACTTACAAAATCGTCTTACTTGGGTGGTAAGTTCAGGCAAGATGGCCATAGGGCCTCTCATTGTGGCTGCAGTTGCACTTCCATCCTAGTTTGCCAGTACTGAAATCAACATCCTGACGGGTAGCATTTGGTAGACATACCTATAACATTACAGCTCATATAGATCAGTTTAAGAGGTCTGTTTGATAAAGCTACAAAAAGATATTTCTGATCGATACATCTTCCTGAAGATTCCTTTCCTTAAGAAAATGCCCCCAGGCATCCGACTTAGCTTGCAAAACGTTTCCCCAGCAGTAGTTCTCCAGCGCGCTCAGGTGGCACCATACAATAGTAGCCATGACTTTGTCTGCCAGACATGATATCAACTGCGCATAATAGGTACCAACCTGCACCCTGTTGTTTGGTGCCGAGAGAAACAGAGAAAAAATCAACTCATGATATGTTTGCATACCTTGGATTCTCATTACTTATGGCACTAACTCATCTTTAAAGGGGGAAGGGCAGTGATAAATCTGCAGGCAGTTTCTATATCCTCCAGAAATATTATTACCAAAGGTAAGTAACTTGCATGCCTGATGGAGACATTTTTTTGCATATTCCTCACCTTAAGAATTAGTTCTAAAGCAATATCATCTGACAAATGGGAATGAATACCCCCAGTTCACCAAGGAAGTTATGCAGCACAAACCTGGCAAAGTATTTGTCACTTCATACTTGGGCTGTGAGGCAGTAATGTTTAGCAAACATATGCAGGGATGACCATGAGAACGCCTAACAGATGTCAGCCACCAGAAAGTTTTGGTGAGAACTGTGAAAGCAGCCACTGTGTCAGATACAGTGCTAATGGAGCTGACCGTCCCGGATTTTTTCCCTTTGGTTTTTCCTTCTGAGTACCATGGGTTTGGAAGTACTACAGATGGTGTGGTGTGTCCCCCTCCAATTCCGGACACGGTACCACCCCCCTATACAATCTAGCTGGTTACTTGACTTGTCGCCAGTGGCTTCGAACCTTCACCAGCCTCAAGCTTCCTGTCCCTTCCTGGTTTGGCTACGGAGACTAGTTCCGCGCTGGTGGCCATGCTCAATCGAGTTTCAATTGCCCTGGATTTACATCTTCCTTCTGTGGAATTGTCAACAGACCCCTTAGTGGGTGTTCTACACCCTGCCCAGTCTAATGTTGAGCCTGTAATTCCTTATAATGACTATCTTTTCAATATCCTATTGGGTGCTTGGACTAAACCTGAAACAGAATTCCATGTGGATCGCTCTACTTCTACTTAGACATCCCTCTACTAAAAGCTTTGTGGTTCAGGCTGCTTTAACCACACAGAATATTGATTTTCTTCACCCTGTCCCTCCGGAAAGGGAGGCCAGGAAATTTGACGCTTGTGGTTGCATATTTTCTCTTGTAGCGCTGCTCTGCGCTCTCTGAACACTTCTTGTGTGCTCGCCCGCTTCTCCCACGCCTTGTGGGACTCTGTGGAGCGCCTCTTGCCCTCCCTTCTGGAGTAAGCCCACAATGCTCTTGTTCCCCGGTACAAGATGGGCAGCAACACTTCCGCTGTGATACTACCGATTCTTTGGTCGGGCAATCGCCTCTTCCATTGCTCTCTATCGGCATGCATGGTTGCATACTTCCAGGTTTTCGGAGGCTATGCAAATTGCTTTTGATTGACATGCCTTTTGATGTCACCTCCCTTTTTGGTGCACTTGTCGACTCTGCTTTATGCAGGTTCAGGGATAGTCATGATGGTAGGGAGTCTTAACTCTGTTGTTGTACTAAGGTTGTCGGGGACAGTTGTTTCCCCTTGTTTTGACTCTTTTCTATCTTCCTTGGATGGAGTTCTTCTCTCCCCTCCAGGGATATACCCGGTGTGGTGTTCTTGCTTTCTGCAAGTACTTTTTGTCTCTTTTACGCTGTTGGTGACGGGTTTCGTTTCCAGCCATCTTGAACTCATCTTAGTTTGTGGTCTCCTGGGAGTCTGTTCTTTGACTTGTTTTGCCGCTTGAATTTTCCTACCCGAGTACTTAATCTGTGGTAGGTATTCTGTTTATGTTGTGCAGTTGCGCTATAGCCTTGTTCCCTGTTTTTGGGGACCTTATTTTATATGCCTTGGAGGCATTTTTGTGGGCTACTTATGCATTTAGTACCCCTTATAGGGACTTTGCCTTCCTCTTTTCTCTTCTCTTATGTCCATATGGGATATGCTAGTGCCGCAGGCAGGCAACCTCTTTGGCCTGATTTGCTTTCATTTCCATATTTGACCCTTTTGGATGTGGCCCTTCTCATTGCATTGTTTTACTCGCTGGAACGCATGATTTTCTCATGTTGTGTTCCTATTGGTTCAACCCTACGTTCCACAACTCCAGCCTTATGGTGCTCTGAGACTGTTCATCTCCAGCTGTCTGGTATTCTTGTGGCTGTTTTATACATATCCGCCATCTCAATCGTGGGGTAGCTGTTGTGTCTGCTGTTCTTTTCGGTACTTTTCACCTGGGGCACTAGTCCCCTTGACTGTTTGGATCCTTGCCTGGTATCCTTCGTTCACAAGAGACTGGGTTTCCATTTCTTTCCAATATCTTTCCTCCCTCCACTCACGCCTTCGTGGCATCCCTTTTTCTATGGGAGAGGTTACATTTCATTTCCCTTTCTCAGGTGGGGGTATTTCATTACTTTTTCTTGGGGCCTGTCCTATCTTTTCTCATGTTTTCATGAAGCGTTGGTCAGGTTGGTACCTATTTCTCCTGCTTCTGTAAGTTGGACAGTGTGTGTTTGTCATAATCAACTAGCTGTTGCCCTTTGTTTCCACCAGCCCTTCGTTTCACCCTGGCGGTCTCCTCCTCCTCACTCCCCCTCCTCCTCCCTCCTTCCCCTCCTCCAGCTCCTCCTTCCCCTTCTTACTCCTCCTCCTCCCTCCTTACTCCTCCTCCCCTTCCTCCGTCCTTCCTCCTCCCCTTATTACTCCTCCTCATCTTCCTCCTATTCATTACTCCTACTCCTCCCTCTTTACTCTTCCTCCTCCCCTTCCTTACTCCTTCCTCCTCCACCCTCTCCTCCTACTCCTCTCTCCTTACTCCTCCTCCTCCCCCTTCCTCCCCCTCCTTACTCCTCCCTCCTCCATACTCCTCCCTGCTCCTTACTTCTCCTTACTCCTCCTCCTCCCCCTCTTTATTCCTCCTCCCCCTCCTTACTCCTTCCCCCTCCTTACTCCTCCACCTTTCGCCTCCCTACTTACTCCTCCCTCCTTACTCCTCCTCTCTCCTCCTCCTCTTCCCTCCTTCTCTCTCCTTCTCCTCCCCACACTCCTTCTCCCTCATCCTCCCTCCCTACACCTCCTTTCTCCTTACTCCTCCCGCCTCGTTCTCCCTCCTACTTACTTCTCCTCCTCCCTCCTTACTCCTCCTCCCCCTCCTTACTGCTCCTCCTCCCCCTCCTTACTGCTCCTCCTCCCATCTCCCGTCTCCTTACTCCTCCCCTTCCTTACTCCTTTCATTCTTACTCCTCCCTCCTCCTCACTCCTCCCTCCATCCTCTTACCCCCATCCTCTTACCTCCTCCCTCATCCTTACTCCTCCCTCTTTTCTCCTCCTTTCCACATGCTGTTATTCTTTGCTTCTCCTGCTGCCGCCTGCTGGCATCCTTCCTCAGTCAGTGGCGTTGGTTCTTGGATGGTTGTCTTTGTTTTCCTGTAGTGGGCAATGCCTTCCACTTCCTACTCTTAGGTGGCATTGTGTTGCTGTTTTCCAGCCTTGTTGTCTTTCTGTCTCCACCTCAGGTACTGGCATAACTTCTTCTTTATGACAGTCCGATGTATTATCTCTGTTCGCCCTTTTCTCCCTGTTCTCTCTTGGAGTACCCTTCGTTCCTCCACTTCTTGTCCTCCTGCTCACTGGTGGAAGACGTGGGTTACCTTTGGTGGAGTGGATATACTTTTGCTTACCCTGTATGACTTGTGTGAAATTTCTCTGTTTTTTTCTATGCATATTTATCCTTGTATAAGTTTCTCTTTACATGTATATACCTATCTCTTGAATGGATCTCTTGTCGATGTCTTTTACTTCTGGTGTGTATATATATATATATATATGTGTGTTGTCCACATATGGTTGTCTTGCCTTCTATATGATGTACGTCGCTGCATTTTACCTACACCCTTGGTTCAGCCCTCTTGGTTGTATTTCTCTGTTTCTTTCCTTCTCTTCAGTAAGCATCTCCATTACATTATTTCAAAGGATGCCTTAGATACCTTCAAGGTTCTCAATGTAAGAGCTGTTTCTTTTACCATTCTTGTTGTTTCCTAGTGATGATCTTCAGCATTCATTTTTCTCTTTCTCTTTTCTCCATCATTCTATCATTGGAGGTCTATTTTTTCTAAATCTGTTTCTCAGGATAGTTTCCTCAATGGTCAGTAGGGGCTTTTTATTCGTTGTATGTTTTACTGCGGATGAGCACACTGTGTGTGCTCCTTCTATTTGGTTTTGAGCCTGGACTCTGTGGACTATTGTCCTTGGTCCCTTTGCATTCCCTGATCCTAGGTTGCATTCCCTTTGGGGTTGCCTCTTTTACTGGTTCTATACCGTGTTCTTATGGTCTTATAGATTTCCACCCCCTAGGGGCTCCCATAGTCCTTCTTGGAGATCAATCCTCCCGGCGAGCATCCTGCTTCACCTATCATTTTTGGATAGTCTGGTCCCTTTCTATCTTTTTGACCAGCTCCTCCTATTTAGGGATCTTTGGTGAGGTCAGTTCACAGCGCCTCCTCCAAGGATGGTATTGCTTGGGTATCTGATTCTAAGATAAGGAATCTGCGGCTAGATGTCTCGATCAGATGGACAAGTTACTTACCTTTAGTACCGCCTTATCTTGTAGAAACAAAATCTAGACTCAGAGTCCTTATCACGGAGTTGCAGAAACTTGAAGAGCGTGAAGAGAAAGATGCAGCAGGAGTCTTCCCGCCAAGAGAAGTCTTGTCTTTGGTCCTGGCTCGAGGAAGCAGCAGAGTTCCAGTGTCCACCAGCAGAAGAGTCTTTAGATGATCTTAAGAAGATAGGCAGTCAGTTCTTGAAGATGTTGTCTGGACGAATCTAAGGACACACCCTCAGGGGAGGTCAGCGACGCTACTCAGATGGCCTAGCCAGTCAGATGCTCCCAGGGGCCAAGATTCAACATGGCAGAATCAAGTAGCCACTTTGAGGAGCTCTGGGCACCTCCCTAGGTAGGATCTGGACAGAGGGGTGGACACTCCCCTGTCCTTTGTGTAGTTCCGCGCCAGGGCGGGAGCCAAGGGCTCCTGAACTGGGCCAAACTGGTTTATGCAAGGAGGGCAATAAATGTGACCTTCAATGCAGTCTGGTAGTGCTCGGAGGCGACCCCACCCTAACTAATTCTAAAGGAGAGGTGGTCACAACTCTCCTTCGCAGGAAATCCTTTGTTCAGCTTCCCCAGCCTGAGTTAAGCTCATCAGCAAGGGGCAGAACACTGTCTAGGGTCGGCAGCATCGCGGGCTGGCAGGCCGACCCTGTACGGCTGCACGGGCAGGTATTGGGGGGTCCTTAAGGAGTCCCCTGTACATGGTATTATGCAACTAACCCTGGAATCAGTGTAGTTGCATGATTCCGACATGTTAGATACCAAACATGACCAGGTTCGGGGCAGCCATTGTGTATTTAATCATCTCGACTTGCCAGTGTCCACTACATACCTTAACATGGCTGTCCCCCACTTACAAAGCCCAGAGAATGGAGTCAGGGGTTTGTAGGGGTACCTCTGCTCATGCACTCAGAACCATGCACCCTTCCCTTGGACTGAGGGGCCTACCTTAGTGGTAACTTATAGGTTTAAAATGCTGTGACCGGGATATAAGGAAAACCTTATATCTACAGTGAAAGGTGAAGGCACCATTTCAGGCTGACTGCGATAGCAGCTCTGCAAAAACAGTTTGCATGGACTCCCATCAGTGGCACAATACATGCTGCAACCCATGGGAGACCCTTGGTTTACCAATGCTCTGGGTACCTCAGTGCTATATGCTAGGGACTTACAGTGGTGGACTTACAGTGGTGTTCCAGTATGCCAATTTTAGGGTGTACAAAGTACTTACCATCAAATTTAGAGGAGAGGGCACTGCCACTGGGGTCCTGGTAAGCAGGATCCCAGTGAACTACAGTCAAAACACACTGACACCAGGCAAAAAACGGAGGTATCTATGCCAGAAAGATCCTACTTTCCTACAGAGAGGTCGCTATTGTTGGAGTCTCAGCCCAGCTGATTCCTTTTTACCCTCTGCGAGGAGGGATGTCCAACTTGTAACCAAGACGGGGACCTGCATGGGACCTGCATACACTTACCTTCAGGTAATGGGGAGTTACATCATCCAGTAGGGGATTCTTGCCACAACACCCGCCCTAGGCAACTAGGTTAGGGAGCGCATAGTAGGGATACATTATACACAGTACCTATATACCAGTATATATATATATATATATATATATATATATATATATATATATATATATATATATATACACACTGTTTTAGCACAATGGTGGAATCGTTTATCCTTTTCACTGTTCTTATACTGCTAATCACTTTTATCTGCTTCTGTGTATTAATCATTGCAGCTCATGTATGTTATACAAGGATCACAATGGTTCAATAAATATTGAAATGCCCCTGTGTGCACGAGTGACTGAGCGAAAAGGTTCCTTGGGAAGTCAGGGTTGTCATATTCCGAGGTTGCCCAATCCATTTGTTACCTTCCCAGGTTTGGGGAAACTTATGATGTCATGGTGAGCTATCAGGACTATAGGCCAACATATCCTGAGGGGGTGCATAGAATAAGTCTGGCACCATCCCAACAATTAAGTTGTCCAACAAATGAACAGTTCCTACCAGGATGTAGAAGCCGTACGACAACACAGTTGAGGAAACAGGTATGGAACTATAACATGAGGTTAAAATGGCTAAGCTACAACGAGGATTTTAGAGGACTGGGTGGAAAATGTTGAAAATCTTTCCCGCCGCAACAATGTCCGCTTTCTGGGGTTTCCGGACGATACAAAGTCCTTCCTGAAGGACATGGATCTGGCGGGAACTCCATTCAGAAGGGCCTGTCATGCATGTTTGCGGTTGAATGGGCTCATAGGGCCCTGCCAGTGCATCCTCTACCATGGGTGCCCCTTAGGGCCTGATTGGGTGAATCCTGAATCTTAAAGACTGTGACTGCATCCTGAGAGCCTGAAGGCTAGCAGAGCGGTGCGCTTTGGAAAACCACACCATAACTAACTACCCTGACTACACTAGGAGTGTCAAGGCACAGAGGAAAACCTACGTGGAGGTGAAACAGAAACTCAGAGCACTAGGCTTTGCAGTACATGTTGCTCTTTACTGCACGATTAAAGGTGCTTGCTCATGGCAAGAGTCACTTCTTTGAAAAACCTGAGAAGGTGTGGGCCTGGCTCGAGGTGTGGGACAAGATGGGAATCCTATTGATGGATACCACGCGCGAACAGCAGTCCTTACTGCGCTGGAGAGAGAAGAGACGCAGAGGCCAATGACAATCAGATGCCCGAGCATTGGGTTCCCCGTCTTCACAGAGGATTGATTTGTGAGGACAAAATAATGGCCAGGGAAGGAGAATCTTCATTGGATGACACTGATGGCCCAAAGGATAGCCTTGAGTCGGTGGACAGACATGAAAGCAACCACACAGATATGGATAGTGCGTCATAGGGTGCCTGCTTAACCTCTGAGGTACCAGTTGAGGGGAATGCTGTTGGGAGCCCAAATGGTGGGACTGTGGATGTTAAAATGAGTAGGGCTCTCCTGGCGGTTGGTGCTTGAGGACAAGGGGTCACACGGGCCCAATACCCTTGCTCACAACGATCTGAGGCGTGTCGAGAGGACTGGAATGTTCATAACATCCTTATCCCCAGAAGAGGGGGGACTGACACACGCCCCCTGCAGAGCAGACCTACTCCAAATGGGGGGGTCACAGCTGACGAGTTTGCATCGGCTGTCTGTACCCTGGCTAGCGAAAGCCCTTGGTGGATTTATTGCATGCCGCCCGCAAGTGCATTTCCTTTATTTTCTTCTCTTTGTTTTCTAGTTTGTGCTTCTGGTTGGAGGTGTTTGTTAGGTTGCAAGGTTTTTATACCTGGTTTTGCATATGGGGTTGTGGGAGGGGGGTAGTACACGTTTGTAAAGCCAGTGCAAATTAGTGCTTCACTTGTGACCAAATGTTCGTGGGACTGGATCTGCCTGTGGGGACGAGTTGGGGGGTTATGTTTGTCTGACTTGTTTAACAAGCAGCTGCATGGTTTATCAAAGGTCACTGTGACTGGGGTTGTGGACTGGGATTTGGATGGGAATGAGCAGGGGAGCAAGGGCAGTCAGGTTCGACCCCACTGGGGATTTCCCTTACCCACTTGCGCTGATCATGTCTAGAGGAATGTTAGGGACCTTAATGACTACCCAAGCGATGCATGGTCTATTCTTATCTCCACTAATACACCAAGGGCTTTTGCTAGCCAGGGTACAGACAGCCACTAATACAAGACTCGCATTGCTATGCTGCAGGAAACTCACCAGTTGAAAGCTGAAGTGGTGAAACTGGGTAAGAGCTGAAGGGGTCACATATTTAATGGCACATACTCAAATTACACAAAAGGATAGCTGTAGGGGTCCACTTTGCAAAGAAAGTGGTACACGAGGACTCCAATGGTAGACACCTGATATTGTTTGGTGTGCTTGATGGGTTTTATTCCTGTCTGGTCAACACTTATGTGCCCAATGTGGACAATAGGTTGTTCTTTCCCAAGGTGCTGAAGCTCATCGCCCCGTATCTGGGAGTGTGGGTTATTTAGGCAGGGAATTTTAACTGCATCCAAAATTAGCGCATAGACAAGTTTCGCCCCAAGGAGGGCTTCAAACCCCACATGGAGCAGTCATTGGGATTAGTAAAGTCAGACCTACACCTATCGGATATATGGAGGCATCATCATCTGAATGCTAAGACATATGCCTATTGTTCACCAGTACATGGAGTCTACATTCGACTGACTTATGTTCTAAGGAGAAGAGTAAGACATAGACAGTCAAAATATCAGCTTGCTCAAATTGTTATCTCTCAGACCATTCACTACTTCTCCTGACTCTGCAATTAGGGTGGACTAAGCCAAGAATTCTGCTGTGGAGACTACAAACTGACACACTGATGAACTGAGTTTTTACATCCCACATTCAAGAGTACACAACAGTGTTCTTCCAGGAGAATTGGGGCTCCACAGACAGTAGGGTGGTGGAATGGGAGACATATAACGCTGCCCTTTAGGGGAAGTGCATGGCCCAGATTGTTGGTGGTAAGTGTCAACTGGAGCAGGTATTAACAGAATTACCAGAAGAGCAGGCGAAGCTAGACAATCAAATGGAGGCTAGACCAGAGGGGCCTCAACAGCTTGTGGAAATCATTAGATGAGTGGGGTACTTGTGGTCCAGATTGGATAAATACACACACAATATAGACGGTGGCTGTTCCAGGAGGGTGATAAAGCTGGCAAACTGTTGGCACAGCTTGTTAACAGGGAAAAGCCCCATGCACACATACTGTCCCTACAATGAGAGGTAGGGGTTGGCATAATAGCCAGAGACCAGATAAATAAAGCTTGCAGTACTTATCTACAGGAGGGGTTTGCTGAAACTTGCAAGGTGTCAGAAATTGTCTGGCAGCGGTTCCTTGATGCGACGAGTTGCTGCAACTTACGGCTGACCAGCAACACTGCCTGAATAGCCCATTGGGAATTGAGGAATTTAAGAATGCACTGTGGGAGATGAGGCGCATTAGGACGCCGGGGGCAGATGGTCTCCTAGTTGAGCTGCATCAGGCCCTTCCTGCCACTCTGTTGGAAACGCTGTTGGGTGTTTTTACAGAAGCAAGGGAGAAAGGTGTTCTCCCCCCACCAAGCATGAGAGAGGCTGTGATGGTCTTGATACCTGGTCTTGATACCTGAAGAGGGCATGGACCCAACGCCTCTCATCCTACAGGCCGCTGTCAATGCAGAATACGAACGTCAAACAGCTGTGTAATGTTTCGGCTAATAGATTGTTGCGGGTTGTCCATACGCTGATTCACCCGGATCAGGTAGGTTTCATTCCGGGGAGGAGTATGATGTACACCTCAGGCATTTGACTCATATTATGCATACATTATCGGAGTCGAAAGACGACCTGGCACTTGCAACTCTGGATCTGGACTGCGCCTTTGATATGGTGACTCTGTATGTTGGCGACCCCACACCGGATAGGCTCTGGCCCAAGGTTCATCAGATGGGCATACTATTGTACTCTTAACCAGCAGCCAGGTTGTGAATGGGGAACGTGGTCTCTAACCTTTGGAAGTTGAGTAGGGGGACTAGACAGGGCTGCCCTTTGTCCCCGGTACAGTTGGGGCTCGCGGTCGAGCCTCTGGCCTCTTGTCCCTGGACCGAGGACACGTCTCACATAGTGTTGATGTACGTGGATGACATGTTAGTATATTTGAGAGACCCGGTGCGATCGGTGCCCCTCTTGCTGGACATGATGCAGGAATTTCCTGACGTTTCAGGGCTACTCACCAACAGAGACAAATCTAAGCTATTCTCACTGGGCAGATTGTGTTGGGAGGGTGCTCCCTCCCAGAAGGCCTGGACCTCTGCTAGGAGAGGGAAAGGATTTCATATCTGGGAATCTGGGTAACCAGATACCAGGTAGCTCAATACAACCTTAACATTGGTAGGGTGATAGATGGCCAGCAGTAGTCAGTCACATTTTGGAAAACATTCCCGCTGCTTGTAATGGGGAGGGTGGCCCTGACAAAAATGGTATTTATGCCGCAATGCTGTACGTGTCACAGAACGCAATGTACCCGGTGCTGGCTGCAAAGTTTGCCTGACAGGCTACTGGGCTATTTGGTATGGGGACTTGGTCTCCCAGGCTGCACTGCGACGGTGAGTGACGATCCGGTGATCTGTGCTACCAACTTGCCCAGGCAGGCTTTTCCAGCTTTTGTGGCCCTGGTGCTGGCAGGGAAGTCAGCCAACTCACTCTTGGAGTCTCTGCTTCTGACTGGGCTCAGGGAGCGACTTCTGCACGAGCAGGAATCCACAGGGATAGTCCTCTTTTGGCCACCCAAGGAGAAGCAGGTGCAGTCCAACTTCATTGCAGCCTCTTATTTGTTTGGTCCAAGGGTCAGTAGGTCGTTGGTCCTCTTCTCCAATCCAGATGAGATGTGAGTTCTGGGGGCCCGGGTGGCCTCTTTTATACCCAGAAGGTACCCTTAGGGGAGGTTGGGGTCACTAGCCAATGGGCTACCTGAATCCCTCCCGCTTGATGGCAACTTCCTGTGAAGTGTGGCATCTAGCTGTCCCAGAGTACTCTATTTTTCCCACTCCCAAGATGGCTGAATCCCTCTCTCGATGTGTGGAGCTTAGTAGTGCACCCCAGAGGTGTGCCTCTCTCTGGGCTACATGCCCCCTTGCTGTCCCTAGCGCCTTTCTTTCCATCTAGACAAAGGTGCAGCATCTTTCGTGTGTGCTTGACATGTGCCCATCAAAAGACGACGTCCCCCTTGAAGCTCGCCTTTTGGGGCTCACACCCTGTGTGGCTTTTCCTGCCAAGAGGAGATAACATCTCCTCCCCCGGCAGGCCCTTTGTAGGCATTCCTGGGAGTCGTTTACACTTCTCCCCAGGAGGCCAGAAGGCTGTCTTGAGGAAAAACTTATGTTTGCAACCATAAACCTTGGGGAACAAAAAGGCAACCTACTAAAGTTGCACTTTGTCATTCAGTGACATTAAATTCGAGTTCACTATTAATTCGGATTTAATGCACTGATTCTTTTGACACCTTGAAGTACCAACTTTAGTAGTCCCATTCAGAAGTTAGCAAGGCTGAGATGTCAACCTGTAACTGTATTTGCCAATGGGGCTCCTAGCTGCTTAACAGTAAACACAATATTGGTGGTTTTTACTGTTAGGACCTTAAACACATGAAACTACACATCCAGCATTTTATTATTATTCACCCTGCCTTTAGGGCTCAGTAGGACTGCTTTAGGGGTGACTTAGAAATAATAACAAGGAAGGCTTGGGCTTTGCCATGGCTTGAAGTGGTAAAGTCGAGTTAGCAGTGTAAAACTGCTATTCCAGCCAGCAGTGGCAGGCTAGGAGTCATGCCTTTGCTTGGTCACACTCTTAGTGCCACAATTAGTGTTCATTCCACAAGAGACACTTTAACATACAGCCCCTAGATATCCCTGGTACCATATACTAAGGACTTACAAGTAAATCAAGTTATGCCAATTAGGGATAAGCTATTTTAACATACCTTTTTAAGAGTCAGAGCACATGCACCGAGCCCTGATTAGCAAGGCTCACGGCATTTGAGAGCCATCACGCCTAGTAGTCAAAATGGCAAGAAAAAGTGGGGGTAAATCTGAAAAAAGCCTGTTTTCTCACAGAAGGCATACAGTTTCCATTTTGGATTCATCACTGCCTTCCTGCTTTCTACAAAGACATGATACATACTAGACATAGCTGGGAGAAAGTATTAGATTTTGCAGATGAGGTGGAAGCACATTAAGACTACGCAAAGCAGGTCACTAGAAATTCCGGCTTTACATTTACAAAAAATGACTAATTCCATCAAACAATACCTATCCCCTTGTAGGAAAACAAAAATTTTCCTGGGTATGAGATCCCATTGGACCCCATACAGTGCTTACTGGGCAGAATAAGAGGACCAAGCCAACCAGGCAACAATGTAGATTTGAGAAATTAGCCCTCATGCTCACTAAACGCTATATCTCAAAGAACTGGAAGGCTAAAAGATCACCTGAAGTCTGTAAATGGTTGTGTGATGTTATTAAATGGACAGGAGCTGAATTGTTAACACTGATGGCCCTACGCAGGAGGAATATTAAGGGCCACCAGCAAACGCATGGAACACGATTTTGCTGGTGCTAAAAGCTAAATCATATGCTAGGCCTGCTTGAACGAACACTTCCGAAGTTATTAATATGCCATTTGTAAATAAGTATTTGTGTGTTAATTTGGTCAGGACACTGATGTGCTGGCAGAGTGGAAAAATTGACAGGAGTGACTGTAAGGTAGAGGGAGGAAGTGGGTGTTTCTTGTTTTTCTTTCTTTTGTGAAGTATCGCATTACACAATTTCAGCTTAATACAGCACAATATTACAGGGCATATACAGATGGGAGGACACTATGATTACTTTTGGTCAAGACTCTGACGCTGTAAGATCTGGATAATTGTCATCAAGGGGACTGAACATCGTGTGCTTTATCTGTCAGTATTGTTAAACGTTTAAAAAAGCTATATATGAAAAAAATCGGGTGATCTTGTTTTGCAAGAGTTCCATAGAGCACTTGCCACTGAGCATTGTGATGCTGCCTTACTACGTATTTTTTGGACCCAAATATTGAAGATGGTCAGCTTAGATCCTTAAGTATTGGAGCATTAGGCTGGGCTGGTCTCCGTGGTCTTTATCAGAATACTGGAAATATATTGGGATCTACTTTTTACAGAGACCTCAGAACTTTTATCTTCAGCACTGAAATCACAACTCCGATAGAACTTCCAGCTTCTCCTCTCTGGCAGTTTACAGGCCATGCCACTCCCTTCTGTAGGAAGATGGCTACCACTCCCCTCTCAAGGATAATTTTACTCCTTCCCTCTCTCAGAAGAGAGGCCAAGGTCAAGAAATTACTAATCCCTCCTCCGGTTCAATGGGTTGTTGATAGCCAGAATCTAAAATACCACAGCCGCAAAGACTTGGGGCTGGCATCATGGAGAGAGAGGATATATATTTAGCAGTCTGCTTATATCAATAGAGCATGACTTGGTTGATTGACTGTGCTCTGCAAAGCTATAGTGTGTGCCCTTTGTACAGCACAAGGACAAAAGAATGTCAACTAGCGCATGTGCATACATTACTATTATATGATGGAGACTTCTAGTCGCAGATTTCTTACCTTCGAATAATCCCCAGGCATCAGACTGGATCCGAAAGTTTTTGGGCAGTACTCCTGCGCTCAGGTAGGTGCCTCCGTTCAGCTTCTCATCAGAAATGATGTGAGCGGAGCCTATATAGGCGCCACCCCATCACGCTGCCGTCAGTTCTTTTGTTTCTGTGCCAGATAGCGCTCATCGGTCAGAGCTACTCAGTCATTTTTTGACTGGCCTTTTTTCGATTTTTGTTGACAGTTTTTTTAGAGAACTGGCTGTTCAGAAACCATATGGTGCCTATCACAAATCCACACTAGGTGTGCTTATGTAGAGGGATGACGACTCCAAGACCTGCTAGGGCGACCGCGCCATGCATCCAAAAGTGCAGGTGGAGCGATCCCTCAAGTTCCTCGCCACTTGACATTGGTCGACTCCGTTACTCTCAAGATCTCAGGGCAGGTCCCGGGACCGTTCGCAGAGCCACACCAGGCGATCGTCGTCATATTCGAAGACGTCGGGTAAGTCCCACAAACACAAAAATTTGAAGAAGTCGAACTGGTCTTCGACTCACCTCACCTCACCGACTCTAGGCCTCATAACTCGGCAGAGCCCAAGACGGAGTCGCCTGTGCTTTCCTGACTTGCTTTGAGCGACCCCCGGCCAGCTTAAGGAATTTTATGAGGCCATGCACCTTATATTTGGGCGGCCCAGCCCATCTGGCTCACCTTTAGTCCCCAAAGGCTCGGGAGGAGCCCCACAGGATCCCTGCCGGCAGGTTCCCCCTCTACACCATTCGGGCCCCATGGATCCCATGTTGGATCCGGAGCAGAGGTGCCGGCAAGACCAAGACCTTCATCAGAGCCTGCTTTAGTGCGGCGCCATCTCCATCATCATTCTCAACTCTGAGACAGAGCCAGACGAGCATCGTCCAGCGAACCGTTTCGGCACCGACCGGGACCATGCTCTCCTGATCAGAGCCAGTGCCTTTAACATTTGGCAGGCTTGGGGAGGTAGACAAATAAGAGGGGTCTGAGGCCTCCTATGGATACCAGCATCCCCTAGATGAGAATGAGGACAACTGGTTTGAGTAACTTGGGGGATGCCAGTGGGTTGGACACCATAACTGACACTGGCCTGGTCTCTCCCCCTACAGTGGCTACAGAGGAGGGAGCTGTTAGAAATGGGATCTCTGGTTGGCTAAGGCTTGCGCCAAAGCCAGGCAGAGACCACCACTCTAGTCAGGGCAAGGGAGTTACACACCCAAGATAACCCCTGCTCACCCCCTTGGTAGCTTGGCACGAGAAGTCAGGCCTATCCCGGAGGCAATGTGTAAAGCGTTGGCGCACGCGCACAGCAACAACATCCCAGGCACACCACAAAAGGAACTCCACACAAGGTTATATCAAAAATAGCCTTTGTATTATCATAAAACACATTAGAATAGTACTCACATAATATACATGGTGCCACCTGGCACTGGGCAATATTTACAGGGGATTATGTACACATGACAGGGCCACGTGGGCCACTGTCAGAACCATCACTTAGTAAAGATAATAAATGTAGAACATATCATAAACGTACAACCAGTAATCACTGGTGACCACTGTACTCAGCATCAGCCTGTAACATAAACCACATTATGCACAGTATCACATTAGGTGCAAAATACCTTATACGCCAACCTCACCAGCATAAACACATTATGCACACATCTCATGAGTCTAAACGCATTAGACCCTAACCTCCTAAGGATAAATCACATTAGGGGCATAACTCACAGTAGAGAATAACTCACAACCTAAACGCATTAGGGAATAATAACCTCACAAGCATAACACATTATGCAAAACCTCATAATCATGAAAGTACACTCGAGGTATAAACAGGGTGCGTAAATCATAGTAAAGGCATCACATTTCCTAGCACCACATATTAGGACACAAATCACATTAGCACATAACCTCACAGTAGAAACCATAGCAGAGGCATAAATCACATTAGGGCCTGGCGCCCTACAAACCTAACAGTCCCCCTGGCCAACTGACCATCTAAAAAAAAAAAGGGGTTCAAATGCCCTATGTCCAAAAGTCAGGGCACGCTGCCTAGCAGCGGAATCCAAGTGCACCATTGCGCAAACCTAAACGTAGCAGCTGGCACTAAGTGCTGCGCAGCTGTGAAGAAAGGGGGCAAAGGAGTGCATCTCACTCCTAACTTCAAAGGTATGTCCCTAAATAAAGAATGGCCTAAACGGTGCAGCTGCCCACTACTTGCTGGGCAGCTGTGAATATAAAACTAAGGCCTGGACACTCCTGGTGCCCCTAGAACAAATGTGCAATTATGCCAGAAACGTTGCAGCTGCCCGCGCTGGTGCGGTGCAGCTGTGAATCACCAAAGTACAGGGGCCTGGAATCACGGTGCCTTCTGGGCCCCCACTGGGGCTCTACAGCCAAAATGCCCCTAACGTTGCAGCTGCCCTCTCGCAAGCGGGGCAGCTGTAGACAAATGGCCACATGGGGGGAAAGCACGGGCCCCTCTGGGTCCTTTAACAATAATGCCACTCGTCGGAGCCACACGGGCTCGTAAACTAAAACATGCCCAACAACGTGGGAGCGGCACGCTCTCTGGCGGGGCCGCTCAGGCACCGACATGGTGCCCTGGGGAAGTAACAATGGGGGCAGGCACCGATAGCGTGCCTCGACATACCCCCTCCCCCCAGCTCCACTCACCGGACTCCTTGCTCCGGACTCCTCTCGCTTGCTGGAAAACTCTGCTCTCCTCTGGCGGCGGCTCAGCAAGGTGCGGGGCTCTCTCTTCGCTACGAGAGCCCCGCCGACCAGCACCAGCATGTCCTCTGCACGCAGGACTTCCCTCGCTCATGGGAGTCCCGCGCTGCCATCGGCGGCCTTGGCCGCCTTTCCTCACTTCACCCGGGCCCCCTCCTCACTATGGAGCCCGCGAGGCTCCGGGACTCTCTTCGCTTCACCCGGGCCCCCTCTTGGGACCCGGGACTTTGCTGTAGGCTTCTCTTCGGTTCGCCAGTGCGGGGTGGGCTCCCGCCTGGCCTCTCCTACACGCGGGGCTCCCACAGCTCATGGGAGCCCCGGTCACTTCCGGCCGCAGTTCCTTTGGCAGGCCCCGCCCACAGTCAGGCGCGGGTGCCTGACTTCCTGTTTTCCGCGTTCGGGGTCGCGGCGGTGATTTCCTCATAAACCGCGGGGTGGGCACCCGCGATAAAAATAACATGAGGGCGGGGTGGGCACCCGCTCTCCAATCATAAGGACAGAAAACGACTCCAGATGCGGGGTGGGCTCCCGCCATTTAAATAAAAGTATAAGCGGGGTGGGCACCCTCATCTAAGGCATTACGGGGGAATCCCTACATCGGGATTCCCTCTCAAAGGGCTGCAGCTCAGCGCTGCACAGCCCCCACGCTCTTCTCCTCTTCTGGGGACAATTAATTAAAAGAAAATAAGCACAGCGCTCACAGGGCGCAGAAGGCAGCACAAAGTCCTGAGGGATGGGAAAGAAGCAAAAGGGGTTCCAAAAGCTCCTTTCAGGCGTCCAGGGGCAATGCAGGGCCCAGGGAGGCAAGCCCTCATGGCAGCCCCCCCTGGGCCCCAGCAGCAGCACGCCCCAGCAGGAACAGCACCAGAACTGAACATTTTCATGGGGTCACAGCCCCTTCTTTTATACACATATTTCCCTTTGTGTCACAGCACAGGGCTTGGGGATACCAGTCAGAACTGGTATAGGGGGATTTGGAGCACTTTGTTTTGCTCAGCTCCTCTCTCCTTTCAGAGTGTAGGCTAGGGACATCAGACGCACCACAGGAGGTGGAGCCAGCATTGTGGAGGGAAGGCACAGCCCTATTCAGGTCCCAGGTGCAACTCCTCCCACCCATCTACATGGAGATCTCTCCATTCAGCCCTGCGCTGACTCACCCTGCCCCTCCTGGAGCCACACACACCTCCCAGCCCCTGTCACTCACAAGCCAGACATGCAATTCACATCAGGCAGGCAGACACAGAGCACACAGAAATGCCAACTTCTAGAAGTGGCATTTCTCTACCAGTCACCATAAATCTGCGCACACCATTGCGCAGCATTTATTCTCACGAATCCAGACATACTAGACTTGACCATGCTGCACCTCTCATAACAGGAATTACCACTGACACACTCATCCTCAATGCATTCCTATGGGAGGGCAGGCCAGTCTCACCACACACGCACACAGCGCGCACGCACTTTACACTGGACCACAGTGCTAAAGTGCCCAGAGACTTAAAACTACTAACACCAAGTTACATATAAGGCAAAAAGTTCAGGGGTGAACCTGCCAAAAAGGGCCAAGTCCAACAGGAGCCTTTTTTTCTAATGTGGTGCATGGTGTGGTTGAGTTTTTGGACCTTTAGCTACCCACAGTGGCAGTCAAGACTAATGTCTTGATGGTGGTGCTTCAGCCGGAATTCATCCCTTCGGAACCCTTACTCCCCTTTACTGAAGCCCTTACCGATGTCCTACTCCAGACCCTGCACAGGGGCTCCAGTGCATAGGACAGTTGCCCACTGCCATCGCTCTGCTCTGAGGGACTTCAGTTTCCTTACCCAGCACCCCACCCCGTAGAGCTTGATGGTCCAAGTCTCCACCTCTAGGATCAACCCAGGCGCGTTACCTACCACTCCACCGGATGGGGAACCCAAGCGGTTGAATACCTTTGGCAAGAGAATGTTCTCTTCCATCAGCCTTGCACTGCAGTCAGTGAACACTGCATGCTTTTTGGGCCGATATTCCCATACAATCTGGGATTGGGTTGTGCAACTGCTGCCTATGGTCTAAGAGGAGGCCGGAGCTATGCTCTCCCAGGCATTTGCGGATGAGAGAGGCGCAGCAAAGTTCACCATGCGATGTGGACTGGACACGTTTGACTCGCTGGGTAGATTGATTTCATTGTCGTTGGCCTTGTGGCACCAGGCCCTGCTGATAATCACTGGCATTTCAGGGGATGTCTAAGCCTCGCTTATGGACATGCACTTTGATGGCTCTCGTCTTTTCGGAGAGGAGGACTCAACACTGGAGCGCTTTAAGAACAGAAGAGCTATGGGCAGATCCTTGGGCTTGTCTGTGGCTCCTCGTCACCCCTATCCCTGCTTCTGCCCAATTTGTGGCAATGGAAAGGGCATCCAACCACGTCCATACCAGCTCAGCCACCACGGCCAACAGGCTTTTCAGCCTTTTCGTGGCAGAGGACGCTGGTCCCATAGACCACATGGGACAGGTAGCAAAAGGTCGGACCATTCCACCAGCACCCCAGCAACCGGAGCCTCCAAACCCCTTAGTTTGCCCTCCGACCATCATGGGTATTCAATGGAGTGCTGGATATGCCATTACCTGCAATGCTGGTGGTAAGTAACATCAGATCTTTGGGGTTTGCAAATCATCCAAATGGGCTACTCCCTCCCTTTTGTGACTACTAATCCACCCGTGCCACCCACTTACGACCGGCTGACAGAGGACCACCTTTCCTTGCTCCGTCAGAAAGTGCTGGCTCTCTCGGCCAAGAGAGACGGTGCCGGCATCAGAGGTAGGTCATGGTTGCTATTCCCACTACTTTCTTGTGCTCAAGAAGGATGGAGGCCTTTCCTATACCTGTGCCTTCTCAAGCGCTTACTGAAAAAGGAGAAATACAAGATGCTCACGCTCGTTCAAGTTCTGTGTGCCCTGGACCCGGGAGACTGGATGGTAGCATTGGATTTGCACAACGCATATTTCCACATCACTGTCCTGCCTGCCCCCAGAGGTTACCTGCTGTTCACAGTGGACCAAAAGCACTTTCAGTTTGCCGTGCTCCCCATTGGTGTTATCAGTGCCTCTCAAGTGTTCACAAAAGTGATGGTGGTGAATGCAGCTCATCTGCAGTGGTCAGGAGTTCATGTCTTTCCCTACCTTAATGATTGGCTGATGAAGGCGGGCTCGCCCCAGGAAGTCATCTCCCACCTCCAGATTTTGGCGCACCTTCTGCACTCTCTGGGGGTCAAACTCACACCTGACTCCCTCTCAGAAGTGCCTTTCATCGGAGCTGTTCTGGTCAAAATGCAGTTTCGGGCCTATCCTCCTCAGCGGAGAGTAAAGGGATAATCTGAAAGAGACACGTTAGTGATAGATTCCTTACCTTAGAATATCCCCAGGCGTCAGGCTGGATCCGGAAAGTTTTGCGTAGCAGTACCCTTGCGCGTCGGTAGGCGGCGTCGTGCGGCTCCGCGTCCGTCGTCGGCGTCGTGATCGCCGGGATGACGTCGCGGGCAGCACTTAGGCGCCGCCCCTGCGCGCTGACGTCAGTTCTTCTTTTTCCGCGCCAGCAAGCGCAGATCCGGGAAGAGCAGTGCCCTGGTCAATTTTTGACCATACTTTTTGGTGATTTTTTCACTGTTTTTTCCAACTCTAAGGTGTCGTAGGGATGCCCGGCTTCAAGCGATGCGGCGCCTGTGCGCGGATGATGTCCGTCACCGACCCGCATTGGGAGTGTCTCTTCTGCCTCGGCCGAGGCCACGACACCGAGTCTTGTCCCGAATGCCAGGCCCTCAACCCGAAAGCTTTGCGAGAGCGGTCTCGAAAGCTCCTCGAGGCCCGGCATTCGGCTCCACGGAAGCCCCGGTCGCGTGAGAGGTCCAGGGGTCGATCGCGGAGTGCACACCGGTCGCCGGCGTCGAAGTCTTCTTCGTCCGGTAAGTCTAAGCACAAGAAGTCCAAGAAGCATCGTCGCTCTCGGACTTCGCCTCGCCGGTCTCGCGACTCGGCTGAGGCCCCTCCCGGCACCGTCCCCGCCCCCGCGGCCCCGGACTTGCCTGTGGAGTCGCCCCGTCATACCCGCTCTTCCCGGGTTCGGGGCGGATCCGGCCAAGGTACAGGAGTTCCTGTCGGCCATGGCCCGCCTCTTCGGGCCTTCAGGCCCCTCCGGTGCGCCTTCGGGCCCCGCGGGCCCTGATGGGGTTGCTCCGGCGCCGCCGGCGGCTCCGGCCCCGGCGCCGCCCGAGCCTCCAGCCTCGATCCCGGCTCCGGCTTCGGCCCCGGCCTCGATCCCGGCTCCACAACCCCCATCGACGCCGGTCGACCTCACGACACTCTCCGCCGGCGCCGATGTCTCCGGTGCCGTTCTCGACGCCGCCCTGGGCTCCGGGCGGCGTCGTCCCCCAGTTCCTTCCGGCTCCGGACATGGACCCGGAGCGACGTCGCTCGACGCCGGCTCCGGCGCCGATGGGACCTTGGGTCCCAAATGTCCCTCCTCCTCCTTATTTTGAACCAGAGGAGGACCAGGAGGACTGGGAGGGGTCTGATGACCCTCTGACGCGCAACTGTCAGTATGATGAGGACTGGACGGAGAGTCTAGGGGAGGCCAGTGGTCTGGATACTTCCCCTGACACTGGCATGCTGTCTCCTCCCGTGGCTACGGAGGAGGGGGCCAATTTTAGTACGGTGTTGCGTAGGGCTGCTGGGGCCTTACGTCTCCAGCTCCCTACTTTGACGGTCAAGCCTAACATCTTGACAGAGGTGCTTCAGCCGGCAGCCTCCTCTGCGGAGACTGTGCTGCCGCTTAACGACGCCCTCACTGACGTTCTTTGGGCGCCTGGTCCAAGCCCAACACAGGGGCTCCTGTGGATCGGAACGTGTCACGACGCCATCGCCCCGCTCCGGGCGACTCCCTGTTTCTTTCTGTCCACCCCACTCCTGAGAGCTTGGTTGTCCAAGCCTCCGCTTCCCAAACCGCCTTCCCTACCGCTCCTCCGGATAGGGAATCCAAACGCCTGGATCAGTTTGGGAAGAAAGGTTTTTCTTCCTCCAGTGCTGGCTTGCGGTCCGTTAACACCGCTTGTCTTTTGGGCCGATATACCCACTCCCTGTGGGATTCGGTGGCGGATGTTTTGGCCCCAGTGCCCTGAGGAGGTCCAGGCACTGCTTTCCCGCGCCATTGCGGAAGGAAGGGATGCGGCCAAATACACTATCCGTTGTGGCCTTGACACCGCCGACTCGCTGGGCAGGTCGATTGCAACGACGGTGGCGCTCCGACGCCACGCCTGGCTGAGAACCACTGGTTTTTCAGGGATGTCCAGAATACTCTCATGGACATGCCCTTTGATGGAGTCGGCTCTTTGGGTCCAAAGCAGACCATGCGTTGGAGCGCTTTAAGGACTCACGGGCTACTGCCAAGTCCCTGGGCCTTTCTGCTACACGCCCTCCGCTGCCTTCTGCTTTTCGCCCCTATCGTGGCCACGGTAGGGGCGCCCTTCACGTCAGCAGCCCAGCCACCGGCCCGCGCAGCAGGCGTCTTCGCGTGGCCGAGGACGTGGATTCCGCCGTGGCGGATCGGGCAACCAGCGTGCGGGTCAGGCCACCACCTCCAACCCGTCCGCGGCCTCCAAGCCCTCCTAGTCCCTCCTTTCAGGTGCACGGCACGCCAGTAGGGGGCAGGGTCCGCCATCACCTTCCCCACTGGCGCACCATCACCTCGGACAGGTGGGTCTTGGACATTGTCCGAAGGGGCTACTCCTCCCCTTCGAGACCACCCCCCAGCCATGCCACCTCAATTCCACCGCATGTCAGGGGATCACTTGGTGCTTCTACAGAAGGAAGTCACGGCCCTCTTGACCAAGAGGGCCATCGAGCATGTTCCGACCCCAGAAGTAGGGCGTGGTTGCTACTCCCACTACTTTCTGGTGCCCAAAAAGGACAAGGAGGACATGCGTCCTATCTTGGACCTCCGGAACGTCAATCGCTTCCTCCGGAAGGAGAAGTTCAAGATGCTCACCCTAGCTCAGGTCTTGACTGCCCTCGACCCCTGGAGACTGGTTGGTAGCGTTGGACTTGCAGGACGCGTATTTCCACATCCTCGTCCTGCCGGCCCACCGGCGTTACCTTCGGTTCACGGTAGGCCCCGAGCATTTTCAGTTCACCGTGCTCCCCTTTGGCCTTACCAGTGCCCCTCGGGTGTTCACGAAAGTGATGGCGGTGGTCGCAGCTCATCTGCGCCGGGCAGGGGTTTCAGTCTTCCCCTACCTCGACGACTGGCTGCTGATGGCGGGCTCGTCCCAGGCAGTCGTCTCCCACCTCCAGACTACGGCCGAACTCCTGCACTCGCTGGGGTTCTCCATCAATGTGCCGAAGTCGCATCTAATTCCTTCTCCACAGCTCCTTTTCATCGGAGCAGTTCTGGACACGACGCAGTTTCGGGCCTATCCTCCCGAACGGCGAGTCCGGGATATTCAGGCTATGATTCCGATCTTTCTGCCTTTATCCTGGGTTTCGGCACGGATGACCCTGAGGCTGCTGGGCCTCATGGCCTCCTGCATCCTGCTGGTCAATCATGCCAGATGGCATATGCGGGCTCTGCAGTGGGACCTGAAGTTCCAGTGGGCGCAGCACCAGGGCAACCTGTCCGATCACGTCCAGATCTCGGAGGGGACTGCAAAACAGTTGCAGTGGTGGCTCTCGAACCGGCAATGGGTCATGGGCAGATCCTCTCCCTTCCCCAGCCAGAGCATACAGTTGTGACGGACGCGTCCCTTCTGGGATGGGGCGGTCACATGGGAGAGGCGGGAGATCAGAGGCCTCTGGTCTCCGGCGGAGTCCCGGCTCCATATCAACCTTCTGGAGCTCCGGGCGATCCGGCTTGCACTCAAGGCATTCCTTCCCTCTGTCAAAGGGAAGGTGGTGCAGGTGTTCACAGACAACACCACCGCCATGTGGTACTGCAACAAACAGGGCGGGGTGGGGTCTTGGACCCTTTGTCAGGAGGCTCTGCGCCTCTGGACATGGCTGGAACATCAGGGCATGTTCCTGATGGTTCAACACCTGGCAGGTTCTCTGAACGCCAGGGCGGACGAACCTCAGCCGCAGGTGCATGATGGATCACGAATGGCGTCTTCACTCGGAAGTGGCGCAAGGACTCTTTCTACAGTGGGGAGAGCCTTGGTTAGATCTATTCGCCACCGAAGAGAACGCGCAATGTCATCAGTTCTGCGCGTTGGAATTTCCAAGGCGGCACTCGCTCGGCGACGCTTTCGTCGCGAGTGCAGTTGCGGTCTGTTGTACGCCTTTTCCGCCTATACCACTTCTGCCCAGAGTGTTGAAGAAGATTCGGCACGACCGGGCCCAAGTCATTCTTGTGGCTCCGGACTGGGCTCGAAGAGTTTGGTATCCCGAGCTACTCAGTATGAGCGTAGATCCCCGATCCGTCTGCCTCTTCGGGAGGATCTTCTGTCGCAGCAGCAGGGGACGGTCCTTCACCCGAACCTGTCCAGTCTACACCTGCTTGCGTGGAGATTGAGCGGCGGCAGTTGATTCCTTTCGACTCTGCCTCCCGAAGTTTGTGATGTGATTCTGGCAGCCAGGCGTCCCTCCACTAAGGTGGTATACGCCTGCAGGTGGAACAAATTTGTGGCATGGTGCACAGCAAAGGCTGTGAATCCCCTTTCTGCCCCTCTTTCTGAGGTCCTTCTGTTCCTTCTCTCTCTGGCCCAACAGGGTTCTGCCCTGGGTACCATCAAGGGTTATCTTTGTGCTATCTCGGCCTTCCTCAGGCTCCCTGATCAGCCCTCCCTTTTCAAGTCCCCTGTTGTTAACAGGTTCTTAAAAGGCATTACTCACCTCTTTCCTCCTGTTCCGTTTGTGATGCCTCAGTGGGACTTGAACTTGGTTCTTACCTTTTAATGTGCGCTCCCTTTGAGCCTCTGCATAACTGTCCTCTTCGTCTTCCTGACTCTGAAGACTGCCTTTCTGGTGGCCATCACCTCCGCTCGGCGGGTGAGTGAGCTCCAGGCTCTATCTTGCAAACCTCCATTTCTGTCTGTTCATCCAGACAAGGTTGTTCTTCGGACGCGTCCGTCCTTCTTGCCAAAGGTGGTTACTGCTTTCCACATTGGGCAGACCATCACTTTGCCCACCTTCTTTCCGCCTCCGCATCCTTCCAGAGAGGAAGAGAGGCTCCACCGTCTGGACCCAAAACGTGCGCTCTCCTTCTATATCGACCGCACAAAACACTTCCGGGTGGATGACCAGCTCTTTGTTGGCTACGTGGGCGCCAAAAAGGTCGGGCGGTGCACAAGAGGACCGTCTCCCGCTGGGTTACCTTGTGCATCAAGACCTGCTATTCTTTGGCCAAGAAGGAGCCTCCTGTTGGGCTGCGTGCCCATTCCACCAGGGCAACGGCTGCTACCACGGCCTTGGGCCGCGGTGTTCCGCTGCCGGTTATCTGTCAGGCAGCTACGTGGGCCTCGCTGCACACGTTTACTAAGCATTACTGCCTTGACAGTCAGGTCCGGAGGGACGGCTTCTTTGGCCGTTCTGTCCTCCAGGACTTCCTTGTCTGATCTTTGTTCGCAGACCCACCACCGGGGTTGGTATTGCTGGGGTATCTATTCTAAGGTAAGGAATCTATCACTAACGTGTCTCTTTCAGATGCACAAGTTACTAACTTGTGTAACGATATATCTGTAAGAGACAGTAGTTAGTGATAGATTCCTTACCGCCCCACCCATCCTCCCCGTTCTGCGAACTGATTTCTAGGGTTAAGGACATCCCTTTCAGGGCCCTAGTATTTTTCAGACACCTGTGTCAGCTTCTTGCATGGCTCTGCGTTCCTGGCGCGGAAAGTCGTGTACAGAACTGACGTCAGCGCGCAGGGGCGGCGCCTAAGTGCTGCCCGCGACGTCATCCCGGCGATCACGACGCCGACGACGGACGCGGAGCCGCACGACGCCGCCTACCGACGCGCAAGGGTACTGCTACGCAAAACTTTCCGGATCCAGCCTGACGCCTGGGGATATTCTAAGGTAAGGAATCTATCACTAACTACTGTCTCTTACAGATATATCGTTACACAAGTTAGTAACTTGTGCTTCAGGCTATGATACTGGTTCTTCAGCTTCTATCCTGGATTTCGGTGAGAATAACCCTGAGGATGTTGGGCCTCAAGACCTCGTGCATCCTGCATGTAAATCATGCCTGTTGGCATATGCGGGTTCTGCAGTGGGACCTGAAGTCCCAGTGGCCGCACCATCAGGTTAATCTCTCTGACATGGTCTAAATCTTGGAGGGAAGTACAAAAGATTTGCAGTGGTGGCTGACGAACCACGATTGGGTCAGTGGCAGACCTCTTTTCTTTCCCCAACCAGAGCTGACTGTAGTGACAGATGCGTCAATTCTGGGATGGAGCAGCCATCTGGGAGAGGTGGAGATCAGAGGACTCTGATCTCCGGCAGAGTACAAGCTCCGCATAAACCTGTTGGAGCTTCGGGCAATTTGCTTGGCATTGAAAGCTAGAAGGCTGGTGCAGGTGTCAACGGACAGCATCTGTATTGCAACAAACAGTGTGGGGTGGGGTCGTGGACCCTTTGCAAGAGGCTCTATGGGCAAGATGTACGACAATTTGCTTTTGCGACTCGCAAATTGCGAAAAATTGCGAGTCGCAATTTGCGAGTCGCAAAAGCAAATGTACAACAGTGTCAGAGACACTGTTAGCGATTCCCAATGGGGTCGCAAAATGCGAGGCTCGTGAATATTAATGAGCCACTCGCAATTTGCGACCCCATTGGGAATGGCTGGCCCTCCCAGGGATAGTGGCCTGCTGGGAATCAGCAGACCTCCATGTCTGGGACTGCTTTTCAATAAAGCAGTTTTTTTTTTTTTAAAATGCAGCCTGTTTTCCTTAAAGGAAAATGGGCGGCATTTAAAAAAATTTAAGGGCAGGTAGTGGTCCCTGGGACCACTGCCTGCCCTTAAAAAATATTTTTGGATCCAGTCACAAAGGGGAAGGGTTCCCCGTGGGACCGCTTCCCCTTTGCGACTCCATTACCACCCTCTTGAAGAGGGTGGTAATTTGCGAGTGTTTTCCGACCGCAATTGCGGTCGCAAAACATTCTTACATAGGGTAGAGACTCGCTATTAAGAAGGGACGCCCTTGGCACGCCCCTTCCTAATAGCGACTCGCTATTCCTAATTAGCGAGTCACAAATTAATTGTGACTCGCTAATTAGGAATTGTACATGGCCCTGTAACAATTTGCATGCGCAAACGGGTCGCAAACCCGTTTGCGCATGCAATTTAGGGTCGTACATCTAGCCCTATGTCTCTGGAAATCGTTAGGGCATTTCCCTGGTGGTCCAACACTTAGCAGACTCTCTGAAAGCCAGGGCGGACTAACTCAACTGAAGATGCCTAGCTGATTATGAATGGCGTCTCCACTTGGAGGTGGAGCAAGGACTAATTCAGCAATGTAGAGAGCCTTGGTTAGATCTGTTTGCCGCCGACAAGAACGCACAATTTCAGCAGTTTTGCACACCGGAGTTTCCAAGCTGACTCTCGCTCAGAGACACTTTTTGTCTCGAGTGGAGCTCCGGCCTTCTGTATGCTTTGCAGCCAATACCAATCTGGCCCAGTGTTCTCAAGAAGATTAGGAACGACCGGGCCGAAGTTATTCTTGTTGCTCCAGATTGGGTACAGAGATTTTGGTATCCCGAGCTGTTGAACATGACCATCAGTCCTCCAATCAGGCTGCCTCTTCAAGAGAATCTTCTGTCATAGCCAATCTTCTGCACACAAACCTGTGCACCCTTCAGCTTCATGTGGGGGGGTGGCTCGGCAACAGTTGATAGATTTTGACCTTCCTCCCGAAGTCAGTGAGTTACTCTGGCAGCCATGCGTCCCTTCACCAAGTCAGTATAGTTCTGCATAGGGATAAGTTTGTAACATGGGGTGATTCCCACAACATCAACCTTCTTTCTACACCTCTTTCTAAGATTTTTCTGTTTACTCTATCATTGGCCCAGCAGGGCTCTTCTGTCGGCAAAATTAAAGGTTATCTGTCAGCCATTTCGGCATCTTTGCAGTTGCCGGACCAAACATCTTTATTTAAGTCACCTGTTGTAGCTACCTTTCTGAAAGACTTACAACACGTCTTTCCCCCAACCCCCCCACCACTCATCATAGCCCAGTGGGATTTAAATCTTGTTCTCATCTTTTGATGTGTGCACCCTTTGAGGCTCTACACAATTACCCTCTTAGACTGTTGACCATCAAAACCTCCTTTCTAGTGGCCATAACATCAACCAGGAGGGTCAGCGAATTACAGGCAATCTTGGCTCACCCCCCTTACACCAAACAAGCTGATCCTTTGAACACATGCCTCCCTCCTCTCGAAGATGTGACTCACTTCCATGTAGGTGAGAAAATCACCCTGCCTACCTTCTTTACTCCACCTCACCCATCCAAGGAGGAGGAGATACTCCACAGTCTGGACCTAAAAAGAGCATTTTCATTCTACCTTGATAACACAAAACAATTCCAAGTGGACAGTCAACTCTTTGTGTGATACGTAGGAGCCAAGAAAAGGAAGGCTTTGCAGAAACAAACCATCTCAAGATAGTGCTCTGCGACAAGATCTGTTAAGCATTAGCCAAGAAGTAACCCACTAGAGGGTTTTTGTGCTCATTCCACTAGAAGTAAGGCTGCGACCACTGCCTTAGCCCACAGAATACCTGTGCTGAATATTTGTCAGGTAGCAATGTGGGCGTCTGTGCACTTGTTTACCAAACACTACTGTCTGGACAGTCAGGTTCGCCGCAACATCAACTTCGCTCATTCGGTACTGCAGATTTTTTTTCATTTGAAATTTACTTTGCAGACACACCTCCAGGGAGGTGTCTATCAGATGAACAAGTTACTTGCCTTCGGTAACGCCTTATCTGGTAGAGATTCAATGTAGTTGCAGATTCTTTACCGATCCTCCCCGCTCCAGAAATCGATTGCAGTGGAAGGGGCACCTTAGTCGGGGCCTTAGTTCTTCACACTAGTGGTTAGTTCTCATTGTAGCTCCTCGGTCCTGCTGTGGAAAGTCATGAAAGTAACTGAAGTAGACGTGTGGGGTGGCGCCTATATAGCTACTGTGCACGTTACTTCTGGTGCGGCCGACGCAGAGCTGAACAACGCAACCTACCGGGGCACATGGGTACTGCTCAAAAACATCTGGATTCAGTCTGACGTCCCAGGATTATTATAAGGTAAGGAATCTGCGACTAGATAGACTTTCTCCCAGATAAGACGTTACCAAAGATAAATAACTTGTTCTTCACACAGCACGTTATCTGACTTTCAGTATACGACAGAGAGCTAAAGACTTGATTTGCGTGTCCTCCTATGCCATATGTTAGTTCTCAAAGTGGGAGCTGCAGTATTGAGCATGGAGGGGCTGGGAGAGGAGCGTAGATAAGGTAATTCAAGGATGCACTGCATGAATTCTGCTAATATTACCATTCTTACGGGAGAGGGGAACATTAAGAAGTGAAGAGAGTGCAGGTGGGCCATTTGCGCTTCTGACTCAGACAAGCCCCGCTTCAGGACCCCATGTCTACGGACGCTCTGTGGCAGAGCTGATGGGAGGGGAGAAAGTGAGCTTTGCCTTCTCTCTGGAGCCATGAAACAGACCTTACAAAAGGTCAAGTTGGAGACTGACTTTTAGTTCAAAGTGCATGTTACATAAATCCAAAACGTGGTACGTTATACCGTAAATATATTTAACCATATACAAAATTATATTGAAATCATATAAAACCTGGAAATGTCTACAGACCTTTAGAATGTCTATTTCAGTGTTTTGCCCATTAACAACAAGGGCATTTCCTGTTTGTTGCCCTGTCTTTGTGATAAAGTGTTGGCAATAGTAAAAGCGCTCCAGCGTGGTTGAAAGATCACATATTCCTTTACTTGGATACTTCATAAAAGTAAATGTTCCTCGACTTACGAGCTTCTACTCATACCAGGTTTGTTTTGGAATTTTGAATATTATACTTTCGTTTATGAGCTGTGTCCTCTGTTAATGTTTATCTTTGTCAAACTGGCATTACTCTGGGTAAGGCCTCCACTCCCTTCTCAAATCGCCGCACTTAATTTGACTCTTAGCATCTCTGTAGTTTATTGTGTTTCGTATCGTCCTGGGTCTCATGACATGTCTCACCCACTTTTGGGGGAGAGGCCTATTCATTGGAGATTCTGCACTTTCCGTTATGAGGATGAGGGAGGATGAAATGTTGCTGTCTTCCAGACATTGTACAGACTTTTTGTTGGGGTAATATGTAGAAAATCCACGGCAGCAAGAGCCTTTGAGACAATCTTGCCCCTAAATCTTAATTTTTCTTTTTCTTATTGGTTGTGGCGCACATTAAGAAAGACATTGTCAGCTGATTTCTGAGTGGTCAGGAGAATTAGTACCAAATTAACCTCTTGGAGTTGATAGTTGTTTGTCTGCCCTTAAACTGCTTTTCCATTCAAACTAGGGATGCCACCTTTGTTTGAGAAAAATATCAGTCATGCTAAAGAAACAGTGGGCTCAGTTGCAATGCGCCTTGTTATTCACAGGATGGAATTGTACAATGTGCTCTCTGGAGATAAGAAGTAGAGAATAGATTCTGAGAGGAGGGAAGAGTCAGCCGAGTGAGGAAAAAGAATATGAGTGTCTTAAGAAACAGATTTGATTACTGGTGATTGGGGCAGAGACCTGTCGTCTTTTAGTTTATTATTGAAACTTTGCTGTTTGTCATCAAGAAATGTTGTGTTAAACCTCAGAAGAATCTACAGATAGGCAGCTGTTAGTCACCAGATTCAAGCAAAGCTACCACTGTGCTGAGATTTTAAGAATACCTCTATCCTGATTTCTGTCATGTGCTAATATACTAGAACTGTAGCTTCTGATAGATACGTCTACCTGTAGATTCCTCACATTTTGAATAGCCCAGTCGTCAGACTTGATCTGGAAACTTCTGACATAGCTTTCCTGCGCCGGTAGGGGATGCTGGCTCTATGTTGAACCCAGAAGCATTTGTTTCTTCAGTTACCTCCTCACAGGAAAACCTTCATAAAATTTCTACAGTGCACTGCATTAAAGATTTTACCCCTAAAATGTCAAGGTTTAAGCCCTGTCGGCATTGCTATGGGTAGATGTCAATCACTTACCCTCATTATGACTGCTTGTGCTAGGCACGACACTAGATCTTGCGACCACTGCCGTAGTAAGCACCCTCAGGCAATCGAGGAACGTGAGGGCAAACTATTCATAGCCCTTTTCCACGTCTACATTCGAGCTCGGTGTCATTTGCGGTCCAAGTCCATATTTCCTTCATGCTCTTCCCCTTCCTCCAAGTTATCAGAAAAAAGGAGGAAGCACAAGAAGAAGAGATTTCTTGGGGTCTGAGCAAGATTTGCCTAGACCAAGTGCAAGTTATCCTGCTCCATGTACTTCCCAGGGCGAATTTCCTCTCCAAGTTAGAGGGGCAAGTTCTGCATCCAACCTTCAAAGCTTCCACCTTAATGCTTGGAAATTGAGCGGGGACATCAGAACTTCTTCAACGTGATCTTATCTGTCATCTCTCCACAAAGTCCTTTTATTTCGGGAGGTCGAACAGGTTTGTCACTTGGTGTGCTGTACAGGACATAGATCCCTTGATGGCTTGCCTATCTAAGGTCCTCTGAACTGCACTATTCGTGGCCCAACAGGGCTACGCGGTGTGCACTGTCAAGGAATGTATAGCAGGCTTGCCTGATTTACTTTGCCCTTGGATCAGTTATTATTCTTGAAATTACCTATAATGATGAGGTTTTAGAAAGAATTGACAAATATATTTCTTCCAACACTCTTTGTCATGTCCCAATGAGACCTAAATCTGGTTTTGACTTTTTCATAAGTGCTCCATTTGAGCCCTTTCACAGTTGTCATCTTTTTACTGACTATTAAGACTTTTTGTTCTCACTGCTATTACATCAGCGAGGCACATCAATGATTTTTAGGCACTCACTGTTCCCCCTCCATTTGCATGGTACTTGACAGAGAAGTTTGTCCTCAGAAAATGTAATGTCTTTCCTTGCCTTTCCATCTGGGACAGTCTGTAGTCCTTCCCACCTTTTACCCCTGTCCCATCCCGCCCAAGAAAAAGAGCAATGACACCTGCTGGGTGGTCATGTACTATATAGAACGCTCCAAAGAGAATAGGTGTGAAGACTAGCTCTTTATAAGATGCATGAATAGCAAAAAGGGTACAACAGTCCAGAAGAAGACTTTGTCCTGCTAGATCATTTTCATAAATGAAAATGTGCTTCAGTCTTGCAAATACCAGAGAGAATCCAGGCCATTTCACTAGGCCAATGTCTACCACTGCAGCACTGGTCAGGGGCATTTTCATGGTTGAGATCTGATGTGCAGCGACATGGGATTTCCTTCACTAATTTGACAAACATTATTGTCTGAACTCAGAGGTGTGAAAAGTTGGTCAATGTGAGTGCTCAGTCCTCCAGAATTTCCTAGTCTGACCATGCTTTCGACCCCACCACCCAGGGAGGGCACTGCTTGGGAATCTGAGGCATATGCAGTTACAAGTCTCCATCAGAAGAAAAAGTTACCAGAAAGATTGTTATTGAAAGTAAGTAACTTTTTCATTTTCACAACTCACACAATCCACTTCTGTATTATGCTGTATACTCCAACTACTGAAACACCTATGAAGCTGTCACAATACACTTGTTTCCTATCTCACTATCCCTAAGTCTGATAGAGACTTCTAACTGCATATTTCTCACCTTGTGAATACCCACAGGCGCCAGACTGGATCCGGAAGATTTTCAGTAACAAATCCCTCACGTGTCAGAAGGTGTCATCGTGCGACTCAGTTTCAGATCTGTCTCGTCCCGAATGAGACATTAGGCCACTATATCTGAGCCACCTCTGCGCGCTGACATGAGTTCCTTTCTTTCCGTACCTTTAGATCTGGAGTTCTCTTGAATCCTGTCAGCTTGACAAAATTTCTTCTTCCCTCAAAACTTTACCATGAAATTGCCTGTAATGTTTCTACCTAATACTATAGGGTTCAAACTATGCAAGGACTATCATTGCTAGATGTCTATGGCAGACACCCATGATGTCCGGCTCTGGTATCTCGGCTCCAAACATGACTCAGCGTCATGTTACCAATGCACAAAGATGAACCAAAATGCTAACCGAGACCACTAAGCCAAAGTTTACTTCGTGCTACTCCTACAGAAGTCGAAGAAAGCCCAGTCCTGATCAAAGTCGAGGGTACAGACCAAAGGCCGAACCCGTGTCCTGATCATTGTTGAAATCGAGGTCATTGAGTAAGTCAAAGTCCAAAAATTCTAACGTAGCTCTCCTTCGTTCCTTCACTCCCACCACTCAGAGTCCAGCGACAGCTCGGGTACCTCCGGGCCACGTTTGATCTGTTTTGCCCCCGATTTCGGAACCATTTCAGATTCTGCTCCTGACGCGCCCGACTTCCCCGGGCCATCAACTAAGGCACAGAAGCTCTTTGAGTGGAAACAGCCCATGGATATAATCTTTTGCACCCCAACTGAACTCTCTGGTGCACCTTCAAGCCCTAGGTATCCGACGTGGCCTCCAGTCAGGTTGCCGCTGCCAGATCCTTCCCTGGCGCTGACTGTGCCGCTCAACCTCAAACCAAGGCTGGTTCCCTCCCCTGAAGCCTTCCCTTCTTATGATGAGGATAATCCATATGACATATGACAATAAGAATCCTTTCTTACAATTAAAAGATGCCAGTGTTCTTGGCGCATCTCCAGACAGGCCTTTCCTTTCCTAATCCTCCCACAGCAACTGAGGAATTTTCTTTCTTCACCAATGTAATCAGGAGGACAGCAGAAGTCTTGGACCTCACTCTGCTAAACACAGATGTCAAAACTAATGTACTAATTGAGGTCCTGCACTCAGGATAGACAAACCAAGAACCTCTTCTCCACTTCAGTGAAACTCATTTGGACATACTAATGGGAACCTGGGCAAAACCCGGATCTTGCAGTCAGAAGGCAGATAGCAAGGTGGTATAGGCCTGACCCAGGGGATCCAGATTTCCGCCTACAACATCCCACCCCAGAAAGCCTGGTGGTACAGGCGTCTACAAGTAGACTCAACACCAAAGATTTTCCAACCACCACACCAGACAGAGATTTGAAACTCATGAAAATGTTTGCCTGGGGCATGTTTTTATCTGCTGAACCTTGCCTTCAGGTCAGTCAATACCCGCTGTCTCCTAGAGAGCTATGTGGTATATGGTGACATACATCTTACCAGCTGCCCTGGATGACATTCGGTCAAACGTACAGCGTCTCATCCAAGGTGGCCAGGATGCAGCAAAATACTCTATAAGGGCAGGCCTGGACACTACTGACTGGGTAGGGCAGTCGGGACCAGCGTCGTGCTTCAGCGCCATGTGCAGATTCTCTCCAGTGGCTTCACTAATGATGTCCAGCAATCTTTAATGGATATGCCCTTTGAGGGCTTTAGAATTTTTGGAGCAGAGATGGACTCTGACCTTGAATGGGTTAAGGAGAGAACAAAGCCACTGCATGCTTACTGGATCTGATAGAGACTACTAGCCGCAGATTCCTTAATGTAGAATTATCCCCAGGCGTGAGACTGGACCCGGAAAACTTTCTTTGCCCCAGCATCTCTGCGCGCCGGGGGTGGCACCACGCGACTCCGCCCTGACGTCGTCCGCGGGTGTGACGTCAGCGAGGTCACATAAGCCCCACCCCGGCGCGCTGACATCAGTTTCCTTCTTTTTTGCGTGCAACGCAGATCCGGAATTGTGTCCCTGACCTGTTTTCAGGGCTTCTTTTTACGCTTTTGCGTTGTGGAACAGTGTGCGAATGCCTTCGGGCTTCAAGACGTGTTCTTCTTGTGCGCGTCAGATGTCGGCGACGGACCCTCACCCTATTTGCATGTGGTGTCTGGGCGAGCACCATGATTCTACGGACTGCGACGCTTGCCGGCATCTGAAGCCGAAGTCCCGGCGGGAGCGCCGGATGAAGCTTCTTTCGGCCCGCTTGTCCAGATCGGTGTCGTCCCCGCGTCAGTCCCCCGCGGAAGGGCCCAGAAACCGCCGCTTCCGCCTCCGGCATCGTCCTTCACCGAGGCCCCAGGGGCGTCGCTCGCCCGCCGGTAAGTCTTATAGCTTGTCCCCGAGGCCTGGTTCCCGTTCTGCGGAGGGCGCAGGTTCTCCTCGGGACATGCGGCCTCGTTCGTCGCCACCCTACCCGCTTTTTCCTGGTGCTGGGACGACGAGTGCCCAAATAGTGGCCTATGCTGCGGCTCTGCAGGCTTCCTTGGCCCCTCCTCCTCCTCTTCCTGAGACGTCCGCGGATCCCTTGCCACGTGCGGGGTCTTCCGCGGAGTCGCCGGCGGCTCCGGCCCCGGCGGGTTCGGCTCCAGGTTTTGGGGGTGTGGTGTCATCGAGGTGCGGTCCTACGGGGTTCCCCTCTTCAGCCCACGGCGCCTCTGCCTTGCCGCAAACCCCCCAGGGGGTCCATGTGGTGTCGCAGGAGGTCGCCGGGACTCGCGGTTCGTCCCTGAGTCCCCCTCGGTCCTCTACACAGGCGGCGGCCTTGCCGGAGGCCAAGCTGACGCCGCTCAGGCGCCGACGGCTGTCGGCCCTGGCGGCGCCGCGGGTGCTGGCTAGGGGCCGGGGCGCTTCCCCGGGTCCCTCTCGGCCCTCCGTGCAGGCGGCTGCCTCGTCGGAGGTCGGGTCGGCTCCTTTTCGGCGCCGTTCTTTAGCCGCCCCGGCTCTGACCCCGCCCCATTCTCCTGGGGCGCAAGTGATGGTGGGGGTCGACTCTGCGTCCCCGGTGTCAGCACCGGCGCCGGTCGACGTCGCACCGGCGCCTGTGGCGGACTCCACGGCGCCGTGCCGGCTTCGGGTCGTCGACTCGTCTCCAGAGGTCCCCTCCTCTCCGGAGGTTTGTCAACTTTTTGTCTCCTCTTCCCCGGAGATGGGCCGCCGCGTCGTTGCTTTTTCCCCGGCGTCTTCCAGGGAGGGCTCCTCGCCGTCCCCGCGATCTCGGCCTTCCCCGGAGGCACCTCATGCCCCCCACTCGTCCGTGGATCCCCCGCCATTCAGGGGCTGGCCGTTTTTTCCTCCAGCTGGACTCTGGGATGGCCGCCTTAGTTTACAGCCATCGCCCAAGGAGGAATTGCTCTCTCCACCACAACGCCCTACGGAGGCGAGTGCAGCTTTTGTCCGGGCCATTTCCACGGCCGCTGGCATTTTGCGCATGGGGGACCCGGCACCCCATTCCCTACGGACCATTTGTTAGAGGTTCTCCATCAGGGCTCTGGTGGACGGGAGCTGCTTCTTCCATTCGAAGCTTCGCTCCATACTTCTCTTCTGGGGGCGTCCTGCCACGGGTGATCCCGTGCCTCAGCCGCTCCTACATCGCCATCGCCCTGCTCTGCACGATCCAGTCTGCCTTTCTAGCCACCCTTCTACACAGGGCCCTCTTCTGCAGACTGCTTTTCCTTCCCTGCCCTTGGTGTTGTTTCCTCCGTCACGGGAGGCCCGGTGGTTGGATTCGTGGGGGCATAACATCTTCGCTTCCTCTAGTGCTGCTTTGCGAGCGCTCAACACACTTTGTGTGTTGGCCAGGGCTACTTCCAGTCTGTAGGATTCCGTGGCGTCCCTTCTGTCTGGTGCCTCCCCCGAAGGTGTCCGCGCTGATCTGCGGCCCCATGTGTTGGATGGCCGGGTGTTGGCCGAGTTTATTCTTCGTTTGGCCTTAGATGTTTCTGATGCTCTTGGCCACGCCATGGCAAGTTCGGTAGCTCTCCGTCGCCATGCTTGGTTGAGGGATGGCGTTTTTCCAGAGAATATTAGGGAGCGTCTGGTTGACCTGCCTTTTGATGGGGTTCTTTTGTTTAACACCCATGCGGACTCCGCCTTTCAGCGGCTTCTTGCGGGGCTCCGACCTCCTCCCCCTCCGTAATTTGGCTTGTCGGTCCTCTGGTGCTTTATGGGAGGCATTATCCCGCCTTTTTTCGGGGGCCTAGAGCGTCGCTTGGCTCGGTTGTGTGTTCCGTGTGGTTTGGCGCGCCTTCGGGGCCCTTAGGTTGGCTCCTCTGTCCTGTTGGCTGCTGGTACAGCCCCCTTTTGGCTTCTGTGTCTTTTTTGGCTGATTGGCAAGCCGTCTGTGGTTTTACCCGTAGGTCCTTTATGTTCTTGTCCTCTGCTGCGGAATTTTTTCCTAAGAGGTGTTCCCATGTTTTCCTTGGGACGTATCATGCCCTAAGTGGGGTACTTGTAGCTATTACATAGCTCTGTCCTACGCTGGGGAGGTGTGGATGCCCTTTTTCGCGTTCCTTCCCTTTCCAGGCATCACTGTATACCGCTGGTGCGGTCTCTTTTGCCTTTGTCTTGGTGCAGCTTAATCTGCTCCAACGTCTGTCATTCTCAGTGTTCGCTACGTCGCTAGACCAGCCTGGCAAACAGTCTACGGCATCGTGTTGTGGCTTTCCGCCTTCCTGTCCGGCGTTTCGACCTGGTCCTCTGTCTGGTGTTCCAGGGTGGCTAGGTTTCTTCTGGCTTTCCTGTGTCTCTCCTCTTCTGCCTGGTACCACTTCTTTTCGTGGGCCGGTGTGTGTCTCTGGCACGGCCCCCCTTTGGGGATTGTTCTGGATTTTCCTGGCCGCTGTCCTCGGCTTGCGCCTGGCTTGTTCTGGGTGCACTGCTCCATAGTGTTGCCGGCTGCGCATGCCTGCTCATTGTGGTCCACCGCCCTGGCCCTGGGCGTGTTCCCTTGTGCCCCGCCTCTTGTTCTGCTGGGGCTTTGCGCAACTGTGCCTTTCTTCTTTGCCTGCGCCTTTTGGCTGTGGAGCCGCTCCTGCGTTGTCCGCTGCTTTGGGGCTGATGCCTGTTCAGCTGCCCCCTATCGCTGTGTCTGTGTTTTCCTACGGCAGGCTCTGCCTCCGGTTCTACCTCTTCTCCCTGGAGTTTGGGGTGGTTCTTTCTTCCTCGGTGCTCCTCTGGCGCTGGCTGCCACTACGGGGTTTTCTGGCGGTTGTACCTTGGATGGGCTTGGGTTTTCCTGGCCTTCCCTTCGCCTCATTCTTGCTTACTTCTGCTTGGTGAGGGCTGGGCCGCCCTTCTTGTCCCTGTGACACATCCCCTGCTGGGGCCCTGTGTTTCTTCCTACAGGGGAGGTTCTCTCGCAGGCCCTCCTCCCCTCTGGGTATGGCTAGGGTATCTATTCTACGTTAAGGAATCTGCGGCTAGTAGTCTCTATCAGATGTACGAGTTACTTACCTTCGGTAACGATGTATCTGGTAGAGACGATTCTAGCCACAGATTTCTTCACGACCCGCCCTTCCTCCCCGTTCTGCGAGGACCTTCAGTTTGGTTTTCTGCACTCGCCTCCCTCCGGGTGGCTTGTCTTCTGTGGGGGTCTGCTTCGCCTTCTCCCGGACAGGATGCTTCGTTCTGCTTGATTGTTCGACCCCTTCCTTTCTGATCCGAGGTTGGTTGGTTCATATGTGCTTCTGCCTCCCTCCACTCTGGTTTTTTCTCCAAGTGTAGGGGCCTACTTTGACTCTTCTCCCTTTTACTGGCTTGGGGTTTCTGATTCCTTTGCAGTTCTCTGCGTTGGTTTTTTTTTTGCTTGTACCTCGGCCCTTTCGCTCCTTTCAGGGGATACAGCCCTCCTTGATGGTGTCGTCTGGGGGTGAATTGCTGTTACTCCTCTGTTTTGGGCTTGTTGCCCCTTCACTGTTGTGGATTGTGATTGCAGATTCTCTCTCTCTCTTCTGCTATAGCGTTTTTCACATGTGTTCTGCCTCCAGGGGGGATGTCGCCTTAGCTTGCAAGGTTGCTCCTCGGAGCGGTGCTCTGCTCTTTCCCTGCTATGGCTTTTTGGTACCTTAGTGCTTGGCACTTTTCCAATTGGTGCTGTTCCTCACTTTTCGTTTCTCTCTTCTCTTTTTCACAGATTTTTCGCACACTGTTCCCATAATCTCCACAGTTTTGTTTGTGATGGCTCCGCGTTGTGGCGCGGAAATGTTCTCCGAAGAAAACTGATGTCAGCGCACCGGGGTGGGGCTTATGTGACCTCGCTGACGTCACGCCCGCGGACGACGTCAGGGCGGAGTTGCGTGGTGCCGTCCCCCGGCGCGCAGAGATGCTGGGGCAAAGAAAGTTATCCGGGTCCAGTCTCACGCCTGGGGATAATTCTACGTTAAGGAATCTGCTGCTAGAATCGTCTCTACCAGATACATCGTTACCGAAGGTAAGTAACTCGTACGACTAGTTCACTGTTTCTGGCAGCTCCTTCAACAATTTTGCTCCTTTCGAGTCTTCGGTAGGGGATGCCAATAAAGGCAACACCAGAATATTCCTCAGCAACAGCAGACCTCTCAGTCCTTTAAATGTAGAGGCATGGGAGCAAGCCACTAGCATCCAGACTCCAGGGGCAACGATCTAGCCAAGCCGAGGCTCCCATCATGCAGCTGTAGTAAACAAGATTTAAATCACCCTCAGCAGCTCAATTTTGCATGAAGGAAGGCCGTATCGCCTTCTGCCTCCCTGGGTGGAGGAGCATCGTATCCGGCCAATGGGTGCTCCAAATGGTAGAAACACGGTTACTCCCTTCCCTTTCTGTCCCATCACCCCCACAACCCCTCCACATATGCCACCTACACCATACAACTTCCCAGAGGACCATCTGTCCATACTCTGTGGGAAAGTTCAAGCTCTCGTGGCCAAGGGAGCCATAGAGAGGGTGATGGCTTCAGAGATAGGGACTGGCTGTTATTCCTGCTTTTTCCTGGTGTTGAAGAAGAATGGAGGCCTTTGTTCCATCCTCAAACTCTGCCCTCTGAACTTTGTCCTGTGGAAGGACAAGTTCAAGATGTTCACCCTGACCCACGTTTCGTATGCCCTAGACCCAGGAAACTGGATTGTGGTGTTGGATTTGAAGGTTGCCTATTTTCATATTGCTGTCCACTAATCCCACAGATGCATCCTGCAGTTCAGGTAGGCCAAGAGCACTTTCTGTTCTCTAGGTTCCCCTTTAGCCTTACCAGTGCACCACGGGTGTTCACAGAGGTGGTGGTGGTGTTTCCATCCATCTGTGGAGTTTGAGAATACCAGTCTTCCCATACCTTGCTACTGAAGGCGGAATTGCCTCAAACGGCTGTAAACCACCTCTAGACAAAGGCCAACCTGCAGACATTGTTGGGCCTTTCTATCAATGTGCTGAAGCAACACCTAACTATCTTAGTAACGGCTCCCCTTCGTCGAGACGATCCTGGATACAGCGCTCTTCCGAGCATTTCCTCCACCTCAACGAGTCCAGGACATTTGGGCTATGATGGCAATGTTTCAACACTTTTCAGTGGGCTCAGCACCAAGGGAATTTTTCAGATTCCATCCAGGTGTCGGAGGATACTGCTCAAGACCTGCAGTGGTGCCTGCTCGACCACAATTGGACCAGCTGCAGACGCATCACTCCACCCAGAGCTAACGATAGTGACGGATGCATTGTTGCTGGGTTGAGGATGTCATCTGGGAGAGGTGGAGATCAGGGGACTCTGGTCTCCGACAGAGACTCACCTCCACATCAACTTGCTGGAGATGTGATTTGCTTGGCATTGAAGGCGTTCTTTCCATCCATCAATGGGCACCGGGTACAGGTTCTCACAGACAATACAACTGCCATGTGGTATTGCAACAAACATGGTGGTGTTGGGTCATGGATCCTATGCCAGAAGGTTCTATGGACCAGATGTATGAAAGTATTTTACATTTGCAAACGGTGTGAATCGCAAAATTCAGCCATTTGCGAATGCTAAAGGGCCTTTCCTTAGGTATGAAATTCTTTGCATTCTCAATTTAGGTAATCACAATTTTCTGCGATTTACCTAAATTGTGATTACAAATAGGGATTTACAATTTGCGAATCCCTAATGCACATGTAAGAAGCCTTTCCTAAATGCGAACTGTGCATTTAGAAAACGCTAATTACCATCAACTTCAAGTTGATGGTAAACGTGCGTTTTTTGATAAATGCACAAATATGCATTTTTCAAAGTGCCATGTTGCGCACAGATGGCCCTAGGGCATGTGTGCACTTTACATGTGCACAATTTACATTTTGGGAGTGCTTCGGGGGGGTTGGGGGCTTAGGCCCCCAGGCACCCTGAGCTTTGCATTCACTAATTTGCGATTACCAATTAGGTAATCGTAAATTAGCTGCAAAACCATTTGCACATATGGGCCTTGTGGCTTAATTCTCAGGGTATTACCCTGATTGCCCAGCACCTGGCAGGATCTTTAAATGCCGGACAAACTCAGTTGATGTTGCCTAGCGGATCACGTATGGCAGTTACACTTGGAGGTGCCTCAGGGCATCTTTCAACAATGGGGAGAACCCTGCCTTCATCTGTTCACCACTGTAGAGAATGCACAGTGTCAAACTTTTGTGCATTGGAGTTTCTAAGGTAGTTTTCACTCGGAAATGCCTTGCATCTGGATTGGGAATTGGGGATTCTGTTCGCCTTCCTACTTCTGCCTCTCCTACCCAGAGTGCTGATGAAGATCAAGAAAGGCCGGGCCCAAGTCTTGCTAGTGGCTCCAGATTGGGCAAGGAGAGTGTGGTACCCGGAACTTCTGGCCAGAACATATAACCATGAACATTTAATATCTGAAAGAAACAGTTAGTTATAGATTCCTTACCTTAGAATTACCCCCAGGCATCAGACTGGCTCCGGAAAGTTTTTCGTCAGCAGTACCCCCTGCGCGTCGGAAGGTGGTGTCGGTCAACTCCGCGTTCGTCGTAGGCGTCGTGGTCACCGGGATGACGTCGCGGTAGCTACATAGCTGCTGCCCTCGCGCACGGACGTCCGTTCTTTCTTTTTCTGCGCCAGCAAGCGCAGATCCTGAGAGAGCGGTACCTCCAGTCACTTTTTGACTGACTTTTTCTCGACTTTTGTCGACATCGTTTTTGAGTCCATCGACTCCTGGTGCACGAGGGATGCCCGGCTTCAAGGCTTGCGGTTCCTGTAGCCGACTGATGTCGGTGACGGATCCGCACCGCGTGTGCCTCTTCTGCCTGGACCCCAAGTCGTGCTCCGACTGCTGGACCATGAATCCTAAGTCTTTGCGGGAGCGGTCCCGAAAGCTTCTTGAGGCCCGGCAGTCGGCTCCTCATCCTTGTCTTCGCACTCGGTGTCAGGTAAGTCGAAGCACAAGAAGAAGTCGAAGAAGCATCGTCGCTCTTCGACTTCTCCCCGTCCGTCAGCCGACGCGACGAGGGATGCGGGTGGTGCCCCTCCCGCGGCTCCGGATGCGGAGCCCGAAGGGCCGACTCCGGGCTTCCCTCCCTTCCCTGGACCCGGAGCGACCCCTGCCCAGCTTCGTCAGTTTTACGAAGCGATGCATGCCATCTTTGGACAGCCCGACTCCGCCGGCGCGCCTTCGGGCCCCGCGGACTCAGCTGGGGGCCCTGGGCCTTCGACGCCGGTGGCTCCGGCCTCGGCACCGCAGGGCCCCCTTGGATCCAGACCTGGATCCGGATCGGCGCCGGTCGACCTTGTGACAACTCCCCCGGCGCCAATTCCACCGGCACCACGTCCGCAACCGGCGTCGGCTGTGTCCCCAGCCGACCCCGGCCTCCTCCTCGAGGTAGACACGGAGCCGGACCGGCGTCGACCGACGCCGGATCTGGCGCCGACGGGTACTTTTGCGCCCCTGTTCTACCCTGGCTCTTTGAGACCTGATTGGCAGCCAGAGGAGAGTGAGGAGGGCTGGGAGGGGTCTGGAGACCCTTTAAGAGACCAGTTAGGTTATGAACCGGACTGGAGAGAGGAACTGGGGGAAGCCAGTGGTCTGGATACCTCCCCAGACCTTGGCATGTTCTCTCCTCCTACCGTGGCTATGGAGGAGAGAGCATCGTATGCAGTGGTGTTACGTAGGGCGGCCGAGGCTCTCCACCTTGAGCTACCTACGGTGGCAGTCAGGACCAACCTCCTGACAGAGGTGCTTCAACCGGCAGCGAGCTCTTCGGAGCCCCTGCTGCCGTTTAATGAAGCCCTAACAGACATCCTTTTGGGCACCTGGTCCAGGCCCAACACGGGGGCTCCTGTGGATAGGATGATTGACCGACGCCACCGCCCGGCCCCGGGCGATCCCACTTTCCTCTTCCAACACCCCACCCCTGAGAGCTTGGTGTTCCAAGCCTCCACCTCCAAGGGCGCATTCCCTACCGCTCCACCTGATAAGGAATCCAAAAAGCTGGACCATCTTGGGAAGAACATGTTTTCTTCCTCCAGCTTGGGACTGCGGTCAGTAAACACTGCATGTCTGTTGGGCCGTTACACCCACTCTGTGTGGGACACAGTTGCGCAAGTGCTGCCTCAGTGCGCGGAGGAGGCCCAGGCCGTACTCTCTCAGGCAGTTGCCGCAGGGAGAGACGCAGCGAAGTTTACCATCCGCTGTGGGCTGGATACCGCCGACTCACTAGGCAGGACGATTTCCACGTCAGTAGCCCTTCGACGCTACGCATGGTTGAGGTCGACTGGTTTTTCAGGGGATGTCCAATCCACTCTTATGGACATGCCCTTTGATGGCCGTTGCCTATTCGGCGACAAGGCAGACAACGCGCTGGAGTGCTTTAAGGACTCTCGGGCAACGGCCAGGTCCTTGGGCCTCTCCACCACCCACCCTGCGCAGTCTGCCTTTCGCCCCTTTCGTGGCTACGGAAGGGGTGCCCCGCCACGTCCTGCCCAGAGCCACAGGCCGTCGCAAGCTGTTCAGCCCCAGTGCGGCTGGGGACGTGGGAACCACCGCCGTGGTTCTGGGGGCCAGCGGGCGGGCCAGTCCACCACAGCCCCCTCTGCAGCAGCCTCCAAACCTTCCTAGTCTGACCTTTCAGGGCCAGCATATGCCAGTGGGCGGCAGGATTCGCCATCAACTCCCCCACTGGCGCACCATCACGTCGGACAGGTGGGTTTTGCAAATAGTCTGAAGCGGCTACTCCCTCCCCTTCGAGACTACCCCTCCCGCCATGCCGCCTCAGTACCATCGCATGATGGTGGATCATCTGGCCCTTCTCCTACAGGAAGTTTCGGCACTCTTGGCCAAGGCAGCCATTGAGCGAGTTCCTGTCCCAGAAGTAGGTGGTGGTTGCTATTCCCACTACTTTCTGGTGCCCAAGAAGGACAAAGGCCTGCGTCCTATCTTGGATCTCAGGAACGTCAACCGCTTCCTCTGGAAGGAGAAGTTCAAAATGTTGACGCTAGCTCAGGTCCTGTCTGCCCTAGACCCTTTAGACTGGATGGTAGCGTTGGACTTGCAGGACGCTTATTTCCACAACCCCGTCCAGCCGGCCCACCGGCGTTACCTGCGGTTCACGGTAGGCCTCGAGCATTTTCAGTTTACCGTGCTCCCCTTTGGCCTTACCAGCGCCCCTCGGGTGTTCACGAAAGTGATGGCGGTGGTCGCAGCTCATCTGCGCAGATCAGGGGTCCCAGTCTTCCCCTATCTCGACGACTGGCTGCTGAAGGCGGGCTCGTCCCAGGCAGTCGTCTCCCACCTCCAGACTACGGCCGAACTCCTGCACTCGCTGGGGTTCTCCATCAATGTGCCGAAGTCGCATCTGATTCCTTCTCCACAGCTCCTTTTCATCAGGGCAGTTCTGGACACGACGCAGTTTCGGGCCTATCCTCACGAACGGCGAGTCCGGGATATTCAGGCTATAATTGCAAAACAGTTGCAGTGGTGGCTCTCGAACCGGCAATGGGTCATGGGCAGATCCCTCTCCCTTCCCCAGCAAGAGCACACAGTTGTGACGGACGCGTCCCTTCTGGGATAGGGCGGTCACATGGGAGAGGCGGAGATCAGAGGCCTCTGGTCTCCGGCGGAGTCCCGGCTCCATATCAACCTTCTGGAGCTCCGGGCGATCCGACTTGCACTCAAGGCATTCCTTCCCTCTGTCAAAGGGAAGGTAGTGCAGGTGTTCACAGACAACACCACCGCCATGTGGTACTGCAACAAACAAGGCGGGGTGGGGTCGTGGACCCTCTGTCAGGAGGCTCTGCGCCTCTGGACATGGCTGGAACATCAGGGTATGTTCCTGATGGTTCAACACCTGGCAGGTTCCCTGAACGCCAGGGCGGATGGAACCTCAGCCGCAGGTGCATGATGGATCACAAATGGCGTCTTCACTCGGAGGTGGCGCAAGGACTCTTTCTGCAGTGGGGAGAGCCTTGGTTAGATCTATTCGCCACCGAAGAGAACGCGCAATGTCATCAGTTCTGCGCGTTGTAATTTCCAAGGCGGCACTCGCTCGGCGACGCTTTCGTCGCGAGTGGAGTTGCGGTCTGTTGTATGCCTTTCCGCCTATACCACTTCTACCCAGAGTGTTGAAGAAGATTCGGCGCGACCGGGCCCAAGTCATCCTTGTGGCTCCGGACTGGGCTCGAAGAGTTTGGTATCCCGAGCTACTCAGTATGAGCGTCGATCCCCCGATCCGTCTGCCTCTTCGGGAGGATCTTCTGTCGCAGCAGCAGGGGACGGTCCTCCACCCGAACCTGTCCAGCCTCCACCTGCTTGCGTGGAGATTGAGCGGCGGCAGTTGATTCCTTTCGACTTGCCTCCCGAAGTTTGTGATGTGATTCTGGCAGCCAGGCGTCCCTCCACTAAGGTGGTATACGCCTGCAGGTGGAACAAGTTTGTGGCATGGTGCACAGCAAAGGCTGTGAATCCCTCTCTGCCCCTCTTTCTGAGGTTCTTCTGTTCCTTCTTTCCCTGGCCCAACAGGGTTCTGCCCTGGGTACCATCAAGGGCTATCTTTGTGCCATCTCGGCCTTCCTCAGGCTTCCTGATCAGCCCTCCCTTTTCAAGTCCCCTGTTGTTCACAGGTTCCTAAAAGGCATTACACACCTCTTCCCTCCTGTTCCGTTTGTGATGCCTCAGTGGGACTTGAACTTGGTTCTTACCTTTCTCATGTGCGCTCCCTTGAGCCTCTACATACCTGTCCTCTTCGTCTTCTGACTCTGAAGACAGCCTTTCTGGTGGCCATCACCTCCGCTCGGCGGGTGAGTGAGCTCCAGGCTCTATCATACAAACCTCCCTTTCTGTCTGTCCATCCAGACAAGGTTGTTCTTAGGACGCGTCCGTCCTTCTTGCCAAAGGTGGTTACTGCCTTCCACATTGGGCAGACCATCACTTTGCGCACCTTCTTTCCGCCTCCGCATCCTTCCAGAGAGGAAGAGAGGCTCCACCGTCTGGACCCAAAACGTGCGCTTTCCTTTATATTAACCGCACACAACACTTCCGGGTGGATGACCAGCTCTTTGTTGGCTACGTGGGCGCCAAAAAGGTTGGGCGGTGCACAAGAGAACCATCTCCCGCTGGGTAACCTTGTGTATCAAAGCCTGCTATTCTTTGGCTAAGAAGGAGCCTCCTGTTGGGCTGCGTGCCCATTCCACCAGGGCAACGGCTGCTACCACGGCTTTAGGCCGCGGTGTTCCGCTGCAGGATATCTGTCAGGCAGCTACGTGGGCCTCGCTGCACACGTTTACCAAGCATTACTGCCTTGACAGCCAAGTCCGGAGGGACGGCTTCTTTGGCCGTTCTGTTCTCCGAGACTTCCTTGTCTGATCTTTGTTCGCAGACCCACCACCGGGGTTGGTATTGCTGGGGTATCTATTCTAAGGTAAGGAATCTGTCACTAACGTGTCTCTTTCAGATGCACAAGTTACTAACTTGTGTAACGATATATCTGTAAGAGACAGTAGTTAGTGACAGATTCCTTACCGCCCCACCCATCCTCCCCGTTCTGCGAACTGATTTCTAGGGTTAAGGACATCCCTTTCAGGGCCCTAGTATCTTTCAGACACCTATGTCAGCTTCTTGCATGGCTCTGCGTTCCTGGCGCGGAAAGTCGTGTACAGAACTGACGTCAGCGCGCAGGGCGGCGTCTAAGTACTGCCCACGACGTCATCCCGGCGATCACGACGACGGACGCGGAGCCGCACGCCGCCTACCGACGCGCAAGGGTACTGCTACGCAAAGCTTTCCGGATCCAGCCTGACGCCTGGGGATATTCTAAGGTAAGGAATCTGTCACTAACTACTGTATCTGAAAGAGACACGTTAGTGACAGATTCCTTACCTTAGAATATCCGCAGCCGTCAGGCTGGATCCGGAAAGTTTTTGCGTAGCAGTACCCTTGCGCGTCGGTAGGCGGCGTCGTGCGGCTCCGTGTCCGTCGTCGGCGTCGTGATCGCCGGGATGACGTCGCGGGCAGTACTTGGACGCCGCCCCTGCGCGCTGACGTCAGTTCTTCTTTTCCGCGCCAGCAAGCGCAGATCCGGGAAGAGCAGTGCCCTGGTCATTTTTTGACCATACTTTTTGGTGAATTTTTTCACTGTTTTTTCATCTTTCAAGGTGTCGTAGGGATGCCCGGCTTCAAGCGATGCGGCGCCTGTGCGCGGATGATGTCCGTCACCGACCCGCATTGGGAGTGTCTCTTCTGCCTCGGCCGAGGCCACGACACAGAGTCTTGTACCGACTGCCAGGCCCTCAACCCGAAAGCTTTGCGAGAGCGGTCTCGAAAGCTCCTCGAGGCCCGGCATTCGACTCCGCGGAAGCCCCGGTCGCGTGAGAGGTCCAGGGGTCGATCGCGGAGTCCACACCGGTCGTCGGCGTCGAAGTCTTCTTCGTCCGGTAAGTCCAAACACAAGAAGTCCAAAAGCATCATCGCTCTAGGACTTCGCCTCGCCGGTCTCGCGACTCGGCTGAGGCCCCTCCCGGCACCGTCCCCGCCCCCGCGGCCCCGGACATGCCTGTGGAGTCGCCCCGCCATACCCGCCCTTCCCGGGTTCGGGGCGGATCCGGCCAAAGTGCAGGAATTCCTGTCGGGCATGGCCCGCCTCTTCGGGCCTCCAGGCCCCCCGGTGCGCCTTCGGGCCCCGCGGGCCCTGATGGGGTTGCTCCGGCGCCGCCGACGGCTCCGGCCCCGGCGTCGCACGAGCCTCCAGCCTCGATCCGGCTCCGGCTTCGGCCCCGGCCTCGATCCCGGCTCCACAACCCCCATCGACGAGGGTCGACCTAACGACACCTCCGCCGGCGCCGATGTCTCCGGTGCCGTTCTCGACGCCGCCCTGGGCTCCGGGCGGCGTCGTCCCCCAGTTCCTTCCGGCTCCGGACATGGATCCGGACCGACGCCGCTCGACGCCGGTTCCGGCGCCGATGGGACCTTGGGTCCCAACTGTCCCTCCTCCTCCTTATTTTGAACCAGAGGAGGACCAGGAGGACTGGGAGGGGTCTGATGACCCTCTGGCACAACAGTGTCAGTACGATGAGGACTGGACAGAGAGTCTAGGGGAGGCCAGTGGTCTGGATACTTCCCCTGACACTGGCATGCTGTCTCCTCCCGTGGCTACGGAGGAGGGAGCCAATTTTGGTACGGTGTTGCGTAGGGCAGCTTGGGCCTTACGTCTCCAACTCCCTACTTTGACGGTCAAGCCTAACATCTTGACAGAGGTGCTTCAGCCGGCAGCCTCCTCTGCGGAGACTGTGCTGCCGTTTAACGACGCCCTCACTGACGTTCTTTTGGGCGCCTGGTCCAAGCCCAACACAGGGGCTCCTGTGGATCGGAACGTGTCACGACGCCATCGCCCAGCTCCGGGCGACCCCTGTTTCTCTCTGTCCACCCCACTCCTGAGAGCTTGGTTGTCCAAGCCTCCGCTTCCCAAACCGCCTTCCCTACCGCTCCTCCGGATAGGGAATCCAAACGCCTGGATCAGTTTGGGAAGAAAGGTTTTTCTTCCTCCAGTGCTGGCTTGCGGTCCGTTAACACCGCTTGTCTTTTGGGCCGATATACCCACTCCCTGTGGGATTCGGTGGCGGATGTTTTGCCCCAGTGTCCTGAGGAGGTCCAGACACTGCTTTCCCGCGCCATTGCGGAAGGAAGGGATGCGGCTAAATACACAATACGTTGTGGCCTTGACACCGCCGACTCGCTGGGCAGGTCTATTGCAACGACGGTGGCGCTCACGACGCCACGCCTGGCTGAGAACCACTGGTTTTTCAGGGGATGTCCAGAATACTCTCATGGACATGCCCTTTGATGGAGTCGGTCTTTTTGGGTCCAAAGCAGACCATGCGTTGGAGCGCTTTAAGGACTCACGGGCTACTGCCAAGTCCCTGGGCCTTTCTGCTACACGCCCTCCGCTGACTTCTGCTTTTTGCCCCTATCGTGGCCACGGTAGAGGCGCCCCTTCACGTCAGCAGCCCAGCCACCGGCCCGCGCAGCAGGCGTCTTCGCGTGGCCGAGGACGTGGATTCCGCCGTGGCGGATCGGGCAACCAGCATGCGGGTCAGGCCACCACCTCCAACCCGTCCGCGGCCTCCAAGCCCTCCTAGTCCCTCCTTTCAGGTGCACAGCACGCCAGTAGGGGCAGGGTCCGCCATCACCTTCCCCACTGGCGTACCATCACCTCGGACAGGTGGGTCTTGGACATTGTCTGAAGGGGCTACTCCCTCCCCTTCGAGACCACCCCCCAGCCATGCCACCTCAATTCCACCGCATGTCAGGGGATCACTTGGTGCTTCTACAGAAGGAAGTCACGGCCCTCTTGACCAAGAGGGCCATCGAGCGTGTTCCGACCCCAGAAGTAGGGCGTGGTTGCTACTCCCACTACTTTCTGGTGCCCAAAAGGACAAGGAGGACATGCGTCCTATCTTGGACCTCCGGAACGTCAATCGCTTCCTCCGGAAGGAGAAGTTCAAGATGCTCACCCTAGCTCAGGTCTTGACTGCCCTCGACCCTGGAGAATGGGTGGTAGCGTTGGACTTGCAGGACGCATATTTCCACATCCCCGTCCTGCCGGCCCACCGGCGTTACCTTCGGTTCACGGTAGGCCCGAGCATTTTCAGTTCACCGTGCTCCCCTTTGGCCTTACAAGTGCCCCTCGGGTGTTCACGAAAGTGATGGCGGTGGTCGCAGCTCATCTGCGCCGGGCAGGGGTTTCAGTCTTCCCCTACCTCGACGACTGGCTGCTGAAGGCGGGCTCGCCCCAGGCAGTCGTCTCCCACCTCCAGACTACGGCCGAACTCCTGCACTCGCTGGGGTTCTCCATCAATGTGCCGAAGTCGCATCTGGTTCCTTCTCCACAGCTCCTTTTCATCGGAGCAGTTCTGGACACGACGCAGTTTCGGGCCTATCCTCCCGAACGGCGAGTCCGGGATATTCAGGCTATGATTCCGATCTTTCAGCCTTTATCCTGGGTTTCGGTACGGATGACCCTGAGGCTGCTGGGCCTCATGGCCTCCTGCATCCTGCTGGTCAATCATGCCAGATGGCATATGCGGGCTCTGCAGTGGGACCTGAAGTTCCAGTGGGCGCAGCACCAGGGCAACCTGTCCGATCACGTCCAGATCTCGGAGGGGACTGCACGACAGTTGCAGTGGTGGCTCTCGAACCGGCAATGGGTCATGGGCAGATCCCTCTCCCTTCCCCAGCCAGAGCACACAGTTGTGACGGACGCGTCCCTTCTGGGATGGGGCGGTCACATGGGAGAGGCGGAGATCAGAGGCCTCTGGTCTCCGGCGGAGTCCCGGCTCCATATCAACCTTCTGGAGCTATGGGCGATCCGACTTGCACTCAAGGCATTCCTTCCCTCTGTCAAAGGGAAGGTAGTGCAGGTGTTCACAGACAACACCACCGCCATGTGGTACTGCAACAAACAAGGCGGGGTGGGGTCTTGGACCCTTTGTCAGGAGGCTCTGCGCCTCTGGACATGGCTGGAACATCAGGGCATGTTCCTGATGGTTCAACACCTGGCACGTTCCCTGAACGCCAGGGCGGACAAACTCAGCCGCAGGTGCATGATGGATCACGAATGGCGTCTTCACTCGGATGTGGTGCAAGGTCTCTTTCACCAGTGGGGAGAGCCTTGGTTAGATCTATTCGCCACCGAAGAGAACGCGCAATGTCAGCAGTTCTGCGCGTTGGAATTTCCAAGGCGGCACTCGCTAGGCGACGCTTTCGTTGCGAGTGGAGTTGCGGTCTTCTATACGCCTTTCCGCCTATACCACTTCTGCCCAGAGTGCTGAAGAAGATCAAGCGTGACCGAGCCCAAGTCATTCTTGTGGCTCCGGATTGGGCACGAAGAGTCTGGTATCCCGAGCTGCTCAACATGGCCATCGATCCTCCGATCAGACTGCCTCTTCGGGAGGATCTTCTGTCGCAGCAGCAGGGGACGGTCCTCCACCCGAACCTGTCCAGCCTCCACCTCCTTGCATGGAGATTGAGCGGCAGCAGTTGACGTCATTTGACTTGCCTCCCGAAGTTTGTGATGTTATCTTGGCAGCCAGGCCGTCCCTCCACTAAGACGGTATACACCTGCAGATGGAACAAATTTGTGGCATAGTGCACAGCAAAGGCTGTGGATCCCCTTTCCGCCCCTCTTTCTGAGGTTCTCTTGTTCCTCCTTTCTTTGGCCCATCAGGGCTCTGCTCTGGGCACTCTAAAGGGCTATCTCTCAGCCATTTTAGCCTTTCTTAGGCTTCCTGATCAGCCTTCTCTTTTCAAGTCCCCTGTTGTAATTCACTTCCTTAAGGGCATTACTCATCTCTTTCCTCCTGTTCCCTTCGTAATGCTTCAGTGGGACTTGAACTTGGTTCTTACATACCTTATGTGCGCTCCCTTTGAGCCGCTACATAACTGTCCTCTCAGGCTTCTAACTTTGAAAACTGCCTTTCTGGTGGCCATCACCTCTGCGCGCCGGGTGAGTGAGCTACAAGCTCTTTCTTTCAAGCCTCCCTTTCTGGCTGTCCATCCGGACAAGGTCGTCCCTCAGAACTAGACCTTCCTTTCTTCCCAAGGTGGTTACTTCTTTCCACATTGGCCAAACCATCACTTTGCCCACCTTCTTTCCGCCTCCGCATCCTTCCAAAGAGGAAGAGAGGCTCCACCGTCTGGATCCAAAACGTGCGCTTTCCTTCTACTTGGATCGCAGCAAACCATTCCGGGTGGACGACCAGCTCTTTGTTGGTTACGTGGGCGCTAAGAAAGGTCGGGCCGTGCACAAACGGACCATCTCCAGGTGGGTTGTTCTGTGCATCAAAGCCTGCTATTCTTTGGCAAAGAAGGAGCCTCCAGTGGGTCTGCGCGCCCATTCCACCAGGGCGACGGCAGCCACTACTGCTTTGGAACGGGGAGTCCCCCTACTGACATCAGTCAGGCAGCTGCGTGGGCATCGCTGCACACGTTCACTAAACACTACTGCCTGAACAGCCTAGTCCAGAGAGATGGCTTCTTTGGCCGTTCTGTTCTCCAGGACTTTCTGGTGTGAACTTAGTTCGCAGACCCACCTCCGGGGTTGGTATTGCTGGGGTATCTATTCTAAGGTAAGGAATCTATAACTAACTGTTTCTTTCAGACGAACAAGTTACTTACCTTCGGAAACGATATATCTGTAAGAAACATAGGTTAGTTATATATTCTTTACCGCCATACCCATCCTCCCTGTTCTGCGAACTGACTTCTAGGGTTAAAGTCTTCCTTTCAGGGCCCTAGTTTTGTGCACCAGTGGTCAGTGTCTTGCATGGCTCTGCGTTTCTGGCGCGGAAAGTCATGTACAGAACTGACGTCAGCGCACGAGGGCGGCGTCTAAGTAGCTGCCGCTCCGCCATCCCGGCAACCACAACGCCGACGACGGACACGGAGCCGACCAACGCCACCTTCCGACGCACAGAGGTACTGCTGACGAAAAAACTTGCCGGATCCAGTCTGACGCCTGGGGGTAATTCTAAGGTAAGGAATCTATAACTAACTAATGTTTCTTACAGATATATTGTTATCGAAGGTAAGTAACTTGTTTGTTTAGAATACCCTGTCCGGAGGATACTGCTTCCTGCCACTAAGGGAATACTTGACTTCTGGTCGGAGAAGTTTATCCCACTGGTACTTTTCAGCCTCTTTTTCTGCTTTTTTCTTTTGGGTAGTGTAGCTCAGAGTCTGACCGCAGACAGCTTTTAAAGTACCATAGAGGATTTTTGACCCTGTGGAGCCTCCATTTATTCTTATAAACTTGCTTATACATGGGCTCATAAAACGTAAATTGATAATGGGTTATGATCAGACACAATCCTTGAATTAGCTTTAATAGCCATAGCCGAAATAATACTATAGCTCACAAAAAACATATTGATAGGAAAAGATATTCTGTGAGGATTGGAATCAAACATAAAACCATGCTTCTGCCCAGGACCCCTGAAGTCAGAAAATAAATGAGGAAATATAATAGCCACAGAGTGAAGGAAGTGCAACGCCTCCATCACTACGGGACAACTTCAAATAACGTATGGTGCAATAAGGTTTTTTATATTGCCAGATGAATTTCTGCCAACTGGCTTCAACCTTCTTAAAAAAGCCTTTACAAAGAAACAGGGAATGGAGCTAAACAGATAAAGATAACAAGACAAGATGACCATTTAATATTGTAATCTACCTTTCAGCCGAAAAGGCCACGTTACATCGCATGCATTTCCAATGCATGCCATTACAACACGGTCATTACAACGACCACATTGTTACATCGCATGCCATTACAACAAAAGTCATTACAACGACTCGCTGTAGGGGGAGCGCTGGATTTTGGCATAGTATAATTTACTATTCCAACTCCAGTCTGTGCAACAGAAGGGAAGGTGTTGGATTTTAAATCCAACACCTTCTGCCTCCTACAGCAAGTCGTTGTACCGACTCTGCGTTGTAATGGTATGCGATAACAACGCTGGTCATTGTAATGACCGCATTGTAATGGCATGCGTGGTAAACGATGTTTACCCTTTCAGCCCCAATTACAGTCTCTCCCATTTTCTAAACGTGGCAAGAGAATGCAAATACAAGGTGTCATAATTAAGGGCAATGACAGCTTCTATGTTAAGAGAAAAATGAACATCTACATATCTGGCAGATGCAGCTTATCCTGAATAACAGGGCTGTATGTTCAATAACTGGGATGGTTTCCAATGGAGATGAAATTACTTCTGCTATATCATCAGCATAAGCCAGACTCGACCTCCCATTCATGCAACTTTACCAGCGGAATTAACACTGAAGATTTAAGCATTTGGTTGTAAGACTCCTGGTTAGGAGCAAGTAACTGCGGGGAAATAGGGCAACCCTGCCTTGTGCCACTATTTAGGTATATAATATCAGAGAGACTCCCCTGTTCTGGCACCCCAAGCAGTAAGAGAATATAGCACATCTGAAAGAGACACGTTAGTGACAGATTCCTTACCTTAGAATATCCCCAGGCGTCAGGCTGGATCCGGAAAGTTTTTTGCGTAGCAGTACCCTTTGCGCGTCGGTAGGCGGCGTCGTGCGGCTCCGCGTCCGTCGTCGGGCGCTGTGGTTGCCGGGATGACGTCGCGGGCAGTACTTAGACGCCGCCCCTGAGCGCTGACGTCAGTTCTTCTTTTTCCGCGCCAGTAAGCGCAGATCCGGGAAGAGCAGTGCCCTAGTCACTTTTTGACTATCCTTTTTGTGAATTTTTTCACTGTTTCTTCATCGAGTCTTCACGACTCCTAAGGTGTCGTAGGATGCCCGGCTTTAAGCCATGCGAGGCCTGTGGTCGCATGATGTCGATCACGGACCCGCATCTCGAGTGTCTCTTCTGTCTCGGCCGAGACCACGACACGAAGTCGTGCCCTGACTGCCGGAAACTTCATCCGAAGGCTTTGCGAGAGTGGTCTCGAAAGCTACTCGAGGTCCGGCAGTCGGCTCCGCGCCGCACCAAGCCCCGGTCCCGGGAGAGGTCGAGGGGCCGGTCGCGGAGTCCCCGCCGTTCGTCGGAATCCAAGTCTTCGCGCTCCTCCGGTAAGTCGAAGCACAAGAAGTCTAAGCGGCGTCATCGCTCTAAGACTTCGCCTCGCCGGTCTCGCGACTCGGCTGAGGCCCCAGTCGGCACCGTCCCCGCAGCCCCGGACATGCCTGTAGAGCCGCCCCCGAATTACCCGTTCTTTCCGGGTTCAGGGGCGACTCCGGCCGAAATACAGGAATTCCTGTCGGCCATGGCCCGCCTCTTCGGGCCTTCAGGTCCCTCCGGTGCGCCTTCGGGCCCCGCGGGCCCTGATGGGGTTGCTCCAGCGCCGCCGTCGACTCCGGTCCCGGCGCCGCCTGTCCCACCAGCCTTCATCCCGGCCTCGGCTCCGGCCCCGGCCTCGATCCCGGCTCCGGTGGTACCTCAACCCCCATCGACGCCGGTTGACCTAACCACGCCTCCGCCGACGTCCCCGGTGCCGTTCCTGACGCCATCCAGGGCTCTCGACGGCGTCGGTCCCCGGCTCTCTCCGGCTCCGGACATGGAGCCGGACCGACGTCGCTCGACTCCGGCGCCGATGAGACCTTGGGTCCCAAATGTCCCTCCTCCTCCATATTTTGAACAAGAGGAGGACCAGGAGAGCTGGGAGGGGTCTGAGGACCCTCTCACACAACAGTGTGAGTTTGATCCGGACTGGGCTGAGGAACTTGGGGATGCCAGTGGTCTAGACACCTCCCCTGACACTGGCATGCTGTCTCCTCCCGTGGCTACAGAGGAGGGAGCTAATTTTGCAACGGTGTTGCGTAGAGCAGCTGGAGCCTTACATCTCCAGTTGCCTACTGTGGCCGTCAGGACTAACCTCCTGACAGAAGTGCTTCAGCCGGCGGCTTCCTCTTCGGAGACTGTGCTGCCGTTTAATGATGCACTCACTGACGTTCTTTGGGTGCCTGGTCCAAACCCACCACAGGGGCTCCTGTGGATAGGAACGTGGCCCGACGCCATCGCCCTGCTCCGGGCGACCCCTTGTTTCTCTCCCAACATCCCACCCCTGAGAGCTTAGTTGTCCAAGCCTCTGCCTCCCAAACCGCCTTCCCTACCGCCCCTCCGGATAGGGAATCCAAACGCCTGGACCAATTTGGGAAGAAGGCTTTTTCTTCCTCCAGTGCTGGCTTGCGGTCCGTCAACACCGCTTGCCTTTTGGGCCGATATACCCACTCCCTGTGGGATTCGGTGGCGGCTGTTTTGCCGCAGTGTTCTGAGGAGGTCCAGACACTGCTTACCCGCGCCATTGCGGAAGGGCGAGATGCGGCTAAATACACCATCCGTTGTGGCCTTGATACCGCCGACTCGCTGGGCAGATCGCTTGCGACGACGGTGGTGCTACGTCGCCACGCCTGGCTGAGAACAACTGGTTTCTCGGGTGATGTCCAGAATACACTCATGGACATGCCCTTTGATGGAGTCGGTCTTTTGGTTCAAAGGCAGACCATGCGCTGGAGCGGTTTAAGGACTCACGGGCTACGGCCAAGTCCCTGGGCCTTTCTGTTGTACGCCCTCCGCTCACCTCTGCTTTTCGCCCCTTTCTTGGCCACGGAAGGGGCGCCCAGTCACGTCAGCTGCCCAGCCACCGGCCCGCGCAGCAAGCGTCTACGCGTGGCCGAGGACGTGGATACCGCCGTGGCGGTTCGGGCAACCAGCGTGCGGGTCAGGCCACCACCTCCAACTCGTCCGCGGCCTCCAAGCCCTCCTAGTCCCTCCTTTCCGGTGCACAGCACGCCAGTAGGGGCAGGGTCCGCCATCACCTTCACCACTGGCGTCCCATCACCTCGGACAGGTGGGTCTTGGACATTGTCCGAAGGGGCTACTCCCTCCCCTTCGAGACCACCCCCCAGCCATGCCACCTCAATTCCACCGCATGTCAGGGGATCACTTGGTACTTCTGCAGAAGGAAGTCACGGCCCTCTTGGCCAAGAGGGCCATCGAGCATGTTCCGACCCCAGAAGTAGGACGTGGTTGCTACTCCCACTACTTCCTGGTGCCCAAAAGGACAAGGAGGACATGCGTCCTATCTTGGACCTCCGGAACGTCAATCGCTTCCTCCGGAAGGAGAAGTTCAAGATGCTCACCCTAGCTCAGGTCTTGACTGCCCTCGACCCTGGAGACTGGTTGGTAGCCTTGGACTTGCAGGACGCTTATTTTCACATCCTCGTCCTGCCGGCCCACCGGCGTTACCTGCGGTTCACGGTAGGCCTCGAGCATTTTCAGTTCACCGTGCTCCCTTTGGCCTTACAAGTGCCCCTCGGGTGTTCACGAAAGTGATGGCGGTGGTCGCAGCTCATCTGCGCCGGGCAGGGGTTCCAGTCTTCCCCTACCTCGACGACTGGCTGCTGAAGGCGGGCTCGCCCCAGGCAGTCGTCTCCCACCTCCAGACTACGGCCGAACTCCTGCACTCGCTGGGGTTCTCCATCAATGTGCCGAAGTCGCATCTGGTTCCTTCTCCACAGCTCCTTTTCATCGGAGCAGTTCTGGACACGACGCAGTTTCGGGCCTATCCTCCCGAACGGCGAGTCCGGGATATTCAGGCTATGATTCCGATCTTTCAGCCTTTATCCTGGGTTTCGGCACGGATGACCCTGAGGCTGCTGGGCCTCATGGCCTCCTGCATCCTGCTGGTCAATCATGCCAGATGGCATATGCGGGCTCTGCAGTGGGACCTGAAGTTCCAGTGGGCGCAGCACCAGGGCAACCTGTCCGATCACGTCCAGATCTCGGAGGGGACTGCACGACAGTTGCAGTGGTGGCTCTCGAACCGGCAATGGGTCAAGGGCAGATCCTCTCCCTTCCCCAGCCAGAGCACACAGTTGTGACGGACGCGTCCCTTCTGGGATGGGGCGGTCACATGGGAGAGGCGGAGATCAGAGGCCTCTGGTCTCCGGCGGAGTCCCGGCTCCATATCAACCTTCTGGAGCTACGGGCGATCCGACTTGCACTCAAGGCATTCCTTCCTCTGTCAAAGGGAAGGTAGTGCAGGTGTTCACAGACAACACCACCGCCATGTGGTACTGCAACAAACAAGGCGGGGTGGGGTCTTGGACCCTTTGTCAGGAGGCTCTGCGCCTCTGGACATGGCTGGAACATCAGGGCATGTTCCTGATGGTTCAACACCTGGCAGGTTCCCTGAACGCCAGGGCGGACGAACCTGCAGCCGCAGGTGCATGATGGATCACGAATGGCGTCTTCACTCGGAAGTGGCGCAAGGACTCTTTCTACAATGGGGAGAGCCTTGGTTAGATCTATTCGCCACCGAAGAGAACGCGCAATGTCATCAGTTCTGCGCGTTGGAATTTCCAAGGCGGCACTCGCCGGCGACGCTTTTCGTCACGAGTGGAGTTGCGGTCTGTTGTACGCCTTTCCGCCTATACCACTTCTACCCAGAGTGTTGAAGAAGATTCGGCACGACCGGGCCCAAGTCATTCTTGTGGCTCCGGACTGGGCCCGAAGAGTTTGGTATCCCGAGCTACTCAATATGAGCGTAGATCCCCGATCCGTCTGCCTCTTCGGGAGGATCTTCTGTCGCAGCAGCAGGGGACGGTCCTCCACCCGAACCTGTCCAGTCTACACCTGCTTGCATGGAGATTGAGCGACGGCAGTTGATTCCTTTCGACTTGCCTCCCGAAGTTTGTGATGTGATTCTGGCAGCCAGGCGTCCCTCCACTAAGGTGGTATACGCCTGCAGGTGGAACAAATTTGTGGCATGGTGCACAGCAAAGGCTGTGAATCCCCTCTCTGCCCCTCTTTCTGAGGTCCTTCTGTTCCTTCTTTCTCTGGCCCAACAGGGTTCTGCCCTGGGTACCATCAAGGGTTATCTTTGTGCTATCTCGGCCTTCCTCAGGCTTCCTGATCAGCCCTCCCTTTTCAAGTCCCCTGTTGTTAACAGGTTCTTAAAAGGCATTACTCACCTCTTCCCTCCTGTTCCGTTTGTGATGCCTCAGTGGGACTTGAACTTGGTTCTTACCTTTTTAATGTGCGCTCCCTTTGAGCCTCTACATAACTGTCCTCTTCGTCTTCTGACTCTAAAGACAGCCTTTCTGGTGGCCATCACCTCCGCTCGGCGGGTGAGTGAGCTCCAGGCTCTATCTTGCAAACCTCCCTTTCTGTCTGTTCATCCGGACAAGGTTGTTCTTCGGACGCGTCCGTCCTTCTTGCCAAAGGTGGTTACTGCTTTCCATATTGGGCAGACCATCACTTTGCCCACCTTCTTTCCGCCTCCGCATCCTTCCAGAGAGGAAGAGAGGCTCCACCGTCTGGACCCAAAACGTGCGCTCTCCTTCTATATTGACCGCACAAAACACTTCCGGGTGGATGACCAGCTCTTTGTTGGCTACGTGGGCGCCAAAAAGGTCGGGCGGTGCACAAGAGGACCATCTCCCGCTGGGTTACCTTGTGCATCAAGACCTGCTATTCTTTGGCTAAGAAGGAGCCTCCTGTTGGGCTGCGGGCCCATTCCACCAGGGCAACGGCTGCTACCACGGCTTTGGGCCGCGGTGTTCCGCTGCCGGTTATTTGTCAGGCAGCTACGTGGGCCTCGCTGCACACGTTTACAAAGCATTACTGCCTTGACAGTCAGGTCCGGAGGGACGGCTTCTTTGGCCGTTCTGTCCTCCAGGACTTCCTTGTCTGATCTTTGTTCGCAGACCCACCTTCGGGGTTGGTATTGCTGGGGTATCTATTCTAAGGTAAGGAATCTGTCACTAACGTGTCTCTTTCAGATGCACAAGTTACTAACTTGTGTAACGATATATCTGTAAGAGACAGTAGTTAGTTACAGATTCCTTACCGCCCCACCCATCCTCCCCGTTCTGCGAACTGATTTCTAGGGTTAAGGACATCCCTTTCAGGGCCCTAGTATTTTTCAGACACCTATGTCAGCTTCTTGCATGGCTCTGCGTTCCTGGCGCGGAAAGTCGTGTACAGAACTGACGTCAGCGCGCAGGGGCGGCGTCTAAGTACTGCCCGCGACGTCATCCCGGCGATCACGACGCCGACGACGGACGCGGAGCCGCACGACGCCGCCTACCGACGCGCAAGGGTACTGCTACGCAAAAACTTTCCGGATCCAGCCTGACGCCTGGGGATATTCTAAGGTAAGGAATCTGTCACTAACTACTGTCTCTTACAGATATATCGTTACACAAGTTAGTAACTTGTGCCTCTTACAGATATATCGTTACACAAGTTAGTAACTTGTGCAACAAGGCGGGGTGGGGTCGTGGACCCTATGTCAGGAGGCCCTCCGCCTCTGAACACGGCTGGAACATCAGGGCATATTCCTGGTGGTTCAACACCTGGCACGTTCCCTGAACGCCAGGGCGGACAAACTCAGCCGCAGGTGCATGATGGATCACGAATGGCGTCTTCACTCGGAGGTGGTGCAACGTCTCTTTCACCAGTGGGGAGAGCCTTGGTTAGATCTATTCGCCACCGAAGAGAACGCGCAATGTCAGCAGTTCTGCGCGTTGGAATTTCCAAGGCGGCACTCGCTAGGCGACGCTTTTCGTTGCGAGTGGAGTTGCGGTCTTCTATACGCCTTTCCGCCTATACCACTTCTGCCCAGAGTGCTGAAGAAGATCAAGCGTGACCGAGCCCAAGTCATTCTTGTGGCTCCGGATTGGGCACGAAGAGTCTGGTATCCCAAGCTGCTCAACATGGCCATCGATCCTCCGATCAGACTGCCTCTTCGGGAGGATCTTCTGTCGCAGCAGCAGGGGACGGTCCTCCACCCGAACCTGTCCAGCCTCCACCTCCTTGCATGGAGATTGAGCGGCAGCAGTTGACGTCATTTGACTTGCCTCCCGAAGTTTGTGATGTTATCTTGGCAGCCAGGCCGTCCCTCCACTAAGACGGTATACACCTGCAGATGGAACAAATTTGTGGCATAGTGCACAGCAAAGGCTGTGGATCCCCTTTCCGCCCCTCTTTCTGAGGTTCTCTTGTTCCTCCTTTCTTTGGCCCATCAGGGCTCTGCTCTGGGCACTCTAAAGGGCTATCTCTCAGCCATTTCAGCCTTTCTTAGGCTTCCTGATCAGCCTTCTCTTTTCAAGTCCCCTGTTGTAATTCACTTCCTTAAGGGCATTACTCATCTCTTTCCTCCTGTTCCCTTCGTAATGCTTCAGTGGGACTTGAACTTGGTTCTTACATACCTTATGTGCGCTCCCTTTGAGCCGCTACATAACTGTCCTCTCAGGCTTCTAACTTTGAAAACTGCCTTTCTGGTGGCCATCACCTCTGCGCGCCGGGTGAGTGAGCTACAAGCTCTTTCTTTCAAGCCTCCCTTTCTGGCTGTCCATCCGGACAAGGTCGTCCTCAGAACTAGACCTTCCTTTCTTCCCAAGGTGGTTACTTCTTTCCACATTGGCCAAACCATCACTTTGCCCACCTTCTTTCCGCCTCCGCATCCTTCAAAAGAGGAAGAGAGGCTCCACCGTCTGGATCCAAAACGTGCGCTTTCCTTCTACTTGGATCGCAGCAAACCATTCCGGGTGGACGACTAGCTCTTTGTTGGTTACGTGGGCGCTAAGAAAGGTCGGGCCGTGCACAAACGGACCATCTCCAGGTGGGTTGTTCTGTGCATCAAAGCCTGCTATTCTTTGGCAAAGAAGGAGCCTCCAGTGGGTCTGCGCGCCCATTCCACCAGGGCGACGGCAGCCACTACTGCTTTGGAACGGGGAGTCCCCCTTAATGACATCAGTCAGGCAGCTGCGTGGGCATCGCTGCACACGTTCACTAAACACTACTGCCTGAACAGCCTAGTCCAGAGAGATGGCTTCTTTGGCCGTTCTGTTCTCCAGGACTTTCTGGTGTGAACTTAGTTCGCAGACCCACCTCCGGGGTTGGTATTGCTGGGGTATCTATTCTAAGGTAAGGAATCTATAACTAACTGTTTCTTTCAGACGAACAAGTTACTTACCTTCGGAAACGATATATCTGTAAGAAACATAGGTTAGTTATATATTCCTTACCGCCATACCCATCCTCCCTGTTCTGCGAACTGACTTCTAGGGTTAAAGTCTTCCTTTCAGGGCCCTAGTTTTGTGCACCAGTGGTCAGTGTCTTGCATGGCTCTGCGTTTCTGGCGCGGAAAGTCATGTACAGAACTGACGTCAGCGCACGAGGGCGGCGTCTAAGTAGCTGCCGCTACGCCATCCCGGCAACCACAACGCCGACGACGGACACGGAGCCGACCAACGCCACCTTCCGACGCACAGAGGTACTGCTGACGAAAAAACTTGCCGGATCCAGTCTGACGCCTGGGGGTAATTCTAAGGTAAGGAATCTATAACTAACTAATGTTTCTTACAGATATATTGTTATCGAAGGTAAGTAACTTGTTTGTTTAGAATACCCTGTCCGGAGGATACTGCTTCCTGCCACTAAGGGAATACTTGACTTCTGGTCGGAAAAGTTTATCCCACTGGTACTTTTCAGCCTCTTTTTCTGCTTTTTTTCTTTTGGGTAGTGTAGCTCAGAGTCTGACCGCAGACAGCTTTTAAAGTACCATAGAGGATTTTTGACCCTGTGGAGCCTCCATTTATTCTTATAAACTTGCTTATACATGGGCTCATAAAACGTAAATTGATAATGGGTTATGATCAGACACAATCCTTGAATTAGCTTTAATAGCCATAGCCGAAATAATATTATAGCTCACAAAAAACATATTGATAGGAAAAGATATTCTGTGAGGATTGGAATCAAACATAAAACCATGCTTCTGCCCAGGACCCCTGAAGTCAGAAAATAAATGAGGAAATATAATAGCCACAGAGTGAAGGAAGTGCAACGCCTCCATCACTGCGGGACAACTTCAAATAACGTATGGTGCAATAAGGTTTTTATATTGCCAGATGAATTTCTGCCAACTGGCTTCAACCTTCTTAAAAAGCCTTTACAAAGAAACAGGGAATGGAGCTAAACAGATAAAGATAACAAGACAAGATGACCATTTAATATTGTAATCTACCTTTCAGCCGAAAAGGCCACGTTACATCGAATGCATTTCCAATGCATGCCATTACAACACGGTCATTACAACGACCACATTGTTACATCGCATGCCATTACAACAAAAGTCATTACAACGACTCGCTGTAGGGGGAGCGCTGGATTTTGGCATAGTATAATTTACTATTCCAACTCCAGTCTGTGCAACAGAAGGGAAGGTGTTGGATTTTAAATCCAACACCTTCTGCCCCCTACAGCAAGTCGTTGTACCGACTTGCGTTGTAATGGTATGCGATGTAACAACGCGGTCATTGTAATGACCGCATTGTAATGGCATGCGTGGTAAACGATGTTTACCCTTTCAGCCCCAATTACAGTCTCTCCCATTTTCTAAACGTGGCAAGAGAATGCAAATACAAGGTGTCATAATTAAGGGCAATGACAGCTTCTATGTTAAGAGAAAAATGAACATCTACATATCTGGCAGATGCAGCTTATCCTGAATAACAGGGCTGTATGTTCAATAACTGGGATGGTTTCCAATGGAGATGAAATTACTTCTGCTATATCATCAGCATAAGCCAGACTCGACCTCCCATTCATGCAACTTTACCAGCGGAATTAACACTGAAGATTTAAGCATTTGGTTGTAAGACTCCTGGTTAGGAGCAAGTAACTGCGGGGAAATAGGGCAACCCTGCCTTGTGCCACTATTTAGGTATATAATATCAGAGAGACTCCCCTGTTCTGGCACCCCAAGCAGTAAGAGAATATAGCACATCTGAAAGAGACACGTTAGTGACAGATTCCTTACCTTAGAATATCCCCAGGCGTCAGGCTGGATCCGGAAAGTTTTTTGCGTAGCAGTACCCTTGCGCGTCGGTAGGCGGCGTCGTGCGGCTCCGCGTCCGTCGTCGGCGTTGTGGTTGCCGGGATGACGTCGCGGGCAGTACTTAGACGCCGCCCCTGAGCGCTGACGTCAGTTCTTCTTTTCCGCGCCAGTAAGCGCAGATCCGGGAAGAGCAGTGCCCTAGTCACTTTTTGACTATCCTTTTTGTGAATTTTTTCACTGTTTCTTCATCGAGTCTTCACGACTCCTAAGGTGTCGTAGGGATGCCCGGCTTTAAGCCATGCGAGGCCTGTGGTCGCATGATGTCGATCACGGACCCGCATCTCGAGTGTCTCTTCTGTCTCGGACGAGACCACGACACGAAGTCGTGCCCTGACTGCCGGAAACTTCATCCGAAGGCTTTGCGAGAGTGGTCTCGAAAGCTACTCGAGGTCCGGCAGTCAGCTCCGCGCCGCACCAAGCCCCGGTCCCGGGAGAGGTCGAGGGGCCGGTCGCGGAGTCCCCGCCGTTCGTCGGAATCCAAGTCTTCGCGCTCCTCCGGTAAGTCGAAGCACAAGAAGTCTAAGCGGCGTCATCGCTCTAAGACTTCGCCTCGCCGGTCTCGCGACTCGGCTGAGGCCCCAGTCGGCACCGTCCCCGCGGCCCCGGACATGCCTGTAGAGCCGCCCCCGAATTACCCGTTCTTTCCGGGTTCAGGGGCGACTCCGGCCGAAATACAGGAATTCCTGTCGGCCATGGCCCGCCTCTTCGGGCCTTCAGGTCCCTCCGGTGCGCCTTCGGGCCCTGATGGGGTTGCCCCAGCGCCGCCGTCGACTCCGGTCCCGGCGCCGCCTGTCCCACCAGCCTTCATCCCGGCCTCGGCTCCGGCCCCGGCCTCGATCCCGGCTCCGGTGGTACCTCAACCCCCATCGACGCCGGTTGACCTAACCACGCCTCCGCCGACGTCCCCGGTGCCGTTCCTGACGCCATCCAGGGCTCTGGACGGCGTCGGTCCCCGGCTCTCTCCGGCTCCGGACATGGAGCCGGACCGACGTCGCTCGACGCCGGCTCCGGCGCCGATGAGACCTTGGGTCCCAAATGTCCCTCCTCCTCCATATTTTGAACAAGAGGAGGACCAGGAGAGCTGGGAGGGGTCTGAGGACCCTCTCACACAACAGTGTGAGTTTGATCCGGACTGGGCTGAGGAACTTGGGGATGCCAGTGGTCTAGACACCTCCCTGACACTGGCATGCTGTCTCCTCCCGTGGCTACAGAGGAGGGAGCTAATTTTGCAACGGTGTTGCGTAGAGCAGCTGGAGCCTTACATCTCCAGTTGCCTACTGTGGCCGTCAGGACTAACCTCCTGACAGAAGTGCTTCAGCCGGCGGCTTCCTCTTCGGAGACTGTGCTGCCGTTTAATGATGCACTCACTGACGTTCTTTGGGTGCCTGGTCCAAACCCACCACAGGGGCTCCTGTGGATAGGAACGTGGCCCGACGCCATCGCCCTGCTCCGGGCGACCCCTTGTTTCTCTCCCAACATCCCACCCCTGAGAGCTTAGTTGTCCAAGCCTCTGCCTCCCAAACCGCCTTCCCTACCGCCCTCCGGATAGGGAATCCAAACGCCTGGACCAATTTGGGAAGAAGGCTTTTTCTTCCTCCAGTGCTGGCTTGCGGTCCGTCAACACCGCTTGCCTTTTGGGCCGATATACCCACTCCCTGTGGGATTCGGTGGCGGCTGTTTTGCCGCAGTGTTCTGAGGAGGTCCAGACACTGCTTACCCGCGCCATTGCGGAAGGGCGAGATGCGGCTAAATACACCATCCGTTGTGGCCTTGATACCGCCGACTCGCTGGGCAGATCGCTTGCGACGACGGTGGTGCTACGTCGCCACGCCTGGCTGAGAACAACTGGTTTCTCGGGTGATGTCCAGAATACACTCATGGACATGCCCTTTGATGGAGTCGGTCTTTTTGGTTCAAAGGCAGACCATGCGCTGGAGCGGTTTAAGGACTCACGGGCTACGGCCAAGTCCCTGGGCCTTTCTGTTGTACGCCCTCCGCTCACCTCTGCTTTTCGCCCCTTTCGTGGCCACGGAAGGGGCGCCCAGTCACGTCAGCTGCCCAGCCACCGGCCCGCGCAGCAAGCGTCTACGCGTGGCCGAGGACGTGGATACCGCCGTGGCGGTTTGGGCAACCAGCGTGCGGGTCAGGCCACCACCTCCAACCCGTCCGCGGCCTCCAAGCCCTCCTAGTCCCTCCTTTCCGGTGCACAGCACGCCAGTAGGGGGCAGGGTCCGCCATCACCTTCACCACTGGCGTCCCATCACCTCGGACAGGTGGGTCTTGGACATTGTCCGAAGGGGCTACTCCCTCCCCTTCGAGACCACCCCCCAGCCATGCCACCTCAATTCCACCGCATGTCAGGGGATCACTTGGTACTTCTGCAGAAGGAAGTCACGGCCCTCTTGGCCAAGAGGGCCATCGAGCATGTTCTGACCCCAGAAGTAGGACGTGGTTGCTACTCCCACTACTTCCTGGTGCCCAAAAAGGACAAGGAGGACATGCGTCCTATCTTGGACCTCCGGAACTTCAATCGCTTCCTCCGGAAGGAGAAGTTCAAGATGCTCACCCTAGCTCAGGTCTTGACTGCCCTCGACCCTGGAGACTGGTTGGTAGCCTTGGACTTGCAGGACGCTTATTTTCACATCCCCGTCCTGCCGGCCCACCGGCGTTACCTGCGGTTCACGGTAGGCCTCGAGCATTTTCAGTTCACCGTGCTCCCCTTTGGCCTTACAAGTGCCCCTCGAGTGTTCACGAAAGTGATGGCGGTGGTCGCAGCTCATCTGCGCCGGGCAGGGGTTCCAGTCTTCCCCTACCTCAACGACTGGCTGCTGAAGGCGGGCTCGTCCCAGGCAGTCGTCTCCCACCTCCAGACTACGGCCGAACTCCTGCACTCGCTGGGGTTCTCCATCAATGTGCCGAAGTCGCATCTAATTCCTTCTCCACAGCTCCTTTTCATCGGAGCAGTTCTGGACACGACGCAGTTTCGGGCCTATCCTCCCGAACGGCGAGTCCGGGATATTCAGGCTATGATTCCGATCTTTCAGCCTTTATCCTGGGTTTCGGTACGGATGACCCTGAGGCTGCTGGGCCTCATGGCCTCCTGCATCCTGCTGGTCAATCATGCCAGATGGCTCTGCAGTGGGACCTGAAGTTCCAGTGGGCGCAGCACCAGGGCAACCTGTCCGATCACGTCCAGATCTCGGAGGGGACTGCACTACAGTTGCAGTGGTGGCTCTCGAACCGGCAATGGGTCATGGGCAGATCCCTCTCCCTTCCCCAGCCAGAGCACACAGTTGTGACGGACGTGTCCCTTCTGGGATGGGGCGGTCACATGGGAGAGGCGGAGATCAGAGGCCTCTGGTCTCCGGCGGAGTCCCGGCTCCATATCAACCTTCTGGAGCTACGGGCGATCCGACTTGCACTCAAGGCATTCCTTCCCTCTGTCAAAGGGAAGGTAGTGCAGGTGTTCACAGACAACACCACCGCCATGTGGTATTGCAACAAACAAGGCGGGGTGGGGTCGTGGACCCTTTGTCAGGAGGCTCTGCGCCTCTGGACATGGCTGGAACATCAGGGCATGTTCCTGATGGTTCAACACCTGGCAGGTTCCCTGAACGCCAGGGCGGACGAACTCAGCCGCAGGTGCATGATGGATCACGAATGGCGTCTTCACTCGGAAGTGGCGCAAGGACTCTTTCTACAGTGGGGAGAGCCTTTGTTAGATCTATTCGCCACCGAAGAGAACGCGCAATGTCATCAGTTCTGCGCGTTGGAATTTCCAAGGCGGCACTCGCTCGGCGACGCTTTTCGTCGCGAGTGGAGTTGCGGTCTGTTGTACGCCTTTCCGCCTATACCACTTCTACCCAGAGTGTTGAAGAAGATTCGGCACGACCGGGCCCAAGTCATTCTTGTGGCTCTGGACTGGGCTCGAAGAGTTTGGTATCCCGAGCTACTCAGTATGGGCGTAGATCCCCCGATCCGTCTGCCTCTTCGGGAGGATCTTCTGTCGCAGCAGCAGGGGACGGTCCTCCACCCGAACCTGTCCAGCCTCCACCTGCTTGCGTGGAGATTGAGCGGCGGCATTTGATTCCTTTCGACTTGCCTCCCGAAGTTTGTGATGTGATTCTGGCAGCCAGGCGTCCCTCCACTAAGGTGGTATACGCCTGCAGGTGGAACAAGTTTGTGGCATGGTGCACAGCAAAGGCTGTGAATCCCCTTTCTGCCCCTCTCTCTGAGGTTCTCCTGTTCCTTCTTTCCCTGGCCCAACAGGGTTCTGCCCTGGGTACCATCAAGGGCTATCTTTGTGCCATCTCGGCCTTCCTCAGGCTTCCTGATCAGCCCTCCCTTTTCAAGTCCCCTGTTGTTAACAGGTTTCTAAAAGGCATTACACACCTCTTCCCTCCTGTTCCGTTTGTGATGCCTCAGTGGGACTTGAACTTGGTTCTTACCTTTCTTATGTGCGCTCCCTTTGAGCCTCTACATAACTGTCCTCTTCGTCTTCTGACTCTGAAGACTGCCTTTCTGGTGGCCATCACCTCCGCTCGGCCGGTGAGTGAGCTCCAGGCTCTATCATGTAAACCTCCCTTTCTGTCTGTCCATCCAGACAAGGTTGTTCTTAGGACGCGTCCGTCCTTCTTGCCAAAGGTGGTTACTGCCTTCCACATTGGGCAGACCATCACTTTGCCCACCTTCTTTCCGCCTCCGCATCCTTCCAGAGAGGAAGAGAGGCTCCACCGTCTGGACCCAAAACGTGCGCTTTCCTTTACATCGACCGCACACACCATTTCCGGGTGGATGACCAGCTCTTTGCTGGCTACGTGGGCGCCAAAAAGGTCGGGCGGTGCACAAGAGAACCATCTCCCGCTGGGTAACCTTGTGTATCAAAGCCTGCTATTCTTTGGCTAAGAAGGAGCCTCCTGTTGGGCTGCGTGCCCATTCCACCAGGGCAACAGCTGCTACCACGGCTTTGGGCCGCGGTGTTCCGCTGCAGGATATCTGTCAGGCAGCTACGTGGGCCTCGCTGCACACGTTTACAAAGCATTACTGCCTTGACAGTCAGGTCCGGAGGGACGGCTTCTTTGGCCGTTCTGTCCTCTGGGACTTCCTTGTCTGATCTTTGTTCGCAGACCCACCGCCGGGGTTGGTATTGCTTGGGTATCTATTCTAAGGTAAGGAATCTGTCACTAACGTGTCTCTTTCAGATGCACAAGTTACTAACTTGTGTAACGATATATCTGTAAGAGACAGTAGTTAGTGACAGATTCCTTACCGCCCCACCCATCCTCCCCGTTCTGCGAACTGATTTCTAGGGTTAAGGACATCCCTTTCAGGGCCCTAGTATTTTTCAGACACCTATGTCAGCTTCTTGCATGGCTCTGCGTTCCTGGCGCGGAAAGTCGTGTACAGAACTGACGTCAGCGCGCAGGGGCGGCGTCTAAGTACTGCCCGCGACGTCATCCCGGCGACTCCGACGACGGACGCGGAGCCGCACGACGCCGCCTACCGACGCGCAAGGGTACTGCTATGCAAAAAACTTTCCGGATCCAGCCTGACGCCTGGGGATATTCTAAGGTAAGGAATCTGTCACTAACTACTGTCTCTTACAGATATATCGTTACACAAGTTAGTAACTTGTGCGTTGGTCCTTGTTAAAAAGCATGCGCCAAAGCCCATTGATGCCATCACTTCCCTAGGAAAGTAATGCTACCCCTGTGTTGGGACATCAATCCCCGTTGAAGCAAGCGTGTTTTAGCCAAGATGTTGGACTTGGCCCTTTTTGGCAGGTTCACCCCTGAACTTTTTGCCTTATATGTAACTTGGTGTTAGTAGTTTTAAGTCTCTGGGCACTTTAGCACTGTGGTCCAGTGTAAAGTGCGTGCGCGCTGTGTGCGTGTGGTGAGACTGGCCTGCCCTCCCATAGGAATGCATTGAGGATGAGTGTGTCAGTGGTAATTCCTGTTATGAGAGGTGCAGCATGGTCAAGTCTAGTATGTCTGGATTCGTGAGAATAAATGCAGCGCAATGGTGTTCGCAGATTTATGGTGACTGGTAGAGAAATGCCACTTCTAGAAGCCCACCCGCTTTATCATTATTGAAGCCGAGCGGGAGCCCACCCCGCTTTATATTTTAAATTAGGAGGGAGCCCACCCCTCATTGTGCGCTTTTATCTTTTATTAATTGAACGGGTGCCCACCCCGCATCGCCGCAGCCAAGAAGAAAAACGTTGCCGGGCCGCTGCCAAATGCGACCCGGAAGACAGGCACCGTTGCCTGGGTGTGGGCGGGGCCTAGCGGCCGGCTGACCAATTGCAGCGCGGCCGAAACGGGAAGTGAAGGAGCCTCGCAGGCTCCATGGTGAAGTGAGGAGAGGAGTCGTGTTGATGGAGACGGAGGGGGCCCGAGGCACATTGCCGGTGCCTGCCCCCGCCGCACGAGAGAAGTCCCGCCGAGAAATGCCTGCCGGAGCCTCGCAGGCTCCACAACGAAGTCCCCTGGGGGGGCCCGGGTGAAGGCAGAAGAAGAGCACAAGGATCAGAGACCTCCCCCCGGCAGAGAGAGAGCCCGGTGAGTGGGGTTAGCTGGGGGGAGGCGAGTTAAAGGCACCAGTGCCGGTGCCGATCTGCTGAGCGGCCCCGTCTGGCAGCGGGCCGCTCCAACTTGGGCATAATTGTTTTTAGAGCCCGTAGGGCTCACACGTGGGCATAATTGTTTCAGAGCCGGCGTCGCTCCAACGAGGGGGCAGATTTAATGCTGGAGGGCCCAGAGAGGCCCGTGCTTTCCCTACCAGGTTGGCCATATTTTCAGCTGCCCCGCTTGCTAGAGGGCAGCTGGCACACTTTGGGGGCATGATTTCAGAGAAGCCCCAGTGAGGCCCGTAGGCACAGATGTGCCAGGGCCCTTTTTTCTTGATCCTCAGCTGCACCGCACCAGCGCGGGCAGCTGCAATACTTTGGCATTTATTCCAAGGGCACATTGAGAGCCCAGGCCCTAATTTGTTATTTACAGCTGCCCAGCAAGTAGTGGGCAGCTGCACCGCTTAGGTTATTCTTTATTTGGGGACATACCTTTTGAGTTGGGAGTGAGATGCACTCCTTTGCCCCTGACATTCACAGCTGCGCAGCACTTAGTGCCAGCTGCAACGTTTAGGCCTGCGCAAAGTGCGCACCCTTGACTGTTGCTGCATAGGCAGCAGCCCTGACTTTTGGACATAGGGCATTTTGAGCCCCCTTTTTGAGATGGCCAGTTGGCTCAGGGGAATGTGAGGTTAATAGGGCGCCAGGCCCTAAATGTGATTTATGCCTCTACTATGGTTTCTACTGTGAGGTTATGTGCTAATGTGATTTGTGTCCTAATATGTGGTGCTAGGAAATGTGATGCATTTACCATGATTTACGCACCCTGTTTTATGCCTCTAATGTACTTTCATGATTATGAGGTTTTGCATAATGTGTTTATGCTTGTGATTTTATTATTACCTAATGCGTTTAGGTTGTGAGCTATTCTCTACTGTGAGTTATGCCCCTAATGTGAGTTATACTTAGGAGGTTAGGGTCTAAGATATTAGACTGATGAGGTTGGCGCAGAAGGTATTTTGCGCCTAATGTGATACTGTGCATAATGTGGTTTATGTTACAGGCTGATGCTGAGTACAGTGGTTACCAGTGATTACTGGTTGTACGTTTATGATGTGTGCTACAGTTACTAAGTTCGCTTTGTGCTGGTTCTGACAGTGGTCCAGTTGGCCGTGTCAGATGTAAATAATCCCTTGTAGATATTGCCCAGTGCCAGTTGGCACCATGTATATTATGTGATTACTACTCTAATGTGTTATGAGAATACAAAGGCTATTTTTGATATAACCTTGTGTGAGTTCCTTTTGTGGTGTGCCTGGGATGTTGTTGCTGTGCGCGTGCACAAACGCTTTACACATTGCCTCCGGGATAAGCCTGACTGCTCGTGCCAAGCTACCAAGGGGGTGAGCAGGGGTTATCTTCGGCGTGTAACTCCCTCGCCCTGACTAGAGTGGTGGTCTCTGCCTGGCTTTGGCGCAAGCCTTAGCCAACCAGAGATCCCATTTCTAACACAACACTACTCAATTAATGGGACCCACCTGTAGTCAGGTGAGTCTCCTGCAGACACAGAAGGTGAGGGTTTAATGTACTTAATTCCTCTTTAATATATTTAACATTAGCTGCTGGCCGCATACCATTAATGTTCCAGCTAACTATGTGTACATCTTGGGTACCACATTATGAAGTAGTGCCCAATAAAAATCAACATGTTCTAACGTATAAGATTGGCTCTATAGAGACTTCCCATTTCTCCCATTTTACCCCACACCAGCCTTTAGAATGTGTAACTCCACAGAGAAACCTTAAACAAGTGAACACTACATCCCCCCCTCATGATTCACACCCCTCCTTCAACTCCAAAGTTTCACCCACAACCCCCATCCAACCCCTACCACCCTTTCCCATTCCTGTCCTGTTTTCCCTAAGGCGAATAGCACTTGAGCCCCCCCCCCACCCCTCCAAAGTGAGACCCAACACCCATGCAACTATATTTGAGCAATATTTAACAGAGCTGGTGATGCTGGTCCTGGGGACATAGCTATGACCTGCCAAAATTACTCCACTAAATTCCAAAAGTTATTTAGGAAAAGAGAAAAAAAGCCAGAATTTAACAAATATTGAGACCAGGAGAGAGCTGGAGCAGAGGAGAACAAGGGGGTGACACATTAAATAGTCAGACGTAATATTTCTGAAACATTTGTATTCTCCAGTCTATAGCAGTAAAATGACAGTGGAATATCTGTTTAATATGCGTAGCCATTGATCCAGAATAAGCCAAAGGTATGAAGCTTAAGATCGGCATGGATTCATTTAATATTAACCTCCTCTTACTGCTTCAGTAGTTCTTAACAATATACTGTTTGACCCTGGTAGCAAATCTTCAAGGTAGAAGGCTCTAGTAGAGAAAGACCTGCTCCAAGCTTCTGAAAATAAGAGATCATCTCCTGCGGGCGCCGTCTGAGTTCTGCTGTCTCATGGCAAAAGTAAAACGTAACGGAAAAACACTCCACAAGCTTTAGCAGGTTTACGAGGGCGTGCCAACTGAAAAATAAGTTGTCTGAAAATGAAATTTCCTACATAGATCAAAATAGCATGAGGATACTGCAATGCACTGCCTTGCTTCGCTTGTGAAAGGGGAATCTGTGAGCCGTCTGTATCTGGCAATCTGAAAGAGACAGTTAGTTATAGATTCCTTACCTTTAGAATTACCCCAGGCGTCAGACTGGATCGGGAGAATTTGTTCTTTAGCATTACCCTTATGCGTCGGTCGACTCCGCATCTGTCGTCTGCTTCGTATTCGCCGGAATGACGTTGCGGTGCCTACTTAGACACCACCCCTGTGCGCTGACGTCAGTTCTGACACGACTTTCCACGCCAGAAGCGCAGTGCCATGAAAGACACTGACCACTGGCGCACCTTCGGGCCCTGTGGAGTCGGTCGGGGGCCCTGGGCCTTCGATTCCAGCTTTTCCGGCCCTGGCGGGCCCTTGTGGATCCAGGCCTGGATCCGGATCGGCGCCGGTCGACCTTACTCGACCTTCCCCGGCGCCGATCCCGGTGACGATGCCTCCGGCGACAGCCTTGCCTCCGGCCGACGCCGTCCCTATCCTCACCCCCGTGATGGACCCGGAGCCGGACTGACATTGGCCGACGTCGGATCCATTGCCGGAGGGTACATCCCAGGTGTTCCCTATCACCCTGAAGGTGGTGATGAGGACTGGGTGGGGTCGCTGGACCCTTTGGCAGACCAGCTTGAAGAACCGGACTGGTGAGAGGAATTGGGTGGTGCCAGTGGGTCTGGACACTTCCCCAGACCTTGTCATGCTTTCTACCCCTACCGTGGCTATGGAGGATCGAGCGTCATATGTTGTGGTGGTGCGTAGGGCGGCCTTGACCTCCCTACAGTGGCAGTCAGGACTAATCTCCTGGCAGAGGTGCTTCTACCTGCTGCAACTTCCTCAGAACCCCTCTTGTCCTTCAACGAAGCCCTCACAGACGTCCTTCTGGGCACTTGGTCGAAGCCCAGCACAGGGGCTCCTGTGGAACGGACGATTGCCCGCCGTCACTGCCTGGCTCCAGGCGATCCCAATTTCCTCACCCAACACCCTTCCCCCCAGAGCTTGGTGGTCCAAGCTTCTTCTTCCAAGGGTGCATTCCCTCCTGCTCCTCCAGACGGAATCCAAGAAGCTGGATCATCTTGGGAAGCGCATGTTCTCTTCCTCCAGCTTTTCACTGCGGTCCATGAATACCTCTTGCCTCTTGAGCAGATACTCCCATACAATCTGGGATACAGTTGTGCAAGTGCTGCCTCAGTGCCCGGAGGAGGCCCGGGCCATTCTCTCCCAAGCCGTGGCAGATGGGAGAGACGCAGCAAAATTCACGATTCGCTGTGGACTGGATACCACCGACTCACTGGGCAGAACGCCCGGTTCAGGACATCTGGCTTTTCGGGGGATGTTCAAGAAACTCGCCTGGACATGCCCTTCGATGGCCGTCGCCTTTTTGGTGACAAGGCAGACTAGGCGCTGGAGCGCTTCAAGGATTCTCGAGCTACAGCCAAATCCTTAAGCCTTGCGGCGTCCTCCCGTCCACCACAGTCTGCCTTTCTCCCCTTTCGTGGCTTCGGAAGGGGCACTCCACCACGTCCGGCCTAGTCTAGCCACCAGTCCACGCAAGCTGCCCAGGCTCTGCGTGGCCGCGGACGTGGGACCCCACAACATCGCGGGTCTGGGAGCCAGCGGGGGCCAGTCCACCCTTTCCCCCCTGCAGCAGCCTCCAAACCCTCCGAGACTGACCTTTCAGGCCCATCAGCAGCCAGTGGGTGGCAGGATTTGCCATCACCTCAACCACTGGCAATCCATCACGTCTGACAGGTGGGTTTTGCAGATAATCCGTAGGGGCTACTCCCTTCCCTTCGAGACTACCTCTCCCTCCATGCCACCGCCTCTCGACCACATGTCGGAGGATCATTTGTCGGTTCTCCGCCAGGAAGTTTCAGCTCTCTTGGCCAAGGGAGCTATCGAAAGGGTTCCTGTGCCAAAAGTAGGTTGTGGTTGCTATTTCCGCTACTTTCTGGTGCCCAAAAAGGACAAGGACCTGCGTCCTATCCTAGACCTCGGGGACGTCAACCGCTTTCTCCGGAAGGAGAAGTTCAAAAAGCTCACGTTGGCTCAGGTCCTGTCTGCCCTCGACCCTGGAGACTGGATGGTGTCGTTGGACTTGCAGGATGCCTATTTCCATATCCCCGTCCTGCCAGCCCACAGAAACCAACCTACGGTTCACGGTGGGCCACGAGCATTTTCAGTTCATCGAGATCCCCTTAGGCCTTATCAGTGCCCCTCGGGTGTTCACCAAGGTGATGGCGGTGGTCGCAGCTCATCTGCGCAGATCAGGGGTTCCAGTCTTCCCCCTATCTCGACGACTGGCTGTTGAAGGCGGGCTCGCCCCAGGCTGTCATCTCCCACCTCCAGACTACGGCAGACCTCCTGCATTCACAGGGGTTCACTATCAACGTGCCAAAGTCACACCTGACTCCCTCTCAGTTGCTCCTTTTCATCTGGGCTGTTCTGGACACAGTGAAGTTTCGGGCCTATCCTCCCGAGCAGCGAGTCTGGGATATTCGGGCTATGATACCGATGTTTCAGCCTCTATCCCAGATTTCGGTGAGAATGACCCTGAGGCTGCTGGGCCTCATGGCCTCCTGCATCCTGCTGGTAGATCATGCCAGATGAAATATGCGGGCTCTGCAGTGGGACCTGAAGTTCCAGTGGGCACAGCATCAGGGGAATCTTTCCGACTACGTCCAGATCTCGGAGGGAACTGCGCAACAACTGCAGTGGTGGTTCACGAACCAGGATTGGGTCAGAGGCAGATCCCTCTCCCTTCTCCAACCAGACCTCACGGTGGTGGCCGATGCATTACTACTGGGATGGGGCGGCCACCTGGGAGAGGCGGAGATCAGAGGAGTCTGGTCTCCGGCGAAGTCCGGGCTCCATATCAACCTGTTGGAGCTCCGGGCGATTCGCCTGGCACTGAAGGCATTCCTGCCCTCCGTTAAGGGGAAGGCAGTGCAGATGTTCACAGACAACACCACCGCCATGTGGTACTGCAACAAACAGGGCGGGGTGGGGTCGTGGACCCTTTGTCAAGAGGCTCTTCGCCTTTGGACATGGCTGGAACATCAGGGCATAGTCGCAAGTGGAACTGCGGCCTCCTGTATGTCTTTCCGCCTGTACCACTTCTGCCCCGAGTGCTGAAGAAGATCAAGCGCGACCAGGCCCAAGTCATTCTTGTGGCACTGGACTGGGCAAGAAGAGTCTGGTACCCCAAGCTCCTGAGCATGGCCATTGATCTTCCAATCAGACTGCCCCTTCGGGAGGATCTTCTGTTGCAGCAGCAGGGGACGGTCCTCCACCCGAACCTGTCAAGCCTCCACCTCCTTGCGTGGAGATTGAGCGGCGACAGTTGACAGCTTTTGACCTTCCACCCGAAGTTTGTAATGTCATCTTGGCAGCCAGGCATCCCTCCACTAAGGCGGCATATGCCTGTCGATGGAACAAGTTTGCGGCATGGTGCACAGCAGAGGCTGTGGATCCCCTCTCTGCCCCTCTTTCCGAGGTTCTTTTGTTCCTTCTCTCTTTGGCCCAGCAGGGTTCGGCTGTGGGCACTCTTAATGGCTATCTGGCAGCCATTTCAGCTTTTCTTCGGCTAGCAGATCAGCCCTCTTTGTTCAAGTCACCTATTATAAGTAGGTTCTTTAAAGGCATTATTCACATCTTTCCTCCATCTTCTTTCATAATGCCTCAGTGGGACTTGAACCTTGTTTTGACTTACCTTATGTGCGCTCCCTTCGAGCCTCTTCACAACTGTCCTCTTAGGCTTCTCACTCTGAAGACTGCCTTTCTTGTTACCATCACCTCTGCTCGCAGAGTGAGTGAGCTTCAGGCTCTTTCTTCTAAGCCCCCCTTTCTTCTCTGTGCATCCGGACAAAGTGGTGCCTCGGACGAGACCCTCGTTCCTGCCTAAAGTTGTCACTCCTTTTCACATTGGACAGACTATCACTTTGCCCACCTTTTTCCCACTTCGCACCCTTCCAAAGAGGAGGAGAGACTCTACCGTCTGGACCCGAAATGTGCGCTGTCCTTCTACCTTGACCACACAAAGGATTTCTGGGTGGACAATCAACTCTTCACTGGCTATGTGGGTGCCAAGAAAGGTCGGGCTGTGCAAAAGTGTACCATCTCTGTGCAAAAGCGTACCATCTCTCGATGGTTTGTCCTTTGTATAAAGATCTGTGACGCTTTAGCTATAAAGCAACCTTCAATCGGGCTGCGAGCTCATTCCACTAGAGCGTGTAGTTCCATATTGTGTTTGGCTAATGAGTGGCCGTTCACTGAATAAAAGTGAGCCGACGAGTGCTGAGATTGTGTAGATTTATGCTCCATTGATACTCTAAACATAAAACCACATTCAACACACTGATATATTCTGATTTCTATGGGCTTCATTTACGACAGCGAAAGACAGCGATCAGAAAGAAAATGACGTCAGGGCACATAGGTGGCGAAGATACTGTGGCCCTGACTTCACATGCGGGGCAAGACGATTCCGAAGTGGAGCAGCATGACACCACCTACCTACACGCGGGGGAATTACTATCAAAAATTCACCTCGGGCATTCAAAAGATGAGGAACCTGTTATTAGAGTGGCTTATAAGAAAGGGCATTACCAAAGGTTAGTAACTTGTCCATGCTTATCGTTAATGTAATCTTATATTTCAGTCTAGCAATAGTCTCGGAGCTTTCACAATGCGTCACTGCCCTATTCACAAGTGTACTCTAACAATGCATTTTTGTCTTGATTTCTAGTAAGATATATTGTACCTTCAAGGTTCCAAAAACCATGGCAAAGTACTGGAGCGCCCACAAATATTTTGCTTCTTCAGCTCTCAATCCAAAGGTGTTGCTGTACTGATGCATGCTTTGATATATTTTAGTCATGAATCGACTATCACAAACCCATAAGACTGTTACCTTCTACTTCAAGGAACTATAGACTATGAGCACTATATCTTCTTAAACACGTACAGCCCAGATACTAACACCCCTTCCTTCTACAATGATATTTTTATGGATGCCTCTACCTGCAGAATCCTCACCTGTAGTACAATCCTAGGTGTCAGATGGGATCTGGAAAACTCAAAGCTCTAACGTTGCCGGTAGGGTGTTCTGGCTCTGTATTGATGCTGGAAGTAGCACCTGGTGATGTAATCTAAGCCATATCGCCCGGCCTGGCATAATGACATCAGTTCCCTTTTTTCTGCGCCTTTGACGCGGATCTAGAACTCGCTCTCTCTGAGGAATTATCCTCTCAGAAAAATTGTAAGCAGTGCAGTACTATGTCCCTTCCCAAAAAATTGGGGTTCAAACCCTGCAAGGATTGTGAGGAACAGATGTCAATAACAGACCCCCATGTGGTTTGACTTTGGTGCCTGGCTCCCAGGCTTCTTGTCAAAGTATGCACCCCAAGGCCATAAAAGAGCAGGAAGCAAAGCTTTTTATGGCCAGCACTAGGGATGACCGTCATTATATCATATAGCTCACTCCCTTGGTCTCCGAAGGCTTCCTTCCTTCAGAAACTTTCACCAGGTTCAACGCTTTTCATACTTCTCAAAAGGATCTTCTTTTCGTCACTGACCGCAATATCAGCCACAAACCCAGCTACAAAAATCAAATCCATTTTTCAGACCGCATAGAGGTGTAGAGCCAGTGGAAAGGGCAGTGATCTGCCCTTCAGCCTTTCTTTTCCTCCTCTCGTGTACCACCAGGACAGCAGATCTGTTATGCTCCCCCAAACCCACTCGGAGCCTGTTGGAGGGCAGGTGTCCTGCTTCCCCCGGCCTGGAAGGCAGATACCTTGGACCAGTGGCTCCTCCGAATTGTGGAAAGGGGTAGCACCCTTCCCCTCCTTCAGGCTTAACCCCCTATACCTCCTCCACCCACCTCAGACAGCCTAGTCACAATGTGAAAGGAGGTGGCAGCACTCCTGTTGAAAAAAGTTGTGGAGTTAGTGCCAGAGCAGGAAAATGGCCATGGATGTTATGCATGTTACTTTCTGGTGCTCAAGAAGAACAGTGGTTTATGTCCGATACTGAACCTCAGGCAACTGAACTTCTTCAAAAAAGAAAAGTTCAAGAGCCCTAGCTCAAGTACTACTTGCATTGGGACATGGAGACTAGATGGTTTCACTCAACCTGCGGGATGTATACTTCCACATCTCTGTCCTGTGGTCACAACGGACGTATTTGTCATTGATGGTGGTCTCTCCACCCTACCAGTTTGCAGTACTACCCTTTGGCTTGACATCGCTGCCTCAGGTCTTCGGAAAGGTGATGGCAATAGTGACGGCTTGTCTAAGAAGTTCAGGCATCCTAATATTTCTGTAGCTGGACAACTACTGGTTCTCCAGAGTTGGTGTTGCTCCATCTGCAGCCGACAGCATCCCTGCTGTTCGACCTGGGGTTTTAAATCAACAAAACTTCCCAGCAACTCCAGTTTATAGGGTTGCTACTAGACACATCCTTCTCCACAGCTTTCCTTCATCAGCGACATTCAGGAAATTATTCCACGTTTCTCGCAAGGTGTGTGAGTTCCAGGCCTACGAGTCCTAGGATTCCTATGTCTGCTGGCTTCCTGCATTCTCCTGGTCATGCTCGCACATTGCCAAATGCGGACCCTGCAGTGATACCTTTGTACACAGTGGCTACAATAGGCGGAGACTTGTAGGACTCCATCATGAACTCCTGCATAGCTGCAGCCAAAGTGGTCTGGTGGGGGAACGAGGTGAACCTGAGCTGCGGAATGGCCTTTACTCCCCTTCCACCTGTGAATACGGTAGTGACAGGTGCCTCCACCCTTGGGATGGCCTGGAGATCAGATGCCTCTGGTCTCCAGAAGAACAGGTCCTTCACATCAGCCTGTTGGAACTGAGGACGATTTGGCTGGCCCTCAAGGCCTTCCTCCCCTCCCTCTGAGGTCAGTCCCTCCAGAACGTGACAGACAACATGACAATAATGTGGTATACCAACAAGCAAGGGAGTGTAGAGGATCACTTTCTGTGCCTGGAATCTTTGCTCTGTGGTCTTGGGTACACTGCTTAGGGATCTGGCTCACTGCCAATCAACTAGCGGGTTCTCTGACTGTCAGAGCTGACAGCCTGAGCCAGCGCTATCTTGCAGACCACAATTTGCATCTTCTGCTGGAGGCAGTAGAGGACATCTGCGCCCGGTGGGGCACTCCTCATGTACACTTGTGCGCCTCCTTGGAATATGCTCACTGCCAGCAATTTTACACCCTCTAGTATCAAGAAAGGGGAGCCTTCCGGGGCACATCTCAGTTGAGGTTGAACTTTCAGCTGCACTACACGTTTCCTCCAAACCCTTGAGTGCTCTGGTTCAGAGGAAGATTTACCAAGACTGGGACCAAGTCATTCTCATGCGGACCTTCTGAGGTTTTCCACGTCCAACGCTACATCTACCATTCAGACCGGACCTTCTCTGCCAGTCAGAGGGAATGGTTCTCTTCCCCAATCTCTGAGGTCTCTACCTACAAGCTTGGAGATTGACTGAGGACATGCTTGGAGATAGAGCAGGGACACCAGTGATCCTTTCAGCTGCCACTGAAGGTGATGAATGTCGTTTTGTCAGCGCAAAGCCCTGACACCAAATCTGTCTACTCTACTTTGTTGCATGGTGTGTGGACAACAATGTGGACCCCTTGCCGGCTAAGTTGTATCAGGTCCTGCAATACTCACTGTCTCTTGCTCAGAGCGGTTGTGCAATGGGCTCTGGCAAGGGTTATTTAGCTCTCTTGTCTGCATTCCTCTGTCTGCCAGACCAGACACCCCTTTGCAAGTCCCCTATTGCCATGGGTTTCTTTGTAAGGGTTGACAAATATGGTTCCTCTCACCCCCTTTATTGAGCTCAAGTGGGATCTTGCTTTAGTCTTGACGTTTCTACATAGTTGTCCCTTAAGGATGTTGACGTTCAAAACTGTGATTTTGGTGAATGTCACCTCAGCCAGATGGGTGAATGGTTTGCGAACTCTCAGTTCTTATCCCCATTTTACCTCTTTGTATCCCGACAAATTGGTATTGTGAAGCAGGGATGCTTTCCTGCCAAAAGTGATGACTCCCACCTAGGTCAGTCCACCACAGCCCCAACTTTCTATCCGCCGCCCCATCCCACTAAGGCGGAGAAGCAGTAAGTCCGTTTTTATATAGCGCAGCTACTCACCCTTACGGGTCTCAAGGCGCTGGGGGCCGTCGTGGAAATTAAGTGAGCTATTGCCCAGAGTCACATGGTGCTGAGCTGAGCTGCCGCCGGAGCCGGGGATCGAACCGTGAACTCTGTGCTCCGAAGTCAGCTGCCCTGGCCGCTGCACCACACCTCTCCACCGGTTGGATCCTAGGGGGGGCGGGTATCTTGACTGGACCAAGTTCATATGACCGGATGACCAGCTTTGTGATGGTTACTGCGGTGCTAAGAAAGGAAAAGCGGTACAGAGAAGCACCCTCTTGATATTGGATATTTCTATGTATCATAACCTGCTATGCCTTGGTCAAGAAAGACGTTCCAGAAAGACTTGGGGCTTATTCCACCAGAGCCAAATCCATGACTTCTGCCCTTGCTGGGGGGTTCCCAGCGCAGAGATCTGCAAGGCGGCAATGTAGGCGTCCCTGTACACTTTTGCCAAGCACTGCTGCCTGGATTCTGAAGTATGTAGGGAGGGGCTTTTTGAAAGAACTGTTCTCCAGGAGTTCCTTGTCTAACCATCCAACAACCCTCCTCCAAGGGCATTGTATTGCTCTGTAATATGTTCTACAGGTGAGGAATCTGCAGATGGAAGTATCCATCAGAAAAAAAAGTTACTTACCTGCGGTAAAGGTCTATCTGCTGGATAACCTATCTGCCTGCACATTCTTCACCAACCCACCCGCCTCCCATTTTAATGGATGTGTTTTATGAAAAGTTAATAACGTTACGTTTTAAGTTTTTTGGTACTGACTCTATCAGTGTCAGCCCATCACTGGGAAAAAAATGGCTGGGAAAAAATAGATGGAAACTGATGTTGTTATGCCGGGTGGTTGAAATAGGTTTTGATGACGTCAGCAGATGTGATTTCTGGTTTCCCTATGAAGCCAGCACCCACTGCTGGCAACATGTGCTTTCAAGTTTCTGGATCCAGTCCGATGCCTGAGAGGGTTTTACAGGTGAGGAATCTGCAGGTAGATATAGTACCCACCAGAAAGACCATTACAGCAGGTAAGTAACTTTTTCTTATGCGGTACTACATGGCCCAGCCTTAATCGTCTCTATTATAGGGTGGTGACTTCAACACAATACTCAATATTAGTCTGGACAGATCTTCATGTCCATATGAGATCCGGTCCAGACTGTACTGGACCGAATGCAAGAGTATGCATTGGTTGATATCTGGTGGCTAAAATCCCCTACTGATAGTGAATATTCATACTATCACACAATTCATGTCTCCCACTCTCACATCGATTACTGGCTCAGGACCAGTGATATAAGTACTAGCTGTCTGGAATAACGTATTCTTCCCCAGACTCTGTCAGATCACTCCCTTGTGCTGCTTATTCTCACTTCACAGCCAATGCCTTGGTCACACCATCCATAGGTGTTCATCTCTGATGCACTGTTAAATAGATTATTTTGTGACAAAACCCACCAAAGGTGCTTGACTTGTTCAAACTAAATGAAGGCTCCGGAATGACATGCACAACATGGGAAGCTTTCAAGGCCCTTATGTGTAGGCACTGCATTTCTAAACAATCTGGTATAAAGCGATTGTGCCATCACCCCCTGAATTCTCCAGAAAAAACCCATAAAACAAATGGGAGAATACTTATGCACATACACAAGACCAAGCCTCCCTCCCCGAAATTCAAGTGACACAACTTCAATATAACGATGAAGCTGATAGGGAGCTCAAATACCTCAGAAAATCGGTCATAGCACAGAAGTATGGTGAGGGAGCGCACCCCCTGTTGCACATTGACACGTCTATCAAGACATGAATACACATGCAATGACATATCTTGTGTCCACAAGGGTGACAGGACAAGACATACTCTCTCAGAGGACGTACTTTCTACATTCATGCAGTATTATACCACATTATATGCCGCTGAAGATACAGCAGTCAAATCTCCACTGTGGGATTCTATGTCCAAGGCCACGCTTGGATGGTTCGAACTGCAGGCCTGAGTAATTCCTAATATTCCCATACAATGTCAGAGGTTGTGGAGGCAATTAAATCCCTGCCGGGAGGGGAGGCACCAGATCTTGATGGATTAACTAGTAAATTCTATAAAAAGTTCACCTCCATACTAGCTCCTTAATTACTTGATTTTTATGGTGAGGCCTGGAAATTCTGTGCACTTCCCCAATGCTACGTGAAGCGATAATCCCAGTTTTGCCAAAACTGGGTAAACCCTGGGATGACTGCTCTTCCTATTGCACCTTGTCATTTCTCAATCTGAACCCTAAGATCTTGGAAAAAGTCATAACACGTATGCTTCACCTGTATATGCAGGGTATAGTTTTACCACAACAATCTGGGTTTATACACGCACGTTCCACATCTGATAACTTACGTGCCTTCTTTGCATTGGCGCAGCAGGTGGACCTTGAACTCCCCGTTGTGGTCATCCTATTGGACGCCCAGAAGGCATTTGACTCTCTTTCATGAACATATGTACTCGAGACACTTTCTCGGATGGGAATAGGGAGGAGTTTCCTGGGGTTGATCGAGCTACTCTATACTCTACTGACAGCAAGGTTAAGAATAAATGGGCTCCTCTACCCCACCCATTTGTATTAGCTCTTGGGACATGCTTTGGATGCCCATTATTCCCATTGCTATTCGCAGTAGCAACTAAGCCCCTGATCAGTATATGGAAGGAAAAACACCAGCATCGGGTACCACATATTGCAAGGAGGAGTTACCTTACATCCCTGTATGCTGATGGCATCATTAAATATTCTGCGGTAAATCTAACCTGTGTTCTAAGGGAGATAATTAGATTCAGACAATTCTCTGGACTGCAAATAAACTGGGATAATTCACTGATGGTCCAGATGACGCTCTCTACATATCAACCAATGATAGACTCTCTCCTTCAGTGGCGTGAAGCCCCAACATGCTATCAGGGCATACAAATTCATCGAGATCCTGCACTATTACTATGAGTTAATTATGAGCCAGCAGTCCAGGAAATTAAACAACACCCACAAAATTGGGCTCCCCTCCCTCTTTCCTTAGCAGGAGGTTATCCTCTCCAGACTGCTTTACCTTTTTGTCAGTATCCCATTACCCCTTACAAAAGCCTTCTTTAATACCCTCCGCTCCATCTTTATTACTTTTGAATGGGCTAACAGGCAACCTAAGATAAGTTGGGCCACATTGTTACAACCTCTTCCTTTTGGGAGCTGGTGGGTTCGGGGGCGGGGGGTGATTGGATGTGCCCAATTTAGCGTATTATTACTTAGTGGCTGAAGCCAAATACCTTTTTTCATTGAGTTCACCCAGCATATCACCTACCCTCACACACTAACAAGCAACATATGATGGGTGGGCACCATTCCATTGTTCACTTTTTCCTCCCACACTACTAATCATCCAACTAGCCACTCTGATGTCATTGAATTCACAGCCCAAGCATGGCATCCTTTAGCACATCATACAGGAGTAAAAGGCTTCTCCTCCGGGGTCCCCATTTGTAATAATCCTATTCTGCCAATATCTTTCGAACCAAAACCAACATCAGTTAGTATCCTTGGGTATAACAACCCCTGGAGATCTATTTGTCAGTGGTAAATACTTGTAGCTTCAAATCTTTAAGCAGAAAGGCAGTACCTCCCCTACGGATGTATTCTTATATTGGCGCAATTTCAAATATGGTTCATATCAAATGCTGTTCTATACCGTGTCCTAATTCTGTAAATAGTCTCTATTGAACCATATATTCCTGTGTATATATATTCTTTTTCACCTTGTCACATTGCGCCTTCCGCTGCTCTTTCACTTGTCACTTGCGCCGTCACCTTCGTGTGTCACGAGCACAGTAGTGCACCAAGTATGTTTTGGGTTGCCCTTGTATTTATACATACAGTGCTGATACAACTGTTCTAATTTCTATTAATTTAAATATATGATGGCATGAGCACTTTCTAAAAAACACCACGAGTCTCCTTCTTCCTTCCTGTAATGTCTTGTACATGCATATATATTTGTCCTCCTTAATGATACCGGTTGAGACATTGTTGTTAGTTTTCATTTACCTACCCAGATCTCAACCTGGTCTATGGGTTATACTCCTGTTGTTGTTTTTTGTTGTTTTTTTTACTGTCTCAAGTGATCACTGCTAATCCAGAAAACACTGAAACGCAGTTCTGATCACACCTGCTGGTCCTTCTGCAGTGAATGATTGTCTGCATGAGGGCTCTCCTAAGAGAGCTGGACACTGACCTGGACATTGTTACCTCTTCTTACTCAGACACCATTACCCACATCCGAGCAGACTCTATCATGTAGAATAAGTTTATCAATGTTTTGGCAAATGTTTTGGCAAATGCAACTGTGACTTGACCTAGAGCCCTAAGGTTTCAAGTACGAGTTGTGGAAGAAGCAGTCCTCAGAGCCCATGATTTCCAAAGCTTGAGACACCAAGTACTGGACTCTCAAGGGGTGCGCAGTCATTGTGTTTGTGAATCCACCAGCTCAGAATGTGGCGGTGCTGCCAGCTTCCCTCAAAATCAATATAACAATTTGAGACGCAACACCTTATAATCAGTTACATAAATAATTCCATAGGCCAAAGCAATAGGGCTTCAGAAGTCCTGAGTTGATGTTTTTAAAAGTCATTTAAGTCAAACATTCGGCAGTTGCAAACGAGGACTTATGACTAATAAGGTGAACACTGCATCTTAGTACATACCTGGAAGTAAAGGTTTCTACTGAGTATGTGTCCAGCTATCATTATCAGGATTGGATATAGGGATGACCTTGATTTTTTTGGTTTGAAGATTTGCATGAGCTACAAGCCCTGATGAAGCTCATGTAGTAAGAACGAAACGTGTTGGCTGTTTGACTGTATTTTATGAAGAGAACTGGAGGTATAATAATGAATTGACTTTTAAAAACATCAACTCAGGACTTCTTGAGCCTTTTTTGCTTTGGAAATATTTATGACGTTGCCTCTCAAATTGTTATATTGGTTGAAGAATTGGGATGTCGGGCAGGTAATCCAGAGAGATGGGCACCAAGTCTGTAGATAGTAAGGGAACTTACTTGTAGTGCGGTGAATTAGTCGTAGCTGTTCAGTGTTTTTTGTCCATCAAAATCAAATCAACATCCTCCTACAGGCACAATGAAGCAAAGTGTCTGGAGGGTCGATGGAAGATGATCTGCCACGTAGGTGTCTCTCCCTGTGGGAGGCCAGTGCTGACATCATTGGCAGTAGCAGTATCCATTTTGACACAAATTTGACCACAATGCATCCTAGCTCTCAGACTGTGCCCAGGGAAAGTATTGGTTCATCCTCAGCCTGGCCATCAACATGGTCTGTGTGGCGGTCCATGTCCTCAGACATGACATCGGTGGCCCAGGAGGAAGTGATTGGTCTCCATTCACTGGGAATAATTTGTTCTATCGGAAGATTGGAGAGGTTGTATTGCAAGGAAAAGTCGTACCAGTCTTTCAAGGCTTTGGCGCCCTTGCAATCCAAGACTCTATCAGGTCCTTCATTTTCCTCAGGAACCAGGCAGGTGCAAGGGGGTGCTTTGGAGGCGTGGGGTGGGGTGATGGATTAAACAAGTCCACTACCCCACCTCACCTGAGGAAAAGAAATCCTAGTGACATCTTCATGAACCAGTTATCCTCTTCAGCAAAGGCCCACTCCATACCAATGGGTGAAGGCTTTCCCACCACTACCTCCTGTAAACCCATTAAAAGAAAGACTCATTGATCCTATCCGCCATGAACGAGGGATGTGCTCTACAGCTGCCACAGATGCTTCCATCGAGCCCACCTCTGCCAAATGTGGCATCTTAGAAACTTTTGTCTGAAGTAGAAAGGCTCCCTTCCTAAAGAGTTTCCTCCCAGGAAAGCATCAGGGATACTAACTACTCCAGCTACCTCCTTGTAAGGGAAAATGGATCTTTATGATCTTACTCCTGTCCATCCTCCTGCAGACGTTCAAAATGATCACTCTGGCTCATGTTTTAGCTTCTGTATAGAATGACAATGTGATGTGCTAAGTGGACCTACAGTATTCCTGTGTTCTTGTCTTGGGGAGCAAAGGAAGTACCCCAGTTCAAGGTGAGAAATTACTTCAACCAATACAGGACAGTACTGTTTGGTGTCCATGATGCCCCTTGGCTCTTCACTAATACCCTGGCCGTTAGTTGCTGCTTTTATGTTAAGAGAGTATGCACATACATAGACAAAAGTGTATATCTGGAAGGTTTTGGAGAGCCCCTTCAAACTTAAGTTCTCATTGAAGTACCCAAAATCTTTCCTCCAGAAGCATTTAGTCAATAAGAGCAATTTTACTCTCCTGCTGGGCGAAGGCCTTCCCTCCTCCTAAGATGGTTATGGCAGTGAGCCAAGCATTGAACCACTTTTTGTTCAAAAGAATGGCAACAGCTTGGTGGTTCCAGAGGCTTTTGGAATTATAAGCATCCTGTATCTGAAAGAGACACGTTAGTGACAGATTCCTTACATTAGAATATCCCCAGGCGTCAGGCTGGATCCGGAAAGTTTTGCGTAGCAGTACCCTTGCGCGTCGGTATGCGGCGTCGTGCGGCTCCGCATCCGTCGTCGGCGTCGAGATCGCCGGGATGACGTCGCGGCCAGTACTTAGACGCCGCCCATGCGCGCTGACGTCAGTTCTTTCTTTTTCCGCGCCAGTAAGCGCAGATCCGGAGAGAGCTGTGCCCCAGTCATTTTTTGACTGAACTTTTTGTGATTTTTTGTCACTGTTTTTCTCGAGTCGTTCGACTCCAACGGTGTCAGTAGGGATGCCCGGCTTCAAGCCATGCGACGCCTGTGGTCGGATGATGTCGATCACGGACCCGCATCGAGACTGTCTCTACTGCCTCGGGCGCGACCACGACTCCAAGTCGTGCCCTGACTGTCGGGCCTTGCATCCGAAGGCTTTGCGAGAGCGGTCTCGAAAGCTCCTCGAGGTCCAGCAGTCGGCTCCGCGCCAATCCAAGCCCCGGTCACGAGAGAGGTCGAGGGGCCGGTCGCGGAGTCTTCATCGTTCTTCGGGGTCAAAGTCTTCGCACTCCTCCGGTAAGTCGAAGCACAAGAAGTCGAAGAAGCGTCATCGCTCGACGACTTCCCCTCGCCGGTCGCGCGACTCGGCTGAGGGTCCCATCTGAAAGAGACACGTTAGTGACAGATTCCTTACCTTAGAATATCCCCAGGCGTCAGACTGGATCCGGAAAGTTTTTTGCGTAGCAGTACCCTTGCGCGTCGGTAGGCGGCGTCATGCGGGTCCGTCGTTGGCGTCGGGACCGCCGGGACGACGTCGCGGGCAGTACTTAGACGCCGCCCCTGCGCGCTGACGTCAGTTCTGCCTCTTCGGGAGGATCTTCTGTCGCAGCAGCAGGGGACGGTCCTCCACCCGAACCTGTCCAGTCTCCACCTCCTTGCGTGGAGATTGAGCGGCGGCAGTTGATTCCTTTTGACTTGCCTCCCGAAGTTTGTGATGTGATTCTGGCAGCCAGGCGTCCCTCCACTAAGGTGGTATACGCCTGCAGGTGGAACAAGTTTGTGGCATGGTGCACAGCAAAGGCTGTGAATCCCCTTTCTGCCCCTCTTTCTGAGGTTCTACTGTTCCTTCTTTCTCTGGCCCAACAGGGTTCTGCCCTGGGTACCATCAAGGGATACCTTTGTGCAATCTCGGCCTTCCTCAGGCTTCCTGATCAGCCCTCCCTTTTCAAGTCTCCTGTTGTTAACAGGTTTATCTGAAAGAGACACGTTAGTGACAGATCCCTTACCTTAGAATATCCCCAGGCGTCAGGCTGGATCCGGAAAGGTTTTGCGTAGCAGTACCCTTGCGCGTCGGTAGGCGGCGTCGTGCGGCTCCGCGTCCGTCGTCCGGCGTCGTGATCGCCGGGATGACGTCGCGGGCAGTACTTAGACGCCGCCCCTGCGCGCTGACGTCAGTTCTTCTTTTTCCGCGCCAGTAAGCGCAGATCCGGGAAGAGCAGTGCCCTAGTCAATTTTTGACTACATTTTTGGTGATTTTTTCACTGTTTCTTTTCGAGTCATCTCGACTCCTAGGTGTCGGTAGGGATGCCCGGCTTCAAGCCATGCGACGTGTGTGGTCGTATGATGTCGATCACAGACCCGCACTTAGAGTGTCTCTACTGTCTCGGCCGAGACCACGACACGAAGTCGTGCCCTGACTGCCGGGCCTTACACCCGAAGGCTTTGCGAGAGCGGTCTCGAAAGCTCCTCGAGGTCCGGCAGTCGGCTCCGTGCCGCACCAAGCCCCGGTCCCGTGAGAGGTCGAGGGGCCGGTCGCGGAGCCCCGCCGGTCGTCGGAGTCCAAGTCTTCGCACTCCTCGGGTAAGTCGAAGCACAAAAAGTCTAAGAAGCATCATCGCTCTAAGACTTCGCCTCGCCGGTCTCGCGACTCGGCTGAGGCCCCTGTCTGCACCGTCCCCGCGGCCCCGGACGTGCCTGTGGAGCCGCCCCCGCATTACCCGTCCTTTCCGGGTTTGGGGGCGAGTCCGGCCCAAATACAGGAATTCCTGTCGGCCATGGCCCGCCTCTTCGGGCCTCAAGGTCCTTCCGGTGCGCCTGCGGGCCCTGATGGGGTTGCTCCGTCGTCGCCGACGACTCCGGTCCCGGCATCGCCCGTCCCGCCAGCCTTGATCCCGGCCTCGGCTCCAGCCCCGGCCTCGATCCCGGCTCCGGTGGTACCGCAACCCCGATCGACGCCGGTTGACCTAACCACGCCTCCGCCGGCGCCGATGTCCCCGGTGCCATTCCTGACGCCGCCCGGGGCTCCGGGCAACGTCGTTCCCCGGTTCTCTCCGGTTCCGGACATGGAGCCGGACCAACGTCGCTCGGCCCCGGCGCCGATGAGACCTTGGGTCCCAGATGTCCCTCCTCCTCCATATTTTGAACCAGAGGAGGACAAGGAGAGCTGGGAGGGGTCGGATGACCCTCTCACACAGCAGTGTGACTATGACCAGGACTGGGCAGAGGAACTTGGGGATGCCAGTGGTCTAGACACCTCCCCTGACACTGGCATGCTGTCTCCTCCTTCCGTGGCAATGGAGGAGGGAGCAAATTTCGCAACGGTGTTGCGTAGAGCAGCTGGAGCCTTGCACCTCCAATTGCCTACTGTGGCTGTCAGGACTAACCTCCTGACGGAAGTGCTTCAGCCGGCAGCTACCTCCTCGGAGCCATTGCTGCCGTTTAATGATGCACTGTCTGACGTTCTTTGGGCACCTGGTCCAAGCCCACCACAGGGGCTCCTGTGGATAGGAACGTGGCCCGACGCCATCGCCCTGCTCCGGGCGACCCCTTGTTTCTCTCTCAACATCCCACCCCCGAGAGCTTGGTTGTCCAAGCCTCTGCCTCCCAAACCGCCTTCCCTACCGCCCCTCCGGATAGGGAATCCAAACGCCTGGACCAATTTGGGAAGAAGGCCTTTTCTTCCTCCAGTGCTGGCTTGCGGTCCGTCAACACCGCTTGCCTTTTGGGCCGATATTCCCACTCTCTGTGGGATTCGGTGGCGGCCGTTTTGCCCCAGTGTTCTGAGGAGGTCCAGACACTGCTTACCCGCACCATTGCGGAAGGTAGGGATGCGGCAAAGTACACCATACGTTGTGGCCTTGATACCGCCGACTCGCTGGGCAGATCGCTTGCAACGACGGTGGCGCTGCGTCGCCACGCCTGGCTGAGAACAACTGGTTTCTCGGGTGATGTCCAGAATACACTCATGGACATGCCCTTTGATGGAGTCGGTCTTTTTGGTTCCAAAGCAGACCATGCGCTGGAGCGTTTTAAGGACTCACGGGCTACTGCCAAGTCCCTGGGCCTTTCTGCTGTGCGCCCTCCGCTAACCTCTGCTTTTCGCCCCTTTCGTGGCCACGAAAGGGGCGCCCAGTCACGTCCGCTGCCCAGCCACCGGCCCGCGCAGCAAGCGTCTTCGCGTGGCCGAGGACGTGGCTCCCGCCGTGGCGGGTCGGGCAACCAGCGTGCGGGTCAGGCCACCAACTCCGCCCCGTACGCGGCCTCCAAGCCCTCCTAGTCCTTCCTTTCAGGTGCACAGCACGCCATTAGGGGGCAGGGTCCGCCATCACCTTCACCACTGGCGTGCCATCACCTCGGACAGGTGGGTCTTGGACATTGTCCGAAGGGGCTACTCCCTCCCCTTCGAGACCACCCCCAGCCATGCCACCTCAATTCCACCGCATGTCAGGGGATCACTTGGTGCTTCTGCAGAAGGAAGTCACGGCCCTCTTGGCCAAGAGGGCCATCGAGCATGTTCCGACCCCAGAAGTAGGACGTGGTTGCTACTCCCACTACTTTCTGGTGCCCCAAAAAGGACAAGGAGGACATGCGTCCTATCTTAGACCTCCGGAACGTCAATCGCTTCCTCCGGAAGGAGAAGTTCAAGATGCTCACCCTAGCTCAGGTCTTCACTGCCCTCGACCCTGGAGACTGGTTGGGAGCGTTGGACTTGCAGGACACTTATTTTCACATCCCCGTCCTGCCGGCCCACCGGCGTTACCTGCGGTTCACGGTAGGCCTCGAGCATTTTCAGTTCACCGTGCTCCCTTTGGCCTTACAAGTGCCCCTCGGGTGTTCACGAAAGTGATGGCGGTGGTCGCAGCTCATCTGCGCCGGGCAGGGGTTCCAGTCTTCCCCTACCTCGACGACTGGCTGCTGAAGGCGGGCTCGCCCCAGGCAGTCGTCTCCCACCTCCAGACTACGGCCGAACTCCTGCACTCGCTGGGGTTCTCCATCAATGTGCCGAAGTCGCATCTGATTCCTTCTCCACAGCTCCTTTTCATCGGGGCAGTTCTGGACACGACGCAGTTTCGGGCCTATCCTCCCGAACGGCGAGTCCGGGATATTCAGGCTATGATTCTGATCTTTCAGCCTTTATCCTGGGTTTCGGTACGGATGACCCTGAGGCTGCTGGGCCTCATGGCCTCCTGCATCCTGCTGGTCGATCATGCCAGATGCAGTGGGACCTGAAGTTCCAGTGGGCGCAGCACCAGGGCAACCTGTCCGATCACGTCCAGATCTCAGAGGGGACTGCAAAACAGTTGCAGTGGTGGCTCTCGAACCGGCAATGGGTCATGGGCAGATCCCTCTCCCTTCCCCAGCCAGAGCACACAGTTGTGACGGACGCGTCCATTCTGGGATGGGGCGGTCACATGGGAGAGGCGGAGATCAGAGGCCTCTGGTCTCTGGCAGAGTCCCGGCTCCATATCAACCTTCTGGAGCTCCGGGCGATCCGACTTGCACTCAAGGCATTCTTTCCCTCTGTCAAAGGGAAGGTAGTGCAGGTGTTCACAGACAACACCACCGCCATGTGGTACTGCAACAAACAAGGCGGGGTGGGGTCGTGGACCCTCTGTCAGGAGGCTCTGCGCCTCTGGACATGGCTGGAACATCAGGGCATGTTCCTGATGGTTCAACACCTGGCAGGTTCCCTGAACGCCAGGGCGGACGAACTCAGCCGCAGGTGCATGATTGATCACGAATGGCGTCTTCACTCGGAGGTGGCGCAAGGACTCTTTCTGCAGTGGGGAGAGCCTTGGTTAGATCTATTCGCCACCGAAGAGAACATGCAATGTCATCAGTTCTGCGCGTTGGAATTTCCAAGGCGGCACTCACTCGGCGACGCTTTTCGTTGCGAGTGGAGTTGCGGTCTGTTGTACGCCTTTCCGCCTATACCACTTCTACCCAGAGTGTTGAAGAAGATTCGGCACGACCGGGCCCAAGTCATCCTTGTGGCTCCGGACTGGGCTCGAAGAGTTTGGTATCCCGAGCTACTCAGTATGAGCGTCGATCCCCGATCCGTCTGCCTCTTCGGGAGGATCTTCTGTCGCAGCAGCAGGGGACGGTCCTCCACCCGAACCTGTCCAGCCTCCACCTGCTTGCGTGGAGATTGAGCGGCGGCAGTTGATTCCTTGCCTCCCGAAGTTTGTGATGTGATTCTGGCAGCCAGGCGTCCCTCCACTAAGGTGGTATACGCCTGCAGGTGGAACAAGTTTGTGGCATGGTGCACAGCAAAGGCTGTGAATCCCCTCTCTGCCCCTCTTTCTGAGGTTCTTCTGTTCCTTCTTTCCCTGGCCCAACAGGGTTCTGCCCTGGGTACCATCAAGGGCGATCTTTGTGCCATCTCGGCCTTCCTCAGGCTTCCTGATCAGCCCTCCCTTTTCAAGTCCCCTGTTGTTCACAGGTTCCTAAAAGGCATTACACACCTCTTCCCTCCTGTTCCGTTTGTGATGCCTCAGTGGGACTTGAACTTGGTTCTTACCTTTCTCATGTGCGCTCCCTTTGAGCCTCTACATAACTGTCCTCTTCGTCTTCTGACTCTGAAGACAGCCTTTCTGGTGGCCATCACCTCCGCTCGGCGGGTGAGTGAGCTCCAGGCTCTATCATGCAAACCTCCCTTTCTGTCTGTCCATCCAGACAAGGTTGTTCTTAGGACGTGTCCGTCCTTCTTGCCAAAGGTGGTTACTGCCTTCCACATTGGGCAGACCATCACTTTGCCCACCTTCTTTCCGCCTCCGCATCCTTCCAGAGAGGAAGAGAGGCTCCACCGTCTGGACCCAAAACGTGCGCTTTCCTTTTATATCAACCGCACACAACACTTCCGCGTGGATGACCAGCTCTTTGTTGGCTACGTGGGCGCCAAAAAAGGTCGGGCGGTGCACAAGAGAACCATCTCCCGCTGGGTAACCTTGTGTATCAAAGCCTGCTATTCTTTGGCTAAGAAGGAGCCTCCTGTTGGGCTGCGTGCCCATTCCACCAGGGCAACGGCTGCTACCACGGCTTAGGCCGCGGTGTTCCGCTGCAGGATATCTGTCAGGCAGCTACGTGGGCCTCGCTGCACACGTTTACCAAGCATTACTGCCTTGACAGCCAAGTCCGGAGGGACGGCTTCTTTGGCCGTTCTGTTCTCCGAGACTTCCTTGTCTGATCTTTGTTCGCAGACCCACCACCGGGGTTGGTATTGCTGGGGTATCTATTCTAAGGTAAGGAATCTGTCACTAACGTGTCTCTTTCAGATGCACAAGTTACTAACTTGTGTAACGATATATCTGTAAGAGACAGTAGTTAGTGACAGATTCCTTACCGCCCACCCATCCTCCCCGTTCTGCGAACTGATTTCTAGGGTTAAGGACATCCCTTTCAGGGCCCTAGTATTTTTCAGACACCTATGTCAGCTTCTTGCATGGCTCTGCGTTCCTGGCGCGGAAAGTCGTGTACAGAACTGACGTCAGCGCGCAGGGGCGGCGCCTAAGTACTGCCCGCGACGTATCCCGGCGATCACGACGCCGACGACGGACGCGGAGTCGCACGACGCCGCCTACCGACGCGCAAAGGTACTGCTACGCAAAAACTTTCCGGATCCAGCCTGACGCCTGGGGATATTCTAAGGTAACGAATCTGTCACTAACTACTGTCTCTTACAGATATATCGTTACACAAGTTAGTAACTTGTGCCTTAAAGGCATTACACACCTCTTCCCTCCTGTTCCGTTTGTAATGCCTCAGTGGGACTTGAACTTGGTTCTTACCTTTTTAATGTGCGCTCCCTTTGAGCCTCTACATAACTGACCTCTTCGTCTTCTCACTCTGAAGACAGCCTTTCTGGTGGCCATCACCTCCGCTCGGCGGGTGAGTGAGCTCCAGGCTCTTTCGTGCAAACCCCCCTTTCTGTCTGTCCATCCAGACAAGGTTGTTCTTAGGACGCGTCCGTCCTTCTTGCCAAAAGTGGTTACTGCCTTCCACATTGGGCAGACCATCACTTTGCCCACCTTCTTTCCGCCTCCACATCCTTCCATAGAGGAAGAGAGGCTCCACCGTCTGGACCCAAAACGTGCGCTTTCCTTTTACCTCAACCGCACACAACAGTTCCGGGTGGATGACCAGCTCTTTGTTGGCTACGTGGGCGCCAAGAAAGGTCGGGCGGTACACAAGAGGACCATCTCCCGCTGGGTAATCTTGTGTATCAAAGCCTGCTATTCTTTGGCTAAGAAAGAGCCCCCTGTTGGGCTACGTGCCCATTCTAACAGGACAACAGCTGCTACCACTGCTTTAGGCCGCGGTGTTCCGCTACAGGATATATGTCAGGCAGCTACGTGGGCCTCGCTGCACACGTTTACCAAGCATTACTGCCTTGACAGCCAGGTCCGGAGGGACGGCTTCTTTGGCCGCTCTATCCTCCGGGACTTCCTTGTCTGAATCTGTTCGCAGACCCACCACCGGGGTTGGTATTGCTGGGGTATCTATTCTAAGGTAAGGAATCTGTCACTAACGTGTCTCTTTCAGATGCACAAGTTACTAACTTGTGTAACGATATATCTGTAGGAGACAGTAGTTAGTGACAGATTCCTTACCGCCCCGCCCATCCTCCCCGTTCTGCGAACTGATTTCTAGGGTTAAGGACATCCCTTTCAGGGCCCTAGTATTTTTTCAGACACCAATGTCAGCTTCTTGCATGGCTCTGCGTTTCTGGCGCGGAAAGTCGTGTACAGAACTGACGTCAGCGCGCATGGGCGGCGTCTTAAGTACTGGCCACGACGTCATCCCGGCGATCTCGACGCCGACGACGGACGCGGAGCCGCACGACGCCGCCTTCCAATGCGCAAGGGTACTGCTACGCAAAACTTTCCGGATCCAGCCTGACGCCTGGGGATATTCTAAGGTAAGGAATCTGTCACTAACTACTGTCTCCTACAGATATATCGTTACACAAGTTAGTAACTTGTGCCTTAAGATGGTACCCCATGCCATGCTTTGAACCTACTAATGGGTTGCCCTTTGTGCCTGCCCTGTTTGCATCTCTCGGTCACCACGATTCTTCAGAACACATTTGGGGGGCACACTGCAGGGACCTACCTGTCTGTCAGTGTCTTGTGAAACCAGATTAGACGTGTCCCAGCACATGAACATGATGGAGCATATGACCATGTTTTTGTCACTGAGCGAAATTCTTCCGGTTAAGGTCTAGGGTGGATAGGTCCACACAGAGCGCGTCACAGCCCACTTTTACATCAGGGAACGGGACATCATGCAATCTTTTTGGTACATACTGAGCTAAATCAATACTTTGACCCCAAAAGTGCCTAGACACCAAATTTGACTTTCTGGCTATATGGAGTTAGACGGTCTTGACGAAACCTAGAAAAACTCTGTTCATGGCATGATGCTTGCACGTAGAGACATCACACAGAATTGGGGTAATTCATTGACAGACGGCTGGAGGGAGAGGACTGGATTAGTGCATGGGCATTGAAATATCAACTTAAGAGGGACGAGAATATCCCGGAAAATAGGGAAAAACAAAAGTATTATGAAGACTGAACTAGATGGACTTAGGTGGGGCAGAATTGACAATTAATGTTTCATGGAATGTTATATGATGAACTCCTTTCTGGATTTTTGTGGCCGTGTACAACCAGGGAATGTTTACAGTTTGAGTGTAAATCTTTACTCCTCTAATTGCATTAGAATTGAAAATGTTTATAAATGCAATAAATATTGTTCTAAAACATACGCTCATAAACAAAATTGAGACAACCAGTGGGGACGTGCAACTAATCACCAATAGGGTTGTGCTGTGTATGACATACACATTGAGGTGTTGAGCCTGCATAGAAAAGGTCTGTATTAAAAAAATACAGAAGCAGTTTCTGCTCCAGTCATCATTACACGACTGGCGTTCCCACAAACTCATAATGGGAAAGTATCTACGAACTAAGAGTAACAGTTAACATAAAGGTAACCTTATCCTTCACAAAACAGTAATATCTGAAAGAGACACGTTAGTGACAGATTCCTTACCTTAGAATATCCCCAGGCGTCAAGCTGGATCCGGAAAGTTTTTGCGTATCAGTACCCTTGCGCGTCGGTAGGCGGCGTCGTGCGGCTCCGCGTCCGTCGTCTGCGTCGTGATCGCCGGGATGACGTCGCGGGCAGTACTTAGGCGCCGCCCTGCGCGCTGACGTCAGTTCTTCTTTTCCGCGCCAGCAAGCGCAGATCCGGGAAGAGCAGTGCCCTAGTCATTTTTTGACTAACTTTTGGGTGAATTTTTCACTGTTTTCTTCTAATCGACTTCAAGGTGTCGTAGGGAAGCCCGGTTTTAAACGTTGCGGCGCCTGTGCTCGGATGATGTCCATCACAGACCCGCATCGGGAGTGTCTCTTCTGCCTCGGCCGAGGCCACGACACGGAGTCGTGTTCCGACTGCCGGGCCCTCAACCCGAAAGCTTTGCGAGAGCGGTCTCGAAAGCTCCTCGAGGCCCGGCATTCGGCTCCGCGCCACGCCAAGCCCCGGTCGCGTGAGAGGTCAAGGGGTCGGTCGCGGATTCCTCACCGGTCGTCGGCATCGAAGTCTTCGTCGTCCGGTAAGTCCAAGCACAAAAAGTCCAAAAAGCATCGTCGCTCTAGGACTTCGCCTCGCCGGTCTCGCGACTCGGCTGAGGCCCCTCCCGGCACCGTCCCCGCGGCCCCGGACATGCCTGTGGAGTCGCCCCCGCAATACCCGTCCTTCCCAGGTTCGGGGGCGGATCCGGCCCAAATACAGGAATTCCTGTCGGCCATGGCCCGCCTCTTCGGGCCTCAAGGTCCCTCCGGTGCGCCTTCGGGCCCCGCGGGCCCTGATCGGGTTGCTCCGGCGTCGCCGACGGCTCCGGCCCCGGCGTCGCCCGTGCCTCCAGCCTCGATCCCGGCTCCGGCCCCGGCCTCGATCCCGGCTCCGCAACCCCCATCGACGCCGGTCGACCTAACCACGCCTCCGCCGACGCCGATGTCTCCGGTGCCGTTCTCGACGCCGCCTGGGGCTCCGGGCGGCGTCGTCCCCCAGTTCCTTCCGTTTCCGGACATGGACCCGGACCGACGTCGCTCGACGCCGGTTCCGGCGCCGATGGGACCTTGGGTCCCAAATGTCCCTCCTCCTCCTTATTTTGAACCAGAGGAGGACCAGGAGGACTGGGAGGGGTCTGATGACCCTCTGGCACAACAGTGTCAGTACGATGAGGACTGGACAGAGGGTCTAGGGGAGGCCAGTGGTCTGGATACTTCCCCTGACACTGGCATGCTGACTCCTCCCGTGGCTACGGAGGAGGGAGCCAATTTTGCTACGGTGTTGCGTAGGGCGGCTGGAGCCTTACATCTCCAACTCCCTACTGTGGCGGTCAAGACTAATCTCTTGACAGAGGTGCTTCAGCCGGCAGCCTCCTCTACGGAGACTGTGCTGCCGTTTAACGATGCTCTCACTGACGTTCTTTTGGGCGCCTGGTCCAAGCCCAACACAGGGGCTCCTGTGGATAGGAACGTGTCCCGACGCCATCGCCCAGCTCCGGGCGACCCCCTGTTTCTCTCTGTCCACCCCACTCCTGAGAGCTTGGTTGTCCAAGCCTCCGCTTCCCAAACCGCCTTCCCTACCGCCCCTCCGGATAGGGAATCCAAACGCCTGGATCAATTTGGGAAGAAGGGTTTTTCTTCCTCCAGTGGTGGCTTGCGGTCCATCAACACCGCTTGTCTTTTGGGCCGATATACCCACTCCTTGTGGGATTCGGTGGCGACTGTTTTGCCCCAGTGTTCTGAGGAGGTCCAGACACTGCTTTCCCGCGCCATTGCGGAAGGAAGGGATGCGGCCAAATACACAATACGATGTGGCCTTCATACCGCCGATTCGCTGGGCAGGTCTATTGCAACGACGGTGGCGCTGCGACGCCACGCCTGGCTGAGAACCACTGGTTTTTCAGGGGATGTCCAGAATACTCTCATGGACATGCCCTTTGATGGAGTCGGTCTTTTTGGGTCCAAAGCAGACCATGCGTTGGAGCGCTTTAAGGACTCACGGGCTACTGCCGAGTCCCTGGGCCTTTCTGCTACACGCCCTCCGCTGACTTCTGCTTTTCGCCCCTATCGTGGCCACGGAAGGGGCGCCCCGTCACGTCAGCAGCCCAGCCACCGGCCCGCGCAGCAGGCGTCTTCGCGTGGCCGAGGACGTGGATACCGCCGTGGCGGTTCGGGCAACCAGCGTGCGGGTCAGGCCACCACCTCCAACCCGTCCGCGGCCTCCAAGCCCTCCTAGTCCCTCCTTTCAGGTGCACAGCACGCCAGTAGGGGCAGGGTCCGCCATCACCTTCACCACTGGCGTCCCATCACCTCGGACAGGTGGGTCTTGGACATTGTCCGAAGGGGCTACTCCCTCCCCTTCGAGACCACCCCCCAGCCATGCCACCTCAATTCCACCGCATGTCAGGGGATCACTTGGTACTTCTGCAGATGGAAGTCACGGCCCTCTTGGCCAAGAGGGCCATCGAGCATGTTCCGACCCCAGAAGTAGGGCGTGGTTGCTACTCCCACTACTTTCTGGTGCCCAAAAGGACAAGGAGGACATGCGTCCCTATCTTGGACCTCCGGAACGTCAATCGCTTCCTCCGGAAGGAGAAGTTCAAGATGCTCACCCTAGCTCAGGTCTTGACTGCCCTCGACCCTGGAGACTGGTTGGTAGCGTTGGACTTGCAGGGCGCCTATTTCCACATCCCCGTCCTGCCGGCCCACCGGCGTTACCTTCGGTTCACGGTAGGCCTCGAGCATTTTCAGTTCACCGTGCTCCCCTTTGGCCTTACCAGTGCCCCTCGGGTGTTCACGAAAGTGATGGCGGTGGTCGCAGCTCATCTGCGCCGGGCAGGGGTTTCAGTCTTCCCCTACCTCGACGACTGCCTGCTGAAGGCGGGCTCGTCCCAGGCAGTCGTCTCCCACCTCCAGACTACGGCCGAACTCCTGCACTCGCTGGGGTTCTCCATCAATGTGCCGAAGTCGCATCTGATTCCTTCTCCACAGCTCCTTTTCATCGGAGCAGTTCTGGACACGACGCAGTTTCGGGCCTATCCTCCCGAACGGCGAGTCCGGGATATTCAGGCTATGATTCCGATCTTTCAGCCTTTATCCTGGGTTTCGGTACGGATGACCCTGAGGCTGCTGGGCCTCATGGCCTCCTGCATCCTGCTGGTCAATCATGCCAGATGGCATATGCGGGCTCTGCAGTGGGACCTGAAGTTCCAGTGGGCGCAGCACCAGGGCAACCTGTCCGATCACGTTCAGATCTCGGAGGGGACTGCAAGACAGTTGCAGTGGTGGCTCTCGAACCGGCAATGGGTCATGGGCAGATCACTCTCCCTTCCCCAGCCAGAGCACACAGTTGTGACGGACACGTCCCTTCTGGGATGGGGCGGTCACATGGGAGAGGCGGAGATCAGAGGCCTCTGGTCTCCGGCGGAGTCCCGGCTCCATATCAACCTTCTGGAGCTACGGGCGATCCGACTTGCACTCAAGGCATTCCTTCCCTCTGTCAAAGGGAAGGTAGTGCAGGTGTTCACAGACAACACCACCGCCATGTGGTACTGCAACAAACAAGGCGGGGTGGGGTCGTGGACCCTTTGTCAGGAGGCTCTGCGCCTCTGGACATGGCTGGAACATCAGGGCATGTTCCTGATGGTTCAACACCTGGCAGGTTCCCTGAACGCCAGGGCGGACGAACTCAGCCGCAGGTGCATGATGGATCACGAATGGCGTCTTCACTCGAAGTGGCGCAAGGACTCTTTCTACAGTGGGGAGAGCCTTGGTTAGATCTATTCGCCACCGAAGAGAACGCGCAATGTCATCAGTTCTGCGCGTTGGAATTTCCAAGGCGGCACTCGCTCGGCGACGCTTTTCGTCACGAGTGGAGTTGCGGTCTATTGTACGCCTTTCCGCCTATACCACTTCTACCCAGAGTGTTGAAGAAGATTCGGCACGACCGGGCCCAAGTCATTCTTGTGGCTCCGGACTGGGCTCGAAGAGTTTGGTATCCCGAGCTACTCAATATGAGCGTAGATCCCCGATCCGTCTGCCTCTTCGGGAGGATCTTCTGTCGCAGCAGCAGGGGACGGTCCTCCACCCGAACCTGTCCAGTCTACACCTGCTTGCGTGGAGATTGAGCGGCGGCAGTTGATTCCTTTCGACTTGCCTCCCGAAGTTTGTGATGTGATTCTGGCAGCCAGGCGTCCCTCCACTAAGGTGGTATACGCCTGCAGGTGGAACAAATTTGTGGCATGGTGCACAGCAAAGGCTGTGAATCCCCTTTCTGCCCCTCTTTCTGAGGTCCTTCTGTTCCTTCTTTCTCTGGCCCAACAGGGTTCTGCCCTGGGTACCATCAAGGGTTATCTTTGTGCTATCTCGGCCTTCCTCAGGCTCCCTGATCAGCCCTCCCTTTTCAAGTCCCCTGTTGTTAACAGGTTCTTAAAAGGCATTACTCACCTCTTCCCTCCTGTTCCGTTTGTGATGCCTCAGTGGGACTTGAACTTGGTTCTTACCTTTTTAATGTGCGCTCCCTTTGAGCCTCTACATAACTGTCCTCTTCGTCTTCTGACTCTGAAGACAGCCTTTCTGGTGGCCATCACCTCCGCTCGGCGGGTGAGTGAGCTCCAGGCTCTATCTTGCAAACCTCCCTTTCTGTCTGTTCATCCAGACAAGGTTGTTCTTCGGACGCGTCCGTCCTTCTTGCCAAAGGTGGTTACTGCTTTCCACATTGGGCAGACCATCACTTTGCCCACCTTCTTTCCGCCTCCGCATCCTTCCAGAGAGGAAGAGAGGCTCCACCGTCTGGACCCAAAACGTGCGCTCTCCTTCTATATCGACCGCACAAAACACTTCCGGGTGGATGACCAGCTCTTTGTTGGCTACGTGGGCGCCAAAAGGTCGGGCGGTGCACAAGAGGACCATCTCCCGCTGGGTTACCTTGTGCATCAAGACCTGCTATTCTTTGGCTAAGAAGGAGCCTCCTGTTGGGCTGCGTGCCCATTCCACCAGGGCAACGGCTGCTACCACGGCCTTGGGCCGCGGTGTTCCGCTGCCGGTTATCTGTCAGGCAGCTACGTGGGCCTCGCTGCACACGTTTACAAAGCATTACTGCCTTGACAGTCAGGTCCGGAGGGACGGCTTCTTTGGCCGTTCTGTCCTCCAGGACTACCTTGTCTGATCTTTGTTCGCAGACCCACCACCGGGGTTGGTATTGCTGGGGTATCTATTCTCAGGTAAGGAATCTGTCACTAACGTGTCTCTTTCAGATGCACAAGTTACTAACTTGTGTAACGATATATCTGTAAGAGACAGTAGTTAGTGACAGATTCCTTACCGCCCACCCATCCTCCCCGTTCTGCGAACTGATTTCTAGGGTTAAGGACATCCCTTTCAGGGCCCTAGTATTTTTCAGACACCTATGTCAGCTTCTTGCATGGCTCTGCGTTCCTGGCGCGGAAAGTCGTGTACAGAACTGACGTCAGCGCGCAGGGGCGGCGCCTAAGTACTGCCTGCGACGTCATCCCGGCGATCACGACGCCGACGACGGACGCGGAGCCGCACGACGCCGCCTACAGACGCGCAAGGGTACTGCTACGCAAAAACTTTCCGGATCCAGCCTGACGCCTGGGGATATTCTAAGGTAAGGAATCTGTCACTAACTACTGTCTCTTACAGATATATCGTTACACAAGTTAGTAACTTGTGCTTTAGGGAATTCACTTTCTGTCCCTGTCAGAAAAATGATCTGATATGTAGTAACACAAAAATATTTGCACATTTTAACAAATCGAGATGAGAGATAGAAATGCGTAGTTAACTATAATTCACTAGGATGACAATGTCAGTGTTTGTGGCAGGCGGAAATGGTAAGAAAGTTCCACATTTAAGTAAACCACAATTAGAGATCTTTGGTATAACCCAAACGGAAGCTCTGCCTCTTTTATGCAATAAAGCTTTGAGTGGATATTTTATATGTGATTTTCCCTTGCAGGCTGTTCTGTTGATGGACTCTGAGAAAAGGATACGATTGCTTCAGTTTGTAACTGGCACATCCCGTGTGCCCATGAATGGGTTTGCTGAGCTGTATGGTTAGTATTTCTTATGATAGTCGCCTAGATCGTTTAGGACAATTAAAAGCTCGTGATTTGTCGTTGTCTGACCAAGCATTTTTGTTTTTTCTATTTCATCCACAGCTGTATATTTTATGAGCACTGGGTTTTCCATTAAACCCAGGAACAGAATGTAGCTATAGCTTAAGTGTTTCAGTCTTGCTCGTTCTTAATCCTGGACCTCAGCTTCAGCATCTATTTTCAAGAATCTACGCTGCATAGATTTAAAAAAAAAAATATCGTACTGCATTGCTTTGAACTACGAGGGTAAATAAAAAGCCCATCAATTAATGGGCAACACGATGTTAAGAGAAAGATTATGATGAAATATTAGTGTTTTATATGTGCAAAACTGCATTAAGATTGTATTTCAGCTGATATTCCTTGGAATGCTATTAATACTAAAAATCATAAATACACAATATCGATAGCATGTTTCATTAAAAGAAAATCTTTGTGTATTGTGATTTTAAAGCATAGGAATATATATTTTTAATGAAATATTTCATAAACTCAATCCTTGTGCGACATGTATAATTTGGAAAGAGTTTAGCAGTATAATACCATAGATCAATGTTTCCTAAATTGTGATTTGCAATCTGATTTTGGGTGGATCACGAAAGCCCTTGTCTATATGTTATATTTTAAGGGATTAGCCTTATCTGATAGAAACTTTTAGCCGCTCAATCCTTACCACAGAATAATCCCCAGGCGTCAGACTGGATCTGGAAAGTTTTGATGAGCAGTACCCCTGCCCGTCAGTAGGCGTCGTCGTTCCGCTCTGTGTGGCGTTGTCCTCGCTGGAAGGGATGTGTGCTGTGTCTATATAGGTGCCACCCCAGCTCACTGATGTCAGTTCTTTTCTTTCCACACCAATCAGCGCAGATTCAGAGAGAGCTACCCCCAGTCACTTTTTGACTGACCTTTTAGATTCCTTACCTTAGAATTTCCCCAGGCGTCAGTCTGGATCCAGAGATTTTTAGCAGCACCCCTGCGCGTCGTTAGGTGTCGTCGGTCAGCACCACATCCGTCATCAGCGTCCTGTGCGCCGGAAATGATGTCGCGGGACGTACATAGACGCCGCCCAGGCACACTGACGTCAATTCTTTCTTTTTCCGAGCCAGCCTAAGCGCAGATCCGGAGAGAGCCACCCATTAGCCATTTTTTGGCTATCCTTTTACCGAGTTTTGTCGATGTTTTTCTCAGAGTCTTGGACTCCTGGTGGCGTTGAGATGCCCCAACGTAGGACCGGATTCACGCCCTGCAGATCCTGTCAACAGATGATGTCCGTGACGGATCCACACCTCATGTGTCTCTGGTGCTTGGAGCGTGACCACAACCTGAAGTCGAACTCCAAGTGCCAGGCCATAAATCTGAAAGCTTTGTGGGAGCGGTCCTGAAAGCTATTGGAGGCCCAGTGCTCGACTCCGTGCCGCTCCCATTCTCAATCAAGAGGAAGGTCCTGAGAATTGTCGCAGAACCTGCACTCCTTGTTCCATTCGAAATCTTCGGGACATTCAGGTAAGCAAAAGAAGAATTCAAAGAAGCATAGGCGCTCTTTGACTTCACCCCGTCCGTCAGCCATTGTGACGTGGCAGACAGAGCATCGTTGCTATAGGCCTCTGTTCCCGGAGCCTCTTTGCAAGACGACACTGCGCCTACCCACTTTTCCGGGAGCCGGAGCGTCTCCTGCCCAATTGCGACAGTTTTATGAGGCGGTGCACCTCATCTTTGGGCAGCCCGGCTCCACTGGTGCGCCTTCGGGCCCTGCGGAGTCTTTGGGAGCCTCAGCCTATGATGCCAGAAACCCGTCAGGGCCCCCGTGGATCCGTTATCGGATCCGGACCGACGTGGGTCGTTCCAACTCGCCCTTCCCTGACATCAATCCCAGCAGCGACGCTTCTTATGCCAACCGTGCCCCCAGTCGGCGTCGAACCCATCCTCGTCCCTGACTTGGACAGGGAGCCGAATTGACATCGGTTCCGACGCTATAAGGGACTTTTGTCCCTGTGTTAGTCCCTGGTGTTGATTTTGTACCGAGAGGTTTTGAAAAGGAGTGGGAGGGGCAGTTGGACCCTTTAACAGACCAGCTTGAAAACCCCATGGACTGGCAGATGGACCTAGGTGAGGCCCGTGGGTTGTACACTTCCCCTGATACAGGCTTGCTTTCTTCCCTTACCGTGGCTAAGGAGTAGGGGGCATCTTAAGCAATGGTGGTGAGAAGGGCAGCCGAGGTCCTGGACCTCACGCTCCCTTTGTTGGCAGTCAGGACTAACCTCCTGACAGAGGTGTTTCAGCCTACGGCCTCTACCTCTAAACCTCTATTGTCTTTTAATGAATGGGGAGAGGATGTGGCCTAACAGCTAGGGCGGTCGAACTGAAATCTGGGAAACCAGGTTTGAGTCTCAGCAACGACGCTCAACATCCTGTGATTCTGGGCAAATCACTTAATCTCCCCATGCCTAACAAAAATGAATGTGTCCTTATGTAACGCAACTGGTGCTCATGTAAAGCGCTCTGATACCTAATACCTTCGGGTCAAGTTTGCGCTATATAAAACTCCAAAAAAGAAAAGATGAAGCCCTCACTGATGTCCTTCTGGGCACTTGGTCCAGGCCCAGCACAGGGGCTCCTGTGGACAGGTGACCCAGCGTTCCTTACGCAACATCCTTCCCCTGAGAGCTTCGATGTCCAAGCCTCATCTTCCAAAGGTGCATTCCCTTCTGCTCCCCCAGATAGTGAATCCAAGAAGCTGGGCCATCTTGGGAAGAGGATGTTTTCTTTTTCCAGCTTGGCATTGCGGTCGGTGAATACCGCTTGCCACTTGGGCCAATACTCCTATACCATCTGGGACACTGTTGCGTAGGTGCTGCCTCAGTGCCCAGAGGAGTCCCAGGCTGTTCTTTCCCAGGCGGTTGTGGATGGGAGAGAGGCAGCGAAATTTACCTTTTATTGTGGACTGAACACCACCGATTCACTGGGCAGAATGGTTGCCTCGTCGGTAGCATTACGATGCTAAGCCTGGATGAGGACTTTTGGCTTTTCAGGGGATGTCCAATATACTCTGATGGACATGCCCTTTGATGGCACTTGCCTTTTTGGCGAGAAGGCAGACTCGGCGCTTGAGTGCTTCAAGCAATCTAGGGCTACGGCCAGATCCTTGGGCCTCACGGTTCCAACCCATCCCCCTCAGTCTGCCTTTCGTCCCTTTCGTGGCTACGGAAGGAGCGTCAGTTACGTCCTGCCCAGCTCAGCCACCGAGTCATGCAAGCTGTCTAGCCTCTGCGTGCCTACCGTCCTCGTGGGTCAGGGAACCAGCGTTAGGGTCAGTCGAACCTTTCCTCCTCTGTCACTGCCTCCAAACCCTCCTAGTGCGACATTTCTGGCCCATCATTGGCCAGTCGGAGGCAGGATTCGCCATCACCTCCTCATTTGGCAGTCCATCACTTCGGACAGGCGGGTTCTGCAGATAGTCTGGAGGAGCTGCTCCCTCCCCTTTGAGACTGACTCTCCCTCCATGCCACCCTCTTATGACCGTATATCGGAGGATCATTTGACGCATCTCCCCGAGGAAGTTGTGGCTCTCTTGCCCAAGGAGGCCATAGAGAGGGTCTCTGTGCCAAAAGTAGGACAAGGTTGTTATTCCTCTACTTTCTGGTGCCCAAAAGGTCAAAAGCCTGCGTCCTATCCTAGACCTCTGGACCCTCAAGTTCAAAATGCTCACCTTGGCCCAGGTCCTTTCTGCCCTCGACCCAGGAGACTGGATGATAGCGTTGGACTTGCAGGATGCTTATTTCCATATCCCCGTCCTGCTTGCCCACAAACGTTACTTACGGTTCACGAGCATTTTTAGTTCACCGGGTTCCCCTTTGGCCTTACCAGTGCCCCACGGGTGCTCACGAAAGTGATGGTGGTGGTCGCAGTACAGTTTCGGGCCTGTCCTGCCAAGCAGTGAGTCCGGGATATTCGGCTATGATACTGATGTACTGAAGCATCTAGTCTCCAGCGGAGTCCGGTCACCATATCAACCTTTTGGAGCTCCGGGCTATGGCACTGAAGGCATTCCTTCCCTCTCTCAAAGGGAAAGTAGTGCAGGTGTTCACGGACAACACCACCGCCATGTGGTACTGCAACAAACAGGGCGTGGTGGGATCATAGACCCTTTGTCAGGAGGCTCTAGGCATGGCTGGAACATGAGGGCATATCCCTGGTGGTTCACCACCTGGCGGGTTCTCTGAACGCCGGAGGGGCAAACTCAGCCATCGGTGCCTGGTCTATCATGAATGGCGTATCCATCCGGAGGTGGCGCAAGGTCTCTTTCAGCGTTGGGGAGAGCCTTGGTTAGAGCTGTTTGCCTCTGAAGAGAACGCGCAATGTCAGCAGTATTGCGCGTTGCAGTTTCCAAGGCAGCGCTCACTTGGCGATGCTTTTCATCTAGAGTGGAGCTTCGGCCTACCCTACACCTTTCCCCCTATTGCACTTCTGCCCAAAGTGCTCAAAAAGTTCAAGCACGACCGGGCTCAAGTCATTCTTGTGGCTCTGGATTAGGCGCGAAGAGTCTAATATTCCAACCTTCTGAGCATTGCCATCGATCCTCCGGTGAGACTGCCCCTTCAGGAGGATCTTCTGTTACAGAAGCAGGGGACGATTCTTCACCAAAACCTGTCCAGTCTCCACCTCCTTGCGTGGAGATTGAGCGGCGGCAGTTGACAGCTTTCGACCTTCCACCCGAAGTCTGTGACGTCATCTTAGCGGCCAGGCAGCCCTCCACTAAAATGGTATATGCCTGTAGATGGAACAAATTTGTGGCATGGTGCATAGCAAAAGCTGTTGATCCTCTTTCTGCACCTCTTTCAGAGGTTCAATTGTACATACTTTCTTTGTCCCAGCAGGGTTCTGCTTTGGGCACCCTTAAGGGTTATCTTTCGTCTATCTCTGCCTTTCTGAGACTTCCAGTTCAGCCTTTTTTGTTCAAATCTCCCATTGTCAATAGGTTTCTAAAGGGTCTTACGCACTTGTTTCCTTCGTCTCCTTTCATAATGCCCCAATGGAATTTAAATTTGGTCTTGACTATTCTTGTGTGTGCTCCCTTCAAGCCTCTTCATAATTACCCTCTCAGGCTTCTAAACCTTAAGACTGCTTTCCTAATTGTCATCACCTCTGCTCGCAGAGTTAGCGAGCTCAAGGCTCTATCATCCAAGCCTCCCTATCTTTCTGTCCATCCAGACAAAGTGGGGCTTCGAACAGAAGCTTTGTTCCTTCCTAAAGTGGTCACGCCCTTTCTTGTGGGACAATTCATTACCCTGCCAAACTTTTACCCACCCCGCATCTCTCCAAGGATGAGGAGAGAATCCACCGCCTGGACCCTAAACGTGCGTTTTCTATCTATCTTGATTGTTTCAAAGACTTCCAGGTGGACGATCAACTCTTCACAGACTATGTCGGCGCCAAAAAAGGTCTTGCAGAGCAGAAAAGGACCATCTCTCAATGGGTTGTCTTCTGCATTAAATTGTGTTACACATTCGCAAAGAAGGAAACTCCTATCTGAAAGAAACAGTTAGTTATAGATTCCTTACCCTAGAATTACCCCCAGGCGTCAGACTGGATCCGGAAAGTTTTTCGTCAGCAGTACCCCTGCGCGCCGAAAGGTGGCGTCGGTCGGCTCCGCGTTCGTCGTTGGCGTAGTGGTCGCTGGGATGACGTTCCGGTAGCTACTTAAAAGCCACCCTCGCACGCTGACGTTAGTTCTTTCTTTTTCCGTGCCAGCCAGCGCAGATCCGGAGAGAGCGGTACCTCCAGTCACTTTTTGACTGACTTTTTGTCGACACTGTTTTCGAGTCTTTGACTCCTGGTGCACGGCAGGGATGCCCGGCTTCAAAGCTTGCGGTTCCTGTAGCCGACTGATGTCGGTGACGGATCCGCACCGCATGTGCCTCTTCTGCCTGGAGCGCGGCCATGACCCCAAGTCGTGCTCCGACTGCCGGACCATGAATCCGAAGTCTTTGCTGGAGCAGTTCCGAAAGCTTCTCGAGGCCCGGCAGTCGGCTCCGCGCCGTTCGAGGTCCCGGTCGCGTGGGAGGTCGAGGGACCGGTCGCGGAGTCATCATCATCACTCAGCCGACACGACGAGGGATGCAAGTGATGCCCCTCCCGCGGCTCCGCGTGCGGAGCCCGAAGGGTCGACTCTGGGCTTCCCTCCCTTCCCAGGACCTGGAACGACCCCTGCCCAGCTTTGCCAATTTTACGAAGCGATGCATGCCATTTTTGGCAGCCCGACTCCGCCGGCGCGTCTTCGGCCCCGCGGACTCGGCTGGGGGCCCTGGGCCTTCGATGCCGGCGGCTTTGGCGCCGCAGGGTACCCTTGGATCCAGGCCTGGATCCGGATCGCGCCAGTCGACCTTGTTACACCTCCCCCGGCACCGATTACACCAGCACCACGTCCGCCGCCGGCGTTGGCTGTGTCCCCACGGATCCGGCGCTGACGGGTACATTTGTGCCCTTGTTCTACCCTGGTTCTTTTAGACCAGATTGGCAGCCAGAAGAGGGTGAGGAGGACTGGGAGGGGTCTGGAGACCCTCTAACTGACCAGTTGGGCTACGAACCGGACTGGAGAGAGGAACTTGGGGAAGCTAGTGGTCTGGATACCTCACCAGATCTTGACATATTGTCTCCTCCTACCGTGGCTATGGAGGAGGGAGCGTCTTATGCCGTGGTGTTGCGTAGGGCGGCCGAGGCTCTCCAAGTCGAGCTACCTACGGTGGCAGTCAGGACTAACCTCCTGACAGGTGCTTCAACCGGCAGCGAGCTCTTCGGAGCCCCTGCTGCCGTTTAATGAAGCCCCTCACTGACATCCTTTTGGGCACCTGGTCCAGGCCCAAAACAGGGTCTCCTGTGGATAGGATGATTGCCCGACGCCACTGCACGGCCTCGGGCGACCCATCATTCCACTCCCAACACACCACCCCTGAGAGCTTGGTGGTCCAAGCCTCCACCTCCAAAGGTGCATTCCGTAACGCACCACCTGATAGGGAATCCAAACAGCTGGACCATCTTGGGAAGAAGATGTTTTCTTCCTCCAGCTTGGGACTGCGGTAGGTAAACACCGCATGTCTGTTGGGCCGTTATACCCACTCCGTGTGGGATACGGTGGCGCAAGTGCTGCCTTAGTGCCCGGAGGAGGCCCGGGCCGTACTCTCCCGTGCAGTTGCCGAAGGGAGAGACGTAGCAAGGTTTACCATGCTCTGTGGGCTGGATACCGCCGACTCACTAGGCAGGATGATTTCCACGTCGGTAGCCCTTCGACGCTATGCCTGGTTGAGGTCGACTGGTTTTTCAGGGATGTCCAATCCACTCTTATGGGCATGCCCTTTGATGGCCGTCGCCTATACGGCGACAAAGCAGACAACGCGCTGGAGCGCTTTAAGGACTCTCGGGCTACGGCCAGGTCCTTGGGCCTCTCCACCACCCACCCTGCGCAGTCTGCTTTTCGCCCCTTTTGTGGCTACGGAAGGGGTGCCCCACCACGTCCTGCCCAGAGCCACAGGCCAGCGCAAGCTGTTCTGCCCCTGCGCGGCCGGGGACGTGGGAACCACCGCCATGGTTCTGGGGGCCAGCAGGCGGGCCAGTCCACCGCAGCCCCCTCTGCCGCAGCCTCCAAACCCTCCTAGTCCGACCTTTCGGGGCCACCAATCGCCAGTGGGCGGCAGGATTCGCCATCATCTCCCCCACTGGTGCACCATCACGTCGGACTGATGGGTTTTGCAAATAGTCCGAAGGGGCTACTCCCTCCCCTTCGAGACTACCCATCCATCCATGCCACCTCAGTACCATCGCATGTCGGAGGATCATCTGGCCCTTCTCCACCAGGAAGTTTCGTCACTCTTGGCCAAGGGTGCCATCGAGCGAGTTCCTGTCCCAGAAGTAGGTTGTGGTTGCTATTCCCACTACTTTCTGGTGCCCAAGAAGGACAAAGGCCTGCGTCCTACCTTAGATCTCAGGAACGTCAACCGCTTCCTCCGGAAGGAGAAGTTCAAAATGTTGACGCTAGCTCAGGTCCTGTCTGTCCTCGACCTTGGAGACTGGATGGTAGTGTTGGACTTGCAGGACGCTTACTTTCACATCCCCGTCCTGCCGGCCCACCGGCGTTACCTACGGTTCACGGTAGGCCACGAGCACTTTAAGTTTACTGTGCTCCCCTCTGGCCTTACCAGCGCCCCTCGGGTGCTCACGAAAGTGATGGCGGTGGACGCAGCTCATCTGCGCAGATCAGTGGTTCCTGTCTTCCCCTATCTCAACGACTGGCTGTTGAAGGTGGGCTCGCCCCAGGCTGTCGTCTCCCACCTCCAGACTACAGCCAACCTCCTGCATTCGCTGGTGTTCTCCATCAACGTGCCGAAGTCACACCTGACTCCCTCTCAGAAGCTCCTCTTCATTGGAGTGGTTCTGGACACGACGCAGTTTCGGGTCTATCCTCCCGAGCAGTGAGTCCGGGATATTCGGGCATCTGAAAGAGACACGTTAGTGACAGATTCCTTACCTTAGAATATCCCCAGGCGTCAGACTGGATCCGGAAAGTTTTTGCGTAGCAGTACCCTTGCGCGTCGGTAGGCGGCGTCGTGCGGCTCCGCGTCCGTCGTCGGCGTCGTGATCGCCGGGATGACGTGGCGGGCAGTACTTAGACGCCGCCCCTGCGCGCTGACGTCAGTTCTTCTTTTTCCGCGCCAGTAAGCGCAGATCCGGGAAGAGCAGTGCCCTAGTCAATTTTTGGTGAATTTTTTCACTGTTTCTTTTCGAGTCTTCTCGACTCCTAGGTGTCGGTAGGGATGCCCGGCTTCAAGCCATGCGGTGCCTGTGGTCGAATGATGTCGATCACAGACCCGCACTTAGAGTGTCTCTACTGTCTCGGCCGAGACCACGACACGAAGTCGTGCCCTGACTGCCGGAAACTTCACCCGAAGGCTTTGCGAGAGCGGTCTCGAAAGCTCCTGGAGGTCCGGCAGTTGGCTCCGCTCCGCACCAAGCCCCGGTCCCGTGAGAGGTCGAGGGGCCGGTCGCGGAGCCCCCGCTGGTCGTCGGAGTCCAAGTCTTCGCGCTCCTCGGGTAAGTTGAAGCACAAGAAGTCTAAGAAGCACCATCGCTCTAAGACTTCGCCTCGCCGGTCTCGCGACTCGGCTGAGGCCCCTGTCGGCACCGTCCCCGCCCCCGCGGCTCCGGATGTGCCTGTGGCGCCGCCCCCGCATTACCCGTCCTTCCCGGGTTCGGGGGCGACTCCGGCCGAGATACAGGAATTCCTGTCGGCCATGGCCCGCCTCTTCGAGCCTCAAGGTCCCTCCGGTGCGCCTTCGGGCCCCGCGGTCCCTGATGGGGTTGCTCCCGCGTCGCCGACGACTCCGGTCCCGGCGTTGCCTGTCCCGCTAGCCTTGATCTCGGCTCCGGCCCCGGCCTCGATCCCAGCTCCGGTGGTACCGCAACCCCGATCGACGCCGGTTGACCTAACCACGCCTCCGCCGGCGCCGATCTCCCCGGTGCCGTTCCCGACGCCGCCCGGGGCTCCGGGCGGCGTCGTTCCCCGGTTCTCTCCGGTTCCGGACATGGAGCCGGACCGACGTCGCTCGACTCCGGCGCCGATGAGACCTTGGGTCCCAGATGTCCCTCCTCCTCCATATTTTGAACCAGAGGAGGACCAGGAGAGCTGGGAGGGGTCGGAAGACCCTCTCACACAGCAGTGTGAGTATGATCAGGACTGGGCAGAGGAGCTTGGGGATGCCAGTGGTCTAGACACTTCCCCTGACACTGGTATGCTGTCTCCTCCCGTGGCTACGGAGGAGGGAGCAAATTTCGCAACGGTGTTGCGTAGAGCAGCTGGAGCCTTGCACCTCCAATTGCCTACTGTGGCTGTCAGGACTAATCTCCTGACCAAAGTGCTTCAGCCGGCAGCTTCCTCTTCGGAGACTGTGCTGCCGTTTAATGATGCACTATCTGACGTTCTTTTGGGCACCTGGTCCAAGCCCACCACAGGGGCTCCTGTGGATAGGAACGTGGCCCGACGCCATCGCCCTGCTCCGGGCGACCCCTTGTTCCTCTCTCAACATCCCACCCCCGAGAGCTTGGTTGTCCAAGCCTCTGCCTCCCAAACCGCCTTCCCTACCGCCCCTCCGGATAGGGAATCCAAACGCCTGGACCAATTTGGGAAGAAGGCTTTTTCTTCCTCCAGTGCTGGCTTGCGGTCCGTCAACACCGCTTGCCTTTTGGGCCGATATACCCACTCCCTGTGGGATTCGGTGGCGACTGTTTTGCCACAGTGTTCTGGGGAGGTCCAGACACTGCTTACCCGCGCCATTGCGGAAGGTAGAGATGCGGCTAAATACACCATACTTTGTGGCCTTGATACCGCCGACTCGCTGGGCAGATCGCTTGCAACGACGGTGACGCTGCGTCGCCACGCCTGGCTGAGAACAACTGGTTTCTCGGGTGATGTCCAGAATACACTCATGGACATGCCCTTTGATGGAGTCGGTCTTTTTCGTTCCAAAGCAGACCATGCGCTGGAGCGTTTTAAGGACTCACGGGCTACTGCCAAGTCCCTGGGCCTTTCTGTTGTGCGCCCTCCGCTAACCTCTGCTTTTCGCCCCTTTCGTGGCCACGGAAGGGGCGGCCAGTCACGTCCGCAGACCAGCCACCGGCCCGCGCAGCAAGCGTCTTCGCGTGGCCGGGGACGTGGCTACTGCCGTGGCGGTTCGGGCAACCAGCGTGCGGGTCAGGCCACCACCTCCGCCCCGTCCGCGGCCTCCAAGCCCTCCTAGTCCCTCCTTTCAGGTGCACAGCACGCCAGTAGGGGGCAGGGTCCGCCATCACCTTCACCACTGGCGTGCCATCACCTCGGACAAGTGGGTCTTGGACATTGTCCGAAGGGGCTACTCCCTCCCCTTCGAGACCCCCCCCCCAGCCATGCCACCTCAATTCCACCGCATGTCAGGGGATCACTTGGTGCTTCTGCAGAAGGAAGTCACGGCCCTCTTGGCCAAGAGGGCCATCGAGCATGTTCCGACCCCAGAAGTAGGACGTGGTTGCTACTCCCACTACTTTCTGGTGCCCAAAAGGACAAGGAGGACATGCGTCCTATCTTGGACCTCCGGAACATCAATCGCTTCCTCCGGAAGGAGAAGTTCAAGATGCTCACCCCAGCTCAGGTCTTGACTGCCCTCGACCCTGGAGACTGGTTGGTAGCGTTGGACTTGCAGGACGCTTATTTTCACATCCCCGTCCTGCCGGCCCACCGGCGTTACCTTTGGTTCCCGGTAGGCCTCGAGCATTTTCAGTTCAACGTGCTCCCCTTTGGCCTTACAAGTGCCCCTCGGGTGTTCACGAAAGTGATGGCGGTGGTCGCAGCTCATCTGCGCCGGGCAGGGGTTCCAGTCTTCCCCTACCTCGACGACTGGCTGCTGAAGGCGGGCTCGTCCCAGGCAGTCGTCTCCCACCTCCAGACTACGGCCGAACTCCTGCACTCGCTGGGGTTCTCGATCAATGTCCCGAAGTCGCATCTGATTCCTTCTCCACAGCTCCTTTTCATCGGAGCAGTTCTGGACACGACGCAGTTTCGGGCCTATCCTCCCGAACAGCGAGTCCGGGATATTCAGGCTATGATTCCGATCTTTCAGCCTTTATCCTGGGTTTCGGTACGGATGACCCTGAGGCTGCTGGGCCTCATGGCCTCCTGCATCCTGCTGGTCGATCATGCCAGATGGCATATGCGGGCTCTGCAGCGGGACCTGAAGTTCCAGTGGGCGCAGCACCAGGGCAATCTGTCCGATCACGTTCAGATCTCGGAGGGGACTGCAAGACAGTTGCAGTGGTGGCTCTCGAACCGGCAATGGGTCATGGGCAGATCACTCTCCCTTCCCCAGCCAGAGCACACAGTTGTGACGGACACGTCCCTTCTGGGATGGGGCGGTCACATGGGAGAGGCGGAGATCAGAGGCCTCTGGTCTCCGGCGGAGTCCCGGCTCCATATCAACCTTCTGGAGCTCCGGGCGATCCGACTTGCACTCAAGGCATTCCTTCCCTCTGTCAAAGGGAAAGTAGTGCATGTGTTCACAGACAACACCACCGCCATGTGGTACTGCAACAAGCAAGGCGGGGTGGGGTCGTGGACCCTATGTCAGGAGGCTCTGCGCCTCTGGACATGGCTGGAACATCTTGGCATTTTCCTGATGGTTCAACACCTGGCAGGTTGCCTGAACGCCAGGGCGGACGAACTCAGCCGCAGGTGCATGATGGATCACGAATGGCGTCTTCACTCGGAAGTGGCGCAAGGACTCTTTCTACAGTGGGGAGAGCCTTGGTTAGATCTATTCGCCACCGAAGAGAACGCGCAATGTCATCAGTTCTGCGCGTTGGAATTTCCAAGGCAGCACTCGCTCGGCGACGCTTTTCGTCGCGAGTGGAGTTGCGGTCTGTTGTACGCTTTTCCGCCTATACCACTTCTACCCAGAGTGTTGAAGAAGATTCGGCGCGACCGGGCCCAAGTCATCCTTGTGGCTCCGGACTGGGCTCGAAGAGTTGGTATCCCGAGCTACTCAATATGAGCGTAGATCCCCCGATCCGTCTGCCTCTTCGGGAGGATCTTCTGTCGCAGCAGCAGGGGACGGTCCTCCACCCGAACCTGTCCAGCCTCCACCTGCTTGCGTGGAGATTGAGCGGCGGCAGTTGATTCCTTTCGACTTGCCTCCCGAAGTTTGTGATGTGATTCTGGCAGCCAGGCGTCCCTCCACTAAGGTGGTATACGCCTGCAGGTGGAACAAGTTTGTGGCATGGTGCACAGCAAAGGCTGTGAATCCCCTTTCTGCCCCTCTTTCTGAGGTTCTTCTGTTCCTTCTTTCCCTGGCCCAACAGGGTTCTGCCCTGGGTACCATCAAGGGCTATCTTTGTGCCATATCGGCCTTCCTCAGGCTTCCTGATCAGCCCTCCCTTTTCAAGTCCCCTGTTGTTAACAGGTTTCTAAAAGGCATTACACACACCTTCCCTCCTGTTCCGTTTGTGATGCCTCAGTGGGACTTGAACTTGGTTCTTACCTTTCTTATGTGCGCTCCCTTTGAGCCTCTACATAACTGTCCTCTTCGTCTTCTGACTCTGAAGACAGCCTTTCTGGTGGCCATCACCTCCGCTCGGCGGGTGAGTGAGCTCCAGGCTCTTTCATGCAAACCTCCCTTTCTGTCTGTCCATCCGACAAGGTTGTTCTTAGGACGCGTCCGTCCTTCTTGCCAAAGGTGGTTACTGCCTTCCACATTGGGCAGACCATCACTTTGCCCACCTTCTTTCCGCCTCCGCATCCTTCCAGAGAGGAAGAGAGGCTCCACCGTCTGGACCCAAAACGTGCGCTTTCCTTTTATATCAACCGCACACACTACTTCCGGGTGGATGACAAGCTCTTTGTTGGCTACGTGGGCGCCAAAAAAGGTCGGGCGGTGCACAAGAGAACTATCTCCCGCTGGGTAACCTTGTGTATCAAAGCCTGCTATTCTTTGGCTAAGAAGGAGCCTCCTGTTGGGCTGTGTGCCCATTCCACCAGGGCAACGGCTGCTACCACGGCTTTAGGCCGCGGTGTTCCGCTGCAGGATATCTGTCAGGCAGCTACGTGGGCCTCGCTGCACACATTTACAAAGCATTACTGCCTTGACAGTCAGGTCCGGAGGGACGGCTTCTTTGGCCGTTCTGTCCTCCGGGACTTCCTTGTCTGATCTTTGTTCGCAGACCCACCACCGGGGTTGGTATTGCTGGGGTATCTATTCTAAGGTAAGGAATCTGTCACTAACGTGTCTCTTTCAGATGCACAAGTTACTAACTTGTGTAACGATATATCTGTAAGAGACAGTAGTTAGTGACAGATTCCTACCGCCCCACCCATCCTCCCCGTTCTGCGAACTGATTTCTAGGGTTAAGGACATCCCTTTCAGGGCCCTAGTATTTTTCAGACACCTATGTCAGCTTCTTGCATGGCTCTGCGTTCCTGGCACGGAAAGTCGTGTACAGAACTGACGTCAGTGCGCATGGGCGGCGTCTAAGTACTGCCCGCCACGTCATCCCGGCGATCACGACGCCGACGACTGACGCGGAGCCGCACGACGCCGCCTACCGACGCGCAAGGGTACTGCTACGCAAAAACTTTCCGGATCCAGCCTGACGCCTGGGGATATTCTAAGGTAAGGAATCTGTCACTAACTACTGTCTCTTACAGATATATCGTTACACAAGTTAGTAACTTGTGCTTCATGTAGATAGCTGTTTTTTTTATGTAGTGGGTAATGTAAGGGTGCGCCATGCAAAAAGTTCAGGCGACCCTTAATGGTTTACAGGGGCTTACTTTAATAATTCCAAGTGCTCTATTTGTGGTAGTGTGGTCGAGCAGCTTAGGTTTATCAGAGGGGAGTGTTAAGCATTTGTTGTACCCACTGAGTCAATAAATGAGACACACACTCAAGAACAAATCTGAGACCCATTTATAAAAATAACACAGATCTTAATATGAATTTAGACACCAAAATCTCCGGAAGCAGGGAAGTACTTTCGGAGTTATTAATTTTACAAGAAAACAGTAAAAACGCTAAAATAACGGTTTTTGAGGTATGCTCCTCAACAGCGGTAATGTTATTCTATGGGAGGAAAAACATACACAGCAAGTATATATTTGCAGTTTGCAGTCCGTGTTTGGGGTTGCCCTTTAGGACTGAAGGTGCTTTGGAGCCAAGGTCCAAAGAACCACCAGCAGTTTATGTTTACCTGCCTGGGATGTCCAGGTAAAGAGGTGCTGGTCGGGATGGTATCTTCAAGCATTACATCGTTTAAGTCAATGGTACCTGAAACAAAGAGGCTGCAAGGGCGGACTTGGGGACAAGTCCAGGTGAACCCAAAGGGGGGCTAGATTCGTGAGGGCCCCTAGGCCAAGGGGACTAAGTCAGGAGTCACGGCCCCGGTCAGTGGAGCTCGGGTGCACATGGTCTTGGCTGGCTGGCCACTGGAGGTCGAGGCTCTCACAGTTGTCGGGCAGTTCTGCAGAGGAGGAAAAAAAAACACGATAGCAGGGTCACTATGGTTGTGGATTTCATTGGTCCTCATCATGCAGATAGGTTTCCCAGGCAGTAACTGGACAGGACACCAGCAGTCTTTGGTTGGTGCAGGTTCTCTGGGACCTAGGGTATTGGTGTAGGGGGGCTCCTGGAGGGTTTGTCATCTCAAAACTCAGCAAAGCAATGGGGCTGACCTAGAGGCACAAAGACTTCTTCCTGACGTGCTGCTCGCTCGGTGGCCAACAATACGGTGTACTGGACAAGTGCGGTCGGTGTCTGCGGATGCAGGGTGATGGCTCCTCCACCCCAAGCGAGATACTAGTTGGTTGGCGAAGTGCAGGACAGTCCTCCCAGTGTTGAGGAGGATGCACAGCTTTTGGACGAGTCAGGTCTTTGCAATTGCTGAGGTACCAGCAGCCAGGCAGGGTTTTGTGCCAAGTTCAGAGTAGGTCCTCAGTTCTCATAGTGACTGCTCTTCTTTGTCCTTCTTTTGTTCCTAGGTTGACAAATGTATTGGTCTGGTGTCGCAGAGACTCCTAAAAACTCAATTTAGGGATGTTTAGGGGACTATGGGGTAGTAGCCAATGGGCTACCTACCACTGGGGTGACTACACCCCCTATATGACCATTTCCTGTGGGGAGCGGGCATAACCCTTACCCAGAATTCTCTATTTTCACCAAAAGCAAGATGGTGAAACCCTTCTCTGGCTGTCCACTTCATGTGGTCAACCTTAGGAGTGTGCCTGGCCTGTAAGTGCAACACGCCTCCTGAACTGCTAGCTCTGGTGCCAAATGGGCCTCAGGGGGTAGCGTTACCCAGGACTGGAGTGAAACCATGGTCTCATATCAAAGGTGGCAGAGGTTTTGAAGCCTCAAGCCTTGATATGCTAAATTCACTAGCCATCCTGCTGAAGGAGGTGTGATCCCCTTCTCCCGGGCAGGCATTGTTCCTGGCCTCTGAGAGAGGTGGCTCTCACCTGCAAGGGGGGTCAGAAACTCGTTTATGGTGGCAGGCTGGACGATACCAGTCAGCCAACACACTAAGTGACTAGTAGTGATACAGGGGGCACCTCTAAGGTGCCCCTCTGAGTGCATGTCTTCATAAATGTGATACTGGCATTAGTACATACTTATTAAGAAAAGATGTTTGCTACCAAACATCATTATTTTCAGCGAAGCCAATATGTAGCTGTGTAACTCGTAATGACCAGTGCCCAGTACATTTTATTTTTTTATTTTTAGAGGCTTTTAAAGCGCAGGACTCACCCCCAGGGGGGTATCTTTGCGCTGTGGACAGGCAGTGCTAGGGCTACAGAGAATGAAGCCACAAAGAATATAGTTTTCAGGAGTTTCCTGAAGCGCAAGTGGTCCTCACAGTTGCGCAAAGTGAGGGGTTAGGAGTTCCACAGCCAAGGAGCCCTATAAGAGAAGGCTTTGCCACTGGACCGCGCTTTCTTAACACGGGGAATAGTGAGCAAATTTTTCATACCCGAGCGTAATACTCTGCTGGGCTGGTAAGGAATAATTTTTTGAGCCAAATACCTATGGCCTTTGCCTTTTAAGGCTTTGTGGACCGTACAGCATACTTTGAATATGATTCTATGGTGGATGGGCAGCCAGTGGAGTTACTATAGGAGGGGAAGGGAGGCCATTCTGGGAGGCACATTGGTAACCAGGTGCGCCGCCGTATCTGATAGAGACATCTAGCCGCAGATTCCTTAACTTAGAATATCCCCAGGCGTCAGACTGGATCCGGAAAATTTTGCGCAGCAGTACTTTTGCGCGCCGGGGGGCGGCGCCGCCTGGCTCCGCCCTGACGTCGTCCCCGGACATGACGTCAGTGGTGCCATATAGGACCCTCCCGGCGCGCTGACGTCAGTTTCCTTCTTTTCCGCGTTACAACGCGGATCCAGGATTCAGCTGTTCCTCTGTCCTGTTTTTCTTCAGGCCCTTTTCGACGTCGTTGGTGTCGGGGAACAATGTGCGATGCCTTCGGGCTTTAAATTGTGCGAGGCTTGTTCGCGCCAGATGTCGGCGTCGGACCCGCACGCCATTTGCATGTGGTGTCTTGGGTCGCACCACGACTCCGTGGAGTGTGACGCCTGCCGGCAGATGCGTCCGAAGTCCCTACGGGAGCGGCGGATGAAGCTCTTGGCCGCCCGGTTGACCCGCACGGCGACTCCCCGACGTTCTCCCCGACGTTCTCCGGTGGGTTCTTCTCTCCGCGCCCCTCCCGGAGTCGATCCCGCGAACGTCGATCTACAGGTAAGCACAAGTCACGGAAGTCGAAGTCCTCGCTTCCATGTGACGGTGGGGGCCATGGTTCCCGCTCCCTCGCGGAGCCATGCCCCCCGGAGTCGGCCTCCATTTACCCGCCCTTTCCGGGTACTGGTGCGACTCGACCCCAGATGGAAGCCTATTACCAGGCTCTGCACTCCATCTTCGGGTCACCTCCACTCCCTGGTGCGCCTTCGGGTCCCACAGTGGAGGTCGGCATTCAGGTCGGGTCTCCGCCGATGGGTTCGCCCTCGGCGCCGGCCGAATGCCTCGACTCCGGCTCCGGAGTCGTGCCGGCATCGGTTTCCAACCCCAATGGGCGTTCCAGCCCCACGCCGAGCCATTCTGCCTTATCCCCGCATAGCCCCTGGCGGCTCCCTGCGTCGACATCGGCACCGGCGGCACTATGCCTGTCGTCTCCTGGCCCTCAGGCACTTTCTCCGCACCTCTCCGTGGTGGAGACGTCGCCGCCCACTCGTCCAGCCGAGTCGCCCCTCATGTAGCTCGACGTCACTTCGACGCCAGTTCGGCGCCTTTCGTCGTCGGAGCGGCGTCGTTCGACGCCGGAACGGACGCCGGAAAGGTCGCCGGTACCTCTTGGCTCTCTGCTTCCAGGGGACACAGAACCGGTGTGCTTGGGCTTGTCTCCACGCCCGTTGGCTCCGTCGCCATGGGGGCAGTGGCCCCTTATTCCTCCTGCTGGGAGACGTGTTATCTTGCAACCGTCCCCTACAGATGGGCTCTTGTCGCCCCCCAGGACGCCCACTGAAGCTGGTGCTTTATTTTTACGGGGTGTTCGCAGGGCGGCAGCTGTTTTGCACTTGCACCCTCCTTCTGTCCTCTTGTCCTCTGATCCGTTATTGGATCTCCTCCACCAAGGTGCAGTGGATCTTGAGCCCTTGCTGCCCTTTAGCGGCTTGTTGTTCGACGCCCTTCTCGGGACTTGGGCACGACCCTCTTCCGGAGATGCTGTCGACAGGGCCATTGCGCATAGGCATCGTCCGGCCCCTGGGGGCCCATCATGTTTGTCCCTTCAACCTAGTGCTCACGGCCTCGTGGTACAGGTGTCTTTCGCCATGCAGCCTTCTTCTCCGCCTCTACTGCAGCCTCCTACTAGGGAGTCTCGTTGGCTGGAGACATGTGGATGCTGCATTTTTGCGTCCGCTAGTTCTGCATTACGTGCTCTAAACACAGTTTGCGTTTTTGCCAGGGCTTCTTCTGCCCTTTGGGACTCCGTGGAGTGTCTTTTGCCTACCCTCCCTGAGTGTCCTCGGGCTGACATGGCTCGTCTCATTCACGAAGGCAGAGAGATGGCGCGGTTTGCGATTCGGTCTGCCGTTGATTCTACCGATTCGGTGGGTAGGACAATGGCGTGGTCCGTTGCCTTGCGCCGCCATGCCTGGCTGCGCGACGGGGGTTTCCCCGACAATGTCCGTGACAGTCTCCGGGATTTGTCTTTTAATGGTGTCTCCCTGTTTGACGCACATGCGGACTCTGCGGTTCGCCGCCTTCTGTCTAACCTTCTGTAGTTTTTGTTCCGGTTGAGGTCATTGTCCTCACCCTGCTCTGTTGTCTTGACTTCATGTTGGGCCCGGGTTCATGCTGTAATACCTGAACGGCCTGGGCGGCTCCTCGCCGTATTTTCTTTCCTTTATGCAGCAGATTTGCTGCTTATCCTTCTAAGTTCCTATAGCCTGGTGGTTACGGTTGCACCCTTCCTCCACGGGTTATGTGTTCGGAGCCTGTGGTTTCTAAGTTACACTTTTACGTCCTCTGTCTATGAGCTCACGCTCCAGAGGTGCCCCTGGTTGGGGTTGATACTTACCCTATGTGGGGTATTTGTTTGCTATTGTATAGCTGCCTTCCTCCTACAGTAGCCTTTGTTCGCTTCTGTGGGGTCCCTTTCACTAGGTCCTCCTGCAGCTGTGCCTGTATGTTTTGCACGCTGCTGCTGCAGGCCCTTCAGGGGCCTTCTTGCGAGCCATTTGTTGGGTGTCGGCTGCTGGCCTGCATTTTCCCAATACCTTTCTTCAGGACGGAAGGGCTTTCTTTCTTCCCTCCCGTCCCCTCATGGTTCTTCGCTGCGGCTGTTCCATCTGTGGCCGCCCTACCGGAAGGCCCTGTCGTTGTCCATGAGCACTGATACTTAGCTCGGCACTATCCCTCTGGGTTCTTTGGCGTACCATGCCTGCTCCCTAGTGTCACCGGCTGGTGCGTTTTTTTCTGGCGACTTTATGTTGCCTCGTTCTACTCTGCTATATCCATGCTGCGTAGCCCTTTCATGGTGGACTTCACTCTCCATGGTGGCGTTCTGGCTCCAGACGTGGATGATCTTCCTTGTCTTGTGCCTTGCTTTTGGCACTTCCTCTGCCACCGTTTCTCATGCCCCTGTTGCGTTCCGCGCAGGTGTTGTCGTGCTTTCCTTCGGGCTGCGGTTGCTACTCTCAGCGGGTGCGTTCTCCTCAGAGCATTGTTGTCTGATGGGGCGTCTTAGGGGAGCGGATGTGGTCTCCCGGCTACATGCCGATTTTCGAGCTGGACAACGAGGTTCCGATCTCGGAGTCGACTCCACATCCTGTGATTCTGGGCAACTCACGACTGGCTTGGCCTCCATGCCTCTCTCGCGATAGCCAGTGGGTCTGCTCCACCGCCGGTGGCTGTTGCGTCTCACTCTGGGCATTGTTCTGTCCAGTGCCGCTGCTGCGTGGCTGTTGGGGCTCTGGTGTTTTTTCTTTTTCACCAGTGTGCTACACACACACACACGCCTCCCACAGGCTTACTACTCCGGGTGGTCGCCGAGGTCTGGTCCCTCACTTTTCATGAGCGCCGTTCACACAATGCGCCTGGTCATGCGCCTCTTGTGTCTCAGCTTTTGCTCGAGGTGCTTCATGGGGCCTTCTCCTTCCATGGTGTGGTTCTGGCGGTACATACGGTTTCTTTGGTGTACTTCTGTTACCCACTTGCATGGCACTGGTTGTTACCGTTCTTTTCTGCCTTGGGCTGTCCGCCCTTTTGCGTAACGGGTGCATGGCAGGTCTTGTGTTTCTTGTAACACTGACTCATCTTGGGCGTCGTCAGCATCTTCCTGCTGCTGTTCCCACTCTCACAGTGTTTCTTTCACTGTCATGCATGGCCTTCCTGCCCTCGGACTCGGTACGTCCTTGTACCCTAGTTAGACCTTCTTCTTTCAACGGTCCATCGGATCCTGTGGATCCCTCACATATCCTGCATTGGTTCCTCTCCGGCTACGGCAGGTGTCCACTCTTATTCCACACTCCCCTTTTGGGTTTGTGCTCATTTTCTCTGCTGTTGACCAACAGCGATTTCCTGCCGCCCTCAGCAGTCTTTGATGCCTTTGTCTCTCATTGTTGGCCACTTCCTCCGGAGTATCCTGGTCCGGTGTTGGCCATTCTGGCAGCGCTGTCCCCACTGTGTTTAGTCAGCTGGTTCATACTTCTGTTCCCTTGGGAACTTAGTGGGGTTCTGTCGCAGACCCGCCTCCAGTGGGGTATGGCTTTGGTATCTATTCTAAGTTAAGGAATCTGCGGCTAGATGTCTCTATCAGATGTACGAGTTACTTACCTTCGGTAACGATGTATCTGGTAGAGACGTTGTCTAGCCACAGATTCCTTAACGCCCACCCATCCTCCCCGATCTGCGAGGACCTTTTCAGGTGGGGTTTTCGGCTTTCGCCTCCTTTGGGGTAGCTTGTCCTTCTACGGGGCGGCGGTTTTCGCCTTGCTTCCCGTTGGACTCTTCCTTTGGTTTACTTCCGCATCAGTTTCTTCCAGTATGGAGCCTACTGGTGTTCTCTACCCTCCCACCCACCTTCTCCGTTGACGCTCCTGCAGTCAATTGGTTTTCACGTCTTTTTTGGCCTGTTCCTCAGTCCGATAATTCTCTCACAGGGGACACGGTCTCCCTCTTTCTTTCTTTCTTTTCTTAATCCTATGGGTTGGAGCTTTTTGCCTGTCGCTCTCGGCTCATTTATTGCTGTCTTGCCTCAGGAGTGGGCACTCTCTCGCTTTTGCGGGGTTGCTTCTCAGTATACTGTTCTGCCCTCTTCATTTCCTTTCATCCGGTGCAGCCTTTCTGTCGTCTGCCTCGGTCTTCTTTTTATAGATCGATTGCCCTCAGGGGTGACATTCACTTCGCTTTTGCGAATTGGCTTCTCAGAGTATTGCTCTGCTCTTTCCTTTTCAACACCTTTCAGTCGACAGTGCTTCTCACTGTCGTTCATGGTGCTTTCTCACCCTTTGGTTCTTTTCTTTTTCATTCGCACACTGTTCCCATACTCTCACAGTTTTGCTGGGGGCTCCGCGTTGTGGCGCGGAAAAGTTCCTCCGAAGAAAACTGACGTCAGCGCGCCGGGAGGGTCCTATATGGCTCCACTGACGTCATGTCCGGGGACGACGTCAGGGCGGAGCCAGGCGGCGCCGCCCCGGCGCGCAGAGGTACTGCTGCGCAAAATTTTCCGGATCCAGTCTGACGCCTGGGGATTTTCTAAGTTAAGGAATCTGCGGCTAGACAACGTCTCTACCAGATACATCGTTACCGAAGGTAAGTAACTCGTACGTTTTGTACAACCTGTAGTCTGTTCAACAAAGAATCGTAGGCAGCGTCCAAAAGTGCATTGCAGTAGTCCAAGCAACTCATAACCAGGGCCTGGACTAAGGTTTTGCTTACTGCCAGAGGAAGTAGGGAGAAGACTCTGTGTAGCAAGCGTAGCATATGGAAGCAGATCCCAAAGGTCGCCCTCACTTGGTCTTGCATAGACAGTGTCTGATCTAAGTAAGCACCCATGCTTTTTACCACTGTCTTAGGGACGGGGGCAATCCACATGCCCGCTGGCCACCAATCGGTAGACCAGAATCTCTTGGCATCACCGAACAACATCATATCCGTCTTATCAGCATTTAGCTGGAGGTAGTTGTCTGTCATCCATGTGGAGATAGCTTTCATGCCCTCTGAGAACCGGGATATAGTGGTTGAAGAATTGTTATTGAAGGATAACAGCAGTTGGGTATCATCCGCTTAAGAAATGGGGACGACCCCAAACTCCCTGACAATCTTAGCAAGGGGAGCCACGTTTATATTGAAAAACGTGGGGCTTAAGCAGGAACCTTGGGGTACTCCCTTAGAGATGTCCGTCACACGAGAACGGAAGGAGCCTACATTGATGACCTGGGTACCGTCCGTTAAAAAGCTCGAAAACCATTGAAGAGCAATGCCACCAATTCCAATCTCTGCCAGTCTATGCAATAAGATGTGGTGAGACAGTGTCAAAAGCTGCGGATAAATCCAACAGCACTAGTAACACAGCTTTATTGTTGTCCAGAGAGCATCTGATGTAATCAGATACTGCAATCAGGGCAGATAATGTGCTATGCATAGGTCTGAAACCTGATTGCAAGGGGTCTAGACAGCCAATGGACTCAGTGTGTTCCGTGAGCATCTTAATAATATATCCTTCCAATCATTTACTTAGCAGAAGAAGGAGGGAGATAGGGCGATAGTTCGATAGAACCAATTCCGGTATATTCGCCTTTTTGCGAATCGGGATCACTTGCACTGCCTTCCATTCCCAGGGAAGTAAGCCTGCACTCATGGAAAGATTAAATAATGAGCACACAGTAGGAGCAAGCTGCGTAGATAGAAGGGCTGCAACCCTTGCTGGTATAATGTCCGTAGGGGAGCCAGACGTGGCTGATTTTAACATTTTCTCCACCGTGTGGGATTGTAAGGGAGTAAAGCTATCTAAAGGGGGCATCTTGTTGCTTGCTATAGGGGGGTGAGAGAGGGATTTCATAGGGCTAACAGAAAATGAGGCATAGATTGAACTTATTTTATCTTCCAAGTGGTTGGCGATGCCGTCGCACAATCCTTGAGAAGGAGGGGTAGTGTCCTTAGCTACCGTAGGATTTGTGAATGATTTAAGAATTTTGTACAACTCTTTGGGGGAATTACCGGCTTGACTGAGTTGGGAAGCAATATGTGCTTTGCGCTCTTCTTTTTTTTTTTTAGATTTTTATGTTAGCATGATAGTGCTTCTTTATAGATTTCTCTCTCCCTTTGATTCTGAGATACGCGCCAGCGTCTTTCCAGCCGTTTACAAGCTGATTTCTCTTTGCCTAGCTCCGGGGAGTACCAGGGTCTCATTTGTTTCTGAGTGGGTTTATACTTTTTTAAAGGGGCAATATCAGTAGCCGCAGTTTTTAGAGCTTTGTGATAATGCTCCAAACTTGAGTTGATTTCCCCTTGCTCTACCCTCAAAGGTGCTTTAAACCGTTCCTTGAAGGCCTCAGGTGTAATTTTATTCCATTGTCTCTTAAAGCTGTGAGGGGTAGTATTTCTGGGAGAGTCCAGCTGAGTTCTAGAAATCTGGAAATCAATTATGGCGTGATCCAACCACACTACCTGGCGAGGAGCCATAGACTGTAGCTTTGATGAATTTGTTCAGATTAAATCTAGTGTATGACCAGCTGAGTGAGTAGGTCCTGCATTGGTTGTTTCTAGACCTAAGGAGGCCAGTTCAAGCAAAAACTGAGCCACTTCCTCCTTCGCACTGTTTTCGCTGTGTATGTTGAAATCTCCTTAGTAGAATAAAGTGTTTTGAGGAAATCACATGGCTAGCAATTGAGTCCAGCAGTTTAAGGGTGAAATCTCGAAGTGATCCTGGGGGACGGTAAACTAACGCACCCTTCCAACATTCCTGTGGTGACAATTCAATTTTGAAGATACAGATTTCTATTTTGTCCTCTGTGCGGGCTTCAATCATAGATACTTTTAATGACTCTATAAAATATAGCAATACCTCCACCCATCCTACAGTCCCTATCCACCCTTAGAATTCGATATTGCTCTGGGAGGGCCAAGGTAATGGTGGGTGTGGAGGAGGGTTTTAACCATGTCTCCGTGAGGAAGCCCAAATCAGGCATTTCTGAAGACAGTATATCCCATATTGCCATCGCATGTTTAGGCAGGGATCTGACATTGCAGAGGAAGCCCTTCCATTCTGGGGTGAGTGCCGGGGTTAAGGTAGGAGCTAACTGTGCAGGTGAATCTAAGACAGAGATAACCTTGCTCTTATAGGGAGTTGCCGCTAAACTCGCCGCCAGGTCCTGAGCGAGGCTCTGGTAGTGACAATAGGGACAGGAGAAAGGGCCCTCTAAAGAGGACAATTTCCAGCACCTACAGTCAGCCCTGAGATTCCTTACTATGTCAAGACTGATTAGTTCCTCCCCTGAGTAGGCATATTTACATTCGTTTAGAGTGGGGCAGGGGTCCTGGCTCCTGGCTGCATTCAGGCGCGGACTGGGGCAGACGGGCTTGCCTTTAGTGCGTCTTAGGTGCGCCAGCGGCACGCCCGCTGCGCGCATCCGCGCTGTCAAGCGGCTTAAGTAGTAAGCGAGGGAGTGCTCCCTCCCGTGACCTCCACCACTCGGAAGTCGCTCCGCCCACTCTCGCCGGCTCACTTCATGCAAACTGAAAATCCGCGGTGGAACGGAGAGCAAGCGCGAGGCAGAGAACAGTCACAGGACCAGAGTGTAAGTGCTAAAATATTAGGAAAGCTGTGCTTAAAATAAGTTTGCCGCCTAAAACGTGAAGATAGCCTTTGAAGTAAACTTAGCCCAAATACATAAAAGATTTGCAGCGTCTAACATGCAATGCCGCTGCTCGTCCGCGCTGCCATGCGGCTTAAGTAGTAAGCGAGGGAGTGCTCCCTCCCGTGACCTCCACCACCCGGAAGTCGCTCCACCCACTCTCGCCGGCTCCCTCCACGCAAACGGGAGATCCGCGGTGGAATGAGGAGCGAGCGCAAGGCTTCCTGATCTCTTGCAATGTCTAGGAATGGAACAAGATATCACAGGAGCATATCTACTCAAGCAGATGAGCCACCAAATGTAATATAATGCACCCTGCCTTGGGGCTCTAAGGCCTGCTGTAAAGGTGACTTACGTATAGTACATGCAGTGTATTTGGGCATTGCACACAGGGAGTGGGCAATGTTGTGTTTTCAGAATGGCTTGCACCATTTCACGCATCCTGCAATGGCAGTCTGCATGCAGTTGGTGTGTGGCTCCCTTTGGGTGGCATAATACATGCCATAGCCCTTAGGGACCCTCTTTAGTACTTTTGTCCTGGGCACCAGGGATACCATTTACCAGGGATCTAAAAGGGTGCTAAAGTCCTTGTCGATTGGGTTGCAATTTAGCATTTGTCTTGTTTTTAGGGAAAGAACATTGGCACTGGGGCCTGGTTAGCAGGGACCCAGTGCACTACCAATCAACATCAGTACCAGTGAGCATAAAGTGGGGGTGACCATGTAAAAAAGTGGCACTTTCCTACACCGCGCACGTCAGTTCTGGCGCAGGCGATGCCATGGCGATCCGAACGGCGCTACCTACCAGCGCGCAGGGGCCTGCTCAAGAAATATTTCTGGATCCAGTCTAACTCCTGGGGATATTTCTAAGGCAGTTGACTCAACCAGTCGATCACGAGCTACCAGTAGCTCGTTGACACCTTCAGAATAGCTCACAGCCTTAAGTTCATTTTTTAAAAAGCACAGGATTACATTTTTCTTTTAGAGTTAAGGGAAGGCTGTGTTTATTTTACATTATTTTCTTCAGGCTGCAGATAGCAGGGTCTGATAATGAGCAGTGCTGGAGTCAGATTTATGACCCAGGGAACAGAGGTGAAGAACTGAAGCACTGAGGTATTTAACTCTTTAATAAGTCCTTGTCAACTCAATATTGGAATGTGAGAACAAAATGATGTTTCATTTCTGAATTCTTTCAAATGGTAGAAACTTAAAATGAAAAGTTTGCTTAATGATTAAGTTAGCTCTTCATTTTAATTTTCTCCCATTTCAAAGTGTCACATTTACAAACAGCAGGCCTCTTGCTGCCAGTTGACACTGTGCCATATTTATAACTGAAAGATAGTCTTCTTTTTTAAATGGGAGAAATTTAAAGTGAAGAAAAATATTTCAATGAAACATTAAGTCTTAATGATTTTTTTCCACTTTAAATTAAGCCAATTTCGTCTTAATGTTTATGAAGCATGTTTCTTCACTTTAAATTCCTCTCATTTAAACAAATGGCTGTATTTTCTGTTAGAAATATGCACCTTGTCTACGGACCACTGGGAGCAAGATGCCTGGTGTTTGTAAAAGTGACACTTGGAAATGGGATTAATTTTAAATGATGACTTTTATGGATTCCATATAAACATAGAGTTAACTCTTCAGTTTAATTTTCTCCCATTTCAAAGTGTCGCCTTTACACATAGCAGGCATCTTGCTCCCAGTGGCAGGTAGACACAGTGGCATATTTATAACTGAAAAATACAGCCATTATTTTAAGTGGGAGAAATTTAAAGTGCAGAAAAATATTGCATATAATGAACATTTTTGCAGAACGTTTTCCACACTTTAAATTTCTCCCATTTAAAAAATGTTTTATATTTTTGTAATATGCATGTAATGGTGCCAAATATGACTAAAGGTATTCCAGTGCCATAAGTTCATACAACATAGACTCTCAGTGAGTATAGGAAAGTAGGATCTACTTTCATGGACACTTTATGCTTGGTGTCAGTATGTTTTTGACCTAGTCTGACTGATTCTGCTAATCAGTGCCCCAGTAACTGTGCTTCCTCCCTAAATTGACCATGGTAAGTACTTTTGTACATCCACAATTGGCTACTGGTGTACTCTTGTAAGTTCCTAGTATATGGTACTAAGGTATACCCAGGGCATAGGTACACCAGGGGTCTCCCATGGGCTGCAGCATGTGTTGTGCCACCCATGGGTGTCCACTTTAACTGTGACTACAGGCCTGCCTTTGCAGTATGTGTGAGTTGGTGCTTGCACCTCTCACGACAGGTATAAGTTATCTGAGGTCACTGCACTTAAAACCTATGTCACCCCTAAGGCAGGCTCTTCAGTCCTGATGGCAGGGTGCTTGGTTATGAGTGTGAGGGTGACCCTGCATGTGCAGAACACCCCTACAAACCCCAGAGTCGATTCTCCAGGCTTTGTAAGTGCGCCCATTTTAAAACATATAGCGGACATCAGTCAATACGACATGTCTAACTATATAGTGGCTGCACTGAAACCGGTCATGTTTGGTATCAAACATGTTGGGATCATACGCCAACAGCAATTCCAGTGTCAGAAGTATGATCCCATGTACTGGGGGGCTCCCTTGAGGTACCCCCCCTGTACTCCCGGTAACAGCCTTTCAGGGTCTGACAGCAAGCTGGTGCTGCTGCCAACCACAGACACGATTGTGCGCTCCTGCTGCTGAGCCAAGCTGGAGCAGGGGAAGGTAGAATAATAGGTTTTCTGTTGCAGGGAGGTGTGACCACCTCCCAGACAGGACTTAGTGTATTGGCTGGGGAAGAGGCGCATGCCAGCCCCACAAGACTACTTTGAAGGGTACATTTGGTGCCCTCCTTGCATACTCCAGTTTGAGCCTGTTCAGGGAGCCCTTGGCTCCCGCTTTGGCATGAAACTGGACAAACGACATGGGAGTATCCTCCCCTTTGTCCAGCCCCTCCTCTGGGAGGAACCCCTGAGTCGTTCCAACCCTTTCCCTAGTGTACTTAAGGGCTTACCTATGGGTGGTTCCTTAGATTCGTTGTGGGACAAGACTGAAGCCTAAAACCACGTTACTCTTCGACCATCTGGACACTTTGACTTTGCCTGGAACCGAGACTGCACCAAGGAAGACTCCTGCTGCTCCTGGTCTCGCTGTTCTGCAAGTCTTCTTTGTCGTCTGTGTCTGTGCCTCTTCCAGGATCTTCAACAGACCTGTGGGCATCTAGGATACCCAAAGTAATCTCCCTTGCAAAGAAGTAGTCACTCCCCTGCATCTGCAGGCACCACAACGTAGATGACTGGTCTGCTGTTCCTGACGTCCCACAGAATTCCCGAGGCTCAGCAATACAGGTGGTGGTTCTGCAACTCCCTCGAGGCTTGACCTGTCCTCTCTGCAATTTTGAGGCCAGTATCAATTGTCGGAACCGCTGGGACTGAACCCCTGTGCACCGTGTGGACTTGCCATTGCCAAGGCTTGTTGGCGCTGCACTCCAGAGATCTTTCGCCTACAAGAAGCTCCAGCCTCCTGCATCTATTCCTGCAAAGTACAGCATCTCCACCGCATCCTCTGCACCGTGGAACTTCCTTCTTGTGAGCTGTCGAGGTCCTCTTGCGACTCCTGTGCCTTTGGCCTCTGGGTCCTCCTGAGGGTCTTCTCCTGCTTCAGTGGGCTCCCCTGCTTTCTTGGGGTCTACGCTGACTCTCCTGGTGTTGGTGAGTCCCTTGGACCTTGCTGGTCCCAGCATTGCTCCTTCTTTGTTCTCCATGCCATTTGCGGCTACCAAGCCTTGTTGGTGCTCCCGCCGAACACCGACCACCTTCTCACCGACATCCGATGTGGGACAGCTTGTGCATGGCTCCTGGTCTCCCTTAGCATCACCTGGTCCTCACAGCTGCAGTGACAAGGTCACCATCAACTCTTCTGAACTGTCTGACATCGGTGGGCATTGCTCCTCCATGCCTCCTGGTCACTCCTGAGTGGCATAGACTCTGTCCCCTCTGCTTGTAAGTTCTTCACTTCCAGAATCCACCCTTGAATTCCATCATACTTCTTCACCTTCTTTTCCAAAGGGACTGTTCTCCAAGTTGTCCATTGCTGTCTGCAGAGGCTTACAGCATCTCTTCACCCCTATACACCTGGCTTCCCTGGTGTAGTTAACCTGGTCTCTGGGGCATCCACGGGTGGGGTGGCTCTCCAACCTTCCATCCTCCAAGGGGATTCTTCGGGGTCCTCTGGGAAGGGTGATTCTGTAAAACTGCAACTGCGATTTCTCCATTGACTTCCATTGGGCACGCGACTGTGTTCCCACTCTGCACACAGCCTCCGTGGGGTTCCTGGGTACTTACCTTGGGTGGTTTCTTGTGTCCCCAACTCCTCTGTGTCTTCTGGTCCAAGTACCGTCCTCCTTTACAGTTCGCATTCCACTATCTTAATATATGGTTTGGCCTCTCCCTGGAGACCACAGTATTTTGTGCTTCTTACCCTTTTTCAATTGAAGTATTTTTGTGTATTGAGTTGATATCTCCAGGTAGGAGATATACCAATGTGTTAGTGAGTGTTGTGTAATAAATAGAAGTATTTTTATATAAACACTGTGTGGTTATTTTTTGTTTAACCTATACTATATGATTAAACAAGTAAAACAAGCTGCCTAACACTCATTCAAGATAAGCCTGAAGGCTGCTCTCCACAGCTACCACTTTGAGAGCTTTCTATGGTTATCAGAGACCACTAAAATCACTTTAAGGGTTGCCTGGATTAGTGCGAGGTGCACCACTTAAATAAGTGTACACCATATACTAAGCCAGCCTCCTACAGTTACCCATATTCATTTATACCATTCATATGCTCACATGTTTATACATTCCCAAAGACCACACTCTCACTGACACACATGGCAGTCCTGTCATAGTGTCCCTAGTCAAAATATGTTGCTCAAACCACAGTATCTGGTTCTATGGACATTAGGCTTAAAGTCAATGGAGCTGGGTGTGAGGGTGTCTGGTAACAATGCGCTAGTTACTTAGCCTTCAATAGCTCACAATGATTTTCACTGATCAGAAGTAACTCTCACTACAGAAAAGGTTGGAGACCCCTGTACTAAGGTAAGGAATCTGCGGCTAGATAGAGTCTCTCCCAGATAAGGCAACCCCAAAGGTAATTAGCTTGTTCATTATTACTTGTAAAATGTATATCTCTGGATCCCTCCGGTGGATCTTTTTCGTTCTAGAGTTTAGATTATTATAAAAATACAGCCTATTTTTATAAATCTCTTGAGTGTCGTGTCGATTTCTTCTTCAGTTGTTTTGGTTCTGTTTAAATGCTTAACCTTAGTTCCTCTATGTAAGCTGTGCAGCTCAGTGACACAGCACCCAAGGTTGAGCTGAGGGTTTTGCAGACAAAACTTACTGGACCTAAAGGGATTGGTAAGTGTAACAACCACACCATATAATCCACCCCATTTCCTCACAATGACAACTTCAATTTGGAAGGCAACCTATTGCAAGGCCGACTCCATGATCGGGACCAAGACCTCCCACCAAATCTTGAAGGACAGCTTGTTCTTGTGCCGTGCCGCTAGGAGAGTCATAGCACGCTCACAGATTGCCTTCGGGTGCATCGACTAACAGCGCAGGCCCTGAAGTTGTGGTCCAACCTGAGGCAACAAAGACAAACCAAGTGAGAATCAGAAACATACATCTGCTTTTAATTTCCCTACAAGGTTTAAAACCCATAGGTTTGTTAGGAGACATAAACCTAGCACACTGGAAGCAGTAACTAAAAAAGAGTCGGCAAAAAGGTCGAAAAGGTGGTCAAAAACTGACTGAAGTAGCTCTCCGTGTCCGCACTGTTGACATGGAAAAAGCAACTGTCAGCGCCCCGGAGTGACGTCTATATGGCACTATGCATGTTACTTCGGACGCAGACAATGTTGATTTGGAGCCACTGATGCCACTTGCCAGTGCTCAGAGGTACTGCTCAAGATTTTCCAGATCCAGTGTGACACATTGGGAATATTCTTAAGTGAGGAATATGCGGCTCGGTAGAGTATCTACCAGAACACTTATTATCAAATGTAAGTAATTTATTCTTCCAACCACTGTTGAACTCCAGAGAGAGCGCAAGGGTGTCAACGTGCCTCCCGGTCTCACTCCTGATCTCCATTGGTTCTGATTCCGAATCTAGTCCTGACACACCTTAAGTTCCGAGTCAGCAACGTTGCAGCAAGTGGAAACCTTAAGGGAGGCTCTGGTCTACCTCCTTTGCCAGCCCCATTTGCCTTGATGCAGATGTCATCAACAACAGATGAGGATATACAGCTTGTATTGATATCCGCCACGACCTCGTCTCAACTCCTTGGCAATCCTATTTACTCTTATGCCTTGCCCATAACATATGGTAGGGTCCAGACATTACAACTTATATAAATACCTCCAAGATGCCAGTGGGCTTGACGTTTCAATTAAAGCTGGCCTCATGTTTCCTCCCAGGTCCTGCGATGGAGGAAAAGTTCCTCCTTCGCTTTTGTGCCTCTTTCGCTGTCATAATGTAAAAGGCAGCTCTGAAATATTAGACCTAAAATTGCCAACCATGGAGTAAAAACTAAAGTTTTAATCGAAGTTTTGAAACCTGGTCAGGCTCCCAGTGAGCCACTCCTAACCTTCAACGAGACACTAACTGACAACCTTCTGGGGAACTGTGCCAGTGCCTGCCAATCCTGCCTTCCTCACACATCATCCCACTCCCAAGAGTCTGGGGATTTAGGTATCCACCAGCTGGGTCAATCTGAATGCTTTTCCTATTACTCCTTCGGACTGTGAATCCAAGCGTTTGAGAGTTTTGACAGAAAAATGTCCTCCACGAGCCTTGCTCTCCGATCCGCCAATGCCAGCCAAGGCTGTGCCCTGGAGACTGGATGGTGGCATTGGATCTGCAGAACCCCCTGCAGGCCCACAGGGGATACCTGCAGTTCACAGTGGGCCAGGAGCATTTCCAGTTTGCAATGCTTCCTTTTTGCCTTACCAGTGACCCTCGGGTGTTCGCGAATGTGATGGCGATGGTCGCAGCACACCTTTAGCTTGGTGGTTCCAGTTCTTTTGCTTACCTTAACAACTTGCTGTTGAAGGTAGACTTGCCCGTGGCAGTCGTAAACCACCCAAGACAATGGTGAACCGACTAACATCGTTAGGGCTCACTATCAACGTGCCAAAGTCATACCTGGACACAGCACCAAGGGAACCTATTGGATTCCATCCGGGTTTCAAAGGAGACTGCAAAAGATCTGTAATAGTGGCTGCTCTACTGTGAGTGGGCCAGTGGCAGAGCCCTCTTCTTCTCCCATCCAGAGCTGAGGGTCCTCATGGATGAGTCACTGCTGGTTTGGGGAGGCCGTCTGGCAGAGGTGGAAATCAGAGGTCTCAGGCAGAAATATTCCCATGGTCAGGAATCTGCGGTAGATAGAGTATACACCAGAAAAGGCGATACCAAAGGTAACTAATTTGGTATGATTTTGAGGAAGAACTCTGGGTGATACTGCTTTCATGATTGACAGAAAGAACGAAATTCCTGTTCTCAGTTGTGTCTAGTTTGTTGATGAAAGGAGATCACAACAAGATGTCAAATTAAAATTATTCCCTATTTTGTTTTAGGTTCAAATGGACCGCAGTTGTTTACGGTTGAACAGTGGGGTACCCCTGAAAAATTACCTAGAGCTCACACTTGGTAAGTCTATATTCATTAGAATTCTTATATCTCAACGTGATACCCAGGCACTTTGTATGCTAAAGTTCTTCTCTTTGTTTGGCAGCTTTAATCGATTGGATTTGCCACCCTACGAGTCTTTTGAAGATTTATGGGACAAACTTCACATCGCAATTGAAAATGCTCAAGGTTTTGATGGAGTTGATTAGAGACAATATCCAAATTTACAGACCTTAATTTCCAGTTTACAAATGAAATTCAGAATAATTTCTCTTGACAGACTCTTTCCACAGTTTGGCTGTCGAAACCTGAGACGTGTTCATATATTTATAGAAGAAAACGTTATTTGTTATCATTTACACATACTTTCACATTCAGTGCGCCCAGTTCTGTCATGGTGCTCAAATAATAGCCTCGCCTGGCAAGCAAAAAGTGAAAAATCTTACAACCGTTACCTCGGGTCTTGCCAAGTGCTCAGTTTCACACTAACTACTGAAACTCCAAATTTGTGACCTGCTTGCAAACATACTCGCTGCTGCCCTCCTGCGGCATTCTAGCTGAACTGTCCACGTGTCAGAGAATTCAGTATTGTAACACCTCTTTGTGAGCTTTTGAAAGCTGTTTTTATATACACAAACACGTTTCTGATCATATATGTTGTTGATCTCGAAAGTATATTTGCCTTTCACTATGCCGGTTTGAATGCATACAATTATTCATCTTAACGTATAACCAGCATATTTCCTACTTAAGTTTATTGAAGCAAACATATTTTTGATACCAGAAATGTATTAATAATTATGATTATAAGTAATGTCATTAATGGCAGACCATGCTTTGAAAACATGTTCTCAGTTTGAGAAAGACAAAAATATATCGCCTTTATTTAAGGCTTTTTGCAACAAAATATATATTTATAGGTATAATCTGCCGGGATGTCGACACAAGTTAGCCAATGTATATTTTTTCTGAGCCTTTGTACTCTGAAAAGTCCGAAACGTCACTCTCATGACAGGCAAACATGAAATGCGATATATACAGATATAATCATCCAAGGTCTTCAAGGAACCTGCAAGCACTACATATTTTACGTTTTCGCTCAAAGGAATGCTGAGTGGGAGAGGAAATGCGAATCATGATTGCCAGGTTTTGCTTCTTCAGGGATTTGTATACGGAATAAGGGATAATGGGAGGTCTCAAGAGGGAAGACTTGGGGCTGCGGGCGGGCAGTAAAGACTACATTTTGTCACTCTTCGGGGCCATTTCCCTTTCAAATGTGGTCAATTGGAAATTGTGGGTACAGACGTAAAGTTTGTTTTTTCAGGGTGTAAGAAGCAGCAAGTATACATGAGAGGCTTGTGCTCATGTTGTATTAAAGTGCACTGGCCGTAGCGCCAGTCTTAGAACTGAAAGTGTGCTTTACAGTTTCACTGTTCCTTTCACATTTTATGCTATCTGTATAAAACCTAGTCTGATGTATGTATGGTCATATGTAAATATATCATTATTTTGTTGCTAATTTTCGGGACTCAGTTTTTCGAATTGTGCTTATTTGAAATGTCCTTTCCGTTGAAGCCTTTTACACCTATGATATATGTGCAAATAAAATATCGAAAATTAAGCAGTATTAACATTTTGCAACAACTTATAGTGTTTGCCAACCTACCAGTGCTTGAAGTATTTCACATCAATGCAGTAAAAACATGTTTACAGGGTTTTCACATTTATTGATTTCACGGGGAGTGTTTTTTATGTTAATTCTTATTTCAGTTCATAGAAAAACCAAATAATTTGTTCAAATAACATTATTACCAAAGTTGTTGCGTATGTGCAGTTTTTTGCACTTCTGTAAACTCCTCTAGAAGATTTAATGACTATTTTGGTGTTAACTGTGGTGTTCTTTTTGATTGCTAAAGCTTATCGTGATTTCCTTCAGTATGCCTCTCTTGACAAAAATTGTGGTTTACTTGATATTTAGGTAATCTGCTTCAGGCTAGTGTTGATCTGCTTTCCAGCATCTTGAATATCCCTGCCTGAGGCCAATGAAACCATTTCGGACTCGTTTTGCAACATCCGGTATAAATACTGCCTCAAAACATACATGGTTTACAGTTCTGTTAACACATTATCATGCTAAAACGAAGGGATATAAAAACAACTCTGTATTTTGTTATTCGACTGTTCAATGTTTGATATTAGTTTCATTATTCTCTTTTTTAGGGGCTATCAATGCTACATGTCTTCTTAGAGAGTTCTGTAAAATCTAGCTTTTTCCAGAATCATCCCATTGGCGCTCTTGGCTAATGCTGTGGTGCAAATGTACCTTATTGTGTAGCTGCTAAATTAGTTGAGGATACGAAAGCTTCTTACGTTTGGAAAATTCCTCTTTTGAATTTAAGGAAGGTGTCCTAAAGTTTTTGGACCTGTTGTCTTTTCTTGATTTATTGATGTGCTTGTCCAACGTGGAACCCGGAACGATTCACTATCCTTTATTCTACTTTCCATTCTGTTGGGATAAAATCAGTACTTTTCACAAAAGCCCTTTGTAGCGTATTGTCGATGGAGACCAAAATAAACCCTTTACCCAATACATTGTACTATGAAATGCCCAGACCTCAGAGCTGTTAATTTCCTTTCATCTGGTGTAATGGAATAATGGGAATTCTGAAGGACACCTCTAACCATAGATTCCACATCTTTAGAATACCCCCAGGCGCCAGACTGGATCCTGGAAGAATTCTTCAACAGTGCTCCTGCACGCTGCCAGATGGCGCCATACGTGCTGTGACAGAGTGGATCTGCAAAAAAAGACGACAAAGACGACACCACCGTACCCTGACGTTCGTTCTTTTCTTTCTGCGTCCTTCGATGTCGATTCAGAACTAAGCTCCACACTTTGTCAGTCTTCCGACCACTCAAAATTGCTCTTCTATTGTGTTCTAGGGAACGTCTCGCTGAAAAACAATAGGATTCAAACAGTGTGGAGACTACAGGAAGCAGAACGTGTTTATGATGCATGAGCTTTGGTCACTACTCAATGTTGTGCCATAAGTGTGGCGTTATGTTACTAATGGAGATCTGGGAGTTGGAGGTAGAGCTCTGTGTCGCCAAACATAAGAAGGGGTTGTGATTGAAGCACAAGTCCTGCTCAGAGTTGCAGCGCCAATCCCAATCTTGATTAAGAGTTCGGTCCCATGCGAAGTCTTATCCTGCTCAAAGTCTTCCAGTAGATCAAAGTTGAAAACACACCATAAGTGCAAGAAATCCAAGTGGGACTCAACCCCTTCCCGCCATTACGAGTCAGACAAGACAATGCCAAGGCATCATTCGAAAGATCAGAACCTCCCAGCATTGTCTGACTCTGGGCTGGTCCTGCAACTGGACCTGGCATGCTTCAAATTTCCCAGGCCGTTGTCTACTCCGCAGCAAATCAAAAAGGCCATGCTGCTAATTTTTCGGGTGTTTGTTTCCCTCAGGCGTGCCTTTAGGCCCCATGGAGCCAAAGGGACGTCTGCCAATTGCCCCTCTCAAACTGTCTTATCCCTCAGGACACATTATTGAACTCTCACTGATGCCGGTCCAGACTTCTTCCCCAGCACCCAGATCCATGCCAGTTCCTTCTATGCTGGTACACTGATACTGGACCCAATCCCGATGCTGGTCTTCAACCCAAATCAACATCTGCCCGCATTAGGCCTATGTTGCGCTACGAGATTATTAAAGTGCAGCCAGTGATTATGTGACCAGATTCTCATCCTCCGCAGCTTCTGCAATGCCTGTACTACCATATTCTGATCAGATTCAGATGCGGTTAATTGCATATCAAATGCCCCGCCACATCATCAATAAGGACGAGGAAGCACGCAACCTGCTCGCTCCCCTCTCCCTATAATGATGAGGGGCTATATTTGGTATTGCAAAATGCGAGTCGACCAGATACATCCCCAGTGGCTGAGCTATCCTCATCACCTAGGCCACCATTGGAAGAAAGTGCCTCTTTTGCAGTAGTAGTGCAAAGAGCAGCAGACTTTCTGGACTTACTGTTGTCTACACTTGAAACTAAGGCACATTTATTAACTCAGATTTTTCAACCAGGCATAACCTCATCATAGCAACTATTGTCATTTATTGAGGCGCTCTCAGACATTTTCATGGCTATTGGTCTAAAACATGCTCAGGGCCACAGGTCAGTCGACCTGTGGCCACACATTATAGACCAGTCCCCAGTGAGCTAACGTTTTTAAGAAACCATCCTACCCCTGCAAGCCTGGTGGTACAGGTGTCAACAAGTAAAGCCAATCCAAATATTTTTCCGACCAGCCTCCCAGATAGAGTTTTGAAATGTATTGATGCCTTTGGAAAAAAAAGGTTTCTTTGGCAAGTTTGGCCCAAAGATCTTTGAATGCAGTGTATTTTCTTAGCAGGTATACCCATGTCTTATGGGACATGGCCAGCGAGATCTTGCCGGTCGTCCCAGAAGACCTCCAGGCCTCATTGGCACAAATTATCCAAGTTGATCAAGATGCGACAAGGTATGTTGCATTTTGGCTTGGACAACACATGTTGTGTGGGCTGAGGTATTGGCACCAGTGCTGTGCTTAAACAGCATGCCTAGGTGCGGTCAACCAGACTTTTAGAAGATGCTTAAGCTTTTCTTATAAACATGCCCATAAACAAATCACAACTGTTAGGAGAGGTTTTTTTGGCTAACGAACGATTGAAAAACAGTTGCACCGCTGCACAATCTTTGGGGTTGTGAGCCCCAGTCAGGAAGTTTCAACAGTAGTATTGAACATTCAGAGGCTATTCGAGAGACCAACCTTACTGGCATTATTAGCCTTCCCAACCTATGTAATTGTAGTATATCCAACCCTTTCAGGGGAGATGACATGGTGGCGGCTGTGGCCTTTCACACCAGCAGAGGCAGGAATCTTCCAATACCTCCTTTTCTGCTGCAACAGCTTCGAAGCTGCTTTGACTTGCCCTCAAACACCCACAAACAGCCTGGAGGGGATATGATATGACATTTCCTCCTTGGCTGTAGAACCGTCACAATAGACCAATATGTTTTGCAAATTGATCAAAGGGCATACACCCTACATTTTCTTTCTTCCATGCCCTGTATCCCCTGAACACCAGAACAAATTCTGCAGGATTACTTTGCAATCTTGGTGCAAGAAGTCAACCTCCTCATGGCCAGGGGTGCTATCAAGAGGGTGCTTGATTCGGAGACAGAAGAAGGGTGCTAGTTCTTCGTGTCAAAAAAGACAGAGGCCTCGGGCCTAAACTGGACCTCCAACCATTGACTGCCTTTCCGAGGAAAGGCATATATCTGCAGCTCACAAAGGGGCTGAAACACTTTCAGTGCTCCCTTTCGGCCTTACCTTCGCCCCTCAGGTGTTCACTAAACTGATGGCATTAGTCATAGCCTATCTTCGGAGGTTGGGAAAACATGTATTCCCAAGCATTAATGACTGGCTGCTCGTCACAGTCAGTCAGGGACCACTTCTGGACAAAACTGAGCTCCTAATCTCCGTAGGTTTGTCCCACCTGACACCTGTGCAGAGGATTTTGTTCATAGTTGGCTGTCTTGGGCACAGTGCCATTCAGGTTCTTTCCCCCCCATTGCAGCAAGTCTGGAACATTCAGGATATGATTTGGATGTTTCGGGCTCAGTCCTAATTCTAAGGATGATGGTTCTGAGGCTTCTAGTGTTCCTACCCTCATGCATCCTCTTCATCCTGAGAGATTGATGGTAGAAGCGGGCCCTGCATTGGAACCTTAGGTGCTCGTGGGCCCTGCATCAGGGCTGCCTGTCCGATTTTATCCAAATCTTCTGGGAGATGGCTCAGCATCTTCTCTGGTGGCACATAAGCGACAATCTGGCTTGTGGTAGGCAACTCTCCCTTCCCACACCCGATTTGACAGTCTGTCGGAGGGGTCTACTGGGAGAAGTGGGAATCGGAGGATTCTGGTCTCTGGAGCAGTGGCAGCTCCACTTCATTATTCTGGATTTCGGTTATCCATTTGGCCCTGAAAGTCTTCCTGCCTTCTATCAAGGTGAGGCTGTTGCAGGTCCACACGACAAAACGACAGCCTTGTGGTACTGCAACAAACAGTAAGGAGTGGGGTCCTAGATCCTTTGCAAGGAGGCTCTACATCTCTGGGATGGCTGGACCGAAACCGGTCCCAGGATGCTTGTTTCTGGTCCAGGGAAGACATGGCTTGGCAGTTCGGGCTGGACTGTTCCCATGAGGCACAGGGTCAAGACTGATTTGCATATAGCTGTGTCTGAACTGGGGTGGCGAAGTGAGCTAAAGAATGATGATGGATTCAACCCAGATCTGTGACTGGGGGTGAGTGTCTGAAAAGTTTCAGCGCTCCGTCCATCATCTCCTTGTGTTTGCTTTGGACCAGTAGGAGAACATTCTGGTAGCCAACTAGTTAAGCAGACATCGGCTGGTGACCACATGGTGGCACAGGACATCTTCGATCAGTGGGTCATGCCCTGGCTAGATCTATGTGCCGTCATTGAGAGCATGCAGTGTCAAAGCTTTTGCACATTGAAGTTTCCTACAAGACAAGCACTAGGAGACTTATTAGGTCTGCAATGGTACTCTGATGATATTTGCATGTTCCCACCTCTACCTTTCGTTCCTCAAGTTCTGCGGAAAAGTAGGCTGGATTGGGCGCAGGTCATCTTAATCGCCCCAAACTCGGCCAGGGGAGTATGATATTCAGAGCTCCTGAGCATTTACTGTTCTATTTGGCTACTCTTTCGGGAGGGTCGCCGGTCTCAGCAACATGGGAGATCCTGCACCTGGATCTCCACAACCTACACCTACATCCTTGGATATTTAGCACCAACAATTAAACTCCTTTGAGTAGAAGTCAATCCTTGCAGCCGGGTGCCCGCCCATTAAATACATCATCTACACTGCATGCTAGTAGAAATTTGTGGCCTGGTGTGGATCTTCAGCAGGCCAAACTTTCTGATGAGTTGTTGTTTGTGTTATCTTTCGTGACACAATTCAGGAGTATTTGGTGGCCCTTTCAGCCTTTTTTGTTTATCGGAGTAACCCACCTCCTTAAGTTACCTATTATGATGCATTTTAATAAAGACCTGACTCGCTTGTTTTCTCCAAAGTCCTTTGTCACGCTGCAGTAGGATGAACCCGGTGTTGGAATTTCTTATGTGCATATCTTTTGAGCCAAGGCACAGCTGGTCTGACAGATACTTCTAACTGCAGATTCCTCCCTTTTAGAATATCTCCAGGCACCAGACTGGATCGGGAAGATTTTTCACCATAGTCCTTGCGTGCCAGTAGGTGGCGTTGTGCAGCTCTGCATCGACCTCACTCCGCTCTGGATGTGATGGCTGAAGCTGCTTGTAAGCGTTACCGAAGGGAACTGACGACAGTTCCTTTCTTTCCATGCCTTCATACGCAGATCCGGAGCTAATTCCTAACATTTTTTTGTCAGTTGACAAGTTATTTCTGACAAAACAGATGTTTGTGACAGATCCCTATGAGGTATGTCTCTGGTGTTTGAACTTGGGTTTGGAATTTTATCACAACTCCAAGTCATGCAAAGAGTGCTGTTATGCACCCAAATGTGATTCGGGATTATGAAGGCAAGCACTACATTGCCGAACACCAGAGGAAGTTGCTTAACTCCTGTCCCAGTTCGAAGTCGAGAGTACACATGTGTTACGTCTCACAGAGCCACACCTGCAACATGTGTTCATCACAGGCTAAGTCTTCCGGTAAGTCGAAATCTAAAAAAAAAAAAAAAACATAAATCCAAGTGGGGCTCACCCCAGCCTCGCCACTCTCCCTCTGAGAAGTCACAAGGGCATCAAGGTGCTCTCCAATCTTGTTCCAGGTCCTCTGCTGAGGAGCCTATTCCGCAGCTGATCCTGAAGCACCGTCAGTGACACCACAACAAGTTGAGACTTTCAAGGAAGCCATGCTGCTAATCTTTGGAACCATGCCTTCGCGCTCCAAAGTTACACTGAGGCCTCAAGTCGTGTTTCCCACGAACCCATTTTGGGTTCTGCACCGACTCCAGAGCCAGCTGCACAACAGGCACCACGATCCACACCAGTTCCTGCCTTGTCAACGCCAGCATAAATGCCGTGACACTGGAGGAGGACACCGATCCTATTGTCCTGTCCAACTTCAAACCAAAACCATCTTAAGCTCAATGAGGTGTCCTGGATCAGTCCCAATAAGACTGGCCCCTTTCAGTCTGGCTCAGACAAAACAGCACTTTTGTTTAGGAGCCACCTTCCAGTGCTCCAGCATGTTTTCAGATCAGATTCTGACCAAAACCAGGCAGCTTTTGTCAATGATGAAGACAATTGCTAACTTGACCAACAAGAGGCCAGTGGACTTACCCTGACATGGGGCTTGGTTGTCCCCTGGTCCCTCAACAGAAACGACAGCCTCATTTGCTGTGGTCATCAGACAGGCAGCTAAAGTCCTAGACTTACAATTGCTGTCTATTGAAGTAAAAATCAATGTATTCACTGAAGTTCTGCAGCCTGGTCAGACCTCTTCTGAGGTCTTTTTGCCTTTAAACAAATCCATGACTGATGCCCTCATAGGCAGCTAGACTAAACCTTTTTACTGCCCACCTGTAAATAGACAGGTAGGATGTCGCTGCGGACCTTCTCGTGGTGGCCCTGCTTTTTTAACAAACAACCCAACTCAAGAGAGCCTGGTAGTTCAGGCTTCCACTAGCAGGATCAACCCAAACTCTTTTCCTAATGCCCCTCCAGATAGGGAATCGAGGAGACTAGAGGCATTCAGGAAATGAGTGTTTTCATCAACTAGCCTTATTCTTCGGTCAATCAATGCTAGCTGTTTTCATTCCAGGTACTCCAGTGCATTATGGAACTTGATCGTGGACATCTTGCCAGCAGTCCTGGAGGAGTTCCACGTCAACTTGGCACAGACCATTCAGAATAGCTAGGACATGGACAAATATGTCATACAGTCAGGCCTGGACATAATCGACTGTTTAAGCAGAGCAGCTATAACTAGCATGGTGCTCCAACGTCACTTGTGGATGAGATCCGCTGCTTTCTCAGATGACGTTCAGACGTCCCTCATGGATATGCCTTTTGGCGGGACTCCCCATTTTGGCAAGAAGGCCAACTTTGCCTTAGAGTTCTTTAAAGAAAGTACAGCTACAGCGGGCTCCCTAGTTCTCTCCACGCCTGCAAGGCAGTATCCCCACGAGTTTTGCCTATGGCAACGCCAAGGCCACCACTCCAGCAGCAGGAGGCACTGCAGTCCTGTCTGGAACGGAGTAGGGAATCCAACAGACAGCATCCAGGCTCGCTTGGGCAGCAAACCTTCCAATTACCCGCCCCTTTGGCAGCAGCCTCCACGTCGCTTTAGTTTGCCCTTAGTGGCACATGACCACCCTTGGATGGAAACAGTCAGTCAATTTTTTTCACAGATGACAAGCCATAGCATCCAACAGTTGTGTCCTTCAGATAATTCGAGAGGGCTATGCCTTGAATTCCTTTCAGACCTGCTGACCTTCCACCTACTGAAGTACTCAAAAAAGTGATGGATGAATGCTTGAATTAATCTCATCCCTTGGTAATTAATCTAGGCCACATCCCAGTCCATCGTCATTTTGCACACCATGCCATGCCTGGTCAAATAAGTCTTGAGACTGCTACAATAGGAAAAGTCCAAACTGCCAGGCCAGATCCTCCCTGAACCAGAACACAAACAATTGAAGACCGTTTTTTCCATGATTGAGGCTTGTCATTTTAACGCAGCTTGGTTTCAGTGGAACAGTGTGCACGGCACCCACATCAGGGCATACCCATCCCACAAGAGTACACAAGTGATTGATGGAATGCTTGAATTAATCTCATCCACTGGTAATTACTCTGGGTCACATCAGAGTCCATCGTTATTTTGCACAGCATGCCACCTCAGATTGGATGTAGCCAAACGCAAATCAGTCTTGACTCTGCTCCAATAAGAACTGCCAGGCAATCCTCCTAGAGAGAGACCTGGGCTCAGAAATCAGAACTGGATGTTACTACGGTTATTTTCCCTTCGAAAAAGGGTAGTGGCTTTCATCTTATTTTAGTTTGTCGACCTCTCAATTTCTTCCTGCAAAAGGACAAATTCAGCATGCTCACGCTGGTCCAGGTTCTATCTGTCCTGCATCCAGAGAGTGGATGGTAACGTTGGACCTGCAGGATGCCTATTTCCATCATCCCTTATTGCAGGCCCACAGGCGCTACTTCCTGTTCAAGGTAGGCCATGAGCATTTTCAGTTTGCCCTGCTCCCTTTCAACCTCAGCTGTGCCCTTGTGTGTTCGCGAAGGTGTTGGCGGCAGTGGCAGCATACCTTTGGAGGCCTGGTGTACCAGTCTTCCCTTATCTTGACAGCTGACTGTTGATGGTGGGCTCACCACAGTCAGCCATGGACCACCTCTGGACAACTGCGAACCTCCTGACATAGTTGGGGTTACCTTTCAACATGCCGAAGTCACACCTAACTGCTTCTCAGAGGCTTCCTTTCATCAGGAGCCATCCTGGATAGAGTGTGTAACTGGGCTTCCCTCTGGAGCAGAGAGTCAAGGAGATTCAGACTATGATCCCAGTGCTTCAGCCTGTGGCCTGGGTCTCAGTGAGTGTGGCTCTGCCATGTGGCTCAGCAGTGTGATCCGAAGTCTCAGTGGGCCCAGCATCAAGGGAAACTCAAATTCCATTAAGGTTCAGAGGAGAATGCAAAAGGTCTCCAATGGTGGATGCTTGACCCACCATTGGACCAACGGCAGACTCCTTTTAGTATCCCTCCCGGATCTGATGGTAGGGACGGATGCATCACTGCTTGGTTGGGGAGGTCTCTTGGTGAAGAAGTGGACATCAGAGGACTCTGGTCTGTGGTGGATGCCTGTCAGCACATCAAACTTTGAAGTTGCAGGCCACTTGCTTGTTGTTGTAAGCCTTCTTGCTGTCCATCAAAGGGAGGCTGGTTCAGGACCTCATGGACAACACCACTGCTATTTATAATAATAATAATTCCTATTTGTAAAGCGCGAATATATCACCCTCTTAAGGGTTTCAAGGCGCTGGGGGCAGTCGGGGAGATTTAGTGAGCTTTTGCCCTGAGTCATATGATGCTGAGCTGCCGCCGGTGCCGGGGATTGAACTGTGAGTCCCGTGCTCCAGAGTCTGGTATTGCAACAAACAGGGCAGATTGGGTCCTGGACCCAATGTCAGGACTCCTTGCGCATCTGAAAATGGCTCGATCATCAGGACATTTCCCTGATTGTGCACCACCTGGTGGGATCTTTAAAACCCAGGGAGGATGAACTTAGCAGATCATGAATGGCAGTTGCATCCGGAGGTGATGCAGGGCTTCTTCCAACAATGGGGAGAGCACTGGCTCGATCTCTCTGCCCCTGCCTGGGACCTCCTTTGCACACTGGAGTTCCCAGGAAGACTCTTTCTGAAATGCATTCTACCTACAGTGAAGCATGGGACACCTGTATGCCTTCCCTTCGCCAACTGTCCAGCCCTAAGTTCTGAAGAAGATCAGGAATGACCGGGCCCAGGTGGTCCTAGTGACTCCAAGCTGGGCCAGTAGGGTGTGGTACCTAAAACCTCTGGGCATGAACATCTGTCCTCCCATCAGGTTGGCACTTCAGGAGGATCAACTGTCACCTCACCAAGGCAGGGTCTTGCACTCAGGTCTGCGCAATCTACGCCTCTGCGCGTGAAGATTGAGCGGTGGCAGTTGACCTCCAATCTTCCTCCCAAACTTGTGGATGTCATCCTTGCATTTATGCATTCCTCTGCAAAGTCTGTTTACGCTGGGAAATGTTTGTGGCTTGGTGTGACACCCATAATACTGACTGTGTTGCAGGCCTAGTTATTTGTGTTATCTCTAGCCCAGCAATGGCTTTCAGTGGGCATGATTAAAGGTCATCTGTTAGTTTTTTCAGCCTGCCTGCATTTACTGAACAACCGTCCTTATTCAAAACGCCTGTTGTGATGCAATTTCATAAAGGTTTAATCCACATGTTTCCTTCTAACCCCTTCATCATGAAACAGTGGGAACTTGGTTTGGTTCTTACTTTTCTTACGTGTTCCCCTTTTGAGCTGTTGCACATTTGTCCACTACGTCTCCTGATGTTGAAGATGGTCTTTCTCAACAAAATAACCTCAGGTTGTCACGTAAGTGAACTTCAAGCTCTGTCAGTCCAGCCGCCCTGCACCACAATCTTTCTGGGTAAACTGGTACTGAGGACTAGAATGGCATTTCTACCCAAGGTTGTGACCCCCTTTCTTGTCAGATAGTCGTTCACCCTTCCAGTGTTCTTTGCTTCGCCTTACCCATCGAAAGACGAAGAGAGACTCCATCGTTTGGACTTCAGAAGAGCGCTGAGCTTTTACATTGATCTTACCAAAGATCATCGGGTGGATGATCAGCTCTTCATGAAGATTCTCTGGGGCAAAGAAAGGTACAGCAGTGCAGAACAGGACTTTGTCCAGTTAGATTGTCCTCTGCATTAAGATCTGCTACACGTTGGCTAAGAAGCAGCCGCTATCGGTATTCAGGGCCCATACCACCATGGCCAAGACTGCTGCCACTGGGCTGGCACATGGAGTACCTGTCCTGGATATTTGTCAGACTGCGAGGTTGGCATCAGTGCACATGTTTATGAAGCATTATTGCCTTGATGTCCAGATCCGATGGGAAGGGCATTTGGCCGTTCGGTCCACAGGACTTTTTGATCTGAATCATTCCACAGACCCACAACCAGTAGAAGTACTGCTTTGTTATCTTTTCTAAAGGTGAGAGAATCTGTGTTTAGTATCCATCAGAATGTCAAGTTACTTATCTTTGGTAATGCTGTTTCTGGTGGATACTCTTATCTAACCGCAGCTTTCTCAATGCCCTCCCACCTTCCAGTTCTGGGGAATCAACTTTTTTCCATCTAAAAGGTCCCAAATTAAAGATCTGCACACTGGCATAAATAATTGTTATTTTGAGCTCAGTGTCTGAAGGCGTGGACTGTGTCAAGAAAGAAACTAATGTTGTGCTCATATGCGGCTCCAGACATCACTTCTGGGGTGAAGCGAGGTCAACACGGAGCTGCACTACACCACCTACTGGCACGCAGGTGCTATGCTGAAAAATCTTCTGTGTTCAGTGTGGCACTTGTGAATATTCTAAAAGTGAGGAATCTGCAGTTCGAGTATCCACCAGAAAGAATGTTACTAAAGGTAGGCAACTTGTTTTCACTTCAACTTCTGACGCATTACATTGGCACTCTGCATAAGTCAACAGCAGATCAGATACCCTCAGTGCAACCTCTGTACACCTCCTGTCCTGAAAATTGGTGCTGGGAACTCGGGCAGGCTTCTTGCCTGAAGTTGTGGTACCGCTTTACGTTGGCCAATCAATCACACTACCGGTGTTTATGCTCCAGCTTACTCCTCAAATTAAGAGGTGAGGACTCATATCGGCTCGACCCTAAAAATGCTTTGACCTTTTACATTGACTGCATGAGAGACCATTGTGTGGATAGTCAGCTATTTGTAGGCTTCTCTGGAGCAAAGAAAAGGAAGACGGTACAAACGAGGCCTGGTGAAGGTGGATCATCTTTTGCATCACACTCTACTATGCAGTAGCAAAGAAACAACCCCTGCAAGGCCCACAAGCTCATTCCACAGGAGCCAGAGCCAGTACAACAGCATAGAGGAACTTGGGTGCCAGTTTTGGACATTTTCCGTCCTGCGACATTGGTGTCAGTACACTAGTAAGTCAGAACCAGTATGAGGACAATATATCCCGCTCGATCCTGCAAGACGTCCCAACCTGAGTCATCTCCCCTGACCCTCCTTCTTTGGCAGGGGCTGCTGTGGTATCTGTTCTGACGTTGGGAATCTGTGGTTAGACGTCTCCATCAGAAGAACAAGTTACTTGCCTTCAGTTACGCTCTGTCTAGTGAATACTCTAACTTGAGCTAGCTCACTGCCCTTCATCCTCCCTATTCTATGGTTGTACATCATAGTAAGGTCTGTCACTTCCGGGTGATGTGGAGACCCTTTGTAGCCATGTGGTGCCACCTGGCATGGCATAGGAGCTTTCCCGAAGTATCCTCCAGATCCATTCTGGCACCTAGGAGTATTCTAAAAATGAGAAATCTGCAGTTAGAATATCCAACAGATCGAGCATTGTCAAAGTTAGGTAGCTTGTTTGTTTCTGCAGATTTACCCATTATATCTGGACAAAGTTAATATTTCCAAGACCATCGTACTATTCCTGTGCGTTTTTAGGTTCTATTTTCTTTGGCTGTAAGTAGTAAATAATTCTTTCAAGTTACAACTTGTATTTATTTATCCTAACATTCGGAAAGTTTAATTTCTAGTTTATTCTTTTTGGTTAATTACTTGTTTGTTCTTTAATTTTTGTTGCTTCATTTTTACTTATGTCTTAGTATAGAATGGTTTGGTATACACTCAAGATGTAATATTAATTTCTTTGTAGGTTCTGGAGTGGGCTAGCTAAACAGTAGCCAATGTGTTAAGCAATACGTGTTACAACTATCTGCAACTTTGCCATTTATACATTAAATATTGATTCCTATAAGTCTTTTAAGCAAAGGACTATTGAAAAGGGGAATATTAACATTTTGACTGCTGCTAGTATATGGGCAAAAAAGTTGCTGTCTGTTTCCCTGGATAGTTATTCGAAACAGGCTAGGTTGCTGAAAATACCAACTGCTCTGCCAGACCTATGTTTCTACATGTGAAATTTGATAACTCATCTGTGAAAATTAAAAGAGAAAAAGCCTTCATGAAGTGGCCATTTACAAAGAATAATAAACCCAGTGTACCTCCTTGGAGATTTCCTTCTCAGGCAAGAGTGTCCATGATAGGTGCCAGTTGAATGTTATTGATGTCACTGTAATAAAAACGAAAATGCTCTTAGTCAAACTGAACAAAAATGCAACTTACATACATTCAGTCTTTTGTGCCTCTGGCTGTAATTGAGCTATGCAGATTTCATTCAGAAATTAGTATCTGAAAGAGACACGTTAGTGATAGATTCCTTACCTTAGAATATCCCCAGGCGTCAGGCTGGATCCGGAAAGTTTTGCGTAGCAGTACCCTTGCGCGTCGGTAGGCGGCGTCGTGCGGCTCCGCGTCCGTCGTCGGCGTCGTGATCGCCGGGATGACGTCGCGGGCAGTACTTAGGCGCCGCCCCTGCGCGCTGACGTCAGTTCTTCTTTTTCCGCGCCAGCAAGCGCAGATCCGGGAAGAGCAGTGCCCTGGTCAATTTTTGACCATACTTTTTGGTGATTTTTTCACTGGTTTTCCAACTTTAAGGTGTCGTAGGGATGCCCGGCTTCAAGCGATGCGGCGCCTGTGCGCGGATGATGTCCGTCACCGACCCGCATTGGGAGTGTCTCTTCTGCCTCGGCCGAGGCCACGACACCGAGTCTTGTCCCGAATGCCAGGCCCTCAACCCGAAAGCTTTGCGAGAGCGGTCTCGAAAGCTCCTCGAGGCCCGGCATTCGGCTCCGCGGAAGCCCCGGTCGCGTGAGAGGTCCAGGGGTCGCTCGCGGAGTGCACACCGGTCGTCGACTTCTTCGTCCGGTAAGTCTAAGCACAAGAAGTCCAAGAAGCATCGTCGCTCTCGGACTTCGCCTCGCCGGTCTCGCGACTCGGCTGAGGCCCCTCCCGGCACCGTCCCCGCCCCCGCGGCCCCGGACTTGCCTGTGGAGTCGCCCCCGTCATACCCGCCCTTCCCGGGTTCGGGGGGCGGATCCGGCCAAGGTACAGGAGTTCCTGTCGGCCATGGCCCGCCTCTTCGGGCCTTCAGGCCCCTCCGGTGCGCCTTCGGGCCCCGCGGGCCCTGATGGGGTTGCTCCGGCGTCGCCGGCGGCTCCGGCCCCGGGCGTCGCCCGAGCCTCCAGCCTCGATCCCGGCTCCGGCTTCGGCCCCGGCCTCGATCCCGGCTCCACAACCCCCATCGACGCCGGTCGACCTCACGACACCTCCGCCGGCGCCGATGTCTCCGGTGCCGTTCTCGACGCCGCCCTGGGCTCCGGGCGGCGTCGTCCCCAGTTCCTTCCGGCTCCGGACATGGACCCGGAGCGACGTCGCTCGACGCCGGCTCCGGCGCCGATGGGACCTTGGGTCCCAAATGTCCCTCCTCCTCCTTATTTTGAACCAGAGGAGGACCAGGAGGACTGGGAGGGGTCTGATGACCCTCTGACACGCAACTGTCAGTATGATGAGGACTGGACAGAGAGTCTAGGGGAGGCCAGTGGTCTGGATACTTCTCCTGACACTGGCATGCTGTCTCCTCCCGTGGCTACGGAGGAGGGGGCCAATTTTGGTGCGGTGTTGCGTAGGGCTGCTGGGGCCTTACGTCTCCAGCTCCCTACTTTGACGGTCAAGACTAACATCTTGACAGAGGTGCTTCAGCCGGCAGCCTCCTCTGCGGAGACTGTGCTGCCGTTTAACGACGCCCTCACTGACGTTCTTTTGGGCGCCTGGTCCAAGCCCAACACAGGGGCTCCTGTGGATCGGAACGTGTCACGACGCCATCGCCCCGCTCCGGGCGACCCCCTGTTTCTTTCTGTCCACCCCACTCCTGAGAGCTTGGTTGTCCAAGCCTCCGCTTCCCAAACCGCCTTCCCTACCGCTCCTCCGGATAGGGAATCCAAACGCCTGGATCAGTTTGGGAAGAAAGGTTTTTCTTCCTCCAGTGCTGGCTTGCGGTCCGTTAACACCGCTTGTCTTTTGGGCCGATATACCCACTCCCTGTGGGATTCGGTGGCGGATGTTTTGCCCCAGTGCCCTGAGGAGGTCCAGGCACTGCTTTCCCGCGCCATTGCGGAAGGAAGGGATGCGGCCAAATACACTATCCGTTGTGGCCTTGACACCGCCGACTCGCTGGGCAGGTCGATTGCAACGACGGTGGCGCTCCGGCGCCACGCCTGGCTGAGAACCACTGGTTTTCAGGGGATGTCCAGAATACTCTCATGGACATGCCCTTTGATGGAGTCGGTCTTTTTGGGTCCAAAGCAGACCATGCGTTGGAGCGCTTTAAGGACTCACGGGCTACTGCAAAGTCCCTGGGCCTTTCTGCTACACGCCCTCCGCTACCTTCTGCTTTTCGCCCCTATCGTGGCCACGGTAGGGGCGCCCCTTCACGTCAGCAGCCCAGCCACCGGCCCGCGCAGCAGGCGTCTTCGCGTGGCCGAGGACGTGGATTCCGCCGTGGCGGATCGGGCAACCAGCGTGCGGGTCAGGCCACCACCTCCAACCCGTCCCGCGGCCTCCAAGCCCTCCTAGTCCCTTCTTTCAGGTGCACGGCACGCCAGTAGAGGGCAGGGTCCGCCATCACCTTCCCCACTGGCGCACCATCACCTCGGACAGGTGGGTCTTGGACATTGTCCGAAGGGGCTACTCCCTCCCCTTCGAGACCACCCCCCAGCCATGCCACCTCAATTCCACCGCATGTCAGGGGATCACTTGGTGCTTCTACGGAAGGAAGTCACGGCCCTCTTGACCAAGAGGGCCATCGAGCATGTTCCGACCCCAGAAGTAGGGCGTGGTTGCTACTCCCACTACTTTCTGGTGCCCAAAAAGGACAAGGAGGACATGCGTCCTATCTTGGACCTCCGGAACGTCAATCGCTTCCTCCGGAAGGAGAAGTTCAAGATGCTCACCCTAGCTCAGGTCTTGACTGCCCTCGACCCTGGAGACTGGTTGGTGGCGTTGGACTTGCAGGACGCGTATTTCCACATCCCCGTCCTGCCGGCCCACCGGCGTTACCTTCGGTTCACGGTAGGCCCCGAGCATTTTCAGTTCACCGTGCTCCCCTTTGGCCTTACAAGTGCCCCTCGGGTGTTCACGAAAGTGATGGCGGTGGTCGCAGCTCATCTGCGCCGGGCAGGGTTTCAGTCTTCCCCTACCTCGACGACTGGCTGCTGAAGGCGGGCTCGTCCCAGGCAGTCGTCTCCCACCTCCAGACTACGGCCGAACTCCTGCACTCGCTGGGGTTCTCCATCAATGTGCCGAAGTCGCATCTAATTCCTTCTCCACAGCTCCTTTTCATCGGAGCAGTTCTGGACACGACGCAGTTTCGGGCCTATCCTCCCGAACGGCGAGTCCGGGATATTCAGGCTATGATTCCGATCTTTCGGCCTTTATCCTGGGTTTCGGTACGGATGACCCTGAGGCTGCTGGGCCTCATGGCCTCCTGCATCCTGCTGGTCAATCATGCCAGATGGCATATGCGGGCTCTGCAGTGGGACCTGAAGTTCCAGTGGGCGCAGCACCAGGGCAACCTGTCCGATCACGTCCAGATCTCGGAGGGGACTGCAAAACAGTTGCAGTGGTGGCTCTCGAACCGGCAATGGGTCATGGGCAGATCCCTCTCCCTTCCCCAGCCAGAGCATACAGTTGTGACGGACGCGTCCCTTCTGGGATGGGGCGGTCACATGGGAGAGGCGGAGATCAGAGGCCTCTGGTCTCCGGCGGAGTCCCGGCTCCATATCAACATTCTGGAGCTCCGGGCGATCCGACTTGCACTCAAGGCATTCCTTCCCTCTGTCAAAGGGAAGGTAGTGCAGGTGTTCACAGACAACACCACCGCCATGTGGTACTGCAACAAACAAGGCGGGGTGGGGTCGTGGACCCTTTGTCAGGAGGCTCTGCGCCTCTGGACATGGCTGGAACATCAGGGCATGTTCCTGGTGGTTCAACACCTGGCAGGTTCCCTGAACGCCAGGGCGGACGAACTCAGCCGCAGGTGCATGATGGATCACGAATGGCGTCTTCACTCGGAAGTGGCGCAAGGACTCTTTCGACAGTGGGGAGAGCCTTGGTTAGATCTATTCGCCACCGAAGAGAACGCGCAATGTCATCAGTTCTGCGCGTTGGAATTTCCAAGGCGGCACTCGCTCGGCGACGCTTTTCGTCACGAGTGGAGTTGCGGTCTATTGTACGCCTTTCCGCCTATACCACTTCTACCCAGAGTGTTGAAGAAGATTCGGCACGACCGGGCCCAAGTCATTCTTGTGGCTCCGGACTGGGCTCGAAGAGTTTGGTATCCCGAGCTACTCAATATGAGCATAGATCCCCCGATCCGTCTGCCTCTTCGGGAGGATCTTCTGTCGCAGCAGCAGGGGACGGTCCTCCACCCGAACCTGTCCAGTCTACACCTGCTTGCGTGGAGATTGAGCGGCGGCAGTTGATTCCTTTCGACTTGCCTCCCGAAGTTTGTGATGTGATTCTGGCAGCCAGGCGTCCCTCCACTAAGGTGGTATACGCCTGCAGGTGGAACAAATTTGTGGCATGGTGCACAGCAAAGGCTGTGAATCCCCTTTCTGCCCCTCTTTCTGAGGTCCTTCTGTTCCTTCTCTCTTTGGCCCAACAGGGTTCTGCCCTGGGTACCATCAAGGGTTATCTTTGTGCTATCTCGGCCTTCCTCAGGCTCCCTGATCAGCCCTCCTTTTCAAGTCCCCTGTTGTTAACAGGTTCTTAAAAGGCATTACTCACCTCTTCCCTCCTGTTCCGTTTGTGATGCCTCAGTGGGACTTGAACTTGGTTCTTACCTTTTAATGTGCGCTCCCTTTGAGCCTCTACATAACTGTCCTCTTCGTCTTCTGACTCTGAAGACAGCCTTTCTGGTGGCCATCACCTCCGCTCGGCGGGTGAGTGAGCTCCAGGCTCTATCTTGCAAACCTCCCTTTCTGTCTGTTCATCCAGACAAGGTTGTTCTTCGGACGCGTCCGTCCTTCTTGCCAAAGGTGGTTACTGCTTTCCACATTGGGCAGACCATCACTTTGCCCACCTTCTTTCCGCCTCCGCATCCTTCCAGAGAGGAAGAGAGGCTCCACCGTCTGGACCCAAAACGTGCGCTCTCTTTTTATATTGACCGCACAAAACACTTCCGGGTGGATGACCAGCTCTTTGTTGGCTACGTGGGCGCCAAAAGGTCGGGCGGTGCACAAGAGGACCATCTCCCGCTGGGTTACCTTGTGCATCAAGGCCTGCTATTCTTTGGCTAAAAAGGAACCTCCTGTTGGGCTGCGTGCCCATTCCACCAGGGCAACGGCTGCTACCACGGCCTTGGGCCGCGGTGTTCCGCTGCCGGTTATCTGTCAGGCGGCTACGTGGGCCTCGCTGCACACGTTTACTAAGCATTACTGCCTTGACAGTCAGGTCCGGAGGACGGCTTCTTTGGCCGTTCTGTCCTCCAGGACTTCCTTGTCTGATCTTTGTTCGCAGACCCACCACCGGGGTTGGTATTGCTGGGGTATCTATTCTAAGGTAAGGAATCTATCACTAACGTGTCTCTTTCAGATGCACAAGTTACTAACTTGTGTAACGATATATCTGTAAGAGACAGTAGTTAGTGATAGATTCCTTACCGCCCACCCATCCTCCCCGTTCTGCGGAACTGATTTCTAGGGTTAAGGACATCCCTTTCAGGGCCCTAGTATTTTTCAGACACCTGTGTCAGCTTCTTGCATGGCTCTGCGTTCCTGGCGCGGAAAGTCGTGTACAGAACTGACGTCAGCGCGCAGGGGCGGCGCCTAAGTACTGCCCGCGACGTCATCCCGGCGATCACGACGCCGACGACGGACGCGGAGCCGCACGACGCCGCCTACCGACGCGCAAGGGTACTGCTACGCAAAACTTTCCCGGATCCAGCCTGACGCCTGGGGATATTCTAAGGTAAGGAATCTATCACTAACTACTGTCTCTTACAGATATATCGTTACACAAGTTAGTAACTTGTGCTTTAGCCCAAATATGTTTAGGGTCACATTCAACTCAGAAGACGTTAGAGTGGTCAAGGGTGCCTCTGTCATTTAGGAAGGATTTCTTCCATTCCTACCCATCTGTAATAGATTATATCTTTATTTTTACATTTTTGACTACTGAAATGTTTGTTAGATCCTGCGGCCCCTTCCTTGTGGTAATTCAATATTTTTGAAGTATATTTTAGAATGTCATCCTATCATGACAAACTCCTGCTTCATCTTCAGTTTTCCATCTGAATGTCTGAGACAAATTGCAAAGATTGTCACTAGGTCCCTGCCTCAGTCTTATTTTTCTTACATCACAAGGCACAGTACTAATAATTCCTTTGTCAAGCAAACTAGAATAATTTCTTTTGTTTTCAGTAAGCAGCCTTCAAAGTAACCTATATGGCATCTCTTTTTTAGTAGAGGCTTGTGCTTTTTTTTTTTTAATTGAGCAGAGCAATAAGAACAACATATACATATTATAATTTAAACAATCATAAAAAAAAAAAACCTTTTTTTTTTACACAAATACGATCGCTTCTTCTTTTCATGACAAAATTTAAAAGAATATAGCTGTAGCAGTTAATACAACAATAATTGTAAAATAGCAATGTGCAAAACATGTAATAAAATATAATGGCAAGGAAAGTGGCAGTGCAATGGCAAAAAGTGCTAGTGCTTTCTATCACAAAGACTGCTACTACTTCTACATCAGTAACAAGTATTAATATCCCTCCTTCAACTTCTCTAAATTGCTAAAAAACTTCCAATTTTTTTCAAATTTTCTAATGGCTCCCACCCGTCTCGCATAGGCTTCTTCAAAATTTCGTGTCCTTTTCATTTTATTAAACCACTTCAGATAAGAGGGAATAACCCTCGATTTCCAATTCTGAAGAATTAAAGAGCGGGCTACAGTACAAGAAATAAATAGGAAAACTTTTTCGGCCTCTGTTAACATCATTCTATCACTGCATAATCCAAACAAAACGGCCTGAGCCTCAAACGCAACTCTGTTCCCGATTACCTGCTCTAAATCTGAAAAAATTGCCTCCTAAAAGAGTCTCAGCCGTGGACATGCAAAAAAAATATGGTGCCAGCCCCCTTCTCCATCAGCCTGGCAACGGAAGAATTTATTTTCAGCATCCGAATATCTTTCCGAGTGCTTCCGGGGTTAAGTAAGCGAGCCATCGTGATAGGAAGGCCATCCTTTTGAAATTAGCTGCGCGCAGGGATTTACTTCCTAGATGGCATAAGGCTTCCCATTCCTTAAGGGAAAAGATACATTGTGTCTCACGGCCTATTCTTGCCAGATGACTCTCTATCAAGGGTACTTGACCCTGATAATGTAGCAATCGATACCAATTCCCTACACCATTGACTTTAGCCCCATAGAGAGCTACCACAAGTTTATTAGGAGTCTCAAAAATGCCATTAATATTTTTTTTTAAATGGACAACTTGTAAATATTCAAAAAAGGCCGGTCTCCTCATACCCTCAGCCCTTGCCGTTACCTCTTGCCAAGAAATCACCCTAACTGGAATAACTCAATGTCGTAACTCCCGTAGCCCGCAGCCTTCCCAGATATTCATATGGCTTACTCGAATCTGGAGGCCGAGACTAGAACATTCTCCCAATCTCAAGTACTGCAGACCCGAAGAGCCCATTTTTTTAAGAAAGGACTGAAGTCTAAAAGAATAATCCTTTAAGGTCTTGTATCTAGTTTTTTTGGGAAGTTTGGAGGTTTTAGAAAAACTTGAGTTTGAGATCCTATTTCTTGTGCCATTTTGTCAATAAAGAAGCTATCTCTAATGCCCTTAGATCCCATCAAGCCCGCTACTAAATTTAGAAATGCGGCCTCGTAGTAGGTTCTTAAATGTGGCAAAGCCAAACCCCCTGTGCAATCGGTAATTGTACCACAGTCAGTTTAACCCTTGACACTTTCTTCCCCCAGACGAATTCTCTAAACAGAGTTTCTATTTCTTTAAAAAAGGACACATTTATTTTTATTGGGACATTAGTAAAAAGAAATATAAGTAGCGGAAGTATAGACATTTTAATTAATGAAACTCTTCCCACCACCGATAAAGGGAGTAAAAGCCACTGTTCAAAAAGTCTCTTGATTTTTTCTTTCGTCCTCAGATAATTCAATTTATATAACTGTTGGTATTGATTGGAACGAATATCCCCAGATATCTAATTGGATCTGACTTTACGGCTTGTGCCCTCAAACAGGATGGAGAGAAACTTAAGTATTGAGGGCGAGAACTTCGGTTTTGTTAGAATTTATTTTGTGGCCGCCAATTAACTCAAAATTCCTAAATTCCCTTAATACCATTTCTAGATTATCTTTATTGGGCATCAAATATAAAATGATATCGTCCGCAAAAAGTTTCAACTTTGCCATGCCAGAGATTGGGGGTTGAATAGCAGCATTATTTCGCATTTTAATTACCAAAGGCTCTATAAAAAAAGTAAAAAGCAATGGCGAAAGCGGACAGCCTTGTCTTGTCCCACGGTTTATTTTTATGGTACCTGCACGTTTCAAATGTATTACTACCGAAGCCGAAGCCCCCTGATAGATGTTACGTAGCATGGAATGACCTGGAAAGTAAAGCCAAATTGACCGAGGGCAAAAAACAGAGTTCTCCAGTTAACCAAGTCAAATGCTTTCTCAGCATCAACCATCATAATACATGCCGGAATAAAATTGGTATTAAAATAGTCCAAGGCCTGTATTAAAAACTCAGTATTGGCCGCCATAGATCTGCCTGCTATAAAACCAGTCTGGTCTCTATGAATTATCTCTTGGGCGGCGAATGAAAAACGCTCAGCCCAAACTTTCATTAAAATCTTGTAATCCGAATTCAAGAGACTAATAGGCCTGTAGGAATTAACATCCGTAGGTTTTTTATCTTTTTTAACAAAGGACACAATTATCGCCTCTTTAAAAGATGCAGGTACCAGACCACCCTTTTTAATATAGTTAAATTATTTTTTCAAAGGTACAGTTAATTCTTTTGAAAAAGTTTTATAAAATTCGATGGGGAAGCCATCCTGAACACACGCTTTGACCCCGGCTGTGGCTTTAATGGATGCCAAAATCTCGGCGGATTCCACATCAGATCCTAATTGGTTAATCCGGCTATCTTAGAGTCTAGGAATATTCACATTCGTGAAATAATCCTGGATTGACTCCTCCCCACCGAATATTCTGTAGAGTAAAGTTGCTGAAAATGTTTTAAAAAGATCTGTGGAATCTCGTCACCATTAACAACTTCTTGACCAGTCCTAGGGTCAAGCAATTTTGATATTATAGCTGCTTCTTGTTTTTTTCTTGTCAAATTAGCCAAGAGTTTACCAACTAGCTGGCTATCTTCGTAGACCCTTTGTTGATATAGTTGAGAGCTACAAATCTCTTCTAAAACAAAAAAGTCCCTCAGAGCTGTTCTTGCCTGATCAAGTTGGTTAGGGTGCAGCTGAATCTGAAGGGCATACTCCTTTTCGACCGCTGTTTGCAATTCAGCTATTTTAAGCTTCTGAGCATTCGACTGGGCAGCCGAATGGGCAATTATTTGTCCAGGAGCTGCCGCCTTGAACCCGCCCCACACAGAGAAAGGTTCCGTGGTGTTCTCATTGATCTTGAAGTATTTGGAAATCCATTCTCTGAAGCTTTTAACCCAATCCTGGTCTTGGAGGAGGAGGCGGTCCAGCTGCCACCTGGGCCGCTCTCTGCTCCCCCCTCCCTTTCCCCAAGTACAAGTTCGAGCCCAATATATGCGTGATCCGAAAAGGGATTACCCCCGATATCTGTCTTTAAAACCTGAAGAGATCTGGATGTAAGAAAAAAATCAATTCGGGACGCAGTTTTAAAACGGTGCGAGTAGCAAGTAAAAGAATTTTTATCGGGATTTATATTTCGCCAGGGATCTATTAATTGATATTCTTGTTTAATGGCCTCCACCATTTTTTTAGTATTGGGTTTAAGTTGTTTTTTTATTTGAAGTGTCCCTTTTTAAATCTTGTATAAAGTTAAAATCGCCTCCTACAATAATCTGTCCAGGGGCTCCCCTCAGAAGCTCGTTAATTTTAACCAGCCCTGAGATGTCATCCGAAATAGGGCCATAATAATTTATGAAATTCAAGGTCTTCCCCTGAAGCCTTGTTACCACCCATATCCACCTCCCCTGTGGATCCCTGTGAACTTGTGTGAATTCCCAGGGTAGTTTTTTGGAGAAATAGATGGCAACCCCTCTCATCGCAAGGCCTGCGGATGCAAAAAGGCATTAGAAAAACCCTGGGTAGAAATAATTTAGGGAATTAGATTTTAGATGTGTCTCCTGAAAAAACAAAACTTGGGGGTTAAATAATATCAGCCATCTAATAAGAGCGCCATATTTTCGTTTATTTAAAATTCCATTAGCATTGACTGATAGGATCTTACATTTACTGATTTCTATTTGTATTTCTATTGTTAAAGTTAGAGTAAACTCCTGGTTTACTCAGTAACGAATTTCTAAATTTCTTGCCATCTGTTCCTCCTGCTCTTTTTCCTGCTATGAACCCCTCCCCACCCCCCCACTTCCCGCCCCAAAAAGAAAACCACCCATCGAAATGTGGAAAAACCCTGACTAGCCACGCTAGCCACATTTCGCCCCACCCATCTAACCTCCTGGGTGTCATGTACCTACACCCTGGGTGACCCCACTGTCCCCAGCAAAGAGAGAGAAAAAAATAGAGAAAAAAAAAGAAAAAATAGAAGAAAGAAAGAGAAAACAATAATTTTAATTAACAAATACCCCTAGCGCCAGGGGTGGGGGGAGCCCCTTTTTCAAGTATGGCGGAATCAAGATTTCCTAACTAACGAATACACCTAGTACTAAGGGTGAGCAGAACCCCTTTTTTTTTAGTATGACAGATTAGAGTATTCTAAACTATTTCCTTAAGCTCAGGATCCACGCGAGATCTCTTTTAATAATGCCTGAGCTTCATCCAAATCAGAGAACATGAAAAACTTCCCCTTAACTAAAACCCTCAGTTTCGATTGTTGGGCAATTGATGCTTGGGCACCATGGGCTTTGAACAAGTGGAGAATCCTGACAAATTATTTTCTTCTACGCGCAGCAGCGGCAGTCATATCAGAAAATATGTGACACTTGGTGGTTTCATTTACTACAAACTGCCTCTGCTGAATCGCCTTTGTTAGGATTCTCTCTTTTATTCGAAAGTCTGCAAAGTTCAACAAAATTGTGCGTGGCATCGTAGAATTGGGGAAGGGATGGGCTGGAACTCGATGTGCCCTAGTAATAGTAAGATCTCCTTCGAATTCCGGAAGAACTTTCTGCTTAATGAAGGAGTCGGCCCATTGCAAAGTTTGAGAACCCTCGATACCTTCTGGGACCCCAACTATTCGGAGGTTTGACCTCCGAGAGTGGTTCTCAAGATCCTCCAATTTGTTCTCTAGATAGCTTTTATTTTTTGCAGCCTCTTTCGCTTCCCCAATAACCGTATTCATTTGATCTTCTAATATTGAAATCCTGGCTTCTGCTTCCTGGAGTTTAATAGGGAAGCATGTCATTGCTTCTTCGATCTTCCCTAGTCGTAGGTGCAGAGAAGCAATTTCCAATTTTTGAGTTTCTTTCATTTCTCGAACCTCATCCAATATTAGATTAAGCATGTCTCTAATGTCCAGTTGATAAATTCCTGATGTCTCCATACTTTGGCTGAGATTAGTTTGCAGTTCCGTAATGCCAGGATTCAAATTCCCAACCATAGTGTCTTCCTGGACCAGCAAGCCCTCTGATTGAGACAGCGATTGAGATTGAGGCTGAGATTTAGATTGGGATAGCATCGGATTCAAGGAGACATTTATTGGTATCTTATTGCCTTCATCTGAAGTTCCAAGTGGCTTAGAGTGGATTGGACTCGAGACAGTCATTTCTGCTAGGCTTGACGAGGCCTCCTGGTCTTGGCCTTGACCTTGATCTGACTCCAGAACTGCCAAATGATCAGATTCCGGGTGGCATTGTGGTCTCTCCTGACCTTTTGAAGCGTGATCTTCTAATACTGCCGGTAGCACTGGTATAGCTGATGGGCCTTTTGATATTTTTGTGGTTGGGCTTAAAGAGGGGGGCTGTAGAGTTGCTTTCTTAAAAAACAAGGGAAATTCCTTTGCCCCTTTTAACCCTTTTTTAAGGCCGTCAAGTACAGAGTTGTCCTGGTTTAATTTAGACGACAAAGCTACCGCTTCTATCGGGTTTAATGTGGCATTTGTCTGGTCTGTCACCGGTGCCTCACGTTCCGGAGAGGGGGTGGGGGACACCTCCTCCGAGCTCTCAGGGGTACTATCGAGGCCATAGGAGTTGGTGGTGTTCTCCTTATTGGTCAGTCGTGCGGCTTCTTTTGCCAGAGCTAAGCGTGTTTTGGCCTAGAGGCGGGCCGCAGAGTCGACTTTGGCAACTGCGTTGGTTTGCTTCAAAGGTTTGCCCTTTTTTTTTTTTTTAACCTTTTTGTTTTCTAATATCCCCCTTCTCCTTCTGGTATCCCTCTTATCTCTCAATACCGCCCTTTAATTCTCCGTACCTTAAATTGTACAGTCTCTTTACAGTCCTTCAGCAAGCTTTTCACAATGCTCCAAGTCTCCGTCCTTCTGCTGTCCCCCTATGGCTCCGTATGACACCAGCACTCAGCTCCACCTCCGGTATCCAATAACCTCAGCTCGTTCCAATACAGGCGCCGCAGGCAGTTCACAGCAAAAAGCCGCGGGAGAGCAGCGCTTGAGAGATCCCATCGCGGATCCGAAGCTGCTGCCCGCCTCTACTTAACCGTATCCGACGTCTGCATCTATCTTCCAAGGCCGCCTCGCATCCTCAGTGCAGACCGAAAGGAAATCCACATCTGAGCCCAGCAAGCCTTCCAGTCTGCGGCGTTTCTCAGCGTCCTCTCAAAGCCCGCGAAAAACTCGTAGAGCAATGAGTTTCCCTCGGCAGAATCGTCAAGACGCCAACCAGGTACAATTCTCCATTGCTGGGGGTGGAGCAGCGGCGTCACCTGTGGCTACTCGGAGGCGTGGTTCTCCGTAGCCATTCCAATGCTACGCTACTTGTTCAGGCTTGTGCTTGTGGAATAGCTATGCTTCCTTGTAATAAATGAAGTAAACTTTTATAGTCTCTATACATCAGTGTTCATACTCTGCTCATTTTTTATATAAGTCCAGCTAATCGGGTAATTTAAAAATAGATCCATTATCACAGATGGAAGGGACTGTTATGCATCCAAATTCATATGTTTTACAATTTCTTCTTTTGATATTTTATTCTTCCTCAAGACTGTACAGTATGCAGATTTTGAAGAAATCCCTACGATCATACACACAACCATGTTATCAATTCATATAGAAAATATTAAGGATTTGGGAAATTTCTAGGGATTTCCTTCTTTGCTGTGTTAGATTTTGACTGTCCTACCTTACTTTTGCTCGAGTGCCAGTCCATCAATACTTTCCTTTTGTTTTAAATTGTTTCACCATTACAGGCTATCCCAGAAAAAGTATCCTGCTTAATCTCTTTAAAATCCTAGATGTTTATGATTGGATTATGGTCTGCAAAGACTTAAATGTCAGTTTTTGAAATAGTTATTAATATGAAAATGTTTTCTGTGTTTGTGCACTTCTACATTTGGCAGATAATAATGTGCAGCACAGGGAGAACATGCATTTTGTACATTTTATTTGCAGTCTTCTTGGGATACATCAACACCATGTCCTTTTCACCATTTTGTATATTAAGGCCAAACAGACTGATTGATCTATTCGTTATCTTTTTAAGCTTTTATAATATGTTATTGCTGGTTGAAAACATTGAAACTGAAAATACATGATCATTAGATATTTGCTGCATAATGAATCAGTGTGGCCAATGTAGAAAGATGATTAGCTCAACAAGATATGCTTCGGATGAAGCATGTTACAGTGTTAGTCAAGCTAATCTGATCTGTTTAGGCCAGCTTATTAAATGCGATTCAAGAGTTCCTTCTTGGTGAGTGAGGTTACTTTAATGCCATTACTTATACTGAAAGTTAATAATATTTATTTCATTTTTATTGTGAGGCAATTTTCCTAAAATAGTCGTTATTTTCATTTAAGACACTGTCTTTTCCAGTTGTTTTTTATTTTTTTATTTCTTGCATTGTGGTAGCAAATTCTTTGTATACCCTTGAGACTAAAAGAGATGAGGCAATTGGATAGGGCAATCCCACGATGAATAATGATCATAAAGTAAACCACTCGTATCTAGGTTATCATTAAAAAACAAATGGCTAATATTCCTGCTAAACCTGTGAAGGGTAGAAGAGATCATATAGGGAAACTGTTGTTTTAGGTAACTAACGTTCTCATTTTCATATGCACTTTCCAGTAAAAATACCTTGCCATGCTGTACCAATTTCTTTTGAGACTATCTGATCACTCAGTGTTATAATTATTTTCAAATATCACAGTTCCATTTATTGTCATTTATGTCTTTATAAATTAAAAAAACGCATGAGTCAAGGCAAAGTGTTCCTTGGGACAAAGTCTGCACATAAAACAGGCTCTTCAATCAAACATAGAGAAGCTGAATCTTCGGTTGAAAAAGGATTGATTTAGCTGAAAGGCAGGCAGTGGTATTGTTCTAGATATTTTTCTGTATGTGAATTGTGACATCTCTACCTCCCTAAGAAACACACTGCAGATTTTTTCCAACTGTTGAAACAATTAATATTTTCTTAAATTGAACTTATGTAACACCATGATAATTTCTGCAGTCTCGAGGCAACTGATTTGATCAGCTTCAGATCCAGGGACCAAGGTATTATATTGTACTTCTACTAGGTCCAGGCCTTTGTGACCTGATGTAATTTGTCTAGGCACAACAACCTCTTTGGGTTGTGTAGAAGGACTATTGTGAAAGTTGTACTTCAACTACAAATAGGAATGAAGCAAGCTTGTGCAAAATATTTCTAGAATACTATGTTTCAACTTGATGACCTGTAAATAGAGCTGTATAGTTCTTTCCCACCCATTATCAGTACGTTTGTTTCATAGAGATGGCCAAAGCCTCAAGCGGTGCCCAAGTACTTTAGTATGGCACAGTTCCCCTTCCACCATAACATTGTTGTGTTAGAACACCAGCATGCTTTACACTCATTTTTCTGTTTGGAAATAGGACAGATTTGTGTTGGCGATAAGAATGGGACTGAAGTGTCTTGCACTTGTGTAGCTTGCAATCAACACAGAAAAGTTCGAGATTAGTAATGGGTCAAGGTTTGTTCGGTATGTCCTTCCAGGCTCCTCGTATTTAACTGTTATGTGGAGCTATATCTTACATAGTGGTGTGGTCTACTTATGACTATCCCTCCATGCCTCAGTCACCCTGAGATTCTCTTGTGAAATCCATATTTAAGAGGCCTATTTATTTGGATCTAACCAGATAATTATAACCAGTAAATTACCTAAAAGTATTTGTTTCTTAGCGTGACATGTAACAAACAAGAGGAGGTACCTACTACCTAAACTGCCAGAGTCTGACACTCACTACTGTCAATTTAAATGTCTTGGGAAATAATAGTTGGTGTAAGTACAATTTTGGGATATTAATAACTGCTGTTACATTTGACTTCTAGTCATATCAGTGGGCGATTAGTGCTCACCCTTCATCCCAAGGGTACTTTTTTCAAGCTCACGAGGGCATTCTTTTAATATTGTATTGGATAGCTAGCACCACAGACCATTCTTTTATTGTAAAATATTTTCAGCCTTAAATCTGGAGACTAAGTCCGGAACTTCTGGCATGTTTCTTAAAGTATTATTTGAAGTATCACCTTATATTGTATCACCAGTCGCTACAAATTTTTAATTAAGCAACAAAAGTTAAGTATGATTGTACTCTGTGTTTTTATAGACTGCATCATTTTTCCCACAAACCCTTCTTGTAGAAAAATTATACTTGGTGTTCAAATTTGACTAATATATTTCGTTTGTCTCCTGTTATTGCTACACCCTTTGGAATACTTGGACTATTTCAATTCATTTCCATTGTTCTACACTCATTTGCAACACTCTATTATCAACAGCGTAAAAAGTATAAGTGGGATATCAAGAGAACATGTAGATTTAATTTGGCTCAGTCCAAAGAGTTTAGTTTTTCACAGGATCTGTTTTTGGTGTTCCTGAACAGCAATCTATTCAGGCATCTTATAGTTAATGTTCTCATATGTCCTCACTATCCTGATTTTTCTCTGGTGAGCTTATTGTTTGGCACCAACAGAGTTATGTCAGCCTTCAGCTCCATTTCCAAGCTCATCACATGGTGCTCCTGGCAATCCTTTTACGTTTAACCGCTTGGGTTGGTTGTCCTCGTTGATAGCACTACACAAGGAAAGTTCTGCCTGACAGATCAAATTAGTCGTATTGTCTAATTCTGGATTATAGCTGGAACCATTGAGATGATGGTACCCTACATAATATATCAAGGTAATTGTCCTGTTGTGTCATAATTTCAGAGAGTAGTAAGTTCCCACTGTACCATCATGCCAATGTAATGGTTAATAATTCCTAAACTAGAAACTAAAATTGAAGGCATTGGGATTGTATTAGTACCCCGATGGGAATTGAAATCAACATATGAAAAAACTAAAGAAAAATGAAAGCCGCTTCTACCTGCATGTTTTCATGATGCTTAATGACTCCCCATTAATAATCAAAGTGGTGATGCACTGTGTCAAAACTGGATCTTAAAAATATAGTTGAATGTAACATATTTCTTGCATTTGCACATGCTGCTCTTGTCACAAACATTCTGTTACTCAAATAGTGAATAGAACTTTTGGCTATTAAATTACTATGCATATGTTGTTCATATTTAAACGGAGTTAACAATTTGCACCTTACTTTCGAAATTATAATTCTACTACAAATGGTAGGATTTTACAATATGCTTACTTGTATTTTCTCATTGGGGTGCATTTTAATGCTATAATTAGTATATGTAAATAAACGCTAATGTATATTAAAGTGATTAGGTACTAATATAACTTTTTTGTACAAATCTAATCATGTTACATTGAAATCATATCAATATATCTGCTATACACTTTGAAGAAATCTAAAATATTCACAAATAAAAAAATATTCCGAATCAATAAATAAAGATATATTCTGCTAAAATAATTGTGACTACAGCGTAATGTGTTTTTTCACAAGTTAATGTTTTTAATGCATACGACATGCTCTGCAAAGTATTTCATGTGAACATCACCATACTTAGTTATTGCTTTCTAATCTTCAATAGAATTACATATATTTTCCATTTGGTCACAAGTGGAAACCTATTATTTCCAAATGTTTGCTGATGTAATTGGCGGTCCCAACACTCTAAAATATTTAATGGTAGCTCCCATTGGGGAAAAAATCCTTTCATGCTGTACCCCATCCATTCCTGTCTTCCGCTAACGTCGTTTGGGGTCACCATCCTCTGCACGTTTAGTCAGTCATTAGTGGAGATGGCTTTTGAGAAGTCTGGATGTATTAAATAGACAACTCACACATTTTAGTTATGTGCACACTTTCAAGTGTACCCACTATTTATTTTTTTATTGCTCCTATAAGGTGTGGAGGATGGCATTGAATTGTGCAAGAAAATTAAAGCAGATGCTCGTCTCATAAACAGACGATGCAAGCCTTCAAGTTTGTGCCTATAAACATAGACAAAAATAGACAATCCTTACTTTTATATCTTCATCTGGGGACACCCAAAAGCTGTAGCACATAGCCTACTTAGTAAGCCTCTTAATTGTATTTGGTCACCAAACTGTGTCCCTCCTATTTTCTAATTTGTTTGTCATAATCATGACTTAGCATGTATATCTGAAAGAGACACGTTAGTGACAGATTCCTTACCTTAGAATATCCCCAGGCGTCAGGCTGGATCCGGAACGTTTTGCGTAGCAGTACCCCTGCGCGTCGGTAGGCGGCATTGTGCGGCTTTGTGTCCGTCGTCGGCGTCGTGATCGCCGGGATGACGTCGCGGCCAATACTTAGACGCCGCCCATGCGCGCTGGTGTCAGTTCTTTCTTTTTCCGCGCCAGTAAGCGCAGATCCGGATTGAGCAGTGCCCCAGTCATTTTTTGCCTGAATCTTTTTTGAGACTTTTTGTCCCAGTTTTCGAGTCGTTTCGACTCCAACGGTGTCAGTAGGGATGCCCGGCTTCAAGCCATGCGAGGTCTGTAATCGCATGATGTCGATTACGGATCCGCACCGAGAGTGTCTCTTCTGCCTGGGGCGCGGCCACGACCCCACGTCGTGCCGCGAGTGTCGGTCCCTCGCCCCGAAGGCTTTGCGAGAGCGGTCTCGAAAGCTTCTCGAGGCCCGGCACTCGGCTCTGCGCCGCTCAAGGTCCCGGTCCCGGGAGAGGTCGAGGGGCCGGTCGCGGAGCCGTCGTCATTCGTCGGGGTCAAAGTCTTCGTCCTAAGGTAAGGCGAAGCACAAGAGGTCTAAGAAGCATCTAAGACCTCCCCTCGCCGGTCTCGTGACTCGGCGGAGGGTCCTGTTGGTACCGCCCCCGCGGCTCCAGGGGTACCCGAACAGCCGACGCCGGACTACCCGCCTGTACCGGGTCCGACGTCGACTCCGGCCGACATCCAAAACTTCTTGTCGGCCATGGCTCGCATCTTCGGGCCTAAGGGTTACCCCGGTGCGCCTTCGGGCCCCGCGGGCCCCAGTGGGGATCCTCCCTCGGCACCACCGGCGGCTCCGGCCTCGGTGTCTCCAGCGGCTCTGGCCCCAGAGCCGCAGTACCCCCTCGGATCCAGGCCTGGATCCCGGTCGACGCCGGTTGACCTAACTACACCTCCACCGGCGCCGACCACTCCGGTACCATTTTCGGCGCCGTCCGACATCCCGGACGATGCCGTCCCCATGTTCTCCCCGGAACCGGACACAGCACCGGATCGGCGTCGGCCGATTCCGACGCCGATGGGACCTTTCTTCCCTCATGTCCGCCCTCCATGCTTTTCACCTGTATTGGAGGACGAGGAGGACTGGGAGGGGTCGGAAGACCCTCTCACAGCTCAGTGTGAGCCTTATCAGGACTGGGCAGAGGAAATGGGTGATGCCAGTGGCCTAGACACCTCTCCAGACCTTGGCATGCTGTCTCCTCCTTCCAAGGCTACGGAGGAGGGAGCAAGTTATGCAACGGTGTTGCGTAGGGCGGCCGCGGCCTTGCGCCTCGAGCTCCCTACAGTGGCTGTCAGGACTAACCTCCTGACGGAAGTGCTTCAGCCGGCGGCTACCTCTTCGGAGCCACTGCTGCCGTTCAACAACGCACTTTCTGATGTTCTTTTGGGCACCTGGTCCAGACCCACCACAGGGGCTCCTGTGGACAGGAACGTAGCCCGACGCCATCGCCCGGCCCCGGGCAACCCCTTGTTCCTCTCCCAACACCCCACCCCCGAGAGCCTGGTTGTCCAAGCCTCTACCTCTCAGAGCGCCTTCCCTACGGCTCCGCCGGACAGGGAATTAAAAAAACTGGAGCAATTTGGGAAGAAGATGTTTTCTTCCTGCAGTGCTGGCTTGCGGTCCGTGAACACCGCTTGCCTTTTGGGCCGTTATTCCCACTCTCTGTGGGATTCGGTGGCGCAAGTGCTGCCTAAGTGTCCTGAGGAGGTCCAGACACTACTCACCCGTGTTATTGCAGACGGGAGAGACGCGGCGAAGTTCACAATACGATGTGGCCTAGACACCGCTGACTCGCTGGGCAGATCGCTTGCTACGACAGTGGCGCTGCGCCGTCACGCCTGGCTGAGGACCGCTGGCTTCTCGGGCGATGTCCAAAACACCCTTATGGACATGCCCTTCGATGGTATCCGCCTTTTTGGCAATAAGGCAGACAGCGCGCTGGAGCGCTTTAAGGACTCGCGGGCTACGGCCAAGTCCTTGGGCCTCTCCGCCTTGCGCCCTCCACAGCCGTCTGCTTTTCGCTCCTTTCGTGGCCACGGAAGGGGCGCCCAGTCACGTCCATTGCCCAGCCACCGGCCTGCGCAGCAAGCTCCTTCGCGTGGCCGAGGACGTGGCTCCCGCCGAGGCGGGTCGGGTAACCAGCGTGCGGGTCAGGCCACCACCTCCGCCCCGTCCGCGGCCTCCAAGCCCACTTAGTCCATCCTTTCAGGTCCACAGCACGCCAGTGGGGGGCAGGGTCCGCCATCACCTTCCCCACTAGCGTAGCATCACATCGGACAGGTGGGTCTTGGACATTGTCCGAAGGGGCTACTCCCTCCCCTTCGAGACTACCCCCCCAGCCATGCCACCTCAATACCACCGCATGTCGGGGGATCACTTGGTGCTTTTCAGCAGGAAGTTGCGGCCCTCTTGGCCAAGGGGGCCATCAAGCGCGTTCCGACCCCAGAAGTAGGGCGTGGTTGTTATTCCCACTACTTTCTGGTGCCCAAAAAGGACAAGGAGGACATGCGTCCTATCTTGGACCTCCGGAACGTCATTGCTTCCTCCGGAAGGAGAAGTTCAAGATGCTCACCCTAGCTCAGGTCTTGACTGCCCTCGATCCTGGAGACTGGATGGTAGCGTTGGACTTGCAGGACGCATATTTGCACATCCCCGTCCTGCCGGCCCACCGGCGTTGCCTGCGGTTCACGGTAGGCCACGAGCATTTTCAGTTCATCGTGCTCCCCTTTGGCCTTATTAGCGCCCCTCGGGTGTTCACGAAAGTGATTGCGGTGGTCGCAGCTCATCTGCGTCGGCAGGGTTTCCAGTCTTCCTCTACCTCGACCACTGGTTGCTGAAGGCGGGCTCGTCCCAGGCAGTCGTCTCCCACCTCCAGACTACGGCCGGACTCCTGCACTCTCTGGGGTTCTCCATCAACGTGCCGAAGTCGCACCTGATTCCTTCCCCACAGCTCCTTTTCATCGGAGCAGTTCTGGACACAACGCAGTTTCGGGCCTATCCTCCCGAACGGCGAGTCCAGGATATTCAGGCTATAATTCCGATCTTTCAGCCTCTATCCTGGGTTTCGGTACGGATGACCCTGAGGCTGCTGGGCCTCATGGCCTCCTGCATCCTGCTGATCGATCATGCCAGATGGCATATGCGGGCTCTGCAGTGGGACCTGAAGTTCCAGTGGGCACAGCATCAGGGGAACCTGTCCGATTACGTCCAGATCTCGGAGGGAACTGCACGGCAGTTGCAGTGGTGGCTTTCGAACCGGCAATGGGTCATGGGCAGATCCCTCTCCCTTCCCCAGCCAGAGCACACACTTGTGACGGATGCGTCCCTTCTGGGATGGGGCGGTCACATGGGAGAGGCGGAGATCAGAGGCCTCTGGTCTCTGGCGGAGTTCCGGCTCCATATCAACCTTCTGGAGCTCCGGGCGATCCGACTTGCACTGAAGGCATTCCTTCCCTCTGTCAAGGGGAAGGTGGTGCAGGTGTTCACCGACAACACCACCGCCATGTGGTACTGCAACAAACAAGGCGGGGTGGGGTCGTGGACCCTATGTCAGGAGGCTCTGCGTCTCTGGACATGGCTGGAACATCAGGGCATGTCCCTGATGGTTCAACACCTGGCAGGTTCTCTGAACGCCAGGGCGGACGAACCTCAGCCGCAGGTGCATGATGGATCACGAATGGCGTCTTCACTCGGAGGTGGCGCAAGGACTCTTTCTACAGTGGGGAGAGCCTTGGTTAGATCTATTCGCCACCGAAGAGAACGCGCAATGTCATCAGTTCTGCGCGTTGGAATTTCCAAGGCGGCACTCGCTCGGCGACGCTTTTCGTCGCGAGTGGAGTTGCGGTCTGTTGTATGCCTTTCCGCCTATACCACTTCTACCCAGAGTGTTGAAGAAGATTCAGCGCGACCAGGCCCAAGTCATCCTTGTGGCTCCGGACTGGGCTCGAAGAGTTTGGTATCCCGAGCTACTCAGTATGAGCATCGATCCCCTGATCCGTCTGCCTCTTCAGGAGGATCTTCTGTCGCAGCAGCAGGGGACGGTCCTCCACCCGAACCTGTCCAGTCTCCACCTCCTTGCATGGAGATTGAGCGGCGGCAGTTGATTCCTTTCGACTTGCCTCCCGAAGTTTGTGATGTGATTCTGGCACCCAGGCGTCCCTCCACTAAGGTGGTATACGCCTGCAGGTGGAACAAGTTTGTGGCATGGTGCACAGCAAAGGCTGTGAATCCCCTTTCTGCCCCTCTTTCTGAGGTTCTTCTGTTCCTTCTCTCTCTGGCCCAACAGGGTTCTGCCCTGGGTACCACCAAGGGCTATCTTTGTGCCATTTCGGCCTTCCTCAGGCTTCCTGATCAGCCCTCCCTTTTTAAGTCCCCTGTTGTTAACAGGTTTCTAAAAGGCATTACACACCTCTTCCCTCCTGTTCCGTTTGTGATGCCTCAGTGGGACTTGAACTTGGTTCTTACCTTTTTAATGTGCGCTCCCTTTGAGCCTCTACATAACTGTCCTCTTCGTCTACTCACTCTGAAGACAGCCTTTCTGGTGGCTATCACCTCCGCTCGGCGGGTGAGTGAGCTCCAGGCTCTTTCTTGCAAGCCCCCCTTTCTGTCTGTCCATCCAGACAAGGTTGTTCTTCGGACGCGTCCGTCCTTCTTGCCAAAGATGAGAGGCTCCACCGTCTGGACCCAAAACGTGCGATTTCTTTTCACATTGGGCAGACCATCACTTTGCCCACCTTCTTTCCGCCTCCGCATCCTTCTAGAGAGGAAGAGAGGCTCCACCGTCTGGACCCAAAACGTGCGGTTTCATTTTATCTAAACCGCACACAACAGTTCCGGGTGGACGACCAGCTCTTTGTTGGCTACGTGGGCGCCAAAGAAGGTCGGGCGGTACACAAGCGGACCATCTCCCGCTGGGTCGTCTTGTGTATCAAGGCCTGTTATTCTTTGGCTAAGAAGGAGCCCCCTGTTTGGCTGCGTGCCCATTCCACCAGGGCGACAGCCGCCACCACGGCTTTAGGACATGGTGTCCCATTGCAGGACATTTGTCAGGCAGCTACGTGGGCCTTGCTGCACACGTTTACCAAACATTACTGCCTTGACAGCCAAGTCCGGAGAGACGTTTTTTTTGGCCGTTCTGTTCTCCGAGACTTCCTTGTCTGATCTTTGTTCGCAGACCCAGCACCGGGGTTGGTATTGCTAGGGTATCTATTCTAAGGTAAGGAATCTGTCACTAACGTGTCTCTTTCAGATGCACAAGTTACTAACTTGTGTAACGATATATCTGTAAGAGACAGTAGTTAGTGACAGATTCTCTACCGCCCACCCATCCTCCCCGTTCTGCGAACTGATTTCTAGGGTGAAGGACATCCCTTTCAGGGCCCTAGTTTTCAGACACCAGTGTCAGTTTCTTGCATGGCTCTGCGTTTCTGGCGCGGAAAGTCGTGTACAGAACTGACGCCAGCGCGCATGGGCGGCGTCTAAGTATTGGCCGCGACGTCATCCCGGCGATCACGACGACGGACGCGGAGCCGCACGACGCCGCCTACCGACGCGCAGGGGTACTGCTACGCAAAACTTTCCGGATCCAGCCTGACGCCTGGAGATATTCTAAGGTAAGGAATCTGTCACTAACTACTGTCTCTTACAGTTAGTAACTTGTGCATCAGTGTGCTTTTTTCTGGTGCTAATGGAGGACGACATGCCCATATACACTTTCTCTACTCGTCATTTCATCACTTTTAGCTATCCATTGCCATCGTTAGGATACTTGTTAAGTGTTTGATTGAGCACTATGAACTCCAGGTGTAAATTCTTTCCCTCCCATCCACTCCTTGGTGGAGATTTTAAGTACTGCTGTACTACATCCTTGATCTTTTTTCTCTGTGTGCCAGTTGTACGATGCCCTGTTGAAACATGGCTGCCATTTAAATTAAACTTAGCTGGGTAGCAAAGTATCCACTGTTGGGATTTACGCATTTCACAATGACATTACTCTTTACATATTTACAATGGTATTAAATTTCACACACATTTACCTTTTTATGCACCGGGTCTAGGATGCTTGCTCTCTGTATCCTGAACTAAAAAGAAGTGTACTGTGCGGAGAGTCCACTGAGTCCCCAATTGGTTGACAGAGGCAAAAGTAGATCACTCTAATGGTCTATTTGTGGTAGTGTGGGCGAGCAGTTAGGCTTATCAGAGGGTAGTGCTAAGCATTTGTTTTACTCACAGAGGCAATAAATGAGACACACGCTCAATTAATAAATCCAAGACTAATTTAGAAAAATAACAATTTTTTATATATATTTTCGAACCAAAAACTGTATATCTGAAAGAGACACGTTAGTGATAGATTCCTTACCTTAGAATATCCCCAGGCGTCAGGCTGGATCCGGAAAGTTTTGCGTAGCAGTACCCTTGCGCGTCGGTAGGCGGCGTCGTGCGGCTCCGCGTCCGTCGTCGGCGTCGTGATCGCCGGGATGACGTCGCGGGCAGTACTTAGACGCCGCCCCTGCGCGCTGACGTCAGTTCTTCTTTTTCCGCGCCAGCAAGCGCAGATCCGGGAAGAGCAGTGCCCTGGTCAATTTTTGACCATACTTTTTGGTGATTTTTTCACTGTTTTTTCCATCTTTAAGGTGTCGTAGGGATGCCCGGCTTCAAGCGATGCGGCGCCTGTGCGCGGATGATGTCCGTCACCGACCCGCATTGGGAGTGTCTCTTCTGCCTCGGCCGAGGCCACGACACCGAGTCTTGTCCCGAATGCCAGGCCCTCAACCCGAAAGCTTTGCGAGAGCGGTCTCGAAAGCTCCTCGAGGCCCGGCATTCGGCTCCACGGAGGCCCCGGTCGCGTGAGAGGTCCAGGGGTCGCTCGCGGAGTGCACACCGGTCGTCGGCGTCGAAGTCTTCTTCGTCCGGTAAGTCTAAGCACAAGAAGTCCAAGAAGCATCGTCGCTCTCGGACTTCGCCTCGCCGGTCTCGCGACTCGGCTGAGGCCCCTCCCGGCACCGTCCCCGCCCCGCGGCCCCGGACTTGCCTGTGGAGTCGCCCCCGTCATACCCGCCCTTCCCGGGTTCGGGGCGGATCCGGCCAAGGTACAGGAGTTCCTGTCGGCCATGGCCCGCCTCTTCGGGCCTTCAGGCCCCTCCGGTGCGCCTTCGGGCCCCGCGGGCCCTGATGGGGTTGCTCCGGCGTCGCCGGCGGCTCCGGCCCCGGCGTCGCCCGGGCCTCCAGCCTCGATCCCGGCTTCGGCCCCGGCCTCGATCCCGGCTCCACAACACCCATCGACGCCGGTCGACCTCACGACACCTCCGCCGGCGCCGATGTCTCCGGTGCCGTTCTCGACGCCGCCCTGGGCTCCGGGCGGCGTCGTCCCCCAGTTCCTTCCGGCTCCGGACATGGACCCGGAGCGACGTCGCTCGACGCCGGCTCCGGCGCCGATGGGACCTTGGGTCCCAAATGTCCCTCCTCCTCCTTATTTTGAACCAGAGGAGGACCAGGAGGACTGGGAGGGGTCTGATGACCCTCTGACACGCAACTGTCAGTATGATGAGGACTGGACAGAGAGTCTAGGGGAGGCCAGTGGTCTGGATACTTCTCCTGACACTGGCATGCTGTCTCCTCCCGTGGCTACGGAGGAGGGGGCCAATTTTGGTACGGTGTTGCGTAGGGCTGCTGGGGCCTTACGTCTCCAGCTCCCTACTTTGACGGTCAAGCCTAACATCTTGACAGAGGTGCTTCAGCCGGCAGCCTCCTCTGCGGAGACTGTGCTGCCGTTTAACGACGCCCTCACGGACGTTCTTTTGGGCGCCTGGTCCAAGCCCAACACAGGGGCTCCTGTGGATCGGAACGTGTCACGACGCCATCGCCCCGCTCCGGGCGACCCCCTGTTTCTTTCTGTCCACCCCACTCCTGAGAGCTTGGTTGTCCAAGCCTCCGCTTCCCAAACCGCCTTCCCTACCGCTCCTCCGGATAGGGAATCCAAACGCCTGGATCAGTTTGGGAAGAAAGGTTTTTCTTCCTCCAGTGCTGGCTTGCGGTCCGTTAACACCGCTTGTCTTTTGGGCCGATATACCCACTCTCTGTGGGATTCGGTGGCGGATGTTTTGCCCCAGTGCCCTGAGGAGGTCCAGGCACTGCTTTCCCGCGCCATTGCGGAAGGAAGGGATGCGGCCAAATACACTATCCGTTGTGGCCTTGACACCGCCGACTCGCTGGGCAGGTCGATTGCAACGACGGTGGCGCTCCGACGCCACGCCTGGCTGAGAACCACTGGTTTTCAGGGGATGTCCAGAATACTCTCATGGACATGCCCTTTGATGGAGTCGGTCTTTTTGGGTCCAAGGCAGACCATGCGTTGGAGCGCTTTAAGGACTCACGGGCTACTGCCAAGTCCCTGGGCCTTTCTGCTACACGCCCTCCGCTGCCTTCTGCTTTTCGCCCCTATCGTGGCCACGGTAGGGGCGCCCTTCACGTCAGCAGCCCAGCCACCGGCCCGCGCAGCAGGCGTCTTCGCGTGGCCGAGGACGTGGATTCCGCCGTGGCGGATCGGGCAACCAGCGTGCGGGTCAGGCCACCACCTCCAACCCGTCCGCGGCCTCCAAGCCCTCCTAGTCCCTCCTTTCAGGTGCACGGCACGCCAGTAGGGGGCAGGGTCCGCCATCACCTTCCCCACTGGCGCACCATCACCTCGGACAGGTGGGTCTTGGACATTGTCCGAAGGGGCTACTCCCTCCCCTTCGAGACCACCCCCCAGCCATGCCACCTCAATTCCACCGCATGTCAGGGGATCACTTGGTGCTTCTACAGAAGGAAGTCACGGCCCTCTTGACCAAGAGGGCCATCGAGCATGTTCCGACCCCAGAAGTAGGGCGTGGTTGCTACTCCCACTACTTTCTGGTGCCCAAAAAGGACAAGGAGGACATGCGTCCTATCTTGGACCTCCGGAACGTCAATCGCTTCCTCCGGAAGGAGAAGTTCAAGATGCTCACCCTAGCTCAGGTCTTGACTGCCCTCGACCCTGGAGACTGGTTGGTAGCGTTGGACTTGCAGGACGCGTATTTCCACATCCCCGTCCTGCCGGCCCACCGGCGTTACCTTCGGTTCACGGTAGGCCCCGAGCATTTTCAGTTCACCGTGCTCCCCTTTGGCCTTACCAGTGCCCCTCGGGTGTTCACGAAAGTGATGGCGGTGGTCGCAGCTCATCTGCGCCGGGCAGGGGTTTCAGTCTTCCCCTACCTCGACGACTGGCTGCTGAAGGCGGGCTCGTCCCAGGCAGTCGTCTCCCACCTCCAGACTACGGCCGAACTCCTGCACTCGCTGGGGTTCTCCATCAATGTGCCGAAGTCGCATCTAATTCCTTCTCCACAGCTCCTTTTCATCGGAGCAGTTCTGGACACGACGCAGTTTCGGGCCTATCCTCCCGAACGGCGAGTCCGGGATATTCAGGCTATGATTCCGATCTTTCGGCCTTTATCCTGGGTTTCGGTACGGATGACCCTGAGGCTGCTGGGCCTCATGGCCTCCTGCATCCTGCTGGTCAATCATGCCAGATGGCATATGCGGGCTCTGCAGTGGGACCTGAAGTTCCAGTGGGCGCAGCACCAGGGCAACCTGTCCGATCACGTCCAGATCTCGGAGGGGACTGCAAAACAGTTGCAGTGGTGGCTCTCGAACCGGCAATGGGTCATGGGCAGATCCCTCTCCCTTCCCCAGCCAGAGCATACAGTTGTGACGGACGCGTCCCTTCTGGGATGGGGCGGTCACATGGGAGAGGCGGAGATCAGAGGCCTCTGGTCTCCGGCGGAGTCCCGGCTCCATATCAACCTTCTGGAGCTCCGGGCGATCCGGCTTGCACTCAAGGCATTCCTTCCCTCTGTCAAAGGGAAGGTAGTGCAGGTGTTCACAGACAACACCACCGCCATGTGGTACTGCAACAAACAGGGCGGGGTGGGGTCTTGGACCCTTTGTCAGGAGGCTCTGCGCCTCTGGACATGGCTGGAACATCAGGGCATGTTCCTGATGGTTCAACACCTGGCAGGTTCTCTGAACGCCAGGGCGGACGAACCTCAGCCGCAGGTGCATGATGGATCACGAATGGCGTCTTCACTCGGAAGTGGCGCAAGGACTCTTTCTACAGTGGGGAGAGCCTTGGTTAGATCTATTCGCCACCCGAAGAGAACGCGCAATGTCATCAGTTCTGCGCGTTGGAATTTCCAAGGCGGCACTCGCTCGGCGACGCTTTTCGTCGCGAGTGGAGTTGCGGTCTGTTGTACGCCTTTCCGCCTATACCACTTCTACCCAGAGTGTTGAAGAAGATTCGGCACGACCGGGCCCAAGTCATTCTTGTGGCTCCGGACTGGGCTCGAAGAGTTTGGTATCCCGAGCTACTCAATATGAGCATAGATCCCCCGATCCGTCTGCCTCTTCGGGAGGATCTTCTGTCGCAGCAGCAGGGGACGGTCCTCCACCCGAACCTGTCCAGTCTACACCTGCTTGCGTGGAGATTGAGCGGCGGCAGTTGATTCCTTTCGACTTGCCTCCCGAAGTTTGTGATGTGATTCTGGCAGCCAGGCGTCCCTCCACTAAGGTGGTATACGCCTGCAGGTGGAACAAATTTGTGGCATGGTGCACAGCAAAGGCTGTGGATCCCCTTTCTGCCCCCTCTTTCTGAGGTCCTTCTGTTCCTTCTCTCTCTGGCCCAACAGGGTTCTGCCCTGGGTACCATCAAGGGTTATCTTTGTGCTATCTCGGCCTTCCTCAGGCTCCCTGATCAGCCCTCCCTTTTCAAGTCCCCTGTTGTTAACAGGTTCTTAAAAGGCATTACTCACCTCTTCCCTCCTGTTCCGTTTGTAATGCCTCAGTGGGACTTGAACTTGGTTCTTACCTTTTAATGTGCGCTCCCTTTGAGCCTCTGCATAACTGTCCTCTTCGTCTTCTGACTCTAAAGGCAGCCTTTCTGGTGGCCATCACCTCCGCTCGGCGGGTGAGTGAGCTCCAGGCTCTTTCTTGCAAACCTCCCTTTCTGTCTGTTCATCCAGACAAGGTTGTTCTTCGGACGCGTCCGTCCTTCTTGCCAAAGGTGGTTACTGCTTTCCACATTGGGCAGACCATCACTTTGCCCACCTTCTTTCCGCCTCCGCATCCTTCCAGAGAGGAAGAGAGGCTCCACCGTCTGGACTCCAAAACGTGCGCTCTCCTTCTATATCGACCGCACGAAACACTTCCGGGTGGATGACCAGCTCTTTGTTGGCTACGTGGGCGCCAAAAAGGTCGGGCGGTGCACAAGAGGACCATCTCCCGCTGGGTTACCTTGTGCATCAAGACCTGCTATTCTTTGGCTAAGAAGGAGCCTCCTGTTGGGCTGCGTGCCCATTCCACCAGGGCAACGGCTGCTACCACGGCCTTGGGCCGCGGTGTTCCGCTGCCGGTTATCTGTCAGGCAGCTACGTGGGCCTCGCTGCACACGTTTACTAAGCATTACTGCCTTGACAGTCAGGTCCGGAGGGACGGCTTCTTTGGCCGTTCTGTCCTCCAGGACTTCCTTGTCTGATCTTTGTTCGCAGACCCACCACCGGGGTTGGTATTGCTGGGGTATCTATTCTAAGGTAAGGAATCTATCACTAACGTGTCTCTTTCAGATGCACAAGTTACTAACTTGTGTAACGATATATCTGTAAGAGACAGTAGTTAGTGATAGATTCCTTACCGCCCCACCCATCCTCCCCGTTCTGCGAACTGATTTCTAGGGTTAAGGACATCCCTTTCAGGGCCCTAGTATTTTTCAGACACCTGTGTCAGCTTCTTGCATGGCTCTGCGTTCCTGGCGCGGAAAGTCGTGTACAGAACTGACGTCAGCGCGCAGGGGCGGCGTCTAGTACTGCCCGCGACGTCATCCCGGCGATCACGACGCCGACGACGGACGCGGAGCCGCACGACGCCGCCTACCGACGCTGCAAGGGTACTGCTACGCAAAACTTTCCGGATCCAGCCTGACGCCTGGGGATATTCTAAGGTAAGGAATCTATCACTAACTACTGTCTCTTACAGATATATCGTTACACAAGTTAGTAACTTGTGCTTCTAATGAATTTTGAAAAATAAGCAAATAGTTCAAAATCGTGCGTAATTACGCACCATACAGCCCTATGGGAGCAAAAAGCAGGTAGGTAAAGCACACAGCATAGTTTTAGGGGTTCACCTTCTGGGTTTAGAGTAGTAGGAAGCCAAGGTTCAGTGTTCTACCAACAAGTAGTCAGGTGTGTCCCAAATTCCGCCGGGAGTTCCTGGAGTTGGTAGCTGATGCGATACGAGGCAGGGGGCCCCTCTACAAACAGAGACTGCCCAAGGGGACTTGCAAGCAAGTCTAAGAGCTCCCAGACGGGGGCTGGGGTTGCAAGGGCCTTAGGGACAAGGGAGCACAGTTGGTTCGTCATCACCCAGGCTGGGTGCAGAGCAGGTAGGTTGGCAAGCCCTGGTACATAAAGGTGCTCCTCGCGGTCAGGGGCTGACAGCTGGCAGGGGTGAATTCAGGACTGCTGGGCCACTCTCGAAGTGGGTCTCAGGGGTCTTGATGTCCCTCTGCGGCTGCTGGGCTCTGGTACAGTTCGAGTCCCAACTGGACTCTTCGATGTCGGTCTTGGTTGAAGGGCGTCCGGTACCCTGGGGATTGGTACTGCTCCGGTCGGTCCTGGTGCCTCCACACTTGGGGGGAGGAGCCTGGTTTGGAGACCGATCTGACCATCCATAGCACGAGTACCTCTTCCTGGTCAGTTGCTGCTCCGGTCGGGAAGCTGTAAGTCGGTGGTCCGGACGGTTTCGGTGCCTTCGGTGTGCAGGGGAGTAGCTCCTCTACTCCGAGGGAGTTCTTGGGCAGTTGGCAAAGCTGGTAGTCCTCTGGGGTTCTTAGAGGCCACACAGCAATAGGACAAGACTGTTCACCTCGATTGGAGAGTCTTGAAACAGCAGGCAGGGATTCGCACCAATACTCTGCGGCAGGCACTCAGTTCTCAGGTTCAGCAGCTCTTCTTTGTCCTCTTCATCTTTAGGTCCATTGAATCTAAAGTTCTGGGTTGAGGGGTGCCACCTAAATACTCAAATCTGATAGAGACTTCTAGCTGCAGATTCCTTACCTTTGAATTTCCCAGGTGTCAGACTGGATCTGGAAACCTTTGCTGAGCAATACCCCTTACGCGCGACGTCAGGTGATTCCATTCGGCTCTGCCTGACGGCGTCGGTGTCGCTAGTGTCGGTTATGATGTCGGGGTGCCCATATAGGCGCCACCCAGGCGCGTGGACGTCAGTTCTTTTCTTTCCGTGCCAATTAAGCGCAAATCCGGGAAGAGCTACCCCTCTCTCTTTTTGGCAGGCTTTTTCTCGACTGTTGTCGAAATTTGGGATTTTTCTGACTTCGTGTGCAAGGGATGTCTTCGAGGAAGACCGGTTTCAAGCTGTGCGGGACATGTTCCCGCATGATGTCAGTCACTGATCCCCACAGCGTATGTCTTTGGTGTGTCGAGCGTGACCACAATACGAAGTCGTGTTCGGACTGTCGGGCGATGGCTCTGAAGACCTTGAGGGAGTGGGCAATGAAGTTACTCGCGGCCTGGCAGTCAACACCGTCCAGCAAGACTCTGAGGAGGTCACGGTCCCTGTCGAAGAAGAGGAGGTCGCGGGACCGCTCCCGGAGTCCTAAGTTCTCTTCTTCCCATTCGAGGTCCTCGGGACACTCGGGGGAAGAGGCATAAGAAGACGTCCAAGCGGACTTCGTCTTCACCTCAACTGGCGTCGTCGAGAGAGGTAAGGAGCACTGACGCTCTAGGCACAGTTCCGCAGAGCCGGGGCCAGAGTCGACTTCGCACCTCCCCCTCTTTCCGGGAGCCTGAGCGACTCCCGCTCAGATAAGAGAGTTTCACGAGGCCATGCGCCGCGTATTTGAGCGGAATGACCCCGCTGGTAAGCCTTCGAAGTCTGCGCGGTCGGATGGGGCTCCATCGGGTTCGACGTTGTCGGCTCTGGCCACGACACCGGTGGGACCTCAGGGATCCGATCCGGTTCGACGCCGGTCGTGCCACCGCAACCTTCCCCAGTGTCGGACCCGAAGTCAGTGCCTGCGACTTCACCGATGCACGGCAGTGGCGGAAACCCCATTCTCATCCCCGACGACACGGAGCCGGAACGACGCCGATCGACACCAATTCCGACATCGACAGAACCCAGAGGTTCTATGTTGTTGCATGAGCACTTTCAGGATGTGCAAGGCTCAGGAGAGTATTGGGAGGGGTCTGGGGACCCTCTTGAAACCCAGGAAGTCTCTGAGGAGAATTTGGACTGGTATGGGTAACTTGGGGAGGCCAGTGGACTGGATACTTCTACGGATACTGGCATGCTCTCTTCGCCAACAGTGGCTACGGAGGAGGGGGCATCCTATGCCATGGTGGTTAAGAGGGCAGCTGAGGTCCTTGGACTGGAGCTGCCCTCGGAGCAAGTCAGGACTAATCTCCTGACTGAGGTGCTTCAACCTGGGGCTTCCACTTCCGAACAATTGTTGCCCTTTTATGAGGCACTTACGGGCGTCCTTCTAGGAACATGGTCTAAACCTAGCACATGGGCTCCTGTGAATAGGACGATTGCGCGCTGCCATCGCCCAGCAAAGGGCGACCCAAAGTTCCTCAGCCAACACCCCACCCCAGAGAGTTTGGTGGTGCAGGCCTCTACTTCCCTAGGCGCATTCCCTTCCGCCCCTCTGGACAGGGAATCCAAGAGGCTGGATTCATTTGGAAAGAGCTTTTGTTCATCCAGTCTGGCATTGCGGTCGGGGAATACTGCATGCTTATTGGCCCGTTTCTCCCATTCCCTTTGGGAGACGGTTGCGCAAATGCTGCCACAGGTCCCGGAGGAGGCCCGGGCTGTGCTCTCCCAAGCTGTCAAGGATGGGAGAGATGCAGCAAAATTCCCCATATGGTGTGGCCTAGATACGACCAATTCCCTGGGTAGATCGATTTCAACGACGGTGGCCTTGAGGTGCCGCGCCTGGCTTCATACAACTGGCTTTTCGGGCAATGTCCAAGCCAATTTGATGGACATGCCCTGTGATGGAACCCACCTTTTTGGGGTAAAGGCAGACTCTGCCCTGGTCAGGTTCAAGGACTCTCGAGCTACGGTCAGATCCTTGGGCCTCTCCTCCACTCCTCGTGGCCAGTCTTCCTTTCGCCCCTTTCGTGGCGACAGAAGGGGTTTACAGCCACGTCAGCCCCATCCCAGCCACCGTCCCGCACAGACTGCCCAAGCCGTGCGAGGACGCGGTGCATTACGAGCTTGGAATGAAGGTCAAAAGTCGTCAACCACACTGCCCCCAGCAGCCGCAGCCTCCAAGCACTCCTAGGCTGATTCTGCAGGACCACACTACTCCAGTTGGTGGGAGAATTCGTCATCATCTCCACCACTGGACATATATAACATCGGACAAGTGGGTCTTGCAGATAGTCCAGGAGGGCTATTCTCTGCCTTTTCTTTCTTTTCCTCCTCCTATTCTGCCAAATCAGGAACGGCTGATGAAGGATCATTTGAAGTTGCTCTAAGAGGAAGTTACGGCTCTCTTGGCCAAAGGAGCTATAGAAAGGGTCCCGATTTCAGAAGTAGGCAGTGGCTGTTATTCCCGCTACTTTCTGATTCCGAAGAAGAACAAAGGGGCTACGGCCCATTTTAGATCTTCGGACCGTGAATCTCTTCCTCGAAAAAGGAGAAATTCAAAATGCTCACTCTGGCTCAGGTCTTGTCTGCCCTAGACTAGGAAGACTGGACGGTAGCGTTGGACCTGCAGGATGCGTATTTTCACATTCCCATCCTGCCAGGCCACATGCGTTACCTGCGGTTCAAGGTAAGCCACGAGCACTTTCAGTTTACCGTGCTCCCCTTCGGCCTTACCAGTGCCCCTCGGGTGTTCACCAAGGTGATGGCGGTGGTGGCAGCTCATCTGTGCAGGTTAGGGGTGTCAGTCTTCTGCCTACCTCGACGACTGGCTGTTAAAGGCATCCTCGCCCCGGGCAGTCGTCTCCCACCTTCAGACTACGGAGAACCTTCTGCATTCGCTGGGGTTCTCTATAAACGTGCCGAAGTCACACCTGATTCCTTCTCAAATGCTCCCTTTCATCGGAGCTGTTCTGGACACATTGTGGTTTCGGGCTTATCCTCCCGAACAGCGAGTCCAGGATATTCAGGCTATGATTCCGATATTTCAGCCTCTATTCTGGATTCCGGTGATACTGACTCTGAGGCTGTTGGGCCTCACGGCCTCCTGCATCCTGTTGGTAAGACACACCAGATGGCGTATGTGGGCTCTGCAGTGGGACTTGAAGTTCCAATGAGTACGGCATCAGGGAAATCTCACCGACACGGTTCAGATCTCAGAAGGACTGCGAGAGATCTGCATTGGTGTTTCACGAACAGCGATTGGGTAACAGCAGACCCCTTTCCCTTCCCCAACCAGATCTCACAGTCGTGACAGATGCGTCACTTCTGAGATGGGGCAGCCATCTGGGAGAAGTGAAGATCAGGGGACACTGGTCTCTGGCGGAGACGGGGCTCCACATAAATTTATTGGAGCTCCGAGCGATTCGGTTGGCATTGAAAGCATTAGTTAGTGCAGGTGTTCACAGACAACACCACTGCCATTTGGTACTGCAACAAGCAGGGCGGGGTTGGGTCGTGGACCCTTTGTCGAGAGGCTTTTAGTCTCTGGACATGGCTGGAACAGCAGGGCATAACCCTGTTGGTTCAACACCTGGCAGGTTCTCTGAACGCCAGGGCGGATGAACTCAGCTGTCTATGCCTAGGGGATCACGAGTGGTGTCTCTAGTCAGAGGTCTCTTTCAGCAGTGGGGAGAACCTTGGTTAGAGTTGTTCGCCTCCGAAGAGGCCTCGCAGTGTCAGTGGTACTGCGCGCTGGAGTTTCCAAGGCGATTATCGCTAGGCGATGCTTTTCGACGCATGTGGAGCACAGGCCTGTTGTTCTCCTTTCCGCCCATACCAGTCCTGCCCAGGGTTCTGAAGAAGATCAGGAGCGACCGGGCCCAAGTTATTCTTGTGGCTCCGGACTGGGTAAGGAGAGTCTGGTATACAGAGCTTCTGAAAATGAGTATTGATCCTCCGATCAGGCTGCCCTTTCGGAAGGATCTTCTGTCGCAGCAGCAGGGGAGGGTTCTCTACCCGAACCTTTCAACTCTGTGCCTCCATGCGTGGAGATTGAGCGGCAACAGTTGATAACGTTTGACCTTCCTCCCGAAGTCTGTAACGTTATGCCCGGCGGCCAGGCAGCCCTCCACTAAGAAGCTATATGCCTGCCATTGCAGAAATTTGTAGTATACTGCACAGAAAGGTCCATTGACCCTCTTTCTGCTTCTCTTTCTACTGTCCTTTTATTCATTCTAACCCTTGCCCAGCAGGGCTCTGCTTTGGGAACTCTCAAGGGGTATCTTTCTGCTCTGTCTGCTTTTTTGCGGCTGCCAGACCAGCCATCTCTCTTCAAGTCTCTGATTGTAAATAGATTTCTAAAAGGGCTGGCTCACTTATTTCGACCCACGCCCTTTGTTATGCCACAGTGGGACCTTTATTTGGTCCTTACCTATTTGATGTGTGCTCCCTTTGAGCCTGTGCACAATTGTCCCCTCCGGCTGTTGACCATCAAAACAGCTTTCTTAGTGGCGATTACATCTGCCCGGAGGGTGAGTGAGTTGCAGGCATTATCTTGCTCGCCTCCTTATCGTATGTCCGTTCCGGACAAGGTGGTGCTTCGCACCAAAGCATCCTTTTTGCCAAAGGTTGTGACCCCATTCCATCTGTGTCAATCCATCACTTTGCCCACCTTCTTTGCTTCTCCGCATCTCTCTAAGGAAGAGGAGCGTCTCCACCGACTGGACTGAAAAAGAGCGTTGTCGTTCTACCTTGACCGCACAAAAGAGTTCCGGGTGGATGACCAACTCTTTGTGGGGTACGTGGGAGCAAAGAAGGGCAGTGCAGAAAAGGACCATCTCTCGCTGGGTCCTTCTCTGCATCAAAATCTGTTATGTCTTGGCAAAGACGCAGCCCCCTGAGGGATTAAGGGCCCATTCCACCAGGGGAAAGGCTGCGACTATGGCCTTGGCTCGAAGGGTCCCAGTCCAAGACATCTGTCAGGCAGCTACGTGGGCTTCTTTGCACGTGTTAGTAAAACATTTCTGCCTTGATGGTCATGTACGCAGGGATGGACATTTTGCCCGTTCAGTCCTGCAAGACTTCTTAGTTTAGGATGTGAGTCCGCAACCCACCGCTGGGATGGTATGGCTCGGGTATCTAATTCTGAGGTAAGGAATCTGCAGCTAGAAGTCTCTATCAGATGAACAAGTTACCTTCGGTAACACATTATCTGGTAGAGACTATCTAGCTGCAGATTCCTTACAGCCCCACCCATGCCTCCCCGCTTTGCTGACTGATATTATAGGACTAGTATGTTGTTCCCCCTCTTTCAAGGCCCTAGTTTTGCACACGACGATGTCAGTTACTTCATGGCTCTGCGCTTCTGGCGTGGAAAAAACGAAAAGTACTGACGTCCGCCCGCCTGGGTGGCGCCTATATAGGCACCACAACGTCATAACTGACACTAATGACGCCGACATCACGCGGAGCTGAATGGAGCCACCCGACGTTGTGCGCAAGGGGTATTGCTCAGCAAAAGTTTCCGGATCCAGCCTGACACCTGGGAAATTCAAAGGTAAGGAATCTGTAGCTAGATAGAGTCTCTACCAGATAATGCGTTATCGAAGGTAAGTAACTTGTTCTTTAGGGGTGTTAAGGGGAGTAGCAGGTAGTAGCCAATGGGCTACCTACCTTTAGAATGACTACACCCTCTATATGACATCTTCCTGTGGAAAGCGGGCTTAACCCTGACCCTAATAGGCTAATTCTCTCTAACACAAGTTGGAGGATTTTGAAAATTGGGGTCCACATCAGCTTCCCCACCTTAGGGGTGGTGCTGGCTAGGTGTGGGCACACCTCCTAATCTAACTAATTTTCCCGCCAAAGGTGGTGACAGGAAAGGGGAGTTGGCATCCTCCACTAGCTGGAGAGGCCTGGTTTGCATTTCAAAGGCGGTATTGCCTTTAAAGCTTCCTGACTTGGAAGGCAATTCTGCTTTGATGAGGTGTGAACACTTCCGCCCAGAGCAGGCTTTGTTCCTGGTCTTTGAGAGCGAAGGCTCTCACCCCAGGAGGCCAGAAACATGTCTAGTAGTGGCAGGCTGGCTGAGATCAGTCAGTAACCCCACAAGTAGTCGGTAGTTTTTCAGGGTGCCCTCTGTGTGCATTTATTAATAAATCTTTCACTGGCATCAGTGCAGGTTAATTAAGACGAGATGTTTAGTACCAAACATCGTGGGGTACAGTGAAGCCATCATGACGCTGGGGAAGTCGTAATGATGAGTGTCCACCCCACGTACTCGTTATGGCTTCCCTGTTCACTTACGAAGTCTAAGATTGGACTTAGACATTGCAGGGTCATATCTGTTCTGGCAGATATGTCCACACATGCGATATAGTGCACCCTGCCTTCAGGCTGTAAGGACTGAGTGGCTAACCTATGTCTCATGCAGTTCCTGTAGGCATGGCACACGGGTGTGTGCCACGTGGACTCTTCAGTTTTATCTGCACCCAGACACGTAGCCTGCAATGGCAGTTTCCATAATCTGAGTGAGGGCTCCCTGGGTGGCACAATTCATGCTGCAGCCCTAGGGGACCCTCTTCAGTCCCCATGTCGTTGGTACCAGAGGTACCACTTACTAGGGACTTACAAGAGGCCTAAAGGGTTTGCCAGTTGTGGGCAGTTGTATAGTTTAGGGAAAGAACACCTGCACTGGGGACCTGGTTAACAGGAACCCAGCACACTTTCAAAGTTGCACCAGAAACCAGGCAAAAAGAGGAGGGTACTGCAACAAAAAAACTTTCTTACACAGGGAGATAAAGTAATTTGCCTCAAACCACATGATTTGAATTCAAGTGTCGGACGGAAAAGCGATTAAAACCCAGATCCACAGGCTCTATAGTTGGCAGCTTTGGTCTCTAGACCACATCTCCTCCCTGTTATGCTTTCAGTCATATCTGAAAGAGACACGTTAGTGACAGATTCCTTACCTTAGAATTCCTTACCTTAGAATATCCCCAGGCGTCAGGCTGGATCCGTAAAGTTTTTGCGTAGCAGTACCCTTGCGCGTCGGTAGGCGGCGTCGTGCGGCTCCGCGTCCGTCGTCGGCGTCGTGATCGCCGGGATGACGTCGCGGGCAGTACTTAGACGCCGCCCCTGCGCGCTGACGTCAGTTCTTCTTTTTCCGCGCCAGTAAGCGCAGATCCGGGAAGAGCAGTGCCCTAGTCATTTTTACTATATTTTTGGTGAGTTTTCACAGTTTTTTCTCACGAGTCTATCAACTCCGAAGGTGTCGGTAGGGATGCCCGGCTTCAAGCCCTGCGACGTCTGTGGTCGTATGATGTCGATCACAGACCCGCATTTAGAGTGTCTCTACTGTCTCGGCCACGACACGAAGTCGTGCCCCGACTGCCGGGCCTTGCACCCGAAGGCTTTGCGAGAGCGGTCTCGAAAGCTCCTCGAGGTCCGACAGTCGGCTCCGCGCCACACCAAGCCCCGGTCACGTGAGAGGTCGAGGGGCCGGTCGCGAGTCCTCATCGGTCGTCAGGGTCCAAGTCTTCGCACTCCTCCGGTAAGTCGAAGCATAAAAAGTCTAAGAAGCGTCATCGCTCCACGACTTCGCTCGCCGGTCTCGCGACTCGGCTAAGGCTCCTGTCGGCACCGTCCCCGCGGCTCCGGGAGTGCCTGTGGAGCTGCCCCCGCATTACCCGTCCTTCCCGGGTTCGGGGGCGACTCCGGCCGAGATACAGGAATTCCTGTTGGCCATGGCCCGCCTCTTCGGGCCTCAAGGTCCCCCCGGTGCGCCTTCGGGCCCCGCGGGCCCTGATGGGGTTTCCCCGGCGCCGCCGACGACTCCGGTCCCGGCGCCGCCTGTCACACCAGCCTCGGTCCCGGCCCCGGCCTCGATCCCGGCACCGGTGCTGCCGCAACCCCCATCGACGCCGGTTGACCTAACTACACCTCCGCCGGCGCTGATGTCTCCGGCTCCGTTTCCGAAGCCGCCCGGGGCTCCGGGCGGCATCGTTCCCCGGTTCTCTCCGGATCCGGACACGGCGCCGGACCAGCGTCGCTCGACGCCGGCTCCGACGCCGTTGAGACCTTGGGTCCCGCGTGTCCCTTCTTCTCCTTATTTTGAACCTGAGGAGGACGAAGAGGACTGGGAGGGGTCGGAGGACCCTCTCACACGGCAGTGTGAGTACGAACAGGACTGGGCTGAGGAACTTGGGGATGCCAGTGGGCTGGACACCTCCCCTGACCCTGGCATGCTGTCTCCTCCTTCCGTGGCAACGGAGGAGGGAGCAAACTTTGCAACGGTGTTGCGTAGAGCAGCTGGGGCCTTACACCTCCAATTGCCTACAGTGGCCGTCAGGACTAACCTCCTGACGGAAGTGCTTCAGCCGGCGGCTACCTCCTCGGAGCCACTGCTGCCGTTTAATGACGCACTTTCTGTCGTTCTTTTGGGCACCTGGTCCAAGCCCGCCACAAAGGCTCCTGTGGATAGGAACGTGGCCCGACGCCATCGCCCCGCTCCGGGCGACCCCCTGTTCCTCTCCCAACACCCCACTCCTGAGAGCTTGGTTGTCCAAGCCTCTGCTTCCCAAACCGCCTTCCCTACCGCTCCTCCGGATAGGGAATCCAAACGCCTGGATCAATTTGGGAAGAAGGTCTTTTCTTCCTCCAGTGCTGGCTTGCGGTCTGTCAACACCGCTTGCCTTTTGGGCCGATATTCCCACTCTCTGTGGGACTCGGTGGCGCAAGCTTTGCCCCAGTGTCCTGAGGAGGTCCAGACACTGCTTTCCCGCGCCATTGCGGAAGGAAGAGATGCGGCTAAATTTACCATTAGATGTGGCCTTGATACCGCCGACTCGCTGGGTAGATCAATTGCAACAACAGTGGCGCTGCGCCGTCACGCCTGGCTGAGAACCACTGGTTTCTCGGGTGATGTCCAGAACACTCTTATGGACATGCCCTTTGATGGGGTCGGTCTTTTTGGGAACAAGGCAGACCATGCGCTGGAGCGTTTTAAGGACTCACGGGCTACGGCCAAGTCCCTGGGCCTTTCTGCTGTACGCCCTCCGCAGCCATCTGCTTTTCGCCCCTTTCGTGGCCACGGAAGGGGCGCCCAGTCACGTCCGCTGCCCAGCCACCGGCCTGCGCAGCAAGCGTCTTCGCGTGGCCGAGGACGTGGCTCCCGCCGTGGCGGGTCAGGCAACCAGCGTGCGGGTCAGGCCACCAACCCCGCCCCGTCCGCGGCCTCCAAGCCCTCCTAGTCCTTCCTTTCAGGTGCACAGCACGCCAGTAGGGGGCAGGGTCCGCCATCACCTTCACCACTGGCGTGCCATCACCTCGGACAGGTGGGTCTTGGACATTGTCCGAAGGGGCTACTCCCTCCCCTTCGAGACCACCCCCCAGCCATGCCACCTCAATTCCACCGCATGTCAGGGGATCACTTGGTGCTTCTTCAGAAGGAAGTTGCGGCCCTCTTGGCCAAGAGGGCCATCGAGCGCGTTCCGACCCCAGAAGTAGGGCGTGGTTGCTACTCCCACTACTTTCTGGTGCCCAAAAAGGACAAGGAGGGCATGCGTCCTATCTTGGACCTCCGGAACGTCAATCGCTTCCTCCCGGAAGGAGAAGTTCAAGATGCTCACCTTAGCTCAGGTCTTGACTGCCCTAGACCCTGGAGACTGGATGGTAGCGTTGGACTTGCAGGACGCTTATTTCCACATCCCCGTCCTGCCGGCGTTACCTGCGGTTCATGGTGGGCCTCGAGCATTTTCAATTCACCGTGCTCCCCTTTGGCCTCACAAGTGCCCCTCGGGTGTTCACGAAAGTGATGGCGGTGGTCGCAGCTCATCTGCGCCGGGCAGGGGTTCCAGTCTTCCCCTACCTCGACGACTGGCTGCTGAAGGCGGGCTCGTCCCAGGCAGTCGTCTCCCACCTCCAGACTACGGCCGAACTCCTGCACTCGCTGGGGTTCTCCATCAATGTGCCGAAGTCGCACCTGATTCCTTCTCCACAGATCCTTTTCATCGGAGCAGTTCTGGACACGACGCAGTTTCGGGCCTATCCTCCCGAACGGCGAGTCCGGGATATTCAGGCTATGATTCCGATCTTTCAGCCTCTATCCTGGGTTTCGGTACGGATGACCCTGAGGCTGCTGGGCCTCATGGCCTCCTGCATCCTGCTGGTCAATCATGCCAGATGGCATATGCGGGCTCTGCAGTGGGACCTGAAGTTCCAGTGGGCGCAGCACCAGGGCAACCTGTCCGATCACGTCCAGATCTCGGAGGGGACTGCAAAACAGTTGCAGTGGTGGCTCTCGAACCGGCAATGGGTCATGGGCAGATCCCTCTCCCTTCCCCAGCCAGAGCACACAGTCGTGACGGACGCGTCCCTTCTGGGATGGGGCGGTCACATGGGAGAGGCGGAGATCAGAGGCCTCTGGTCTCCGGCGGAGTCCCGGCTCCATATCAACGTTCTGGAGCTCCGGGCGATCCGACTTGCACTCAAGGCATTCCTTCCCTCTGTCAAAGGGAAGGTAGTGCAGGTGTTCACAGACAACACCACCGCCATGTGGTACTGCAACAAACAAGGCGGGGTGGGGTCGTGGACCCTATGTCAGGAGGCTCTGCGCCTCTGGACATGGCTGGAACATCAGGGCATATTCCTGATGGTTCAACACCTGGCAGGTTCCCTGAACGCCAGGGCGGACGAACTCAGCCGCAGGTGCATGATGGATCACGAATGGTGTCTTCACTCGGAAGTGGCGCAAGGACTCTTTCTACAGTGGGGAGAGCCTTGGTTAGATCTATTCGCCACCGAAGAGAACGCGCAATGTCATCAGTTCTGCGCGTTGGAATTTCCAAGGCGGCACTCGCTCGGCGACGCTTTTCATCGCGAGTGGAGTTGCGGTCTGTTGTACGCTTTTCCGCCTATACCACTTCTACCCAAAGTGTTGAAGAAGATTTGGCGCGACCGGGCCCAAGTCATCCTTGTGGCTCCGGACTGGGCTCGAAGAGTTTGGTATCCCGAGCTACTCAGTATGAGCGTCGATCCCCCGATCCGCCTGCCTCTTCGGGAGGATCTTCTGTCGCAGCAGCAGGGGACGGTCCTCCACCCGAACCTTTCCAGTCTCCACCTGCTTGCGTGGAGATTGAGCCGCGGCAGTTGATTCCTTTCGACTTGCCTCCCGAAGTTTGTGATGTGATTTTGGCAGCCAGGCGTCTCTCCACTAAGGTGGTATACGCCTGCAGGTGGAACAAGTTTGTGGCATGGTGCACAGCAAAGGCTGTGAATCCCCTCTCTGCCCCTCTTTCTGAGGTTCTTCTGTTCCTTCTTTCTCTGGCCCAACAGGGTTCTGCCCTGGGTACCATCAAGGGCTATCTTTGTGCAATCTTTGTGCAATATCGGCCTTCCTCAGGCTCCCTGATCAGCCCTCTCTTTTTAAGTCCCCTGTTGTTAACAGGTTTCTTCTCTCCTGTTCCGTTTGTCATGCCTCCGTGGGACTTAAACTTGGTTCTTACCTTTTTAATGTGCGCTCCCTTTGAGCCTCTACATAACTGTCCTCTTCGTCTTCTTACTTTGAAGACAGCCTTTCTGGTGGCCAACACCTCCGCTCGGCGGGTGAGTGATCTCCAGGCTCTATCATGCAAACCTCCCTTTCTGTCTGTCCATCCAGACAAGGTTGTTCTTAGGACGCGTCCGTCCTTCTTGCCAAAGATGGTTACTGCCTTCCACATTGGGCAGACCATCACTTTGCCCACCTTCTTTCCGCCTCCGCATCCTTCAGAGAGGAAGAGAGGCTCCACCGTCTGGACCCAAAACGTGCGCTTTCCTTTTATATCAACCGCACACAACACTTCCGGGTGGATGACCAGCTCTTTGTTGGCTACGTGGGCGCCAAAAAAGGTCGGGCGGTGCACAAGAGAACCATCTCCCGCTGGGTCACCTTGTGTATCAAAGCCTGCTATTCTTTGGCTAAGAAGGAGCCTCCTGTTGGGCTGCGGGCCCATTCCACCAGGGCAACGGCTGCTACCACGGCTTTAGGCCGCGGTGTTCCGCTGCAAGATGTATGTCAGGCAGCTACGTGGGCCTCGCTGCACACGTTTACCAAGCATTACTGCCTTGACAGCCAAGTCCGGAGGGACAGCTTCTTTGGCCGTTCTGTTCTCCGAGACTTCCTTGTCTGATCTTTGTTCGCAGACCCACCACCGGGGTTGGTATTGCTGGGGTATCTATTCTAAGGTAAGGAATCTGTCACGTGTCTCTTTCAGATGCACAAGTTACTAACTTGTGTAACGATATCTCTGTAAGAGACAGTAGTTAGTGACAGATTCCTTACCGCCTCCACCCATCCTCCCCGTTCTGCGAACTGATTTCTAGGGTTAAGGACATCCCTTTCAGGGCCCTAGTATTTTTCAGACACCTATGTCAGCTTCTTGCATGGCTCTGCGTTCCTGGCGCGGAAAGTCGTGGTACAGAACTGACGTCAGCGCGCAGGGGCGGCGTCTAAGTACTGCCCGCGACGTCATCCCGGCGATCACGACGCCGACGACGGACGCGGAGCCGCACGACGCCGCCTACCGACGGGCAAGGGTACTGCTACGCAAAAACTTTCCGGATCCAGCCTGACGCCTGGGGATATTCTAAGGTAAGGAGTTCTAAGGTAAGGAATCTGTCACTAACTACTGTCTCTTACAGATATATCGTTACACAAGTTAGTAACTTGTGCGTCAGCAGCCAGCCACGGGTTCTTGTGGGTTGATTTATTCAGGTGTCTCAAGTGCCCATGGGATGGAGTGCTGGTGGGCTGATGGGTCTGTTCTACCCAACTTTCTTGCCACAGCTCCTAATCGAGATGGAGCAATCACTGTGGGTCTGATTAGCCTTCAGCTAACGGTCCTCCAGCCATTTTCTTTACGGCCCCCAAAATCTCATTTTACATGTGATGAATCTGCGATTTATAAACTCCTTGCTTGAGAAGGGGTCAGTAACCACCCCAGGAGCTTTTCAAATGACATTTGTGCTATACACTTCTCTCAGCTGAACTGGATTCCAGGTCCTAGTAATTTCCGATAACATTTCGTTTTGATTCCTGGTAGACACTTGGGACACCACTGGTTTTCTCACCATTTTCTTTTGATGCAGATTGAACATAGCCCTTGACTTTCCCAGTGCGCTACTTACTGGCTCTACTCCACTTATCCAACAATTTCGACATTAGATTCCAGTCCCCTAGTTTTTGGAAAATTTTATAAATGGTTCTGGGGAGGTCGGGTTTTGGGGTATGGATTTCATTAAAAATGGTTATGCATGATTATCATGAGACTTTATGAAGCCTTTTGATGCAGTTTGCTCTTCCTTTTTTGTGAACATCTTTTTATTTATTATACAGGCCTACATTCTGTCTCCCAAGAATAGAAGGGTGAATAATCGGTTTGCAGCCTTGGGATTGCTACTGGCATAAAGACGAGTAGTTTTATGCTAATTAGAGGTCTTACGGTTCAAACTTGGGTTAGGGAAATGACGGAATGGGCTAATGCAGCAGAAACAAACATGCGGTAGGTCAGGACAGATGAAAGAGATGAAGAGAATCTGATAAAATTGGCTGAGATGTTACAGGAATTAATAAACCCAGAGAGAAGTAGTCTCGGAGAGGGTGGAAGCGAGTATCCAGATGGTGGATGGAAGATGACTCCGGAATGTCATAAGATACAACTTATAGCACGGCGGAGGAAAACAGGCATCATGGAATATAAGTATGCTATTGATCGAATTGCAATAGGTATGTTGTACAGTTGAGGCAGATTTCATAATGCAGAGATGCAATGGGAAAGAGATAGTAGGACCTTACTATGTTACCTTGCTGCATATGTAACAGCTTTTTCTGATGGATACTTCTACCTGCAGATTTCTCACCAGTAGAATAATCTCAGGGTTCGTACTGGATCCAGAAACCTTATAGCTCTCACAATGCCGATTGGGGACGCAGACTTCACATCAATTCCGGAAATCACATCAGATGATGTCACTGAAGCCATGTAGCACCCACCCTAACAACCTCAGCTCCCTTTTTCTTATAGAGACTTCTAGCTGCAGATTCTTCACCTTGTAAATATTCCCCAGGCGTCAGACTGGATCCGGAATCTTTTTTCATATTACCTGTGCGCACCAGAAGGTGGGTCCATGCAGCTCCGCACTGAGTCCATTCCGCTCCAGAAGTGAGGTAGCCCTATACATGCACCACTTCTGCGCGCTGACATCACTTCCTTTCTTTCTGCACCTCTAGAAGTGGATCCGGAGCTTCTCATCTTTCAGAGACCGCTTTTTCAGTTTTTTTTCATCAAGTTTCTACAGTGTTCAAGGGATGTCACCCCCTAAGATGATAGGTTTTAAACCCTGTACAGATCCCCACCAGGTTTGCCTGTGGTTTCTAGGGTCGGGCCATGACTCCAAGACCTTTGGAGACTCAGTGTTGATGAACCTGAAGGCCATCAAGGAACCTGAGGCGAAACATTGTTTCCAAGTGAAAGTTGTGACGCCGTTTCACATTAGTCAAACCATCACCGTGCCGGCATTCTATACTCCACCTCAATCCTCTAAGGAAGAGGAGAGACTTCATCGATTGGACCCCAAGAGAGCGCTCAGCTTCTGCATTGATGGTACCAAAGACCACAGAGTGGACGATCCTCTCTTTGTAGGGTTCACTGGAGCTAACAAGCATTTGCAATGCAATAGGTCTCGCATTTGCGAGACTTTGAGCTACTGGCATTGTAAATGACAAACCTTTTATCTATGTGTTGATTTTAAGAACAGATAAATAAAAGGCATTGTCATTTACAATGCCAATAGCTTAAAATTTCGCAAATGCAAGACCTATTGCATTGCAAATGCTTGTTTGTAAGGGAAGCGTAACACTGAAGGGTTGGAAGACATACAACTGTCATTTACAACGCCTAGAAACCACAGCGTGACGCATGACGTGCTGTATGCAAAGCTATTGCTGTGGTGTGTCCCTGCGCAAGTCGAGTCTCGGGAACCAATATTGTGTGCGATAGTGCACCCCAGAGCTGAAAGACACCCCTCACCCCACTGTCACCCAGCCCGCCGTGTTTCCTTTCGCATGGCGCGGGAGCATGCAGTATATAATCTCTACATCCATTCTTTACACGAAAACACTTCAGTCACTTTAGAAACATGTAGCTCCGTGTTTAAAATAAGCACCAGGCGCTAGATCGGCTAAGGCGCTCGCATTAACCTAGCTGTGTAACGCTGCCCTGAAAAGGTGCGGCTTCTACTAAAGCACAGTCAGAGTTGGTGCAGAAAAAGTAACCGCCTGACAGGGTTAATCTTCCTGCATAGCTTGAGTTTGAGCCCGGAAGGACGCAGCTGAACCTTAGGAGTGGGGGGAGGAGGAGGAAGAGCCTGGGAGGGCTGGTGTTAAAAACCAAGAAAAACACAGACCCCCGGGGTGTGAGAAACATTACGGAAGTTTGGCTGTTGCTGGTTTAGGAACTGGTGGGTGGAGGAATTTATCGTAGTGCTAGGTGGGGGTTGGGATTTTGCTAATTGTTTGCTAACAGTTGTCTGCGAGGCGTGGTATAATGAAATGCAAACGCAGTTCCCGATGAAGAGGCCGTGGTTTTCCAGGACCCTCACATTTACTGACCGATACATTTTACAAATTTGCTTCTTAATCCACGGGGCAGGAAGACATTCATTAGAGACACGCACACACGTTGGCGGCACCCGCGCTTTACTTTAACATGGTTAAAGATAAAGCGCAGCTGCCGCAATTGCTGCAAAAGTAAAGAAATTGAAAAAACCTATTTCTTTACTTTTCAACAACCGTGCACCCACGCTTTACCTTTAACCATGTTAAAGTAAGCGCGGGTGCCGCCATTGCTGCAAAAGTAAAGAAAAAAGCATTTGCAGTGCGGCTGGCTGCCCGGTGCGCGGCGACACTGCGGGGACGACATCACTCGACGGCTCCTGGGGTGTGACGTTGCTGCTCCTGACGTACCTCTGGTGTCCGTGCGTGAGACAAACATAATAAATTTTCGAAGCCTGCACAGTGTCCTTATTTCGGCTCGAGTAACCTTGACGTCACGAGTGTTGTGACGTAAAGTAGCGAGACTGGCGTCGCGAACCCCTCGGCTGGTGGCAAAGTAGCAAGTCTGCGCGAATGCCAAAGAAAGTGCTTCGGAGACAGTATAACACCGCCATTATAACGCCGCATGTAAAAGATCCAGTCCGGGTGGGCGGGGCCAAAAGGAGACAAGGCGGTAACAAGGAGAGACTAAAAAGCCTCACTCACAATCGAAAGCCAGCGTTTTGCATTAAAGATGACGCCAGCCAATGGAAAGAAGGGGCAGAGCCGAGACTCCACTTCTGAAATCTGCTTGATTACAAGAAGCCTCGCAGAGCGAGCAGCGCATGTGCGCTGCAACGCAGGTCTGCGAGACCTAAAAAGGGAAGGCTGTGCAGAAGCGTGCCATCTCGTGCTGGATTGTACTCTGCATTAAGATCTGTTATGCACTAGCAAAGAAGCAGCCTCTAGAAGGACTGCATGCTCATTCTACCAGGGCCAAAGCTGCTACCACTGCGTTGGCACGCGGAGTCCCTGTCCTAGACGTCTGCCAGGCAGCTACGTGGGTGTCACTCTATACGTTCACCAAGCACTATTGTTTGCAGAGCCAAGTCCGCCAAGAAGTCATCTTTCTTTGGGCGCTCGATCCTGCAGTACTTTCTGGTTTAAGTCCATTACTAGCCCTCCTCCTGCTAGGTACTGTGTTGGTATCTATTCACAAGGTAAGGAATCTGGGTTGAAGTCTCTTCCAGAAGAGCAAGTTACTTACCTTCGGTAACACTCTTTCTGGTAGAGACTATCTAGCCGCCAATTCCTCACTGGCCCTCCCACTCTCCCTGTTCTGTGATTGGACTCTACCCATTAATAAGATCTGATGTCTAGGAATCTTTCCACTGGTCTATCAGTTTGCTTTCGGGGCTCCATGTCTGGAGTTGTGGACAGTCTCAAAAGTAACTGACATCTGAAAGAAACACGTTAGTGATAGATTCCTTACCTTAGAATTACCCCCAGGCGTCAGACTGGATCCGGAAAGTTTTCGTTAGCAGAACCTCTGCGCGTCGGAATGTGGCGTCGGTCGGCTCCGAGTCCGTCGTCGGCGTCGTGGTCGCTGGGATGACGTTGCGGCAGCTACTTAGACGCCGCCCTCGCGCGCTGACGTCAGTTCTTTCTTTTTCCGCGCAGCCAGCGCAGATCCGGGAAGAGCGGTACCTCAGTCATTTTTTGACTACGTTTTTCTCGACTTTTGTCGGTCTTTTTCGAGTCTCACGACTCCGTAAGGTGCACGAGGGATGCCAGGATTCAAGCCCTGCGGTTCCTGTAGCCGACTGATGTCGGTGACGGATCCGCACCGCATGTGCCTTTTCTGCTTGGAGCACGACCACCACCCCAAGTCGTGCTCCTACTGCCGGTTGTTGACGCCGAAGGCATTGCGGGAGCGGTCCCGAAAGCTGCTTGAACGCCGACAGTCGGCTCCGCGCCGTTCGAGGTCCCGGTCCAGAGGGAGGTCGAGGGACCGGTCGCGGAGCCACCATCAGTCAGGATCGAAGTCTTCGCACTCGGGGTCGGGTAAGTCGAAGCACAAAAAGAAGTCGAAGAAGCATCGTCGCTCTTCGACTCCGCCTCGTCGGTCGCCTGACCCGACGAGGCCCGTGGGTGGTGCCCCTCCCGCGGCTCCGCGTGCGGAGCCCGAAGAGTCGACTCCGGGTTTCCCTCCCTTTCCGGGACCCGGGGCGACTCCCGCCCAGCTTCGTGACGTTCTACGAGGCGATGCATGCCATCTTTGGGTGACCCGAAGCCGCCGGCGCGCCTTCAGACCCTACGGACTCGGCTTGGGGATCGGGACCTTCATTGCCTCCGGCCCCGGCGCCGCAGGTCCCCCGTGGATCCAGGCCTGGATCCGGATCGGCGCCGGTTGACCTTGTCACACCTCCACCGGCGCCGCTTCCGACGGCGCCACTACCGCGCCCGGTGCCGGCCGGCCTCCCGGCCGGCGTCGGCCCCAGCCTCCTTCTGGATGAAGACACGGCGCCGGACCGGCATCGGGCGGGGTTTTTGTGCCCCTGTTCACTCCTGGAGTCCCTTTTAGGCCAGATTGGCACCCAGAGGACGAGGAGGAGGAGGATTGGGAGGCGTCAGGTGACCCTTTAACGGAGCAGCTGGAACAGGACTGGAGAGAGGACCTGGGGGATGCCAGTGGTTTGGACACCTCGCCAGACATTGGCATGCTGTCTCCCCCTACCATGGCTACGGAGGAGGGAGCGTCTTACGCAGTGGTGTTGCGTAAGGCGGCCGAGGCTCTTCACCTCGAGCTTCCTACGGTGGCAGTCAGGACTAACCTCCTGACAGAGCTACTTCAACCGGCAGCGAGCTCTTCGGAGCCCCTGCTGCCTTTTAATGAAGCTATCTCATATATTCTTTTGGGCACTTGGTCCAAGCCCACCACAGGGGCTCCTGTGGATAGGATGATTGCCCGACGCCACCGCCCGGCTCCGGGCGACCCCTTGTTCCTTTACCAACACCATTCCCCTGAGAGCTTGGTGGTCCAAGCCTCGACGTCCCAGAGCGCCTTCCCTACCGCACCCCCGGATAGGGAATCCAAGAAGCTGGATCACCTTGGGAAGAAGTTTTCTTCCTCCAGCTTAGGGCTGCGGTCGGTGAACACCGCATGCCTCTTGGGCCGTTATTCCCACTCTGTGTGGGACTCGGTGGCGCAAGTGCTGCCTCAGTGTCCGGAGGAGGCCCGGACCGTGCTCTCCCGTGCTGTTGCTGAGGGGAGAGACGCAGCTAAGTTCGCCATTCGGTGTGGGCTGGATACCGCCGACTCACTGGGCAGAATGATTTCCACGTCGGTGGCAATCAGACGCCACGCCTGGTTGAGGACGACTGGCTTTTCGGGGGATGTCCAGAACACCCTGATGGACATGCCTTTTGATGGCCGTCGCCTGTTCGGCGACAAGGCGGACAGTGCATTGACGCGTTTCAAGGACTCGCGGGCTACGGCCAAGTCCTTGGGTCTTTCCACCCTGTGTCCTGCACAGTCTGCTTTTCGCCCCTTTCGTGGCCACGGAAGGGGTGCCCCACCACGTTCCCTTCAGGGCCACAGGCCGGCGCAAAACTTTCCATCCTAGCGCGGCCGGGGACGTGGGAACCAATGCCGTGGTTCTGGGGGCCAGCGGGCGGGCCAGTCCACCTCCACCCCCTCCGCCCCAGCCTCCAAACCCTCCTAGTCTGACATTTCAGGGCCACCAAACACCAGTGGGCGGCAGGATTCGCCATCACCTCCCCCACTGGTGCAACATCACGTCGGACAGGTGGGTTTTGCAAATCGTCCGAAGGGGCTACTCCCTCCCTTTCGAGACTACACCTCCCTCCATGCCACCCAAGTACCATCGCATATCGGAGGATCACTTGTCCCTTCTCCAGCAGGAAGTGATAGAGCAGAGAAAATTAAAAAAAAATTTAAGACCTAACAAATTTTATAAATAATTAATAAAATGTTCGTTTAAATGTATTAATCAACACTGTACGTGAGGGAAGGGTAACACGCAAGTATATGGGCTGAATAATCTATTAACGAATGTCTGTGTTTCTAATTATAACATAAAAATAATTGCGTACTAAATTTATAATAAATGCATGATTTGTGCTTCATAGAATATAAACGTGTTGTTGCAAAAACAATAGTGATGGTAAGTAAGGAACAGCTTAAATGTTGGTTTCTGCTAGGTAATAACTAATTGGGGTACGTAGATGACGGGTGGGAAACGAAAGGCTATGTTTCTCTATTTTAATTATGTTTTGTTTATTTCAAAATAGTGCTTCTAAGTATAAACGAGTGGCGATATAAAATGGCTGCCGGTTAATGAAGTGCGCATGTGCGGGGAAACGCGTGACAAGAGAGAAAAAGTTGGAGAAAAGCTAACCACGTGATGATGCTGAGAGGCTAGGATGCGAGAATGGTCAAGGCTGATGTGACCTAATTGAACTGATAGTGTGCCGTGGTGATCAGCAAGGAACCGTGGGAAACCGTTTTAAGAGAAAGGACAATGCCTGCAGAGTTCTCGAATGTATCGTAGAAGTTACAAATGTACTGCTGATCGAAGCGGATGGAAACATGTCTTGAACTGTGAGAAAGGAAATGATCATATACATTCCAAAGGACAAGTTGGATCCGGGGAGAACTTGATTACGAATGAATAGATGAAATGAATGGACCAATGAAAGAAAAGCGTGTTATTAATGTTGCAACAATTAGTTAGCAAAGTTAGAATTAGGGTATAAGAGGGCCTACTCTTAGTGGGAGGGGTACACAGTCGGAGTTGGAGAGTCGCAGTCAGAGTCGGTGTTGGTGTTGGTGGCTTCCAGTGCTTGGTGGTCCAGATCGATCCATTTACTGAGCGGGAGATGCTGAAAGACTGTTAGATGAGACGGGTTGCAGGTAGCTGATGCTGACGAGCTGAAGTTTCTGTTGCTGTCTTATTTTTTCCAGTTGAGTATGAGAATCAAGATATTTTTAATTTGTAAACTTAGGTTAGAAATCCTTAGGCTAAATTAGGGAAGATAGGCAGGTAATTAGGGTTTTTGCTTCATGATAAAAAAAATTCCTTTCTGCAAAAAAAATTGATTTTGCTTAATAAATATTTGAATTAATAATGAATGAATAATTGAATAAAAAGTCTAAATTATTTCTCATGCTTTTAAAATTATATAAAATTTAAGATTCTTAATCAAACGACTCCGTGGTTATTTTACTAAATGATTGCGACACTAGTAATTGGTTATTGTGATTTAGCTGGTCTTAATCACTACAAATTAATTTCTTACTAGATGATCCATCGACAAAACAATGAGCAGGAATATCTTAAGAAATAATTGAGAAAGCGATAGGTAATAAGGTATCCCGGCTCTTTCCAGCGGTACTTAAATGGTGTTTTCCATTTAGTTCTCATGCTTCTCCTAGGAGTACAGAATTTCGTAAAGAGGTAAAGGAAATCCAGGTGTGTGTGTGTGTGTGTGTGATAGGCGATGTTTATGGGCCCCATCGTCATGTGGATGTGAGAAAATATAAGTCGCCCCTGGATGACCGATAAGTGACCTAGGAGGAGAATAGTTTTTATTGTACGCGCTGCATCAGAAGTTACCGCTCTCTTGGCCAAGGGAGCCATCGAGCGCGTTCCTGTCCCAGAAGTAGGTCGTGGTTGTTATTCCCACTACTTTCTGGTGCCCAAGAAGGACAAAGGCCTGCGTCCTATCTTGGATCTCAGGAACGTCAACCGCTTCCTCCGGAATGAGAAGTTCAAGATGTTGACCCTGTCTCAGGTCTTGTCTGCCCTCGACCCTGGAGACTGGATGCTAGCGTTGGACCTGCAGGACGCTTATTTTCACATCCCCGTCCTGCCGGCCCACCGGCGTTACCTGCGGTTCACGGTAGGCCATGAGCGTTTTCAGTTCACCGTGCTCCTCTTTGGCCTTACCAGCGCCCCTCGGGTGTTCACGAAAGTGATGGCAGTGGTCGCAGCTCATCTGCGCAGATCAGGGGGTTCCAGTCTTCCCCTATCTCGACGACTGGCTGTTGAAGGCGGACTCGCCCCAGGCTGTCGTCTCCCACTTCCAGACTACGGCCGATCTCCTGCACTTGCTGGGGTTCTCCATCAATGCGCCGAAGTCGCACCTGATTCCCTCTCAGAAGCTCCTCTTCATCGGAGCGGTTCTGGACACAATGCAGTTTCGGATTTATCCTCCCGAACAGCGAGTCCAGGATATTCGGGCTATGATTCCGATCTTTCAGCCTCTATCCCGGGTGTCAGTCAGGAGGACCTTGAGGCTGTTGGGACTCCTGCATCTGCTGGTCGATCATGCCAGGTGGCATATGCGGGCTCTGCAGTGGGACTTGAAGTTCCAGTGGGCGCAGCATATGGGGAACCTGTCCGATTGCGTCCAGATCTCGGAGGGCACTGCACGACAATTGCAGTGGTGGCTCACGAACCAGGATTGGGTCAACGGCAGATCCCTCTCCCTTCCCCAACCAGAACACACTGTGGTGACAGATGCATCCCTTCTGGGATGGGGTGGCCACATGGGAGAGGCGGAGATCAGAGGCCTCTGATCTCCGGCGGAGTCCGGGCTCCACATCAACCTCCTGGAGCTTCGGGCGATCCATCTTGCACTCCAGGCATTCCTTCCCTCTGTCCGGGGAAGAGTAGTGCAGGTGTTCACAGACAACACCACCGCTATGTGGTACTGCAACAAACAGGGCGGGGTGGGGTCGTGGACCCTATGTCAAGAAGCTCTGCGTCTCTGGACATGGCTGGAACATCAGGGCATAACTCTGGCGGTTCAACACCTGGCAGGTTCCCTGAACGCCAGGGCGGACGAGCTCAGCCGCAGGTGCATGATGGATCACGAATGGCGTCTTCACTCGGTGGTGGCGCAAGGACTCTTTCAACAGTGGGGAGAGCCTTGGTTAGATCTGTTCGCCACCGAAGAGAACGCACAATGTCATCAGTTCTGCGTGTTGGAATTTCGAAGGCGGCACTCGCTAGGCGACGCTTTTCGTCGCGAGTGGAGTTGCGGTCTTCTGTACGCCTTTCCGCATATACCACTTCTGCCCAGAGTGCTGAAGAAGATCAGGCGCGACCAGGCCTAAGTCATTCTTGTGGCTCCGGATTGGGCACGAAGAGTATGGTATCCCGAGCTACTCAGTATGGCCATCGAGCCTCCGATTCGTCTGCCTCTTCGGGAGGATCTTTTGTCGAAGCAGCAGGGGACGGTCCTCCACCCGAACCTGTCCAGCTTCCACCTCCTTGCGTGTAGATTGAGCGGCGGCAACTGACGTTATTTGACCTGCCTCCCGAAGTCTGTGATGTCATCTTGGCAGCCAGCCGTCCCTCCACTAAGCCGGTATACGCCTGTAGATGGAACAAATTTGTGGCATGGTGCACAGCAAAGGCTGTGGATCCCCTTTCTGCCCCTCTTTCTGAGGTTCTTTTGTTCCTTCTTTCTTTGGCCCAGCAGAGCTCTGCTCTGGGCACGCTAAAGGGCTATCTTTCGGCCATTTCTGCCTTTCTCAGGCTTCCTGATCAACCTTCTCTTTTTAAGTCCCCTGTTGTTAATCGTTTTCTGAAATGCATAACGCCTCCGGTTCCTTTCGTTATGCCTCAGTGGGACTTGAACCTGGTCTTGACCTTTTTAATGTGTGCTCCCTTTGAGCCACTTCACAACTGTCCTGTTCGTCTCTTGACGCTTAAGACTGCTTCCCTGGTGGCCCTCACTTCTGCTAGGAGAGTGAGTGAGCTCCAGGCTCTTTCTTCTAAGCCTCCATTTCTGGCTATGCATCCGGACAAAGTGGTCCTACCACTCGTCCATCCTTTCTTCCAAAGGTGGTTACATCTTTTCATATTGGCCAAACCATCACTTTGCCCACCTTCTTTCCGCCTCCGCATCCTTTGAGAGAGGAAGAGAGGCTCCACCGTCTGGACCCAAAAAGTGCGCTCTGCTTCTACCTAGACCGCACAAAACAGTTCCGGGTGGATGACCAACTCTTTGTTGGCTACGTGGGCGCCAAGAAAGGTCGGGCTATACACAAGCGGACCATCTCCAGGTGGGTCGTCTTGTGTATCAAGGCCTGTTACTCTTTGGCTAACAAGGAGCCTCCAATTGGGTTGCGCGCCCATTCCACCAGGGCGACGGCAGCCACCTCTGCTTTGGGACGGGGAGTTCCTCTAAGCGACATCGGTCAGGCAGCTACATGGGCATTGCTGCACACGTTCACCAAGCACTACTGCCTGGACAGCCAAGTCCGGAGAGATGGCTTCTTTGGCCGTTCTGTTCTCCAGGACTTTCTGGTGTGATCTTGGTTCGCAGACCCACCACCAGGGTTGGTATTGCTGGGGTATCTATTCTAAGGTAAGGAATCTATCACTAACGTGTTTCTTTCAGATGCACAAGTTACTTACCTTCTGTAACGATATATCTGTAACAAACATTAGTTAGTGATAGATTCCTTACCGCCCCACCCATCCTCCCCGTTCTGCGAACTGATTTCTAGGGTTAAGGACATCCCTTCAGGGCCCTAGTTTTGTGCACCAGTGGTCAGTATCTTGCAAGGCTCTGCGTTTCTGGTGCGGAAAGTCGTGTACAGAACTGACGTCAGCGCGCGAGGGCGGCGTCTAAGTAGCTGCCGCAACGTCATCCCGGCGACCACTACGCCGACGACGGACGTGGAGCGACCGACGCCACCTTCCGACGCGCAGAGGTACTGCTAACGAAAACTTTCCGGATCCAGTCTGACACCTGGGGGTAATTCTAAGGTAAGGAATCTATCACTAACTAATGTTTCTTATAGATATATCTGAAAGAGACACGTTAGTGACAGATTCCTTACCTTAGAATATCCCCAGGCGTCAGGCTGGATCCGGAAAGTTTTTGCGTAGCAGTACCCCTGCGCGTCGGTAGGCGGCGTCGTGCGGCTCCGCGTCCGTCGTCGGCGTCGTGATCGCCGGGATGACGTCGCGGGCAGTACTTAGGCGCCGCCCCTGCGCGCTGACGTCAGTTCTTCTTTCCGCGCCAGCAAGCGCAGATCCGGAAGAGCAGTGCCCTAGTCATTTTTTGACTAACTTTTTTGGTGAATTTTTTCACTGTTTTTCTTCGAATCGACTTCAAGGTGTCGTAGGGATGCCCGGGTTTAAACGTTGCGGCGCCTGTGCTCGGATGATGTCCATCACAGACCCGCATCGGGAGTGTCTCTTCTGCCTCGGCCGAGGCCACGACACGGAGTCTTGTTCCGACTGCCGGGCCCTCAACCCGAAAGCTTTGCGAGAGCAGTCTCGAAAGCTCCTCGAGGCCCGGCATTCGGCTCCGGTCGCGTGAGAGGTCCAGGGGTCGATCGCGGAGTCCTCACCGGTCGTCGGCATCGAAGTCTTCTTCGTCCGGTAAGTCCAAACACAAAAAGTCCAAAAAGCATTGTCGCTCTAGGACTTCGCCTCGCCGGTCTCGCGACTCGGCTGAGGCCCCTCCCGGCACCGTCCCCGCCCCCGCGGCCCCGGACATGCCTGTGGAGTCGCCCCCGCAATACCCGTCCTTCCCGGGTTCGGGGGCGGATCCGGCCCAAGTACAGGAATTCCTGTCTGCCATGGCCCGCCTCTTCGGGCCTCAAGGTCCCTCCGGTGCGCCTTCGGGCCTCGCGGGCCCTGATGGGGTTGCTCCGGCTTCGCCGACGGCTCCGGCCCCGGCGTCGCCCCGTGCCTCCAGCCTCGATCCCGGCTCCGGCCCCGGCCTCGATCCCGGCTCCACAACCCCCATCGACGCCGGTCGACCTAACGACACCTCCGCCGGCGCCGATGTCTCCGGTGCCGTTCTCGACGCCGCCTGGGGCTCCGGGCGGCGTCGTCCCCAGTTCCTTCCGGCTCCGGACATGGACCCGGACCGACGTCGCTCGACGCCGGTTCCGGCGCCCGATGGGACCTTGGGTCCCAAATGTCCCTCCTCCTCCTTATTTTGAACCAGAGGAGGACCAGGAGGACTGGGAGGTGTCTGATGACCCTCTGACACAACAGTGTCAGTACGATGAGGACTGGACAGAGGGTCTAGGGGATGCCAGTGGTCTAGATACTTCCCTGACACTGGCATGCTGTCTCCTCCCGTGGCTACGGAGGAGGGAGCCAATTTTGCAACGGTGTTGCGTAGGGCGGCTGGGGCCTTACGTCTCCAACTCCCTACTGTGGCGGTCAAGACTAATATCTTGACAGAGGTGCTTCAGCCGGCAGCCTCCTCTACGGAGACTGTGCTGCCGTTTAACGACGCCCTCACTGACGTTCTTTTGGGCGCCTGGTCCAAGCCCAACACAGGGGCTCCTGTGGATAGGAACGTGTCCCGACGCCATCACCCAGCTCTGGGCGACCCCCTGTTTCTCTCTGTCCACCCCACTCCTGAGAGCTTGGTTGTCCAAGCCTCCGCTTCCCAAACCGCCTTCCCTACCGCCCCTCCGGATAGGGAATCCAAACGCCTGGATCAATTTGGGAAGAAGGGTTTTTCTTCCTCCAGTGCTGGCTTGCGGTCCATCAACACCGCTTGTCTTTTGGGCCGATATACCCACTCCTTGTGGAATTCGGTGGCGACTGTTTTGCCCCAGTGTTCTGAGGAGGTCCAGACACTGCTTTCCCGCGCCATTGCGGAAGGAAGGGATGCGGCCAAATACACGATACGATGTGGCCTTGATACCGCCGACTCGCTGGGCAGGTCTATTGCAACGACGGTGGCGCTGCGACGCCACGCCTGGCTGAGAACCACTGGTTTTTCAGGGGATGTCCAGAATACTCTCATGGACATGCCCTTTGATGGAGTCGGTCTCTTTGGGTCCAAAGCAGACCATGCGTTGGAGCGCTTTAAGGACTCACGGGCTACTGCCAAGTCCCTGGGCCTTTCTGCTACACGCCCTCCGCTGACTTCTGCTTTTCGCCCCTATCGTGGCCACGGTAGGGCGCCCGTCACGTCAGCAGCCCAGCCACCGGCCCGCGCAGCAGGCGTCTTCGCGTGGCCGAGGACGTGGATTCCGCCGTGGCGGATCGGGCAACCAGCGTGCGGGTCAGGCCACCACCTCCAACCCGTCCGCGGCCTCAAGCCCTCCTAGTCCCTCCTTTCAGGTGCACAGCACGCCAGTAGGGGGCAGGGTCCGCCATCACCTTCCCCACTGGCGTGCCATCACCTCGGACAGGTGGGTCTTGGACATTGTCCGAAGGGGCTACTCCCTCCCCTTCGAGACCACCCCCCCAGCCATGCCACCTCAATTCCACTGCATGTCAGGGGATCACTTGGTACTTCTGCAGAAGGAAGTCACGGCCCTCTTGGCCAAGAGGGCCATCGAGCATGTTCCGACCCCAGAAGTAGGGCGTGGTTGCTACTCCCACTACTTCCTGGTGCCCAAAAGGACAAGGAGGACATGCGTCCTATCTTGGACCTCCGGAACGTCAATCGCTTCCTCCGGAAGGAGAAGTTCAAGATGCTCACCCTAGCTCAGGTCTTGACTGCCCTCGACCCTGGAGACTGGTTGGTAGCGTTGGACTTGCAGGACGCGTATTTCCACATCCCCGTCCTGCCGGCCCACCGGCGTTACTTTCGGTTCACGGTAGGCCCCGAGCATTTTCAGTTCACCGTGCTCCCTTTGGCCTTACCAGTGCCCCTCGGGTGTTCACGAAAGTGATGGCGGTGGTCGCAGCTCATCTGCGCCGGGCAGGGGTTTCATTCTTCCCCTACCTCGACGACTGGCTGCTGAAGGCGGGCTCGTCCCAGGCAGTCGTCTCCACCTCCAGACTACGGCCGAACTCCTGCACTCGCTGGGGTTCTCCATCAATGTGCCGAAGTCGCATCTGATTCCTTCTCCACAGCTCCTTTTCATCGGAGCAGTTCTGGACACGACGCAGTTTCGGGCCTATCCTCCCGAACGGCGAGTCCGGGATATTCAGGCTATGATTCCGATCTTTCAGCCTTTATCCTGGGTTTCGGTACGGATGACCCTGAGGCTGCTGGGCCTCATGGCCTCCTGCATCCTGCTGGTCAATCATGCCAGATGGCATATGCGGGCTCTGCAGTGGGACCTGAAGTTCCAGTGGGCGCAGCACCAGGGCAACCTGTCCGATCACGTCCAGATCTCGGAGGGGACTGCAAAACAGTTGCAGTGGTGGCTCTCGAACCGGCAATGGGTCATGGGCAGATCCCTCTCCCTTCCCCAGCCAGAGCATACAGTTGTGACGGACGCGTCCCTTCTGGGATGGGGCGGTCACATGGGAGAGGCGGAGATCAGAGGCCTCTGGTCTCCGGCGGAGTCCCGGCTCCATATCAACATTCTGGAGCTCCGGGCGATCCGACTTGCACTCAAGGCATTCCTTCCCTCTGTCAAAGGGAAGGTAGTGCAGGTGTTCACAGACAACACCACCGCCATGTGGTACTGCAACAAACAGGGCGGGGTGGGGTCTTGGACCCTTTGTCAGGAGGCTCTGCGCCTCTGGACATGGCTGGAACATCAGGGCATGTTCCTGATGGTTCAACACCTGGCAGGTTCCCTGAACGCCAGGGCGGACGAACCTCAGCCGCAGGTGCATGATGGATCACGAATGGCGTCTTCACTCGGAAGTGGCGCAAGGACTCTTTCTACAATGGGGAGAGCCTTGGTTAGATCTATTCGCCACCGAAGAGAACGCGCAATGTCATCAGTTCTGCGCGTTGGAATTTCCAAGGCGGCACTCGCTCGGCGACGCTTTCGTCACGAGTGGAGTTGCGGTCTATTGTACGCCTTTCCGCCTATACCACTTCTACCCAGAGTGTTGAAGAAGATTCGGCACGACCGGGCCCAAGTCATTCTTGTGGCTCCGGATTGGGCTCGAAGAGTTTGGTATCCCGAGCTACTCAATATGAGCGTAGATCCCCCGATCCGTCTGCCTCTTCGGGAGGATCTTCTGTCGCAGCAGCAGGGGACGGTCCTCCACCCGAACCTGTCCAGTCTACACCTGCTTGGGTGGAGATTGAGCGGCGGCAGTTGATTCCTTTCGACTTGCCTCCCGAAGTTTGTGATGTGATTCTGGCAGCCAGGCGTCCCTCCACTAAGGTGGTATACGCCTGCAGGTGGAACAAATTTGTGGCATGGTGCACAGCAAAGGCTGTGAATCCCCTTTCTGCCCCTCTTTCTGAGGTCCTTCTGTTCCTTCTCTCTCTGGCCCAACAGGGTTCTGCCCTGGGTACCATCAAGGGTTATCTTTGTGCTATCTCGGCCTTCCTCAGGCTCCCTGATCAGCCCTCCCTTTTCAAATCCCCTGTTGTTAACAGGTTCTTAAAAGGCATTACTCACCTCTTCCCTCCTGTTCCGTTTGTGATGCCTCAGTGGGACTTGAACTTGGGTCTTACCTTTTTAATGTGCACTCCCTTTGAGCCTCTACATAACTGTCCTCTTCGTCTTCTGTCTCTGAAGACAGCCTTTCTGGTGGCCATCACCTCCGCTCGGCGGGTGAGTGAGCTCCAGGCTCTATCTTGCAAACCTCCCTTTCTGTCTGTTCATCCAGACAAGGTTGTTCTTCGGACGCGTCCGTCCTTCTTGCCAAAGGTGGTTACTGCTTTCCACATTGGGCAGACCATCACTTTGCCCACCTTCTTTCCGCCTCCGCATCCTTCCAGAGAGGAAGAGAGGCTCCACCGTCTGGACCCAAAACGTGCGCTCTCCTTCTATATTGACCGCACAAAACACTTCCGGGTGGATGACCAGCTCTTTGTTGGCTACGTGGGCGCCAAAAAGGTCGGGCGGTGCACAAGAGGACCATCTCCCGCTGGGTTACCTTGTTCATCAAGACCTGCTATTCTTTGGCTAAGAAGGAGCCTCCTGTTGGGCTGCGTGCCCATTCCACCAGGGCAACGGCTGCTACCACGGCCTTGGGCCGCGGTGTTCCGCTGCCGGTTATCTGTCAGGCAGCTACGTGGGCCTCGCTGCACACGTTTACAAAGCATTACTGCCTTGACAGTCAGGTCCGGAGGGACGGCTTCTTTGGCCGTTCTGTCCTCCAGGACTTCCTTGTCTGATCTTTGTTCGCAGACCCACCACCGGGGTTGGTATTGCTGGGGTATCTATTCTAAGGTAAGGAATCTGTCACTAACGTGTCTCTTTCAGATGCACAAGTTACTAACTTGTGTAACGATATATCTGTAAGAGACAGTAGTTAGTGACAGATTCCTACCGCCCACCCACCCTCCCCGTTCTGCGAACTGATTTCTAGCGTTAAGGACATCCCTTTCAGGGCCCTAGTATTTTTCAGACACCTATGTCAGCTTCTTGCATGGCTCTGCGTTCCTGGCGCGGAAAGTCGTGTACAGAACTGACGTCAGCGCGCAGGGGCGGCGCCTAAGTACTGCCCGCGACGTCATCCCGGCGATCACGACGCCGACGACGGACGCGGAGCCGCACGACGCCGCCTACCGACGCGCAGGGGTCCTGCTACGCAAAAACTTTCCGGATCCAGCCTGACGCCTGGGATATTCTAAGGTAAGGAATCTGTCACTAACTACTGTCTCTTACAGATATATCGTTACACAAGTTAGTAACTTGTGCATCGTTACCGAAGGTAAGTAACTTGTGCATCAGCGCACAGGAGTGGTGCCAATATAGACACCGCACATCACTTCCGGAGCGGAATGATGTCAGTGCGGAGCAGCATGGAGCCACCTTCCGACGCACAGAGGTAATATGGAAAACATTTCCAGATCCAGTCTGTCGCCTAGGGAATATTCACAAGGTGAAGAATCTGTGGCTAGATAGTCTCTACCAGAAAGAGCATTACCGAAACTAAGTAGCCTTTTCTTTCTGCACTTTCAGCGCGGATGCGAAGTGCACTCTCTCCTGAGTCATGAGTTTTCCTCACATTAAATTTACCTTAGTGCAGTACCATGATTCCGCCAAAACATTCAGGGTTTACGCCCTGTAGGGATTGTGAGGGACAGATGTCCAGTACCGAACTGCACACTACCTGTTTGTGGTGCTTAAGGTCAGACCACAATGCCTGCTCTGAAGACTCCTGTGAAGGCATTCACCCCAAGGCCATCAAGAAGCACGAGGCTACGTTTTCCTGGCCTGTGCTCTGGATGACCAGAGGAGCAATCTTTCCAAATTTCCCTCCTTACACTCTTCAGGAAAGCAGCAGTACAGGAAACACATGGAAGAGGTAAGTATTATAAATTGAAGCAGAGTCTTCCGTAATGGTTGGGAATATTTATTGAATTAAGACAGCGCAAACAAACCCAACCACCTCAGCCAGGGGAACCGCCTCACACCAACTGCCGCACTGTGGAATACTGGGATCGAGACATGGAACCAAAAGCATGTCATACTCCTCGAGCCCAGTAACCAAGACACCACGAGCCCGGCAGGCAGAGCAAAGCCGCCCACAGGCCGGAGATAAAACATAACACATCTCCTTTCCTTCTAGAGACATATTTGTCGTGAATAAACAATATAAACAAAAGAAAGCATAAACAATAAATGAAAGATAAAAGTCAAGAAACCGCGAAGAGCTGCACAAAAAAACAATTGCAACCAATGGCCGAAACACCAAGGTTGCAAAGCACAACATCAAATATTCAACCCCACTCCCTTCCTTCACAGCTTACACACAAACATAGTGTTTTAAATAATCAGGCAACCTGCGTTGCCGAACAGTCCTTCCCTTACCAACACTGACATCAGCATCGTGAGATGGCTCCCCCACCTGCATGGACACGGGATTAGGCAAGGGCTTATCATGTTTTTGATACAAGGCTACCCTTCTGAGATTCCATGTCTGGCCAATGTGTAACTTAACCCAACTTCCCCAAACCGATTTCACCTGAAAAGGACCCCTGAATTTGTTGAAGCCTTTGTTGACACCATCAGGTTTGACCTTTACTAAATCACCAGGTCGAACATTCCTATTGCCCCTCACCGTGTCTTGGTTACACGGCCCCCGAAGAACAATCTACCTGATTTTTGAGTAACCAGGTGGGAACCATTTTTGTATCAGCTTGCCTTCCCCTCATTAGTTCAAATGGAGATTTTAACATTCCTTGATGCACCGTGGTGCGGTATGCCCACAACATTTCTTTAATCTCACGCAGCACAGGAGAATTTACTGTTAATGCCAATTGCATTTTGCCTTTCACAAGTCTGTTAACTCTTTCACACAAACTGTTGCCTTGTGGATTGTACAAAGATCTACACATATGCTTCAATCCAATTTTGTCAAAATATTGCTCCATTTCCTTAGAGGTGAGCTGTGTGCCATTATCAGAAAGAAGCATGGTCTTCCCTACGAAACACCTCACTGAGAACCTTAATGGTGTAATCCGTATTGATATTTCTCATAAAGGCAACTTCCACCCACCTTGACGCCGAGTCCACTAACACCAAGGCAAACTTTTCATTGTCATGCAACTCATTGAAAGGGCCAATAAAATCCATGCAAACTTTTTGCCAAACACCTTCCGCACCTATGACTGGTTGAGAATGAACAGGTTTGTCCAACCCAACTCGCAATCTCTTCTCAGATTCCTTACAACTATCGCAGTTCTCCACCCACTCCTTCACCTGACCATCCATCCCAGGCCACCAAAATCTTTCTTTTAACTGTCTCCCCGTTAAAGTTTGCCCCAAGTGACCTTAGTGGGCTAAGGCAATTACACGACCCCTCACAGACTCAGGTGGTATGTATCTCTCGCCCCTTAACACAACACAATCGCCCTGCGTGGAGATTTGGTCTTGCAGCTGCACAAAGTGTCTGAGACCAGGTGACACAGTACTTTCCCTGGACACCCCTCTCTGACCACGCCAGCAAGAATGTTGTCTTTACGCATACCCTCCAGCCAATCCTCTCTAGAAATAGCCCTGCCCAGATCCTCAGTGAGATCTTCAAGACTAGCCATGACACTTTCCGTGATCAAATCCGAAGACACAGCTTTAGTATCAGGTAGTCTGGATAAGCAATCAGCTACACTGTTGCGCCAACCAGGTACATGTTCTATTTTGCACATAAAATCCTGTAAACTAAGAGCCCAGCATGCAAGTCTACAAGAACAATTTTTAGTGACATCAGGACCCAAGACCTTCAACAATGGTTTATGATCGGTCCGCAGAGTGAACAAAACACCCTACAAAAAGACCCTGAAGTGTCTGGTGGCCCAAGCAGATGCTAATGCCTCATGTTCAATGACCGAGTAATTTCTCTCAGCATCAGTTAAAGAACGGGACGCAAAAGCTACTGTCCTTTCTTGCCCTGCATGTTTCTGTGCTAGGACAGCCCCAATACCCATAGAACTGGCATCCACTGTCACAATAGTAGGTAAACCTGGAACACAACCTGCTAAGATGTCGGCATTAACAATATTCTCCTTGACCAGATTAAAAGCTTTTTGTTGTTCAGGCCCCCAAGAAAATTTCTTGCCTTTCCTCAATAATTCCCTTAGAGGTTCCACCTTGTGTGCAAAATCTTGAACAAACTTAGCATAGTATTCTACCATGCCCATGAATTACCTCCACTTGTCTCTATCATCAGGTACCTTGACATTTACTAGGGCACTGACCAAATCGTGTTTGGGTTGAATGCCTTCCTTCGTAACGCGATAAGCCAAATAATCAACCTCATCAACAGCAAAACACATTTGTCTTTACGCAGAGTCAAACCAGCAGCGGTCAAGCGGGACAACACTTGATCCAAGATGATGTTATGATCCTTGGCATTCAGTCCATATATCAGAGTGTCATCCTGGAAGAATACCACTCAGTCAATGCCCTTCAAGATTTCCGTGATAATCCATTGGAAAGCACTGGCAGCAGAACATAGACCAAAAGGTAGTCTGTTGAATTGATACGTGCCTTCAGTTGTTATAAAAGAGGTATACTTCCTAGAATCCGGATGAAGTTTGATTTGATGATACGCACTGCGCAGATCAAGTTTGGAAAACACTTTACCTCCAGCCAAGCTCCAAATGATCTCATTAATGTTTGGGAGGGGAAAACTATCTATGATGACACCCTTGTTTAGACTTCTCAAGTCCACACAAAAACGAAGTGAACCATCCTGTTTTTGAGTAATAACCACGGGAGACAACCATTCTGCAGCCTCCACAGTCTCAATGATGTTTTCATCAAGCATCTGTTTGATAATATCTTTGACTTCAGCTCTTGCAGCCAATGGAACCCTCCTAGCAACATGTTTGACCGGCACAGCATTCTTTCTCAGTTTTATTTTATGTTGAAAACCAACTGCCTCACCCAAAACAGTATCAAAAACTTTAGCATGTAAGCGTAAAATGCTTTGAATATCATCATCATTAATGCACATTACTGCTTGTTCTGCCTTAGGATCCACTCTAATGTTGAGGTCATATTGGTGAAGCCATCCTAAAATGGCCGGACCCTCCGGGGCAACGTAGACCTTTCCTTCTGTTGACCTCTTATCAAATGCAATGTGTGCCTTCAAGTAGCCCAGAACACCAATATTGGCACCCTGATAACCCCTCAAGATAACATCAGAAAGTATCAATTTGACATCTTTCCACACAGAGTCACATAACAATTTGGGAATAATGGTGTACAAGGAACCAGTATCCACCATTAAGGACAACACCTCCCCATTGTGAAGTCAGCCTTGGGACGAATCCTGCTCCTACCCACATCAGTGGATCCACTCTACTCACCCTTGACAACCATGACTCTGACTTCATTGTCTTCTTCGTCATCCACTACTGCTATTTTCTTGCCTGTGGCTTTGCAGATACGTGCATAATGCCCCTTTTTCCCACACTTGAGGCACTCCTTACCAATAGCAAAGCAATTCTTGGAATCCGCCAGATGGAAAGTGCTACCGCACCTATGACATGTGCGATTATTTCCTTTTGCCAGGACGGCATAGGAGTCTTATCGAAATTTGTTTTACCACCTGCAACTGTCCCCTTAGTCGGCTTACTACGTATCACATTCACCTCCTCACAGCCACTATGTAAGACAGCTACGTCTGAACCCATATCCTGTTGAATTTTCATCTAACCTCATACACTTTTCAGACTCCTCTACGACTTTGGCAATGGTGATAGCTTCTTTTAAAGTAGGATTACTAGCTGCCCACAGCCTCTCTTGAGCTTTCTTGCTATACCATTGTACTATTAACTGATCCCTGATCATGTCATCCTGCATGGGACCAAATTGACATTTTGTAGATAATTCTCTCAATCTTGACACAGACTCATCAATAGTTTCATTTATCTTTTGAGGTTGTATATAGAATTTATCTGAAAGAGACACGTTAGTGATAGATTCCTTACCTTAGAATATCCCCAGGCGTCAGACTGGATCCGGAAAGTTTTGCTAGCAGTACCCCTGTGCGCCAGTAGGTGGCGTTGTGCGGCTCCGTGTCCGTCGCTGGCGTCGTAAGCGCCGAGATGACGTCACGGAGACTACTTAGGCGCCACCCATCCGCGCTGACGTCAGTTCTTTCTTTTTCCGCACCAGAAAGCGCAGATCCGGTTAGAGCACGTACCCTAGTCACTTTTTGACTATCTCTTTTGAGACTTTTGTCTCCCTTTTCCAGTTGGTTTCCTGGTGCACGTAGGGATGCCTGGATTTAAGTCTTGTGCGGCTTGCCGTCGCAACATGTCGGTGGCGGACCCCCACGATGTCTGCCTCTACTGCCTGGAGACCGACCACGACTCTCGGTCTTGTCCGGATTGTCGGACCATGGGCCCGAAGGCCTTGCGGGAGCGGCGCCGGAAACTGCTGGAGGTCCAGCACTCGTCCCCGCGCCGTTCCCGGTCCAGAGGCCGTTCCAGGGAACGCTCGCGGGGCCACAGCCATCGCTCCTCGGGCTCCAGGTCTTCACCCTCGGATTCGGGTAAGAGACGACACAAAAAGAAGTCGAAGAAGCGTGTTCGCTCTCCGACGTCCCCCCGTGGGTCCGCGGATGAGGGGGACTGGGGCCTTGCCCCTGCGGCTCCTTTGGAGCTAGAGAGTCCCGCGGCCTACCCACCTTACCCGGGTCCGTCGGCGACTCCCGCACATTTGCAAGAATTTCTTGCTACCATGGACCGCCTTTTTAGGCCTCGGGCTCCCGCCGGCGCGCCCTCGGGCCCCGCGGTCCCATGTCTGGATCCTGTTGGCCGGCTGGCACCGCCGGCGGATCCAGCTTCGGCGCCACAGGATCCTGTGCCGCTGGCTCCGCCCACAGCGCCACAAGGTCCAACACTGCCGGCTCCGGCCCCAGCACCGCCTCCGGCGCCGCAGTGGGTGCCATTTGTCCGGCCCTGCCCAGGTTCCAGGACCATTTTGTTCCTACCTGGGATCCGCATTGGGACACGGCGCCTGTTCGGCCCCGACAGGCGCCGTTCTCGGCGCCGTTCCCGACGCCGTATGTTCCCTCTCCGGCTCCTGTCCCACCGCCGCGGTCGGTGCCACCTGCGGCGGTGGTGGAGGACGACTGGGAGGGGTCCAAGGACCCTCTCGCCCGTCAGTGTGACTCCGAGCAGGACTGGGCGGACGACTTGGAGGACGCCGGCGACCTCGACGTCTCTTCTGACCCGGGGTTTGCCTCTCCCCCACCTACTTTGGAGGAGGGCGCCTCCTACACGATGGTGCTCCGTCAGGCAGCTGAGGTCCTCAACCTTGATCTCCTTATGGTGGCCCTCAAAACTAACCTCCTTACTGAGGTGCTCCAGACGGCGACCACCTCGTCGGAGCCCCTGCTCCCGTTTAACGATGCCCTTACCGACGTCTTGCTGGGCACTTGGTCGCGGCCATCCACTGGGGCCCCTGTGGATAAGAATGTCGCCAGGCGTCATCGCCCGGCGCCAGGTGACCCCGCTTTTTTGACCACTCATCCTACGCCTGAGAGTCTGGTCATCCAAGCTTCGACGTCGCAGAGTGCCTTTCCCACGGCTCCGCCGGATAAGGACTCTAAGAAGCTGGAACAGTTCGGTAAACGTTTGTTCTCTTTGGCCAGCTTGGGGCTGCGGTCAGTGAATACCACCTGCCTATTGGGCCGTTATTCCCACGCGGTGTGGGACACAGTTGCGCAGGTGTTACCTCAGTGTCCTGAGGACACCCAAGCTGTATTGTCCCAAGCCATTGCAGAAGGTAAAGATGCGGCTAAATTCGCCATTCGGTGTGGGTTAGACACCGCGGACTCCTTAGGTAGAGCGATTTCTACGACTGTGGCGCTTCGTCGCCACGCCTGGCTCAGATCTACCGGGTTCTCGCCAGATGTCCAAAACTCACTCATGGACATGCCCTTTGATGGCACTCGCCTGTTTGGCGATAAGGCCGACAGTGCGCTGGAGCGTTTTAAGGACTTGCGGGCCAAGGCCAAGTCCTTAGGTCTTTCCACGAAAAGCCCAGCCGCTCCTGGGTTTCGTTCCTTTCGTGGCAACGGGAGGGGCGCCCAGGCACGTTCTTTCAACAAGCCTGTGCAGAACCAGCCTCAGCGCGGCCGGGGTCGCGGTTTCCGCAGGGGCGGATCTGGGAATCAGCGTGGGGGTCAGTCCACCTCCGCCCCGCCGCTTCGGCCTCCAAATCTTCCTAATCCGAGCCTTGTGGGGCATTCCACGCCAGTGGGTGGCAGGGTCCGTCTTCATCTCTCCCACTGGCACGCTATCACTTCGGACAAGTGGGTGTTGCAGATCATCCACAAGGGTTACGCCCTTCCCTTCCAGTCCACCCCTCCAGCCATGCCACCTCAATTCCACCGCATGTCGGGGGACCACTTGGCACTTCTCCTGCAGGAAGTCACGGCCCTCTTGGCCAAGGGGACCATCGAGTGTGTTCCTGGGCCAGAAGTAGGGAGTGGTTGTTATTCCCACTACTTTCTGGTCCCCAAGAAGGACAAGGGGGCTTGCGCCCCATCTTGGACCTCAGGAACGTCAATCGCTTCCTCCGGAAGGAGAAGTTCAAGATGTTGACTCTGGCTCAGGTCTTGGCTGCCCTCGACCCTGGAGACTGGATGGTAGCGTTGGACTTGCAGGACGCCTATTATCTGAAAGAGACACGTTAGTGACAGATTCCTTACCTTAGAATATCCCCAGGCGTCAGGCTGGATCCGGAAAGTTTTTGCGTAGCAGTACCCTTGCGCGTCGGTAGGCGGCGCCGTGCGGCTCCGCGTCCGTCGTCGGCGTCGTGATCGCCGGGATGACGTCGCGGGCAGTACTTAGGCGCCGCCCCTGCGCGCTGACGTCAGTTCTTCTTTTGCCACGCCAGCAAGCGCAGATCCGGGAAGAGCAGTGCCCTAGTCATTTTTTGACTAACTTTTTTGGTGAATTTTTTTCACTGTTTTTCTTCGAATCGACTTCAAGGTGTCGTAGGGATGCCCGGGTTTAAACGTTGCGGCGCCTGTGCTCGGATGATGTCCATCACAGACCCGCATCGGGAGTGTCTCTTCTGCCTCGGCCGAGGCCACGACACGGAGTCTTGTTCCGACTGCCGGGCCCTCAACCCGAAAGCTTTGCGAGAGCGGTCTCGAAAGCTCCTCGAGGCCCGGCATTCGGCTCCGCGCAAGCCCCGGTCGCGTGAGAGGTCCAGGGGTCGATCGCGGAGTCCTCACCGGTCGTCGGCATCGAAGTCTTCTTCGTCCGGTAAGTCCAAACACAAAAAGTCCAAAAGCATTGTCGCTCTAGGACTTCGCCTCGCCGGTCTCGCGACTCGGCTGAGGCCCCTCCCGGCACCGTCCCCGCCCCCGCGGCCCCGGACATGCCTGTGGAGTCGCCCCCGCAATACCCGTCCTTCCCGGGTTCGGGGGCGGATCCGGCCCAAGTACAGGAATTCCTGTCGGCCATGGCCCGCCTCTTCGGGCCTCAAGGTCCCTCCGGTGCGCCTTCGGGCCCCGCGGGCCCTGATGGGGTTGCTCCGGCGTCGCCGACGGCTCTGGCCCCGGCGTCGCCCGTGCCTCCAGCCTCGATCCCGGCTCCGGCTCCGGCCCCGATCCCGGCTCCACAACCCCCATCGACGCCGGTCGACCTAACGACACCTCCGCCGGCGCCGATGTCTCCGGTGCCATTCTCGACGCCGCCTGGGGCTCCGGGCGGCGTCGTCCCCCAGTTCCTTCCGGCTCCGGACATGGACCCGGACCGACGTCACTCGACGCCGGTTCCGGCGCCGATGGGACCTTGGGTCCCAAATGTCCCTCCTCCTCCTTATTTTGAACCAGAGGAGGACCAGGAGGACTGGGAGGGGTCTGATGACCCTCTGACACAACAGTGTCAGTACGATGAGGACTGGACAGAGGGTCTAGGGGATGCCAGTGGTCTAGATACTTCCCCTGACACTGGCATGCTGTCTCCTCCCGTGGCTACGGAGGAGGGAGCCAATTTTGCAACGGTGTTGCGTAGGGCGGCTGGGGCCTTACGTCTCCAACTCCCTACTGTGGCGGTCAAGACTAATATCTTGACAGAGGTGCTTCAGCCGGCAGCCTCCTCTACGGAGACTGTGCTGCCGTTTAACGACGCCCTCACTGACGTTCTTTGGGCGCCTGGTCCAAGCCCAACACAGGGGCTCCTGTGGATAGGAACGTGTCCCGACGCCATCGCCCAGCTCCGGGCGACCCCTGTTTCTCTCTGTCCACCCCACTCCTGAGAGCTTGGTTGTCCAAGCCTCCGCTTCCCAAACCGCCTTCCCTACCGCCCCTCCGGATAGGGAATCCAAACGCCTGGATCAATTTGGGAAGAAGGGTTTTTCTTCCTCCAGTGCTGGCTTGCGGTCCATCAACACCGCTTGTCTTTTGGGCCGATATACCCACTCCTTGTGGGATTCGGTGGCGACTGTTTTGCCCCAGTGTTCTGAGGAGGTCCAGACACTGCTTTCCCGCGCCATTGCGGAAGGAAGGGATGCGGCCAAATACACGATACGATGTGGCCTTGATACCGCCGACTCGCTGGGCAGGTCTATTGCAACGACGGTGGCGCTGCGACGCCACGCCTGGCTGAGAACCACTGGTTTTTCAGGGGATGTCCAGAATACTCTCATGGACATGCCCTTTGATGGAGTCGGTCTTTTTGGGTCCAAAGCAGACCATGCGTTGGAGCGCTTTAAGGACTCACGGGCTACTGCCAAGTCCCTGGGCCTTTCTGCTACACGCCCTCCGCTGACTTCTGCTTTTCGCCCCTATCGTGGCCACGGTAGGGGCGCCCCGTCACGTCAGCAGCCCAGCCACCGGCCCGCGCAGCAGGCGTCTTCGCATGCCCGAGGACGTGGATTCCGCCGTGGCGGATCGGGCAACCAGCGTGCGGGTCAGGCCACCACCTCCAACCCGTCCGCGGCCTCCAAGCCCTCCTAGTCCCTCCTTTCAGGTGCACAGCACGCCAGTAGGGGGCAGGGTCCGCCATCACCTTCCCCACTGGCGTGCCATCACCTCGGACAGGTGGGTCTTGGACATTGTCCGAAGGGGCTACTCCCTCCCCTTCGAGACCACCCCCCAGCCATGCCACCTCAATTCCACTGCATGTCAGGGGATCACTTGGTACTTCTGCAGAAGGAAGTCACGGCCCTCTTGGCCAAGAGGGCCATTGAGCATGTTCCGACCCCAGAAGTAGGGCGTGGTTGCTACTCCCACTACTTCCTGGTGCCCAAAAAGGACAAGGAGGACATGCGTCCTATCTTGGACCTCCGGAACGTCAATCGCTTCCTCCGGAAGGAGAAGTTCAAGATGCTCACCCTAGCTCAGGTCTTGACTGCCCTCGACCCTGGAGACTGGTTGGTAGCGTTGGACTTGCAGGACGCGTATTTCCACAACCCCGTCCTGCCGGCCCACCGGCGTTACTTTCGGTTCACGGTAGGCCCCGAGCATTTTCAGTTCACCGTGCTCCCCTTTGGCCTTACCAGTGCCCCTCGGGTGTTCACGAAAGTGATGGCGGTGGTCGCAGCTCATCTGCGCCGGGCAGGGGTTTCATTCTTCCCCTACCTCGACGACTGGCTGCTGAAGGCGGGCTCGTCCCAGGCAGTCGTCTCCCACCTCCAGACTACGGCCGAACTCCTGCACTCGCTGGGGTTCTCCATCAATGTGCCGAAGTCGCATCTGATTCCTTCTCCACAGCTCCTTTTCATCGGAGCAGTTCTGGACACGACGCAGTTTCGGGCCTATCCTCCCGAACGGCGAGTCCGGGATATTCAGGCTATGATTCCGATCTTTCAGCCTTTATCCTGGGTTTCGGTACGGATGACCCTGAGGCTGCTGGGCCTCATGGCCTCCTGCATCCTGCTGGTCAATCATGCCAGATGGCATATGCGGGCTCTGCAGTGGGACCTGAAGTTCCAGTGGGCGCAGCACCAGGGCAACCTGTCCGATCACGTCCAGATCTCGGAGGGGACTGCAAAACAGTTGCAGTGGTGGCTCTCGAACCGGCAATGGGTCATGGGCAGATCCCTCTCCCTTCCCCAGCCAGAGCATACAGTTGTGACGGACGCGTCCCTTCTGGGATGGGGCGGTCACATGGGAGAGGCGGAGATCAGAGGCCTCTGGTCTCCGGCGGAGTCCCGGCTCCATATCAACATTCTGGAGCTCCGGGCGATCCGACTTGCACTCAAGGCATTCCTTCCCTCTGTCAAAGGGAAGGTAGTGCAGGTGTTCACAGACAACACCACCGCCATGTGGTACTGCAACAAACAGGGCGGGGTGGGGTCTTGGACCCTTTGTCAGGAGGCTCTGCGCCTCTGGACATGGCTGGAACATCAGGGCATGTTCCTGATGGTTCAACACCTGGCAGGTTCCCTGAACGCAGGGCGGACGAACCTCAGCCGCAGGTGCATGATGGATCACGAATGGCGTCTTCACTCGGAAGTGGCGCAAGGACTCTTTCTACAATGGGGAGAGCCTTGGTTAGATCTATTCGCCACCGAAGAGAACGCGCAATGTCATCAGTTCTGCGCGTTGGAATTTCCAAGGCGGCACTCGCTCGGCGACGCTTTTCGTCACGAGTGGAGTTGCGGTCTATTGTACGCCTTTCCGCCTATACCACTTCTACCCAGAGTGTTGAAGAAGATTCGGCACGACCGGGCCCAAGTCATTCTTGTGGCTCCGGATTGGGCTCGAAGAGTTTGGTATCCCGAGCTACTCAATATGAGCGTAGATCCCCCGATCCGTCTGCCTCTTCGGGAGGATCTTCTGTCGCAGCAGCAGGGGACGGTCCTCCACCCGAACCTGTCCAGTCTACACCTGCTTGGGTGGAGATTGAGCGGCGGCAGTTGATTCCTTTCGACTTGCCTCCCGAAGTTTGTGATGTGATTCTGGCAGCCAGGCGTCCCTCCACTAAGGTGGTATACGCCTGCAGGTGGAACAAATTTGTGGCATGGTGCACAGCAAAGGCTGTGAATCCCCTTTCTGCCCCTCTTTCTGAGGTCCTTCTGTTCCTTCTCTCTCTGGCCCAACAGGGTTCTGCCCTGGGTACCATCAAGGGTTATCTTTGTGCTATCTCGGCCTTCCTCAGGCTCCCTGATCAGCCCTCCCTTTTCAAATCCCCTGTTGTTAACAGGTTCTTAAAAGGCATTACTCACCTCTTCCCTCCTGTTCCGTTTGTGATGCCTCAGTGGGACTTGAACTTGGGTCTTACCTTTTAATGTGCACTCCCTTTGAGCCTCTACATAACTGTCCTCTTCGTCTTCTGTCTCTGAAGACAGCCTTTCTGGTGGCCATCACCTCCGCTCGGCGGGTGAGTGAGCTCCAGGCTCTATCTTGCAAACCTCCCTTTCTGTCTGTTCATCCAGACAAGGTTGTTCTTCGGACGCGTCCGTCCTTCTTGCCAAAGGTGGTTACTGCTTTCCACATTGGGCAGACCATCACTTTGCCCACCTTCTTTCCGCCTCCGCATCCTTCCAGAGAGGAAGAGAGGCTCCACCGTCTGGACCCAAAACGTGCGCTCTCCTTCTATATTGACCGCACAAAACACTTCCGGGTGGATGACCAGCTCTTTGTTGGCTACGTGGGCGCCAAAAAGGTCGGGCGGTGCACAAGAGGACCATCTCCCGCTGGGTTACCTTGTTCATCAAGACCTGCTATTCTTTGGCTAAGAAGGAGCCTCCTGTTGGGCTGCGTGCCCATTCCACCAGGGCAACGGCTGCTACCACGGCCTTGGGCCGCGGTGTTCCGCTGCCGGTTATCTGTCAGGCAGCTACGTGGGCCTCGCTGCACACGTTTACAAAGCATTACTGCCTTGACAGTCAGGTCCGGAGGGACGGCTTCTTTGGCCGTTCTGTCCTCCAGGACTTCCTTGTCTGATCTTTGTTCGCAGACCCACCACCGGGGTTGGTATTGCTGGGGTATCTATTCTAAGGTAAGGAATCTGTCACTAACGTGTCTCTTTCAGATGCACAAGTTACTAACTTGTGTAACGATATATCTGTAAGAGACAGTAGTTAGTGACAGATTCCTTACCGCCCCACCCACCCTCCCCGTTCTGCGAACTGATTTCTAGCGTTAAGGACATCCCTTTCAGGGCCCTAGTATTTTTCAGACACCTATGTCAGCTTCTTGCATGGCTCTGCGTTCCTGGCGCGGAAAGTCGTGTACAGAACTGACGTCAGCGCGCAGGGGCGGCGCCTAAGTACTGCCCGCGACGTCATCCCGGCGATCACGACGCCGACGACGGACGCGGAGCCGCACGACGCCGCCTACCGACGCGCAGGGGTCCTGCTACGCAAAAACTTTCCGGATCCAGCCTGACGCCTGGGATATTCTAAGGTAAGGAATCTGTCACTAACTACTGTCTCTTACAGATATATCGTTACACAAGTTAGTAACTTGTGCATCGTTACCGAAGGTAAGTAACTTGTGCATCAGCGCACAGGAGTGGTGCCAATATAGACACCGCACATCACTTCCGGAGCGGAATGATGTCAGTGCGGAGCAGCATGGAGCCACCTTCCGACGCACAGAGGTAATATGGAAAACATTTCCAGATCCAGTCTGACGCCTAGGGAATATTCACAAGGTGAAGAATCTGTGGCTAGATAGTCTCTACCAGAAAGAGCATTACCGAAACTAAGTAGCCTTTTCTTTCTGCACTTTCAGCGCGGATGCGAAGTGCACTCTCTCCTGAGTCATGAGTTTTCCTCACATTAAATTTACCTTAGTGCAGTACCATGATTCCGCCAAAACATTCAGGGTTTACGCCCTGTAGGGATTGTGAGGGACAGATGTCCAGTACCGAACTGCACACTACCTGTTTGTGGTGCTTAAGGTCAGACCACAATGCCTGCTCTGAAGACTCCTGTGAAGGCATTCACCCCAAGGCCATCAAGAAGCACGAGGCTACGTTTTCCTGGCCTGTGCTCTGGATGACCAGAGGAGCAATCTTTCCAAATTTCCCTCCTTACACTCTTCAGGAAAGCAGCAGTACAGGAAACACATGGAAGAGGTAAGTATTATAAATTGAAGCAGAGTCTTCCGTAATGGTTGGGAATATTTATTGAATTAAGACAGCGCAAACAAACCCAACCACCTCAGCCAGGGGAACCGCCTCACACCAACTGCCGCACTGTGGAATACTGGGATCGAGACATGGAACCAAAAGCATGTCATACTCCTCGAGCCCAGTAACCAAGACACCACGAGCCCGGCAGGCAGAGCAAAGCCGCCCACAGGCCGGAGATAAAACATAACACATCTCCTTTCCTTCTAGAGACATATTTGTCGTGAATAAACAATATAAACAAAAGAAAGCATAAACAATAAATGAAAGATAAAAGTCAAGAAACCGCGAAGAGCTGCACAAAAAAAAACAATTGCAACCAATGGCCGAAACACCAAGGTTGCAAAGCACAACATCAAATATTCAACCCCACTCCCTTCCTTCACAGCTTACACACAAACATAGTGTTTTAAATAATCAGGCAACCTGCGTTGCCGAACAGTCCTTCCCTTACCAACACTGACATCAGCATCGTGAGATGGCTCCCCCACCTGCATGGACACGGGATTAGGCAAGGGCTTATCATGTTTTTGATACAAGGCTACCCTTCTGAGATTCCATGTCTGGCCAATGTGTAACTTAACCCAACTTCCCCAAACCGATTTCACCTGAAAAGGACCCCTGAATTTGTTGAAGCCTTTGTTGACACCATCAGGTTTGACCTTTACTAAATCACCAGGTCGAACATTCCTATTGCCCCTCACCGTGTCTTGGTTACACGGCCCCCGAAGAACAATCTACCTGATTTTTGAGTAACCAGGTGGGAACCATTTTTGTATCAGCTTGCCTTCCCCTCATTAGTTCAAATGGAGATTTTAACATTCCTTGATGCACCGTGGTGCGGTATGCCCACAACATTTCTTTAATCTCACGCAGCACAGGAGAATTTACTGTTAATGCCAATTGCATTTTGCCTTTCACAAGTCTGTTAACTCTTTCACACAAACTGTTGCCTTGTGGATTGTACAAAGATCTACACATATGCTTCAATCCAATTTTGTCAAAATATTGCTCCATTTCCTTAGAGGTGAGCTGTGTGCCATTATCAGAAAGAAGCATGGTCTTCCCTACGAAACACCTCACTGAGAACCTTAATGGTGTAATCCGTATTGATATTTCTCATAAAGGCAACTTCCACCCACCTTGACGCCGAGTCCACTAACACCAAGGCAAACTTTTCATTGTCATGCAACTCATTGAAAGGGCCAATAAAATCCATGCAAACTTTTTGCCAAACACCTTCCGCACCTATGACTGGTTGAGAATGAACAGGTTTGTCCAACCCAACTCGCAATCTCTTCTCAGATTCCTTACAACTATCGCAGTTCTCCACCCACTCCTTCACCTGACCATCCATCCCAGGCCACCAAAATCTTTCTTTTAACTGTCTCCCCGTTAAAGTTTGCCCCAAGTGACCTTAGTGGGCTAAGGCAATTACACGACCCCTCACAGACTCAGGTGGTATGTATCTCTCGCCCCTTAACACAACACAATCGCCCTGCGTGGAGATTTGGTCTTGCAGCTGCACAAAGTGTCTGAGACCAGGTGACACAGTACTTTCCCTGGACACCCCCTCTCTGACCACGCCAGCAAGAATGTTGTCTTTACGCATACCCTCCAGCCAATCCTCTCTAGAAATAGCCCTGCCCAGATCCTCAGTGAGATCTTCAAGACTAGCCATGACACTTTCCGTGATCAAATCCGAAGACACAGCTTTAGTATCAGGTAGTCTGGATAAGCAATCAGCTACACTGTTGCGCCAACCAGGTACATGTTCTATTTTGCACATAAAATCCTGTAAACTAAGAGCCCAGCATGCAAGTCTACAAGAACAATTTTTAGTGACATCAGGACCCAAGACCTTCAACAATGGTTTATGATCGGTCCGCAGAGTGAACAAAACACCCTACAAAAAGACCCTGAAGTGTCTGGTGGCCCAAGCAGATGCTAATGCCTCATGTTCAATGACCGAGTAATTTCTCTCAGCATCAGTTAAAGAACGGGACGCAAAAGCTACTGTCCTTTCTTGCCCTGCATGTTTCTGTGCTAGGACAGCCCCAATACCCATAGAACTGGCATCCACTGTCACAATAGTAGGTAAACCTGGAACACAACCTGCTAAGATGTCGGCATTAACAATATTCTCCTTGACCAGATTAAAAGCTTTTTGTTGTTCAGGCCCCCAAGAAAATTTCTTGCCTTTCCTCAATAATTCCCTTAGAGGTTCCACCTTGTGTGCAAAATCTTGAACAAACTTAGCATAGTATTCTACCATGCCCATGAATTACCTCCACTTGTCTCTATCATCAGGTACCTTGACATTTACTAGGGCACTGACCAAATCGTGTTTGGGTTGAATGCCTTCCTTCGTAACGCGATAAGCCAAATAATCAACCTCATCAACAGCAAAACACATTTGTCTTTACGCAGAGTCAAACCAGCAGCGGTCAAGCGGGACAACACTTGATCCAAGATGATGTTATGATCCTTGGCATTCAGTCCATATATCAGAGTGTCATCCTGGAAGAATACCACTCAGTCAATGCCCTTCAAGATTTCCGTGATAATCCATTGGAAAGCACTGGCAGCAGAACATAGACCAAAAGGTAGTCTGTTGAATTGATACGTGCCTTCAGTTGTTATAAAAGAGGTATACTTCCTAGAATCCGGATGAAGTTTGATTTGATGATACGCACTGCGCAGATCAAGTTTGGAAAACACTTTACCTCCAGCCAAGCTCCAAATGATCTCATTAATGTTTGGGAGGGGAAAACTATCTATGATGACACCCTTGTTTAGACTTCTCAAGTCCACACAAAAACGAAGTGAACCATCCTGTTTTTGAGTAATAACCACGGGAGACAACCATTCTGCAGCCTCCACAGTCTCAATGATGTTTTCATCAAGCATCTGTTTGATAATATCTTTGACTTCAGCTCTTGCAGCCAATGGAACCCTCCTAGCAACATGTTTGACCGGCACAGCATTCTTTCTCAGTTTTATTTTATGTTGAAAACCAACTGCCTCACCCAAAACAGTATCAAAAACTTTAGCATGTAAGCGTAAAATGCTTTGAATATCATCATCATTAATGCACATTACTGCTTGTTCTGCCTTAGGATCCACTCTAATGTTGAGGTCATATTGGTGAAGCCATCCTAAAATGGCCGGACCCTCCGGGGCAACGTAGACCTTTCCTTCTGTTGACCTCTTATCAAATGCAATGTGTGCCTTCAAGTAGCCCAGAACACCAATATTGGCACCCTGATAACCCCTCAAGATAACATCAGAAAGTATCAATTTGACATCTTTCCACACAGAGTCACATAACAATTTGGGAATAATGGTGTACAAGGAACCAGTATCCACCATTAAGGACAACACCTCCCCATTGTGAAGTCAGCCTTGGGACGAATCCTGCTCCTACCCACATCAGTGGATCCACTCTACTCACCCTTGACAACCATGACTCTGACTTCATTGTCTTCTTCGTCATCCACTACTGCTATTTTCTTGCCTGTGGCTTTGCAGATACGTGCATAATGCCCCTTTTTCCCACACTTGAGGCACTCCTTACCAATAGCAAAGCAATTCTTGGAATCCGCCAGATGGAAAGTGCTACCGCACCTATGACATGTGCGATTATTTCCTTTTTGCCAGGACGGCATAGGAGTCTTATCGAAATTTGTTTTACCACCTGCAACTGTCCCCTTAGTCGGCTTACTACGTATCACATTCACCTCCTCACAGCCACTATGTAAGACAGCTACGTCTGAACCCATATCCTGTTGAATTTTCATCTAACCTCATACACTTTTCAGACTCCTCTACGACTTTGGCAATGGTGATAGCTTCTTTTAAAGTAGGATTACTAGCTGCCCACAGCCTCTCTTGAGCTTTCTTGCTATACCATTGTACTATTAACTGATCCCTGATCATGTCATCCTGCATGGGACCAAATTGACATTTTGTAGATAATTCTCTCAATCTTGACACAGACTCATCAATAGTTTCATTTATCTTTTGAGGTTGTATATAGAATTTATCTGAAAGAGACACGTTAGTGATAGATTCCTTACCTTAGAATATCCCCAGGCGTCAGACTGGATCCGGAAAGTTTTGCTAGCAGTACCCCTGTGCGCCAGTAGGTGGCGTTGTGCGGCTCCGTGTCCGTCGCTGGCGTCGTAAGCGCCGAGATGACGTCACGGAGACTACTTAGGCGCCACCCATCCGCGCTGACGTCAGTTCTTTCTTTTTCCGCACCAGAAAGCGCAGATCCGGTTAGAGCACGTACCCTAGTCACTTTTTGACTATCTCTTTTGAGACTTTTGTCTCCCTTTTCCAGTTGGTTTCCTGGTGCACGTAGGGATGCCTGGATTTAAGTCTTGTGCGGCTTGCCGTCGCAACATGTCGGTGGCGGACCCCCACGATGTCTGCCTCTACTGCCTGGAGACCGACCACGACTCTCGGTCTTGTCCGGATTGTCGGGCCATGGCCCCGAAGGCCTTGCGGGAGCGGCGCCGGAAACTGCTGGAGGTCCAGCACTCGTCCCCGTGCCGTTCCCGGTCCAGAGGCCGTTCCAGGGAAAGCTCGCGGGGCCACAGCCATCGCTCCTCGGGCTCCAGGTCTTCACCCTCGGATTCGGGTAAGAGACGACACAAAAAGAAGTCGAAGAAGCGTGTTCGCTCTCCGACGTCCCCCCGTGGGTCCGCGGATGAGGGGGACTGGGGCCTTGCCCCTGCGGCTCCTTTGGAGCTAGAGAGTCCCGCGGCCTACCCACCTTACCCGGGTCCGTCGGCAACTCCCGCACATTTGCAAGAATTTCTTGCTACCATGGACCGCCTTTTTAGGCCTCGGGCTCCCGCCGGCGCGCCCTCGGGCCCCGCGGTCCCATGTCTGGATCCTGTTGGCCGGCTGGCACCGCCGGCGGATCCAGCTTCGGCGCCACAGGATCCTGTGCCGCTGGCTCCGCCCACAGCGCCACAAGGTCCAACACTGCCGGCTCCGGCCCCAGCACCGCCTCCGGCGCCGCAGTGGGTGCCATTTGTCCGGCCCTGCCCAGGTTCCAGGACCATTTTGTTCCTACCTGGGATCCGCATTGGGACACGGCGCCTGTTCGGCCCCGACAGGCGCCGTTCTCGGCGCCGTTCCCGACGCCGTATGTTCCCTCTCCGGCTCCTGTCCCACCGCCGCGGTCGGTGCCACCTGCGGCGGTGGTGGAGGACGACTGGGAGGGGTCCAAGGACCCTCTCGCCCGTCAGTGTGACTCCGAGCAGGACTGGGCGGACGACTTGGAGGACGCCGGCGACCTCGACGTCTCTTCTGACCCGGGGTTTGCCTCTCCCCCACCTACTTTGGAGGAGGGCGCCTCCTACACGATGGTGCTCCGTCAGGCAGCTGAGGTCCTCAACCTTGATCTCCTTATGGTGGCCCTCAAAACTAACCTCCTTACTGAGGTGCTCCAGACGGCGACCACCTCGTCGGAGCCCCTGCTCCCGTTTACCGATGCCCTTACCGACGTCTTGCTGGGCACTTGGTCGCGGCCATCCACTGGGGCCCCTGTGGATAAGAATGTCGCCAGGCGTCATCGCCCGGCGCCAGGTGACCCCGCTTTTTTGACCACTCATCCTACGCCTGAGAGTCTGGTCATCCAAGCTTCGACGTCGCAGAGTGCCTTTCCCACGGCTCCGCCGGATAAGGACTCTAAGAAGCTGGAACAGTTCGGTAAACGTTTGTTCTCTTTGGCCAGCTTGGGGCTGCGGTCAGTGAATACCACCTGCCTATTGGGCCGTTATTCCCACGCGGTGTGGGACACAGTTGCGCAGGTGTTACCTCAGTGTCCTGAGGACACCCAAGCTGTATTGTCCCAAGCCATTGCAGAAGGTAAAGATGCGGCTAAATTCGCCATTCGGTGTGGGTTAGACACCGCGGACTCCTTAGGTAGAGCGATTTCTACGACTGTGGCGCTTCGTCGCCACGCCTGGCTCAGATCTACCGGGTTCTCGCCAGATGTCCAAAACTCACTCATGGACATGCCCTTTGATGGCACTCGCCTGTTTGGCGATAAGGCCGACAGTGCGCTGGAGCGTTTTAAGGACTTGCGGGCCAAGGCCAAGTCCTTAGGTCTTTCCACGAAAAGCCCAGCCGCTCCTGGGTTTCGTTCCTTTCGTGGCAACGGGAGGGGCGCCCAGGCACGTTCTTTCAACAAGCCTGTGCAGAACCAGCCTCAGCGCGGCCGGGGTCGCGGTTTCCGCAGGGGCGGATCTGGGAATCAGCGTGGGGGTCAGTCCACCTCCGCCTCGCCGCTTCGGCCTCCAAACCTTCCTAATCCGAGCCTTGTGGGGCATTCCACGCCAGTGGGTGGCAGGGTCCGTCTTCATCTCTCCCACTGGCACGCTATCACTTCGGACAAGTGGGTGTTGCAGATCATCCACAAGGGTTACGCCCTTCCCTTCCAGTCCACCCCTCCAGCCATGCCACCTCAATTCCACCGCATGTCGGGGGACCACTTGGCACTTCTCCTGCAGGAAGTCACGGCCCTCTTGGCCAAGGGGACCATCGAGTGTGTTCCTGGGCCAGAAGTAGGGAGTGGTTGTTATTCCCACTACTTTCTGGTCCCCAAGAAGGACAAGGGGGCTTGCGCCCCATCTTGGACCTCAGGAACGTCAATCGCTTCCTCCGGAAGGAGAAGTTCAAGATGTTGACTCTGGCTCAGGTCTTGGCTGCCCTCGACCCTGGAGACTGGATGGTAGCGTTGGACTTGCAGGACGCCTATTATCTGAAAGAGACACGTTAGTGACAGATTCCTTACCTTAGAATATCCCCAGGCGTCAGGCTGGATCCGGAAAGTTTTTGCGTAGCAGTACCCTTGCGCGTCGGTAGGCGGCGTCGTGCGGCTCCGCGTCCGTCGTCGGCGTCGTGATCGCCGGGATAACGTCGCGGGCAGTACTTAGGCGCCGCCCCTGCGCGCTGACGTCAGTTCTTCTTTTTCCGCGCCAGCAAGCGCAGATCCGGGAAGAGCAGTGCCCTAGTCATTTTTTGACTAACTTTTTTGGTGAATTTTTTCACTGTTTTTCTTCGAATCGACTTCAAGGTGTCGTAGGGATGCCCGGGTTTAAACGTTGCGGCGCCTGTGCTCGGATGATGTCCATCACAGACCCGCATCGGGAGTGTCTCTTCTGCCTCGGCCGAGGCCACGACACGGAGTCTTGTTCCGACTGCCGGGCCCTCAACCCGAAAGCTTTGCGAGAGCGGTCTCGAAAGCTCCTCGAGGCCCGGCATTCGGCTCCGCGCAAGCCCCGGTCGCGTGAGAGGTCCAGGGGTCGATCGCGGAGTCCTCACCGGTCGTCGGCATCGAAGTCTTCTTCGTCCGGTAAGTCCAAACACAAAAAGTCCAAAAAGCATTGTCGCTCTAGGACTTCGCCTCGCCGGTCTCGCGACTCGGCTGAGGCCCCTCCCGGCACCGTCCCCGCGGCCCCGGACATGCCTGTGGAGTCGCCCCCGCAATACCCGTCCTTCCCGGGTTCGGGGGCGGATCCGGCCCAAGTACAGGAATTCCTGTCGGCCATGGCCCGCCTCTTCGGGCCTCAAGGTCCCTCCGGTGCGCCTTCGGGCCCCGCGGGCCCTGATGGGGTTGCTCCGGCGTCGCCGACGGCTCCGGCCCCGGCGTCGCCCGTGCCTCCAGCCTCGATCCCGGCTCCGGCCCCGGCCTCGATCCCGGCTCCACAACCCCCATCGACGCCGGTCGACCCTAACGACACCCTCCGCCGGCGCCCGATGTCTCCGGTGCCATTCTCGACGCCGCCTGGGGCTCCGGGCGGCGTCGTCCCCCAGTTCCTTCCGGCTCCGGACATGGACCCGGACCGACGTCACTCGACGCCGGTTCCGGCGCCGATGGGACCTTGGGTCCCAAATGTCCCTCCTCCTCCTTATTTTGAACCAGAGGAGGACCAGGAGGACTGGGAGGGGTCTGATGACCCTCTGACACAACAGTGTCAGTACGATGAGGACTGGACAGAGGGTCTAGGGGATGCCAGTGGTCTAGATACTTCCCCTGACACTGGCATGCTGTCTCCTCCCGTGGCTACGGAGGAGGGAGCCAATTTTGCAACGGTGTTGCGTAGGGCGGCTGGGGCCTTACGTCTCCAACTCCCTACTGTGGCGGTCAAGACTAATATCTTGACAGAGGTGCTTCAGCCGGCAGCCTCCTCTACGGAGACTGTGCTGCCGTTTAACGACGCCCTCACTGACGTTCTTTGGGCGCCTGGTCCAAGCCCAACACAGGGGCTCCTGTGGATAGGAACGTGTCCCGACGCCATCGCCCAGCTCCGGGCGACCCCCTGTTTCTCTCTGTCCACCCCACTCCTGAAAGCTTGGTTGTCCAAGCCTCCGCTTCCCAAACCGCCTTCCCTACCGCCCCTCCGGATAGGGAATCCAAACGCCTGGATCAATTTGGGAAGAAGGGTTTTTCTTCCTCCAGTGCTGGCTTGCGGTCCATCAACACCGCTTGTCTTTTGGGCCGATATACCCACTCCTTGTGGGATTCGGTGGCGACTGTTTTGCCCCAGTGTTCTGAGGAGGTCCAGACACTGCTTTCCCGCGCCATTGCGGAAGGAAGGGATGCGGCCAAATACACGATACGATGTGGCCTTGATACCGCCGACTCGCTGGGCAGGTCTATTGCAACGACGGTGGCGCTGCGACGCCACGCCTGGCTCAGAACCACTGGTTTTTCAGGGGATGTCCAGAATACTCTCATGGACATGCCCTTTGATGGAGTCGGTCTTTTGGGTCCAAAGCAGACCATGCGTTGGAGCGCTTTAAGGACTCACGGGCTACTGCCAAGTCCCTGGGCCTTTCTGCTACACGCCCTCCGCTGACTTCTGCTTTTCGCCCCTATCGTGGCCACGGTAGGGGCGCCCGTCACGTCAGCAGCCCAGCCACCGGCCCGCGCAGCAGGCGTCTTCGCGTGGCCGAGGACGTGGATTCCGCCGTGGCGGATCGGGCAACCAGCGTGCGGGTCAGGCCACCACCTCCAACCCGTCCGCGGCCTCCAAGCCCTCCTAGTCCCTCCTTTCAGGTGCACAGCACGCCAGTAGGGGGCAGGGTCCGCCATCACCTTCCCCACTGGCGTACCATCACCTCGGACAGGTGGGTCTTGGACATTGTCCGAAGGGGCTACTCCCTCCCCTTCGAGACCACCCCCCAGCCATGCCACCTCAATTCCACCGCATGTCAGGGGATCACTTGGTACTTCTGCAGGAGGAAGTCACGGCCCTCTTGGCCAAGAGGGCCATCGAGCATGTTCCGACCCCAGAAGTAGGGCGCGGTTGCTACTCCCACTACTTCCTGGTGCCCAAAAAGGACAAGGAGGACATGCGTCCTATCTTGGACCTCCGGAACGTCAATCGCTTCCTCCGGAAGGAGAAGTTCAAGATGCTCACCCTAGCTCAGGTCTTGACTGCCCTCGACCCTGGAGACTGGTTGGTAGCGTTGGACTTGCAGGACGCGTATTTCCACATCCCCGTCCTGCCGGCCCACCGGCGTTACCTTCGGTTCACGGTAGGCCCCGAGCATTTTCAGTTCACCGTGCTCCCCTTTGGCCTTACCAGTGCCCCTCGGGTGTTCACGAAAGTGATGGCGGTGGTCGCAGCTCATCTGCGCCGGGCAGGGGTTTCAGTCTTCCCCTACCTCGACGACTGGCTGCTGAAGGCGGGCTCGTCCCAGGCAGTCGTCTCCCACCTCCAGACTATGGCCGAACTCCTGCACTCGCTGGGGTTCTCCATCAATGTGCCGAAGTCGCATCTGATTCCTTCTCCACAGCTCCTTTTCATCGGAGCAGTTCTGGACACGACGCAGTTTCGGGCCTATCCTCCCGAACGGCGAGTCCGGGATATTCAGGCTATGATTCCGATCTTTCAGCCTTTATCCTGGGTTTCGGTACGGATGACCCTGAGGCTGCTGGGCATCATGGCCTCCTGCATCCTGCTGGTCAATCATGCCAGATGGCATATGCGGGCTCTGCAGTGGGACCTGAAGTTCCAGTGGGCGCAGCACCAGGGCAACCTGTCCGATCACGTCCAGATCTCGGAGGGGACTGCAAAACAGTTGCAGTGGTGGCTCTCGAACCGGCAATGGGTCATGGGCAGATCCCTCTCCCTTCCCCAGCCAGAGCATACAGTTGTGACGGACGCGTCCCTTCTGGGATGGGGCGGTCACATGGGAGAGGCGGAGATCAGAGGCCTCTGGTCTCCGGCGGAGTCCCGGCTCCATATCAACCTTCTGGAGCTCCGGGCGATCCGACTTGCACTCAAGGCATTCCTTCCCTCTGTCAAAGGGAAGGTAGTGCAGGTGTTCACAGACAACACCACCGCCATGTGGTACTGCAACAAACAGGGCGGGGTGGGGTCTTGGACCCTTTGTCAGGAGGCTCTGCGCCTCTGGACATGGCTGGAACATCAGGGCATGTTCCTGATGGTTCAACACCTGGCAGGTTCCCTGAACGCCAGGGCGGACGAACCTCAGCCGCAGGTGCATGATGGATCACGAATGGCGTCTTCACTCGGAAGTGGCGCAAGGACTCTTTCTACAATGGGGAGAGCCTTGGTTAGATCTATTCGCCACCGAAGAGAACGCGCAATGTCATCAGTTCTGCGCGTTGGAATTTCCAAGGCGGCACTCGCTCGGCGACGCTTTTCGTCGCGAGTGGAGTTGCGGTCTGTTGTACGCCTTTCCGCCTATACCACTTCTACCCAGAGTGTTGAAGAAGATTCGGCACGACCGGGCCCAAGTCATTCTTGTGGCTCCGGACTGGGCTCGAAGAGTTTGGTATCCCGAGCTACTCAATATGAGCGTAGATCCCCCGATCCGTCTGCCTCTTCGGGAGGATCTTCTGTCGCAGCAGCAGGGGACGGTCCTCCACCCGAACCTGTCCAGTCTACACCTGCTTGCGTGGAGATTGAGCGGCGGCAGTTGATTCCTTTCGACTTGCCTCCCGAAGTTTGTGATGTGATTCTGGCAGCCAGGCGTCCCTCCACTAAGGTGGTATACGCCTGCAGGTGGAACAAATTTGTGGCATGGTGCACAGCAAAGGCTGTGAATCCCCTTTCTGCCCCTCTTTCTGAGGTCCTTCTGTTCCTTCTCTCTTTGGCCCAACAGGGTTCTGCCCTGGGTACCATCAAGGGTTATCTTTCTGCTATCTCGGCCTTCCTCAGGCTCCCTGATCAGCCCTCCCTTTTCAAGTCCCCTGTTGTTAACAGGTTCTTAAAAGGCATTACTCACCTCTTCCCTCCTGTTCCGTTTGTGATGCCTCAGTGGGACTTGAACTTGGTTCTTACCTTTTTAATGTGCGCTCCCTTTGAGCCTCTACATAACTGTCCTCTTCGTCTTCTGACTCTGAAGACAGCCTTTCTGGTGGCCTTCACCTCCGCTCGGCGGGTGAGTGAGCTCCAGTCTCTATCTTGCAAACCTCCCTTTCTGTCTGTTCATCCAGACAAGGTTGTTCTTCGGACGCGTCCGTCCTTCTTGCCAAAGGTGGTTACTGCTTTCCACATTGGGCAGACCATCACTTTGCCCACCTTCTTTCCGCCTCCGCATCCTTCCAGAGAGGAAGAGAGGCTCCACCGTCTGGACCCAAAACGTGCGCTCTCCTTCTATATTGACCGCACAAAACACTTCCGGGTGGATGACCAGCTCTTTGTTTGCTACGTGGGCGCCAAAAAAGGTCGGGCGGTGCACAAGAGGACCATCTCCCGCTGGGTTACCTTGTGCATCAAGACCTGCTATTCTTTGGCTAAGAAGGAGCCTCCTGTTGGGCTGCGTGCCCATTCCACCAGGGCAACGGCTGCTACCACGGCCTTGGGCCGCGGTGTTCTGCTGCCGGTTATCTGTCAGGCAGCTACGTGGGCCTCGCTGCACACGTTTACAAAGCATTACTGCCTTGACTGTCAGGTCCGGAGGGACGGCTTCTTTGGCCGTTCTGTCCTCCAGGACTTCCTTGTCTGATCTTTGTTCGCAGACCCACCACCGGGGTTGGTATTGCTGGGGTATCTATTCTAAGGTAAGGAATCTGTCACTAACGTGTCTCTTTCAGATGCACAAGTTACTAACTTGTGTAACGATATATCTGTAAGAGACAGTAGTTAGTGACAGATTCCTTACCGCCCCACCCATCCTCCCCGTTCTGCGAACTGATTTCTAGGGTTAAGGACATCCCTTTCAGGGCCCTAGTATTTTTCAGACACCTATGTCAGCTTCTTGCATGGCTCTGCGTTCCTGGCGCGGAAAGTCGTGTACAGAACTGACGTCAGCGCGCAGGGGCGGCGCCTAAGTACTGCCCGCGACGTCATCCCGGCGATCACGACGCCGACGACGGACGCGGAGCTGCACGACGCCGCCTACCGACGCGCAAGGGTACTGCTACGCAAAAACTTTCCGGATCCAGCCTGACGGCTGGGGATATTCTAAGGTAAGGAATCTGTCACTAACTACTGTCTCTTACAGATATATTGTTACACAAGTTAGTAACTTGTGCTTCACATCCCCGTCCTGCCGGCCCACCGGCGTTACCTGCGGTTCACGGTAGGCCAGGAGCATTTTCAGTTTGCCATGCTCCCCTTCGGCCTTACCAGCGCCCCTCGGGTGTTCACGAAGGTGATGACGGTGGTCGCAGCTCATCTGCGCAGGTCAGGGGTGTCAGCCTTCCCCTACCTCGACGACTGGTTGTTGAAGGCGGGCTCGCCCCAGGCAGTCGTCACCCACCTTCAGATTACAGCCGACTTCCTGCATTTGCTGGGGTTCTCCATCAACGTGCCGAAGTCGCACCTGAGTTCCTCTCAGAAGCTCCCCTTCATCGGAGCGGTTCTGGATTTGACGCTGTTTCGAGTTTATCCTCCCGAGCAGCGGGTCCGGGATATTCAGGCTATGATTCCGATCTTTCAGCCTCTATCCCGGGTTTCAGTCAGGATGACCCTCCGGCTCCTGGGCCTGATGGCCTCCTGGATCCTGCTGGTGCAACATGCCAGATGGCATATGCGGGCTCTGCAGTGGGACCTGAAGTTCCAGTGGGCACAGCATCAGGGCAACCTGTCCGATCATGTCCAGATCTCGGAGGGCACTGCACGACCATTACAGTGGTGGCTCACGAATCGCGATTGGGTCAATGGCAGATCTCTCTCCCTTCCCCAACCGGAGCACACAGTGGTGACGGATGCGTCCCTCCTGGGATGGGGTGGCCACTTGGGAGAGGCGGAGATCAGAGGCCTCTGGTCTCCGGCGGAGTCCCGGCTCCATATCAATCTTTTGGAGCTTCGGGCGATCCGGCTTGCACTGAAGGCATTCCTTCCCTCTGTCCGGGGAAGTGTAGTGCAGGTGTTCACGGACAACACCACCGCCATGTGGTATTGCAACAAACAGGGCGGGGTGGGGTCCTGGACCCTCTGTCAGGAGGCTCTGCGCCTCTGGACATGGCTGGAACATCAAGGCATTACCTTGGTGGTTCAACTCCTGGCAGGTTCTCTGAACGCCAGGGCGGACGAACTCAGCCGCAGGTGCATGATGGATCACGAATGGCGTCTTCACTCGGAAGTGGCGCAAGGACTCTTTCTACAATGGGGAGAGCCTTGGTTAGATCTATTCGCCACCGAAGAGAACGCGCAATGTCATCAGTTCTGCACGTTGGCATTTCCAAGGCGGCACTCGCTCGGCGACGCTTTTCGTCGCGAGTGGAGTTGCCGTCTGTTGTACGCCTTTCCGCCTATACCGCTTCTGCCCAGAGTGCTGAAGAAGATTCGGCGCGACCGGGCCCAAGTCATTCTTGTGGCTCCGGATTGGGCACGGAGATACTGGTATCCCGAGCTACTAGGCATGGCGCTCGATCCTCCGATCCATCTGCCTCTTCGGGAGGATCTTCTGTCGCAGCAGCAGGGGACGGTCCTCCACCCGAACCTGTCCAGCCTCCACCTCCATGCGTGGAGATTGAGCGGCGACAGTTGACAGCTTTCGATCTAATTCTGGCAGCCAGGCGTCCCTCCACTACATCGGTATACGCCTGCAGGTGGAACAAGTTTGTGGCATGGTGCACAGCTAAGGCTGTGGATCCCCTTTCTGCCCCTCTTTTCGAAGTCCTTCTGTTCCTTCTTTCTTTGGCCCAGCAGGGCTCTGCTCTGGGCACTATCAAAGATTATCTTTCGGCCATCTCCGCCTTTCTCAGGCTTCCAGATCAGCCTTCCTTGTTTAAATCTCCGGTTGTTAACCGTTTCCTGAAAGGCATTACGCACACGTTTCCTCCCGTGCCGTTCATTATGCCTCAATGGGATTTAAATCTTGTCTTGACATATCTGATGTGCACTCCCTTCAAGCCCCTTCATACCTGTCCTTTGCGTCTTCTCACTTTCAAGATGGCTTTCCTGGTAGCTATCACCTCTGCCAGAAGAGTGAGTGAGCTCCAGGCTCTTTCTTCCAAACCTCCTTTCCTTTCTGTTCATCCGGACAAGGTGGTTTTAAGGACCCGTCCTTCTTTCTTGCCAAAGGTTGTCACGCCCTTCCACATCGGGCAGACCATCACTTTGCCCACCTTCTTTCCGCCTCAGCATCCTTCAAAAGAGGAGGAGAGGCTCCACCGTCTGGACCCAAAACGTGCACTCTCGTTCTACCTGAAGCGCACGCAACAGTTCCGGGTGGATGACCAGCTCTTTGTTGGCTACGTGGGCGCCAAAAAATTTCGGGCCGTGCACAAACGGACCATCTCTCGGTGGGTCGTTCTCTGCATCAAAGCCTGTTACTCCACCTCCATGCGTGGCGATTGAGCCATGTAATGTAAGAGACATTAGTTAGTGATAGATTCCTTACCGCCTCACCCATCCTCCCCGTTCTGCGAACTGATTTCTAGGGTTGAGGTCATCCCTTTTAGGGCCCTAGTTTCATGGCACCAGTGGTCAGTTTCTTGCATGGCTCTACGTTCCTGGCGCGGAAAGTCGTGTGCAGAACTGACGTCAGCGCGCATGGGTGGCGCCTAAGTAGTCTCCGTGACGTCATCTCGGCGCTTACGACGCCAGCGACGGACGCAGAGCCGCACGACGCCACCTACTGGCGCGCAGGGGTACTACTAGCAAAACTTTCCGGATCCAGTCTGACGCCTGGGGATATTCTAAGGTAAGGAATCTATCACTAACTAATGTCTCTTACAGATATATCGTTACACAAGTAGTAACTTGTGCATATCTACGCATGACAACATTCTCTTGTTTAGCAAATCTTATGCGTAGTCTAACAATGGCATCCTTGTAAACATCATCAACCTCTTCCCCTGAAGCTGGGAGATATTTAAAGACATGTGGTCCCGCTTTCCCTAATGCACCTAGTAGTAATGCCTTTTTGCGCACCGCAGAAAACCTAGTGCCATCAAGAGCCACCAAATAATTTTCAAAGCAATCGCACCAATCCTCCCACTCCATGGATGGTTCCCCGACAGACATAAGGAACGGTGGTGGTGCAGAAATAGCATTTGCAATATTCATGGTCGAAAAATTAAACAACACAACAATAGTAACTTAAACAGTAGTAAGTTCAGTAAATGTCTGAATAGTTACAAATAAAGAGCAAAAATTTAAGGTGTGCGTGTCACCGTGGTTTGATTACAGTGCACACTGGCAAAAATTTTGTGGAGAAATAATGATGTGCATATCATCGCTGAAGAAGTGATGACATGCACCTTTCAGGTGAAATGCAAGCTCTAACCCTTCTTTGCCGTAGTGTGTTGATTGGCATACACGCTGGCAGAAATTCAGTGAGGCAACAAAGATGTGCACATCATCGCTAGAGAGATACAACATGCACAATTGACATATGATGCAAGCTTTGACACTTGTTTGCAGTGTGATTATTTGAGACACTGTCGTGACATAAGTTGACATAAGTTGAAGCACTGGTTGAAAGACTTGGTGTGTGTGTCACCGATAACAATGTATAATTGAGGCACTGACGTGACACACAAGGTGAAAAACGTGGTGTGTGTCACCGATAACAGCGTATAAATTTCCAGCTGTGAACACAGGCTTCCAAATTTCTTTGTCACCGAAGCTGTGTAACATAGATGTGGGTCACACATTTAACCTTGCGGCTTTAATTGGAAAATGTACAATGCTTGCAAGGCTAGCCGCTTTAATAATCAAGGCCAAATCACTGCCCCCAAAGAGCATGCTACTCGGCTGGGAGATCCACTCTTGCCGCTTTAATTAAAGGAGATCCGCCCTTGCCGCTTTAACTGAGGAGCCCAAAAGTCACCGCCCATACGCAGCCCCCAATGAATGCGCTGCTCGGCTATGAAGGTGGACCCGCCCACACCTCCTTGAGGCAGCCGTCGTAGTGACGCGCGGCAGGACCAGGGCAGAAGCAGTGTCTGCGGTGAGTAAATAAAAGTCTCGAAACGTACCTTCTTTAGTAAATGAATTTACCACAGTACCTCATAGTAACATGAGTGCCCAATCCGTACAGAATATTTAGTTGCGTGGATTCAAGTGGTGGTGGGTAGTCCGTGTCTGCTGTCTGCTCTGTGTTGACCTCGTAAAATCGTCGCCAAAAATATTATAAATGGAAGCGGAGTCTTCCGTAATGATTGGGAATATTTATTGAATTAAGACAGCGCAAACAAACCCGACCACCTCAGCCAGGGGAACCGCCTCACACCAACTGCCACACTGTGGAATACTCGGCTCGAGACATGGACCAAAAGCATGTCATACGCCACGAGCCCAGTAACTAAGACACCACGAGCCCGGCAGGCAGAGCAAAGCCGCCCACAGGCCGGAGATAAAACATAACAGTAAGCGTCCCCGATGACCCCGGTCTGCCACAGGATCTTCATCCTCTGTGCCTTCTGACCATGCTCCGAGGCAGCCAATGCCTGCTCCTTAGCGGGACCCACCCTTGGAACTGACTTCACCGTCTCCGTCGTCCCTAGACCCATTGGCTCCGGCTTTGACAATGCCTAACTTTCCAGAGCCATTTAGAATCTTACCAGAATTCCCAGTGCCGGGGACAGACTTTGCAGCGTTCCTTTCCTGATTGATACTTTTACCTGCAGATTCCGCCCCATTGATGCATTCTGGACCTCTCCATATATCTTCAGGAGTGTCAACCTTGTCAATGATTCTTCTTCTAATATCCTATTTAGGTGCAGTTTTCCTTCACAATGTCGACGCCCTAGTGGTCCGGTTTCAAACCATGTCAGGACTGTGCTGGGCAGATAACCATTACAGACACACACAATATCTGCCTTTGGTATCTAGGATACGACCATTGTGTTGGGGCCTGTGCGTCATGCCAGAAGATGCACTCAAAGAACAAGAGGCCCCCCTGTTCATGGGCAGAGCGCAGGAGGAACGATGCAGAAGCCCCAAGGCTCAACCGGGGTTGAAGTCCCCAGTCTCCATCATCTTCAAAATTATAAAGAAGAAGCACAAGTAGAAAAGAAGACACAAATCTTGCTGTCATACATTGAGAAGCAAGTCGCCACAACCTTCAACTACACCCTACCAGTGCCGGCCCAAAGACCAATCGAAAACCATAAGGAGGATCTGGTACCTGCGGCTAAATATGACCCGGTGCTGGTTCCAGACTCTTGACCACCTGTGGTTCCACCCACAAAGCCCCAGCCTTTTCAGCCGTATCCAGAGTTTCCAACACCTGGGATGGATTCATCAGTATTTCTGAATGCATGTTCAGCATATTCAGCAGAGCCCTGGTCCTCTCTGGAGCATCAGCTGGCCTGTTGGGTCTGATGGCCTACTCACTAGGAAGTTTTCTGACACCCAACCACTTGGCACACTTCACGCCGTTTCTGCCATTACCTGCTGTACCCTGGACAAACCTGACCCCTAACTCCAACAATGCTAACAGGATAGACGCAGAAAGTAACTTCACCTCTCCTTGTCCTCCCGCTTTCGTCTTCCTCTGAACGGGACTCCAACATCTCTCCAACGCAGCAAACGGCACCCCAGATGATGCCACCACAACCACTTTCTCTGCCTCCACTGGCACCACTTCTGACTCAGCTGTAGAATATGCCACTGATGCTCCAACACTCCAGAATAGAGGCGCAGAGGATAATGGAAGAGGGCAGATATTTTTTGGGGAAACAGATCCTCAGGAGGATCACAGTGCAGATACTGAAGAGGACGGCTCGTTGGAATTTGTAGGGTTGAAAGATGCCTGTGGGCTAGATACCTCCCCGAAGTAGGAACTTCTTCCTCCGACAGGCCTTCCACTTTCAGAGGTGACCGCCTACCATTTGGTCAACAGGAGGGCTGCGGGTATGTTGGACCTGCAGCTTCCATTTACAGAAGTCAAATTGAACATTTTTACTGAGGTCCTGCATTCTACCTTACACATGGCGGAACCCTTGCTTCCGTTTAGCAATGCGTTGACAGAACTCATTCTATCCACATGGGAGAAGCCGACAACTTCTACTGCCATCACAAGAACGATTGTTCAGCGATATAAACTGGCTGCGGGAGATCCCATTTTTTTATCAGCTCAGGTGTCACCTGAGAGCCTAGTGGTGCAGGCTTTTTGTTCTTCTAAGTTGACCGGGATCCTTTCCCTATAGACCATCTGACAGCAAATCAAAGAAGATAGAACAGTTTGAGAAGAAAATGTTTTCTGTGGGGAGCATGGTACTCAAATCTATTAATGCCACCTGTCTTCTTAGTAGATATGTACATGCTCTGTTGGATTTCGCACAGGCAGTCATTTCCACTCTTTCGGACAACCTGCAAACTGACTTTATTAAGCTGATCAGGGATGGTCAGCTCGCCGCAAAATAGGTAATACAGCCTGACCTGGATACTGCTGACTCAGTAGCCAGAGCCATGGGGCCATCCATCCCCCAACGTTGTCATCTCTAGTTATGAAATTCCGGGTTTTCGCAAGATGTACAGACCACACTAATGGATCTTACTTTCGACGGATCTCGACTCCTCAGTGCCAAAGCCGATTCTGCACGGAAGCGATTGAGAGATTGAAGGACAACAAACCCACAGCTAGATCCCTTGGTCTCCAAAAACAAACTAGAGACTACTATCAAGTTTTGTGGCTTCAGTAAGGGCTTTTCATTTCAGGGCCGCGGGTAGTTTGCTCACTAACAGCAGCAACAGGTGAATCCCCTAGAAACAATACAGAGGGCCAGATAAAGGACGCAGCTGGGCTACCCCTCTTCCTCCCTCCTTTTTCTTGGGGTGCTACTCCTGGGACTTTCTGGTCCTCAAAAAAGGACAACGGTCTCCGTCCCAATCCGAGACCTCAGGCTTTTAAACTGGTATCTCAAGAAGGAAAAGTTCAAAATGTTGTCCCTAACCTAGGTTCTTGTTGGGCTGGAAGCAAAAGACTGGATGGTGTCTGTAGACCTGCAGGATGCCTATAGCCACATCCCTGTCGTGCAGTCACACAGGAAGCATCTTCACTGTACTGATGGATCCAAACACTAGCAGTTTGCAGTACTTCCGTATGGCCTCACTTCCACCCCTCAAGTCTTCACAAAGGTGATGGCAGTGGTTGCAACCCATCTCAGACAGATGGGAATCCCAGTGTTTCTTTACCTAAACAACTGGCTCATCAAAGCCAGCTCTCCAAAGAAGGTGTCTCGCCCATTGGAGCCAACAACCAGATTATTGTTCGACCTGGGCGCTTCAAACAACCAGGCAAAATCTCACCTGATGCTCTCTCAGCACATCCTGTTCATAGGGGCAGGACTGTACACCACTTTGAATCAAGCCTACCCTCCTCCCCAAACCTTTCAAGATGTTCAGGCTATGATTTCGATGTTTCAGAGTGGAGCGATCATTCCAGTCCGATCTTAAGCCTGCTCGGTCTGCTAGCCTCCTGCGTTCTGGTTGTCACCTATGCATGCTGGCACATGAGGGTCCTCCAGTAGTGCCTCCGCAGGCAGTGGTTCCAACACAATGGAGATCTCCAAAGCTTTATCAAAATCTACAGGGACACTGCAGTGGACCGACAATGGTGGTGTGTGGATAGCAACCTTATTGAAAGGAAACTGCTTTACCCCCTCCCTCCGGTGACAACAGCGATCACTGATGCCCCCACTCTAGGGTGAGAAGCCCTTCTGGAGGAATTGGGGATCAGAGGTCTCTGGTCTCCAGAGGAACAGATGTTGCACATCAATATGTTGGGATTACAGGCGATACGTCTGGTGCTTAAGTCCTTTCTCCATTCCATTCGCGGTCAGTTGGCCCAGATCTTGATGGACAACACAACTGCGATGTGGTACATCAACAAACAAGAAAGAGTAGGTTGTATCTCTCCCAAAAAGCTCTGCAACTCTAGTCCTGGGCTCAGAACCATCAGATCTCCTTATTAGCAGATCACCTGGTCAGAGTGCTCAGTATGCTAGTGGACAGTGTTAGCCGGCGTCATCTTGCCGACCATAAGTGGCGACTTCATCTGAAGGTGGTCCAGGACTTTTTCCAACTGTGAGGTACTCTTTAGGTGGAACTCTTTGCCACTCACAAGAACTCTCACTGCTCGAAATTCATTCTGTGCCCTCCAGTATCCGATGAAGAAAGCATCAGGGGAACCCTTTTGCTTGAGGTGGATAATTCTGCTTCATTACGCATTTCCTCCCATACCCTTGATTCCTCGCTTTTTTAAGGAAGCTTTGCCTCAACCGGTCCAAAGTAATTCTGACTGCCACGGACAGGCCGTGAAGGATGTGGTAGGCAGACCTCATTTACCTCTCCTTTGACCTCCACACTCTCACAGGGTAAACCTCCTCTCACAACCATGGGGCAGGTTATGCACCCCAGCCTCCAGAACTACATGCCTGATTTATTTTTCCATGCACCCCTGAAGTGGTGGATATGCTCACAAAGACACTCCACCAACACAGTCTATTCAGACAGGTGAGGCAATTTTGTTACATGGTGTAGGAAGGGGGAGTGTGGTGTGGGAGTCAGACCGCACGATGTAATACTATTACAATATCCCAAAGATGGTCCTTGGATTCACACTAATAAATCCTTAGCTCAGTCCTTGTAGAGTGGCAAAGAGCAGTCATGCTTTACTAGAGGAACATGTGTTAAGCATTTCAGAGTGCCAACATGGACGATACGTAATTGACACAACTCAAGAGAAATCTGAAACCAATTTATAAAAATAGAGTGTATTTTTATCTTAATTTAAACACCAAAACAAACAGAATAGCATACATATAACCGAAGTTATAGAATTGTGAAGCAATATTAAATCAGTGCAGAATAATACATAAAAAAGATAATATTGTGGTCAATGATAAAAACCACTAGTGAAAATCGGTCACTTGCACGTCAAGTTACATTTAACCATTACAAGGTTAAGGTCATGCGGGCCCCAGAATCAGGCCATGACAGTCAGATCAATTTTACCTAGCCCATGGAGTCCTGCTGCAGGATGGCCTGATGGGCAGCAATTATTTGGATTTGGTGAGTGTTTTTACCTGCAGTTTGCAGGGGACTAGTGCCACTAGTCCAGGGGAGTCGAGAGTGCTTCTGGCTTCGACAGGGGTCCATCTCTTCGAGAGTGCTGAGTTTTAGCCATGGATGAGGGTCGTTCACTCAGTTCCAAGGGTTGTTCAATTAGTTTTAGGTCTGTTGCCACAGGGACAATTATACCTCTTTTTCTTTAGTGCTGTGGGCAGAGTCCTGTTGTCGGCGTCTCGGGTCTCCTCTTGGTCCTTCCTTGATGTAAGTTGTTCAGATCTGAGGTTCTGGTGTCAGTGGGGTCCCTTAAATCCTAGATTTAGGGGAGTTAGGGGTGTGGGAGCTAGTTAGTAGTCAATAGGCAGCTAGTCCCTGCAGCTAGTCTGCCCCTGAGGTGACCACATCCAGGAGTGTAGGTCACCTTTTCTACCTGGAACCCTCTATTCTGCCACACCTAAAGATGGCAGAAATCAAATTGTGGTGTACAGACCAGGCTGTTCACCCTGGAGGTGTGGCCAGCCTTCTGGGGGTGTACACCTCCCTGCATAGCTAATTTCCTATCTGCCCAGATGCAATTGTGTGTGGGGCAGAGGGATGGCTGTTATCTCCACTGGAAGTCAGCCCTGATGCATATGAGATGCTGTGCAGGCTTTTAAGATCACGGCCTTGATGTGCTACTTCACTAGCCTGCTTGTGAAGTGGGACCTCCTTCCTGCCCAAGCCTGTGTTCCTGACTCCTGAAAGTTATCACATTGCCTGGCAGGCGGTCAGAATCCTGTCTTGACTGCAGGAGACACAGGAAAGCACGGGCTAGTCAGTCAGAACACAGAGAAGCTGGGGCAACCAGTAGGGCAACCTCTAAGGTCGCCAACTAGGTGCATGCCACTTCACCCAGGGCACGAGATTCATGTTAGGGGGAGAAGGGACATTGTTTGATACCAAACATGACATATTTTGGTGGTAATATAATGGAGCCGCAAACCTCAAGAATGCTGGGGTGGCAGCCCATGTTATCCTACGGACTGCTAACCCTTATTGTAGTTTCCAATGGGGAATGCCACTGTAGGGACATATAGGCTTGCACTTATATGTCCTAACTTTTAATGTACTGCACCCTGCCCACTGGGCTGAAGAGCTTTACCTTGGGGGTGTCTGACATATATTACAGGCAGTATATTTGACTGTACCACACATGGTGAGGGCACAGTCGAGCAGTTTGCACTGCTCCTGCAGTCTGCAAAGGCTAGCCTGCTGTCAGTAGTTTGTTTGGGTCACCCAGGATGGCACAAAACTGTGCTGCATCCCTAGGGTCCCCTTTACCACCCATGCCAAGGGTACCCCGGTACCATATACTAGAGGCTTCTAAGGGGGTAAAGTCTTTGTCAGTTTGGGATTACCAAGTCGGATATAACCATTCTGAGTGAGAGCACAGGCACTTGGGTCTGGGCAGCAGAGTAGTAACCATGAGCATTTGGAGCAAAACGTAGGGAGTGACCATACAAAAAGGGGCACTTTCCTACATATGGTAAACTGAAAATTCATTACACCCTCCTCAGTCCTGTTTATCTCACATTCTACAATTCACCATCTCGCTGACCCATCAACATTGAGTGGTATGCACTATTAAAGGTTACTTATCAGCCCTTCTATGTTTTCCTGATCAGCCGTCCCTCTTTAAATTACTCATCGTTATCAGCATGTGTAAAGAGTATTACACTCTGATAAACAGCACCAAATCCCTAAAATTCTTCATCTGAGTTATTTAAAACTATCACGTCTCTTACAAAGTTTAAACAGGGCTCACCCTATCATTTGGACCAGAATAACTGCAACTGCATGGCATACTTTTTTCAGAACAAAATACAGTATATTTATGACTAGATTGCGATGTCTTCTTCGGTAAAGGACCAGGGATGCTCCAATTACGCCATAAATTAGATTCTGATGGTCGCTCCTGACTCAACTGATCCAGTGATTGCAAGTCGTCAGGAACTCCTATGCAATTTCTCTACTCTTTAGGAGGAGGTGGTAGAGAACCTAATCATTACTACTACGGCCCCAGCCGATCCCTGCCCCCATGCATCTGGTATATGGCACTTAATCTAATGGGAATCCATCTTACTAAACTTCTGTACCAGATCTTAGAGACCGGAAGTTTCCCAATAGCTTGGAAGTTAGCTTCAGTGTTACCCATACTGAAAAAACCCAATCTTAATCCTGCCAGACGCAAAAAACTATTGGCCGATCTCTCGATTGCCTTTTCCAAGTTCCTTGAAAAGACAATGAACAAGGATCTTACTGTATTCTTGGAAACTAATGAAATCCTGAACCAGGTACAACATGGTTTTAGAGCTCAGCATTCCACAGAATCCGCCTTAGTGGAGGCCTCTGAGGAAATCCGTAGAGTTGTGGACAGGGGGGTGGGTAGAGCAGCGCTAATCCTTCTTGACCTCTCAGCCGCATTCGATATGGTTAATCACAAGGTCCTCATCAAGCTAATTGATAGAATCGGGATTGATGGCACAGCCCTGGCCCTCCTCAGCTCATTTCTAACTAATAGGTTTCAGAGAGTGGAAGTAAATGGCTTCAAATCTAAGCCCTTCTCCCTGCTGTGTGGAGTTCTTAAAATTAAATGCTGAGAAAACCAAGGTGATCCTCTTTGGGAAAACACCAACTTTTGGAACTCAACTTGGTGGCCAACAGATTTTGGCCCATTACCCATCCCTGTACCAAAAGTCAAAAATCTTGACATGATTTCTGATGACCAGCTCAGATTTGCACCTCCTCGTGGTACTTTATCATCAGGTTACTGAAAAAAGTGTTCCTTTTCATCCCACACGATCTCCAAAAAACTGTGTGGTTGCGCTTATCCTTTCCAGGATAGATTATTGCAGTGCCTTTTATTTAGGCATCACGAAAGCTGCACTAGAAAAGTTACAATCATTGCAAAACGTGGCCGCTTTGCTCCTCCTGAAAGTACCCAAATTCTGTTCAGTTACTAAAGACATACGGGACCTACACTGTTACCAGTAGCGGACAGGATTAGGTTTAAAGTGTTGTGCATTATTCACAATGCATTGCACCAAAAGGGGTCACACTACCATCAGAAAATGTTTCGGCGATATTGCCGCAGCGGGCTCTACGGTCTGCAATAGCCTATCTGTTAAAAGTCTCCAGGATAAAGAAAACTAGATGGGGGGGGGGCAGGAGTTTACAACATTTTGAAGGTAAACTCTGGAACTCAGTCAGTCAGTACCAACTTTATTCGATCTAAATAAATTAGACCATAAAAGTACAGTAAGAAAATACCTAAAAATACAGTTAATATCCAACATAGTTTTTGACAGTACATTTTAAAATTAATTCATTTGGATGATCATCAGGCCCTGACGCCCCTCGTTTATAACATTCACTCAATGATATTACATATTCGGATTAAAACAGAGGGGAAAAAAAGGAAGGAGTGCAAAAACCTCAACGAGGGTCCGCTCTGCGTTCCTACCCAGCTACTTGTTAGCTTAGTATATTACTCTATTCTATTTCATAGTAGCAGTTTTTAAGAATTCCTTATATTACACTTTTTGAGATGTATTTTATAGCAGTTGTTATAAAAACAAGTTAATAATGCATTGTGAGGGGTGTGGCCAGCAGCATGGCTGACTAGATGCATTTGCTGGAGCTCCGGCCGCCCGGCATTGATCCTGAAGGTTATCCTGTCTTATCGGCCACCATCTACGAACTATTTGGAGTTCAAAATATTTCTGTCACCCTAAACTCTCAACGCAGGCCGTTTGTTAGCAAATACCGGCCCCCGAAGAAAGGAAACTGTGCTGCAGCGGAGTCGAGACGGGGCCGTCAAGATGGCCGACGCGACCCGTTAGTGGCGTAGCCCGGGACCGGCCAACGGCTACCTGCGTGTGAGGGAGCAGTCGTTGGTAGCAGCTTGAGGCCAACAGAGACCCGCCGCTGGACGCATCTCATGAGCCGATGACGCGGTGAGTGAGACCCTCCATCCGATACAACCAGGAAGCTGAGTCCGCCAGAGCTTGGGGAAAAGCGGAGCCGCGCTGGGTGAGTGGCATTCCCCCCCCCGCCCCCGGAGTACAAAGAAGGAACGGAGCACCCGCCTAGATGGGACCCTAACTTACGGTGGTGCTCCCAGAGAGAACGCAGCTCGGTGTGGGAGAAATGACCGTTGACCCCTGCTAGTAATAGTAGACGGGCCCGCAGTCATAACTGAAAGCCGGCCACAGGACTCTCGTGTGTCGCACCGTGCGGAGCTCCCCGAGGTGGGCGGTCTTAACTAAGACTGGGGCTGGAATATACCAAGAGTCGCAAGCGCTGAGGTGAGGTGCCTCCCAGAGCCGTCCCCCTGTGAAAGAGAGCGCGGGTCGGAGTCCGTTCTCCCAGCTGGTGGCCGCGGGTGCTGGGTGAGACGTCTTAGATTGGAGAAGAGCCCCCACAACAGAGTGGCGGCTCCACATGTGCTAGGGGGAGTGAGTGACGGATGCCCCCTGAGGCTGTGAGCGGCAGGCGAGGGATTCAAAGGTAGTGAAAACCACAGTGGAAACGCTGAACTTACCGGATGTGATGCCTGGGTGATGCGTAAATCTTGTCGACGGGGGAGAGGCCTATCTGCTGAACGGGCTGCCCACTAGACTCTGAGGGAGAAACCGCGATATAAATAAAGGGATGGCTATAAAGCGTGTACCCCAGGCAGGGTGACTTCCAAGTCTGCTTGCTACATTAACTCTTTCCTAGTAATAAGGGCAACCCCTCCCCCCTTTTTTTTCGCGTGAGAGGAGCTCTGTGCATTTGACACAGCAACCCACGGTGAGAGAGCGACAATAGGAGGGACGCATACGAAGCAAGCAGCAAACACGGGCTGATAGAGAACGGTCCACGGCTAGATCACCTGGGAATAATCCTGGACCTGCAGCCTTGGGCAGAGGCGAGGGGTAATCCGGCTGGGGGGTCCTCGAGGCAACCGCGATACCGTGGAACACACCTGGCACGAACTGGATTCATAGCATCTCGAAACGTCTATGCCACAGCACATGTGAAGTGGCTAGCAGACACCACATGAGCATTGACCTAGCTGCCTGAGATTGCAAGGCAAGACAAAAACTATTCTATACCAACGGCAGCTGGATGTATGCCAGGGCCCTCACATAAAATCCAGCCTTAGTAGCAAGAAAGGCGACTGCCCTGGATCCAGTGCCCGGGGTTGCCGATGCTCTGCTCTGGGCCAACCGTCTCTCTGAAGGGGAAGACAGACTAGCGACGTGACAGTGTAACCCTCTTGCTATACGAAAAGACAGTCCACCGCAGCCAGCCTTCACGATGGCGAGAGACAAAGAACCCAAGACGCAAAAGCAGGGAAAAGATGGACAAATACACAAAGGTGCTCCCACCACAGGCTGAGTCGGGGGGGGGGGAAGACAGCGGACCCCCCAGATAACGTTGCTATTCTCCAAGCGATCCATGCCTCGAGAGAGGCCATCGAAGGTAAAATGGCGGAGATAAGATCAGAGGTGTCTCTCCTGCGACAGGACGTCCGTAATATCGCGGACCGAGTAACACAAGCAGAAACTCGCATTTCGGAAGTGGAAGACACGACGCTCAAATTCCAAGCCGATATCAGGGAGCTTCAGGCAAATATGTGAGAGGTGGCCTGGAAGGTTGATGACGCTGAAAACAGAGCTAGGAGAAATAACCAACGCTTCATTGGGATACCAGAAGGGCAGGAAAGCTCTGACCCGATCACCTTCCTGACGACGTGGCTACGGGAAATTCTTCCGGGGGCAAAATTCTCCACCTGCTTCATCATCGAACGGGCCCACAGGATGCCGAATCTGAGACCTCCCCCGGGGGCCCCCCCGCGCCCGCTAATAGCGACATTTTTGAATTACCAAGATCGGGACACAATACTCAGAGAAGCGCGGGGAGTGGGCAAACTCAAACTTGCCAACACCAACATTATGATTTTCCCTGACTACTCTAGAGAGGTGCAGAAGATGCGAAGAACTTTCGATTTGGTGAAGGTTAAGCTCAGAGCCATGCGAATCCAATATATGCTTCTTTTTCCGGCCAAACTTAAAGTACTCTTCCAAGGCTCCACTCATTTTTTTAAAACCCTTGAAGATGCCTGGGCATGGATAGAAGAAAGACTTAGGCTACGGCCGGAGAATAATAGCAACGAGTCACGGCCCAGAGATACGCTTCCACGATGGGAGCCTAGACCGCAAAGGATAAAACTGAAGAGGCGACTGTCAGTGAGACATAAGAAACCGATAGGGGGCGCGCTGTCGAGTACCCCATACAGAAGGAGTAGAGCGGCCTCGGACGATGAGTCGAGACAGGCCTGAGACGCCAATAGAGACTCGAATCAAGGAGACAGTGCTCATACCGACCATTCTGATTAAGATTCCCTGGTTGACACGGATAGTGATCACCCGCTCCTTAAGGCCATCAACAATGCGGAAGAGTCGGGAGCTGAATCACGGGTGCCAGATAATGAACATCAACTGCAACAAGATGAAGATGGCGAAAAGAACTGAAATATGGGCGTGCGACAGGAGTAGATCGGCGACAGGTCGCCTGCAGGGAGGTCCCCCTCCTAGACTTGCTTACGCTTTAGAGAGACTGTGCGTAGCACTTCTCTCTATCAAAGTCTATATGCTTTAGTGGTTTGATCATTGTTTAGGGGTGGGGGGCAGAAGGGTGGGATCGACAGACTTCTCGAACGACACATACGCTTAGTTGTCATGTTGACAGTTAAAGGGATGGGCGTAGGGTGGTGGGAGAAAGTGTGGTGGGAGGTTTAAGACTGGGGGGATAGTTTGGAGTTCAAAGATTCAATATGTTTCCAATTCAGGCAGCAGCAGGGCATCGCAGGATACAGGGTCAGGAATAGTGAGATGGGTGTTGGTAGGGGAGGGGATTGCTACTTACGCGACTAGCACAAAACGCACACATAATGCATGGCATACTATATACAGTATTGACATGGAATATCAATGGACTAGGTAGCAAGATTAAGAGGGTTTAGTTAGTCGATACATTAAGAGAGTTAGGCCTGACGTGGTCCTTCTACAAGAAACCCATCTCCGAGGCACGAACTGTGCATTTATAGGGAGAGGGGCCTATGTTACACTGGCCCACGCTGGGTTCTCTCCCGGGGCACGCGGGGTGGCCATCGTCATAAGGAAAACTCAACCGTTCCATATAATTAAATCCTGGGTGGACCCCAATGGAACTTATGTCGCTGTCCAAGGCACATGGGGTTGGAGGGATATTTCCCTTGTTAATGTCTATGCCCCACCACGACTACAACCCCAAACGCTGCGAGCAGTCGCTAAGATATTGCTAGACTCAGATTCCCCGACCCATGTTATCGGAGGGGACTTTAACGATGTTGTGGACCCAAGTCTAGACCGGTCCAGCACATCGGCAGGGACTCGTGTTTCTACCCCGCTGGCAGATTTTGTAAGGACACTGGGACTGACAGACCTGTGACGCCGGCACCACACATTAGATCGCAGCTATTCCTACTTCTCAGGGGCACATAAGATTTTTTTGACCAAGTGCGCACACTATTATGGGACGGAGACCATCCCCGAGTAACACTACAAACGCTGCAACGTAGCCAATATAATGGGGGGATCGCGCTACCGGATATCCGGGCATATTATAGAGCGGCTCACCTTACAGTAATTAATGAATGGGGGCACGCGCCCAGGGACCACCCCACATATGGCTTAGAGAGACTCCAATTTCGAAAATACTCTCATTTACACTATATATATGGGGGCCATGGAGTGCAGGGTCTGTTGCCGGCAACGCAGAGGGCAATTGAAGCATGGAGGGAAGCAGAACGATAAATGAAATGGGAAAAAAGGTTGACAAGGGCTACCCCCTTATGGGAGTGTAAGCGGCTGCCGGAACTAGCGAAATTACGGGGGTTTAAAGGATGGGATACCATCGGGATAACCACTCTGGGGGACATAATAAGGCAAGGAGACCTGATAACCTCTGCAAAATTACAAGATGAATATAACCTGTCAGATAGACAGCATTATAAATACACTCAGCTCCGACATGCCTGGAGAGCACAGAAGCCCGACATCACAGATATCCCTGAGTATGCTCCATTAAAAGGCCGGCTGCTACAAGAGGAGATACCAGGAAAAGCAGTCTCCTGGTCTTATAAGACTTTGATAAATAATATGCCCGACAACCTACTAACACTTAGAAGTAAATGGGAGGAAACAACATGTACCCTAGAAGATATAGACTGGGAAACGACCCTAATGCACCCCAGAGAAGTTGCGATAAAACTTAGGCTGAGACTGATCCAATTCAAAATACTACACAGGGTGTACTATGACAGGGCGAGACTTCACGCAATGGGCCGAGCAGAGACGCCGGAATGCCTGCGCTGTAAAACGGAGCGTGGCTCCTATATACACACCTTATGGGACTGCCAACTAATACGCAGATACTGGACACGGATAGTACAAGAACTGAATAATATACTAGAAACACAAATTCCGATGGACCCTAAATACGTTCTGCTTGGCATACACACAGACGTCGATATGCCCAGATATAATCTCTTGTTAAGTAATCTAGGACTTATAGTTGCAAAGCGAGATATAGCCAGGCATTGGGGGAGACCAGATCTTCCCACTATGAAAGAATGGCAAGCCGGCATGGACATGTACATGGGGGCTGAAAAAACGATATATCAAGCAAGAGGGTGTCCGAAGAAGTTCCGGAAGGTCTGGCAACTTGGTTGAGATATTATAACCTAGAGATGGAGGAAGGGAAATAGACATAGCGTGACTCACTTCATGGGGACATGTGGGGGTTGGGCTCGACACCCCAGAACGTAGGATTATCCGAGGGAAATGAGCTATAATTTCAGCGGGGGGAGAATGGGACAGGAGATCCAAGAAGGAAAATTGCAATAATGCGAACTCTGTATTCCTACCAAGTATGTCTGTTACCTACTGTATTTTTACAGATGTTATGTGAAATATACCTGCTGACTATTGTGTTGTTATTTTCTGTTTTTCTTTTTTCGCAAATAATAAATAAAAACAGTTTAAAAAAATAAAATAATGCATTGTGAATCGAATAATCGTTTGTAAACTAATATACAAAATTAATCATAACAACTGTAAAACAAAATTTCTGGTATAGAAAACAGCCCACAGGAAGCTTGACATTCTGCAACAAATCTCAACGGTAAACAGTGATCGTAGGAAGAGATATGCGGGGCGACATTGTGTAAACTGTAAGGGTTTTAAAAAGATAAACTATAAAGTTTTCTCCACTTATTATAAAATTTGCAAAAAAGTACAACGTGCATGGTGCTCTGTACCATCGTACTATCACAAGGGCAGTTACTTAGATTAAATGACCAGTCATTTGTTTCAGGAAAACTAACCAAACGATGGAAAGAGTCCATTCTAAAACGAGTCAAGACAAATCTATGCCTAGAGTGAGATACGTCTTTCAAATATGGTTGCATATCATAAGTAGTTAAAATAAGTTGATTTTTTAAAACAGAGGGCTTTGATAATTCGACGGTCAACCTAAGATTCTCTAAGTGCATAGTGCATTCATTTTTAGTGTTATTCTGCTGGTGGCTACTAGGGATTCAGGGTTCCCAAAGTAGTCTAGGTGCCCCAGGTCACGACAAAAATGCTGGCTGTATGTCAGCCATGAAATATGTGTTAACAGAGTTGATTTAAGGCAATCCCCTATGATTAAGGGCAGTATGTTCAGATGTTCAGACTTTGTGCCAGAGTAATATGGGTTGCCTCCTGATTTGGTCTGTAAGAAACAAGACCCCAAGCTCGGCGTGACAAACATATGTGGGAGCGCTTTTGGGAGTGGCAAGCAAATACCTCAAGAACTCGTTTTTCACCATTTGTAGGGCCGTATATTTTGTGTGCCCCCAAATCCCCTCCCCATATAGTGCTATGCTGGTACATTTGGCCTTATAAATCATTATCATCTCTGTGGGGGGATTTATACCCAACTGACTAGCAAAATTTCGTAGGGCCATACATGCATTTCTAAATAATAGAGCCCTAGTGGAAATTGCGCAGTTCCATTTACCTTCTTTATCAAACAGGACGCCTAGGTATGAAAAGCTATTTGTGAATCCTATATTAGTGTACATGATTTTTATATCTCGACAGGTGGCTGTTTTCCTGCCGCACTTCATTCTAAATGTTTTGGATTGGTTAACTAGCAGGCCAAGGTCCTGCATAAATTCAATGAAGTTTTTGAGTAGGGACTGTAGGGTGAGGGTAGTGCTGGCCATGAGAACGGCATCACCTGCATAGAGGTTGGCCGGCACTGGGTGGTGTCACACCTGAGGAAGGTCTTTAGAGTGAGGTCAGCACCGCACCTACATTATTTATATATAATGAAAAAAGAAATGGTGTTAGCACACAGCCCTGTCTTACCCCTCTCTCCACGCTGAAAGGCTGTGTACAATCTCCCCTGATGTCATATCAAACCCTAGCTTTGGATCCTGTATACACATCTCTCAGGAAACTAATGATCGATGTCTCCACCCCCATGTCGGTAATAATTGTCCATAGCTTGGAGTGAATGATGCAGTCAAAGGCTGAGGACAGATCGACTAATGCCAGAAATATGTTCCCTCCCTTGATCTTGGCATATTTTCTTATGAACATGCTTAGGTTGAGACCCTGTTCTATTGTTCCAATCCCAGTGCGGAACCCATACTGAAGGTCTGACAGGATATTCTTTGTTTCTGCCCACCCTTGTAGCCTGTTCAAAATGATGCAGCCCGCTATCTTCCATAAGGAGTCAAGCAGGGAGATCGGCCTGCAACATGCGGGATTATGACGATCTCCCTTTTTGCAAATCGGTACAATTATCGATTCCGTCCACGTGGGAAGAAAGCCTATTTTATTATAACAGGCCCTTAATAGCATCGGGTCCGGCTGCTTTTGCGCCCTTACTAGCAATTATTGCTCTATTGACTTTCTCCAGACTGAACTGAATAATTGAGGAAGTTTGAGTTGGAACTTTAGTTTCATTGTGTTTATATGCCTGATCATGTTCTGATATAGGGGTGGGGAGAGAAAATATACCAGAAAAGTGCATTATCCAGTCGTCATCCGGTATCGCAACCTCAATCTCAGGGCCATGATCTGCTCTCAAGGGTGCAGAGTTAACTACCCTCCGCTGTTATCATTATTAATACTTGCTTCATGTAAGGCTTTCCATGCTTCTTCTCTTAACCGTAGTTTCCTTTGTTTCACCGCCTGTTTATAGGCCAATCTCCAGGACTAGACCTCGAGTCTGCATCTTGGGATTTTATGTAATGCATCCTTTAGCCTCTTATAGGCCTTGGTACAAGATGGATCAAACCAACCTTTTCTCTCCTGTCTATGTTTCCTAGTAACAAGGAGACTCTCCTTTACCCCCTGTGTGATTGCCATGAAGGCACCAATAATAGCTTTTGGGTGTGAGGTTTCATCTAGGCAGGTCTCAAAGGCTTCCCCTTTACTACTAATTAATGGACTCTGAAACTCACTCCCTTTGACCCTGAGATCTCAGCCCTGTCTGCCATTTAGGAAATAGCTCAATACATGGCTTTTTACATCACAATTTGATTAAGTTGCATCCATCATAACTGCACCCAAGGAAACCTACAAACCCCAAACATTTCTGAAAACTAGACATCCGAGTGAGCCCAGGGTGGTGTGGCTTTCGTGGATCCCACTACTTTTGCTTAACCATGATGCCCTATAAATGTTTCACATCTTTCTTAGAAGTTTACAGTGACCTCTATTCTCTCAGCATAAACCACCAATCCCAATTAAGTTAACACCACCACTACTAGTAAATAGATGAAGAAGGGTGGAATCATGCTGGGGAGAGAGACAGACTGGACTTCATATTTTTAGGGTAGTCTTCAGTAGGAGAATTGAGATATCTTATAAAGAAAGAATGAACTAATCTGCTCAAATTGTGTTCTGGAGTATTACACGAAAATAATTGAAAGATATGTGCCTGAGTAGCATGTGACAGTGGCCTGAAATCAACTACAGAAGACTGTGTCACCCAAAATCGCTTTCTGCCCATCCAGAAAATATACTTATATGAGAGTGAAAGAGATGTCATCTTACAAAATAGTGCCAAAAGACCAACAGTAGAAAATCATAAAGATTCCTTTGCCTAACTACACTTTCTAACCTTAACTAAGACTCACTAAATCAAGTGGAAATTCCGAACAGTCAGAAGAAATTAATTTAGTTGTTGAAGACTTTCTCAGCAGAATAGAAATCCTTCATTCAGAACAATATCCTCAAAGCATCCTGGTATAGCCTTATGCTTCTAATATGGATGGAATGTTTATTTCAAGACTTTCTGTAATATGGACAAAAAACATAAAATTTACCTCCATTTCTTCATTGGCTGGAAAAAAAGATAATCCTTTTATACACAGGATTTTGTTAAAACTTCTAAGTGCAAAGTCCTGATTCTGAACTTCATAACGTAATAACCAGGTGCTTGGCCCCTTGAGACTACATCATATAGATAAAGCTCAAACCTGCCTGTGACCTTAGTCCTGAGGTACTGATCTGTTTCATTATTGTTTGCTCATTTCATGTCTTATAGGTTATTTGAGATGGAGACTTCTACCAGCAGATTTCTTACCTTTTGAATTTCTCCAGGGATCAGACTTGATCTGGAAACTTTTGTCAACGCTTTATTTTGCCACTAAGCTCCATCTTACTGCCGGAAACTGTGTGGGTGGGATGTCACTGGAGCCATATAGCCCTACCCTGGTACGCCAATGTCCGCTCCATTTATGAAGCTGCTCTCCGTGATTTCTTCCACTTCTCTTCAAGTATTTTTTCTAAGATTTTCTTCACAATCTCACATTTGTGAACTGCATAGGGAAATTTCAGCCTAGAAAGTTAGGATTCAAGCCTTGCCACACCTTCCTTGGACAGATGTCCATATCAAACCCTCATGAGGTCTATCTATGATGCTTGGGCTGAAGCACGTCTCAAAACCATGCCACAAGTGCGACCTCATGCATGCCAAGCCCATTAAGGAGCATGATACCAAACTCTTTATGTCTTGCAAGCATGATGGTGGTCGGGATCGACGCAGGTCGAGGTCCACCTTAAAGTCATGTTGTCTGCATCCTCCAAGTCATAAAAAGGAAACGTAAGAAGAGAAGGGTTGACAGCTCTCTCCACATTGCTTGAAGTTCCATGGTAGATCACCCGATGCCCTCTGCCTCCAGCAGACTCTTCCTAGGAACCGGAGCTTGTCGATATCACTCCAACTGATAAGCCTCTCCTGGAAGCTCTTCCATCTTTGAAGGCATCCCAGTTGCGCCACTGTTCACTCCCTCATCGGCTTCTTGGTCAGCGCTGGCCCCATTACTGTTTTTGCCACTGGCGTCTATGCTGGCGTATTTGGAGTTTCCGGCTCCTGGCTCCAATCCAGCACAGTTCCTCTACATCATGATGACTTGACATTAGGAATGCAGTAGTTCTTGCATACCTCCCGGCCCCCTGGGATTGTTTGAGGGATTTGTTTGGAGTACCATTGGTAGGTTTGACCTCAGAGCAAATCGCTTTTTTGTATACTTCAGTGAGATGCCCTAAGTGTGACAAGTATGCCCAGACGTGGGTCATGTGTTCACTGTGCCACTAAAACCAAGCTGCCCTGACTGGCGAGTCTCAATCAGGGCAAAACTGGTCTTGGGTTGCTTGTGTTCTGATTCATGGAGGACCTGGCAGTTTAGGCTGGACTGTTCCTACTGGAGCAGGGTCAAGACTGATTTGCATATGGCTGGGTCCGAACTGAGGTTGCATGGTGTGCAAAATAACAATGGACTGGGATGAGGCCATGAGTATTCACCAGTGGTTGAGATTAATTCAAGCATTCAATCCATCATTTTTTGTATATCTCAAAACCACTCCAGTGCCAAGCCCTTAGTTAATGCTTCTTCCATCAGACTAGAGTTGGACACCACTCCAGTGTCACCTCTGATGCTATTTCTTCCACAGGAACAGCTGCTGAAGACAAACAGCAATCTAGAGGTTTCTAGAAGAGAGGCTCAAAGGCTAGTGGAACAGATATAGGGAGAAATACCAACTCAGGCCCAAGCAGACCAAGAGGTAATGGCAAACTATAGAGTACATCCTCGGGTCTGACTCAGATCCCATCAAAATGCTGGTGATAGTGCTCATGATGATGACAATTGCAGTGAGGCAGTCCATTTGATAGCTCCTGTTTCCTCTGGCACCGCCGACTACCTTGTATTACAAAATGGCTTGAGGCTGGCCATATCTCTGAAGACTTGGATGGAGTGCCAAACCCCACAGAATTACAAACTTTTAGACAAGGTAAACTTGCATTGTTTTTTTTCCAGTCAGATAAACAATAACTGTAGGAAACTGGACTCTGTTGCAGTAACCCCCCACTTTTTGCCTGGTATCTGGCGCAACTTTGTGTGAAAGTGTACTGGGTTCCTGCTAACCAAGTCCCCAGTGCCAGTGGTCTTTCCTTAAACTGTTCGATTGTTCCACAATTGCAACCCCTTTACAATCCGTCCCTAGTAAGTGGTACCTCTGGTACTTAGGGCCTTGTAACTAAAGAGGGTCCCTATGGGCTGCAGCACGAATTGTGCCAACCTTAGGGACCCCTCAACAAGCTCACTCAAGCTGCTATTGCATCCTGCGTGTCTTGGTACAGAGAAAAACGAAGAGTTGACACGGCACACTTCCCTGTGGGGCATGCCGACCCAGCACTGTATGTGGTGTAGGTATGTCGCCCCTACAGCAGGCCTAACAGCCTGAAGGCAGGGTGCACAATACCCATGTGTGGGCAAGAGTGGATGTGTCCCTGTGATATCTAAGTTCACCCTTGGATATCACGAGTGCACAGGGAAGCCATGATGAGTACATGGGCTGGACAATCGTGATTAGGAGTTCCCCAGCTACATGATTGCTTCACTGCACCCCAAGGTGTATGGTACCAAACGCCTCACCTTGATAAACCCACACTGATGCCAGTGTCAGATCTATCAAACATTGCACCCAGAGGGCACCTCAGAGGTGGCCCCTGAAAACATACCGACTGCTAGTCCTTCGCACTCCCAAAACTGCACTTCCACACGGAGGCACACACACAGCAAAGCAAGAAAACACCTGAGAAGGGGGTCCACTCTCATAAAATGAGGCACATCAAAAGAGTTTTCAGAATAAAGCGTGGGGTTTTATTTGTGCAACACTCTCTAACAGAAAGGCTTTCCCAGATGTAAAATGAAACAATATGTGTGTATGTATATATATATATATACATATATATATATATGTGTGCAAGCAATAATGAAACACTTAATAATAAGCAAATGCAACTGTTAAATGCATGGGATAAAGTACAAGCGGATAATAATGATAATACTAGACGTCCACTGCAAGAAATAAGCACTGTTAAGTACAAGTAATCAGACACAAGAAATCAAAGGAAAGCATGAAAAGATATATACACAGAATACAACAGATGAATATAACCCCTGGAGACACACTCACACATCACAATGCCAATAATCAGAGAAAATACATCACAGGCTGCAATAACGTCATATTGGCCCACACCCGAGCCGGGGTCAAGAGACTCATCAAGCCGGGAACTGCCACACTGAATAAGACGCATCTGTCTGTTCAGGTCAAAACTAAATCCCGCTTTCCAAGTCAAGAAACCCCAGTTTTATAATTTCAATGCACTACAAGTTTCCGAGAAGACCTCCTCTGCGCCAAGGAAACTTACTGGAGTTGGCCAATCTCCCACAAGCATTCTATAGGCAAAGGAGTTCTCACATATTCTTCTGCGCTCCCACATGTTCCAGCCCCTTAACTTAGTGAAGCTTGAGAAAGTAGAAAACATCTTCAAAAGTACAGAAAACAATCTTGAATGTGAATAACCTAAATAACGTGAGTAACCTGGGGGCCTGCTAGTGTGTGCAAGACTCAGGGGTCAGAATTCAAGATGGCATAAGGGCTTGTCGAAGCCAATAGTAAAAACTTCATAAAACTTCCCAATGTACAACACAATGCACATTTGTGCACCACTGACTATAGCACCACACACTTCATTACAAATGTACAACATAATGTACATTTGGGCACCCCTGCCTATAACACTACATGCCAAGACAGAGAAGTACATTCCACACCTTTCTCTCTCACTCATGCTTTCAAACGCACATCCCATATGTTCTGTTCCTGGCAAGGCTGTTCTGCTCTGGGAAACACTCCCACTCTGCAGTTTTAAGGAGACACGAAATTAAATTTTAAGGCAAAATGCACATGCAATGTCATCGTACATCTAGCACTACATTCCACCCCATGACCTTTGACTATAATGACATATATATATCTAAAATCAACTTTTTAATTGAAAGCACAAATATAAAATGAAGCACACATTAAAACAATGACATTATAAAACCATGACACACATTACTATAAGTGCTCCATTTAAAATAATTCATGTATATCCAATAATAACTCAGCTACAGAAATAAATGTGTGATGAATACACAAATAGAATCAAGCATGTTACCTTATTAATGCTCCTAGTGTTATAAATGGCTAATCCTGAAACTTCTACTATTGAGCAGCCAAACTTATATCTGCTATATAAAAATGAATAAATGAAGCTCAAAATAATTTTCATCAAGCTGAACAGTTTCTTTTGTAACACTCTGGATATGCAATACTGGGTTAAATGAAAATATTCTCCTTCATTTCTAACTGTGTATATATATAGCGCGCCCATACCGCCGGGTTGATTCACTACACACTGGTCCTGACGAATGCCTGACGAATTGTCACTCAAAGGCAGAAACATGTTGACCTACACCTGGGGATAAAAATGGACTTTTAATTTGGTCCTTTATCCTACACCTGTTTTTAATTATGTCTAATTGGCAAAATAAATAAAAGATTTTTTTGATACAATATGGACTTTTTAAATTCACTCATCTCACTTTTCACTAATCACTCAACCAGCTCCGCAGTAACACTGGCGTTGCAGCACACTAGGGTGGCATTCGGCCACTCCTGGTGGGGCCCGATGATGAAGCATGTCACCAACCAGGTTGGTGAGTGAGGGCCTTTAGAAAAACCTAAAGTGGTTTTTTCCCACCAGTTAACACTACAGTTAAGAAGGATACATGCGTGCTCTTCTTGTATTAGTGTCACACTCCTTTGTTGTTTACTTGACTTAGTTTGAGGGGAGTAGGAGTGTCCTATACTTTCCCTTCCTCTCCTATTGTTATGTATATAACTGTGTATATATACACAGTCCTCCTGCTATATTTAAAATGATATCTTTTCACATTTTTCATTCAAAAGTACGCTTGGAATCATTATTTTTCATTTTCAGGATCACTTCAGTCTCATTTGAGCACATTCAAAAACAGTCTGTGCTAGGTAAGCCCATCTGATTGATTCAGCCAAAGGATGTCAGCAAAGGCGTCGATCTGCGCTATCAGGTGATCACTTTGGGGCCCCACTCAGACACAGGCATTCACGTGTAGGGGAGGAACATCAGGTACACCAACATTTCGCAGTATGATCTAGAAAAGAAACAAGCATCGCTCTTCTTGCAAAAAACATTTTCCAGAAAGCACATGTTCTCCTTTTTCTGTTTTGGGTCTAATGACAAAGTTTTATCTTTTCTGTCTGCACTGTTCTCAGCTGGTTCTTGGAAATTATCTGAGAATTCTACCCACACTTTGGCCTCTGGATTCTTGGTAGTGGAGTCAAATCCTCCTTCCCCTCGCACAATAAGAAGGGCTGGGGCAGCCCCCTTCCTGACTATCTCTCCATACACTGCTGAATAAGTACATCCTTGATCATTTGGCATGAGCCCAAAGCAATCCAGCTGCCCTATCTGTGCTGGTAATTTTCCTTTCTCCAACTGGAACCTCACCTCCTGTGGGACTGGTCTGTGCTGTGCATGCTGACAAATATGAATCACAATTCTAAGTAAGTCTAGGGGTATATGCCTCCCTTCATTCTCTGCCCACCTGTTAGTGGCTCCCAGGTGTCCATAATTCTGGTGTCCCAACTTGGTAATTCTCACCAATTTAGAATTCGTTGTTGTCACCTCTGCCTCCAAGATTTTAGAAGTTTCATCTGTAAGGAAATTAAAGCGTCTGTCTAGTAAATTTATGGGACAATGAGCGTCTTTACTGATACAAAGTAACTGTGCTTTGCAGTAACATTTCCTAAATATCTTGCCACAACTCCTTGTTCCACTTCCCAGGGAAATCCTGTGTCTCAGGCACCTCAAGCACCACCCCTGGATTTTCTACTGGGACCTGCACAAGCTGTTCATACAAAACTGCAGTTTCTGCCTGTATGTACCACTTGATCACATTTGCTTCTTGTGCATTACCTGTTCTGTATAACTCAAGGGAATTCATCATCCATTGCATTAGAGAAATTTCAAATTTCAAAATCACATTGTGCTTTATTTTCATCTGCCTAGTGTCTGTCAGCGTGCAAAAACACAAAAGCAACTGCATCTGCCCGTGTCTATCAGAGCATAAAAACACACTAACAACTGTATCTGCCCAGTGTCTGTCAAAGTGCAGTGACACAAAAACAACTGTTTTCCAAAGGGATTAAACCACTCTGCAGCATCTGCCAATATTTTAATCCAAAAGCCCAAGAGCACCCTCTTTTTTCCTTCCTTTTCCCACATACTCCAAGTAGCATGCTGTCCCTGAACTGTCAAATGTAACTCAATGTCTCCTTTCTGTATTGGCCACACGTCTGAATCATGTTATACAACCTCTTTTGGCAACTCAAAAGCACATTGCAACTTCTCTCCCCACTCAGAGTCATGTTTAAAAATAGCATTTTTCATCATTTCTTCTTTCAGTTTCTGCATAACGTCTCTCCATGTAAACCAAGGATTGTCACTCACTGACCAATCTGACTTGTGACTGCAACCAACAACCGCTAGTTGTAACAAGCTGATTTGTTTATCTTCTCTGTAAATTCCTAAAATATTCTTGCACATTACAGTTAACGTTAAGTGCACAAAACTGTGCTACATTTTTTCGATTCAACATCACTTCAGAGGCTCCTAAATCAATTGAACGCTCAATCTATTTTAGCAAACCCTCCTCCGGCTTCTGCTGAAATCTGCCCAAAATGCCCTTAATTTCTGGCTGAGGAAAGTCCTCCATTGAATTAATTAAAACCTACTGTGAGTATTGTAAATTAACCTGCAGCTCTCCTTGAACCACATTCTTTGTCTGCGATTCACTCTGGCTATCTGGAAAGTACAGTAATTTAGACTGCGTCATGTACACAGTATCTCAATCTTGCGCTGCCTGGTACATCTGCAACTCTTTTTTTTAATGATCTACTGTCACACATTAATATTTCAGAATTCTCTTTAGCTTCAACCAACTGCTACTGTATTTTATTATGTTCTTTTTCTAACTGCGCACATTTTTCATACATGCTACGAAAAGCATTCAAAAGAAAACAACTTTTTCTCTCTGAAATACAAAGCTGTTTTTCCTCTTCAAAAGAAACTTTTTGCAAACGTTTAAGTATCTGTGTTTGCCCTCGTCTGTTAAACATGCATTAGAGGCATTTTTACACCCCAATAGCTCAGTTGGCATCTGGGAATCTGCAGATGAAAACATTGAATTTTTATAAAACATGCTTCTCCTTTTTCTTTTAAAATCGTACTGCACCCCCTTCTAAAATCGTACCCCACTTCTGGTACCAAATTGTCCTGCTTCGCACTCCCACACAGAGGCACACACACGGCGAAGCAAGAAAACACCTGAAAAGTGGGTTTACTCTCATAAAATGAGGCACATAAAAAGACAGTTTTCAGAATAAAGCGTGGGGTTTTATTTGTGAAACACTCTCTAACAGAAAGGCTTTCCCAGATGTCAAATTAAACTATATATATATATATATATATATATATATATATATATATATATATATATATATATATATATATATATATGTATGTATGTGCAAGCAATACTAATACACTTACAAGTAAGGAAATGCAACTGTTAAATGCATGGGATAAAATACAAGCAGATAATGATAATAATACTGACGTCCACTGCAAGAAATAAGCACTGTTAAATACAAGTAATCAGACACAAAGAATCAAAGGAAAGCATGAATACATAAGACGATTATAACCACCGGAGACTTGAATGTGCACACAAACACACTCGCACATCACAATACCAATAATCAGAGAAAACACATCACCGGCTGCAATAACTTTACCTTAGCCCACACCAGACTGGGGGATTCACAGCCGAGGTCAAGAGACTCATCAAGTCGGGAACTGCCACAATAAATAAGACGCGTCCGTCCCTTCAGGTCAAAACAAAATCTTGCTTTCCAAGTCAAGAAACCCCAGTTTTATCATCTCAATGCACTAGAAGTTTCCGAGAAGACCTCCTCTGCTCCAAAGAAACTTACTTTAGTTGGCCAATCTCCCACAAGGATTCCAAAGGCAAAGGAGTTCTCACGTATTCTTCTGCGCTCCCACATGTTCCAGCCCCTTATCTTAGTGAAGCTTGAGAAAGTAGAAAACATCTCCAAAAGTACAGAAAACAATCTTGAAAGTGAATAACGTGAGTAACCTGGGGGCCTGTTTGTGTGTGCAAAACTCAGGAGTCAGAATGCAAGATGGCATGAGGGCATGTCAAAGCCAATAGTAAAAACTTCATAAAACTTCCCAATGTACAACACAATGCACATTTGTGCAACACTGCCTATAGCACCACACACTTCATTTCCCAATGTACAACATAATGCACATTTGGGCACCACTGCCTATAACACTACACTCCAAGACAGAGAAGTACATTCCACACCTTTCGCTCTCTCATTCTTTCAAACGCACATCCCACACGTTCTGTTCCTGGCAAGGCTGTTCTACTCTGTGAAGCACTCCCACTCTGCAGCGTTTAGGAGACACAAAATGGAATCTTAAGACAAAATGCACATGCAGAAAAAATGATGTCTTACATTCAGGCTAGAGTAAAGTAAAACACCTAAAGTCAATTAAAACAATAGTAGTCAAATGTCATCACATGGTCCCAATACATGGGAGTGCCTCTGGCCTTTGTTATGCGACCCAGGCCTCTCCAGGTAGTGGAGATGCCCAACCCCTTGTCTTGATCCCACTTTTGGTGGCAAGACAGGTGGGAAAATTAGTAAGATTAGGAGGCGTGCCCACATTCAGCCAGCTCCACCGCTAGGGTGGAACAGCTGATGTGGACCCCACTTTTCAGGTTCCTCCATCTTGTTTTGGTTGGAGATAGCCTTCTAGGGTCAGTGTTATGCCCACGTACCACAGGAAGTGGTCATATAAAGGATGTAGACACTCTAAAGGTAGGCAGCCCATTGGCTACTACCTGTCACTCCCCATAAACGTCCCTAAATTGAGTATTTAGGTGGCACCCCTGAGTCCTAGAACTCAGATTCAACGGATCAAGAGAAGAAGGACGAAGAAGAGTCACTGCCTGGCAAGAACTGCAGCAGAACTGTGGACTTTGGCGCAAAACCCTGCCCGTCCTCAGCCCTCCTTCGACAATCGTAACAGAGTGACTCATCATCCGAGCCGGAGAACTACCAAAGCCTTGGGTAGCCTGTCAGCACTTCGAAAATCGCCTACAGTCTCCCTTGGAGTAGAGGAGCTACTCCCCTGCAGTCCGCAGGCACCGACAAGCAGAGTCCGGTCCACTGCCTTGCAGCTCCCTAGCCATCCAACGCCACAGACGACCAGAAGGTACTCGTGCTCTGGAAGGTCAGATCTGTGTCCCCACTGAGGGGCCGATTCCGATCTGGGTCGGAAAGCTCTCTGACCGATCCGGATCCGGATTATTTTCCGACCGAGCCGGACCCCTCCAGTCCGACCGAACGAGTACGATGCTGCCGTATGCTGCCGGACTCGGTTCGGTCGGACTCCCATTGAAGTCAATGGGAGCCGGTCGTACGACGTGTACATGGGCTCCCATTGACTCAATGGGTACGTTGCGCACAAGGGGGCCCCCTGTAGTGGGTACACGTTGGTACCATCCGCACCGTACACGCATGTATGGGTCCCCCCTGTGTCCGACTCGTACGGGTGAAGGGGGGTCCGGCACGGACCCCCGAAGTCCGCGTCCGAGAGCTTTTTCTTGTCGGAGGCTCCGACTCGATCCGGCTGTCCGGATCGTGCATCGTACTGACTCGGTCGTAAAACGTCTCTATTTCGTGCCACGAATCGAGTGCGAACGAGTCGGATGGAGCGGTTCGGACCCGGGAACGAGTCGGTCGGCGATTTCGCGTTCAATCGCATCGTACTTGCTCGCTCGGATGACTGTACGAATCGGTCGGAAACAAAGCCTCCGACTCGGATCCGGTAAAGCCGAATCCGATTCGGAGCCCTACCGACCGTGATCGGAATCGACCCCTGAGTGTGAAGACACCATGACCAACCGGAGCCGTGCAGCACCATCCCCCAGGGTACCAGATGCCCTGCACCAAACACCAACAGTGAGAGTCCAGTCTGGATTCTCATTGCACCAGGACCAATTAGCCGTTGAGTGACATCAGCATCACTGAGACCCACTTCGAGAGTGGCTCAGCTGCTTTGATTTTGCTCCTGACTGCGAGGTGCATCTTTGCGCATCCAGCCCAGCCAACCTAACCACTCTGCACCCGAGCCACATGGCTCGGGCCCCGACATACCAGCTGTGCCCCCTTGCTTAAGATGCCTTGCAACCAAAGCCCCCATTTGGGAGCTCTCTGACTTGTCCTCAAATCCCCCTGTGCAGCCTGTTTTTGAGTGGCCCCCTTCACCTTAGCGAGCCAGCTACCAGCCTCACCAGCACCCTGCTCCTTGAGGAACCCGTGTGGTTCCCAAAGAACTGCTGATAGTACTTTGGACGTTGGCCCACTACAACTCCAAACCCTGAAGGTGAACCCCTGAAACTGACTGTACCTACATTAATGCAACTCTGACTTTTCCTTCCATAAGATTGCATTGTGCGTAAAAGCGCACAGGTTTGAACATTTTACTTACCTGTGAATATTTCTAACTAAAACCGTACGTACCTTTGAACAAAGTTCTTGGTTTTGAAACGTATATAAAAGAAGTGTTATTTTTCTAAATTGGTCTCTGATTTATTCTTTGAGTGTGTGTCTCATTTATTGCCTTTGTGAGTACAACAAATGCTTATCACTACTCTCTGATAAGCCAAACTGCTCGCTCACATTACCACAAAAGAGAGCATCTGATAGAGACATCTAGGTGCAGATTCCTTAACTTGTGAATTCTCCCCAGGCGTCAGACGGGATCCGGAAATGTTTCTTAGCAGTATCTCTGCGCGCCGGCACTGCATGACTCCATACGATGACGACTCCGGATATGACGTCAACTGAGCCATGTAAGTCCCCTCCGGCGTGCTGACGTCAGTTTCTTCTTTTTCCGCGCTGCATGTGGATCCAAAGTAGTGTATCTCTAGCCGTTTTCGGCCTGTCGTGCCGAGCTTTTCTCATCTGAAACAGTGTGCTAAATTCCTTATGTGCTTTGGGTTTAAGTCTTGTGGGTCCTGTGCTCGCCAAATGTTGGGTACTGACCCACATTCTATCTGTATGTGGTGCTTGGGCGAGTACCACTACAGCGACAAGTGACGCCTGCCAGCAGTTGAAGCTGAAAGCCCTGCAGAAGCAGCGCATTAAAACTTCTGACGGCACGGTTGTCGCGGACCTCTACCTCCTCGCAGCGTTGTTCATTCTCCCGATCCAGGGGTCGTTCCTGTGAGCGCTGCTCTTCTCCCAGTAGTCGACAGCAGCGGTCCCAGTCTCCGACTACCTCTCATGATATGCAGCATCATAAGAGATCGAAGTCACAGGCCTCTGAGGCTCCTTTGACTCGCAGGGTGGGTCATGGCTCTCCTACTTCCGCTCCGGCATCGCTCCTGCGCCTCCCGCCATTTCCTGGAGCCGGGTCGACCTGAAATCAGATGCAAGAGTACTACAAGGCTCTCCGTCTTGTCTTTGGGCCCTCGTCTCCCTCTGGAGCACCTGCGGGCCCCAAGGAGGTCATAGATGCAGTAACTGTGTCATCGCCGACGGGTTCGTCCTCGGTGGCAGTTCCAGTCTCGGACACCGAGACGTCCATGCACGGTCCTTCGGGACTCCCACTAGTTATGTCGGTCGAATCCAACGTGATGTCGGTGGCCCCGCCTGTGCATATTTCCATGGCGCAGGAAGACTCCGAACTGGAGTTAGTGCATGACACCACAGTGCACTTCATGGGGTCGGCTTCGCCTCTGCTCCTTACATCGGCGCTGACGTCGACTAACATTTTTCCCTCTTCCCAAGCGGACGTTAGTACGGTGTCGGGTCGGCACTGTCTGACGTCAGTAATGGAGCCATTTTCGGCACCGATGGTTTCTGTGGAGGTTTCACAGGACCAATTGGGGGAAGAATGTGAGGAGACACCCCCCCCTTGGAGCAGCCAATGCTTGTGGCTCCTCATATGTTGGACAGCTAGATTGTTGAGCTGGGTGAAGCCAGCGGGCTAGATTCATCCCCTGCTTCATCTCTTTCATCCCCTCCCGGCCTCAGAAGCCAGTTCTTCTTTGGCAGAAGTTTTGAGAAGAGTTAGGGTATCACATCTCACTCTGCCTACTGTGAAGAAGGCTACGGACCCTCTCATGGAGGTCCTTCACCCCGGTCAGTCGGGAGTTTAACCAGTACTCCCCTTTTGCGAGGTATTGTCTAATATTTTATTGGGGGCATGGGCATAACCTGAGTCAGGTGTACCAGTGGACCATGCAATTGCCCACAAATACCGCCCTCACCCAGGGGATCCCGCTTGCCTGATCCGGCAGCCGACCCACAGCAGCTTCGTGGTCCAGGCCATTACGGCGTCCCCTGAGATGGAGAACCTTCCCCACTCCCCCATTGATAAAGAGTCCAGAAGGCAGGATTCTTGCGGAAAACTAATTTTTTCCTCCTCTAGTGCAGCATTACGCACGACCAACACGATTTGCGTCCTCTGATGTTTTCTCCATGCTTTGTGGGACCCCCTGCATAGCTTTTACCCTTGTTCCCAGAGGCTAACTAGGACGAGATGACCCAGTTGATTTTCGACGTTCGCCAGGAGGGTAAATTGCTCATCAGGTGTGGAATGGACTCCACCGATTCCATTGGTCGAGCCATGGCATCAGCTGTGGCATTGCGCTGACACGCCTAGCTTCGGGCGGCTGGATTTTCAGATGCTGGCCAGGCAGCCTTGCTTGACATGCCATTTGATGGGGTTCATCTTTTTGGAGCCCAAGCAGATGCGGTCTTACATAGATTTTGGGCTAGTCGAGGAGGCCCAGATTCGTAGCTTGCCCCCTCCCGATTTTTTCCCTGTTATTGCAATGCCATATATGCATTTTGTGGCGTTGGTCGCCAGATCAGTGTCTTGCCCTGGTCTCTGTTCCTGCCTTGAGACCCTGCAGAGGGTCTTACTCCACTGATTGGGGGGGGGGGGGATATTTTGGATGCGACTTATGTAAATCCCCTGTCAAGCGAGTCCCTTTGCCATTATGTTATAAGTGTGATATTGGACTTGGGCTTATTGCCCTTTTTCTCAAGTCCCTGGGCTGTGGCTCAGGACTTGTTATCCTGCCCTTTTATTGCATTGGAAACCTTGTTTCCTGGTTCAATTCCTTAGCTGCCTCTTTTTCCCCCCTTGGGGGTTCTATCACGTATCAATGGTACGCAATTTTGGCTCTAAACTCTCATGGAGTGGTCTCCTTCTGTCCTTGATTGTTACAATGGCGACATGTTTTCTTGCGGAGAATTTTATGCCTGCCTCCGATAGATCGTTCTTCCCCTCTTGGCTGTTCCCAACTTGTGGGATTTTGTCATGATCGCCAGTGTTGCGCTATGCCACCTCTCCTAGCTAGAGGAAGGATTGGCGAGTTCATGGAAACTTGTTGTCCCAAAGCTTGGGTTTCGAGAGTGCTGCCTTGTGGTCAAGTGCCTTTGGTGTGACAGGCCCCTCCCATTCAAGGGTTCGAGTCCCACCACCGGCGGCAAAGTGTCAGAGGGTTGTCTTTCCAACCTCGGGTGGTACAGGCCTCCCCAAGCCTGGGGCTTCCATTCCTCTGAGGTTGGGGAATATCTGGGATGCCCCAGGTATTGACCATCCCCACTGCAGCGGATGCTCCGCAGGGTTGGTCTGGTTGATGTTTTATTGTAGATCGGCATAGTTTTTATCCTGTTTTCCTTCTGCCCCATCCCACGGCTATTCCGTGACCTACTTCCTTCCCTTACGGTCGTTGTATGACCTGTTGTCCTTGCCTCTTGAACGTTGTGAGTTGTGCTCACCTTGCCTCACGGCTGTTGAGCGATCCTTGTATGAACATATTTTCTATATGTATTTTGTATTCCATGGTTGTCCGTCCGATGGGGATTGCTCCCTCATTGATCTTGTGGCAGCCTTTCTTCTAGGTATTCCATTTGGTGAATGGAGAATACTCAATCATACCATCTTGTTGTCTAGGTCTAATTATTGGTCTGCGCTTTTGGCCAAGCACATTCTTTCATGTTTTCCCCTTGGGAAGTACGTGCCTATGGAGATTCTTCTAGCAGGCAATGTTGTCTTGTGTTCTGCCTATTCTGTTCTTGGAGGGTTCACCCCCCTCACTTTCCCCCTTTGCCTTCTTCTATGGTTGGTATTCGGGTATTGTCGTAATGCCTTCAGCGTTGCTGTATATTTAGGACAACGGCATACATTACCTGAATAGGTGTACTGCTAAGCCAGTGTCTAGTTTTTCTTATGCCCTTTTATGCCTTTGGATATATTTTGCTACGCGGTCTTTCGCCATGTGGTGTCCACCCTTTTGGTTTCAACCACAAAAAAAATATATACATATATATAATAAATAAATAGTAGGGGAATGGGGAGAGAAGGACAGAGAATGAAACGCTGTCCAAGTTAGAACTCCTTCTTCGTTTAATGTCTGTCTCGTTGTTCTAGGGCCTTACCCTGCTTGACGTAAGAGTGTTTGTGTCTGGTGGTCCTTCTTCTTTGCTCTTATCAAGGCAGGAGCCTCATTTGTTCTCCGTCCCCATTGTTAGTGTACTTGGGGTTCTTATTCTGCACCCTGACTGTTGTGAGGTGATTTAATGTGGGATATTGTTCCCTTTTTTCCCAGACTCAGTTTTTCCTTGCTGGGATTTCCTGATCCTTTCTTGATGTGGCTCAGAGGCAGTGCCCAGTGCTATCGATGTACCCTTTTTTCCCTCCTGGCGGTGAAGACTTAATTCATTTTCTTGTGCTTGGACAGATTCCATTCACACTTTTTCTTCTTTCCACTTAACGGTCTGTTTTGGTTCCTCTAGTGGCCACTTCTTTCACCTAAAATGGATGCCATGCTCTGGCTAATCGGCCTGATGGCTCAGTCCCTTTTTATACGCATTGCAGACGTCTCTGCCCTTTTATTGGTCATCTCCCATGTTCTGGTGGGACCAATCCTCCTTTTGTTTAATTGGATCCATGCCTATCTTCCTTGGAGTTGGGTTACAACGGGCATCTGTACTTCGGTACCACTATGCCTGAGGAAACATGCTCCTTGCTTTTGGTGCATAGTCCTAGTCTACGTTTTTGTTGTGGTTGTTACCACCTTTAGAAGAGCTCGCTCTCTTCCTTCTCTTTTCCCACTGAGGTGTGACTGATTTATCTCGGTCAGCCGGTCCTCCTGGACCTGTTGTGGGATTGGTTCGCAGACCCTCCTCCTACACATTTATGGCTATGGTATCTAATTCATAAGTTAAGGAATCTGCGGCTATATGTCTCTATTAGATGAACAAGTTACTTACCTTTGGTAACAATGTATCTGGTAGGGACATAGTCTAGCCGCAGAGTTAGCACGATTTTAGCACACTGTTTCTACAGGCAGTTTCTATATGTCTCCGCTTTCCGCGCAGAAAGTTTCACAGAAGAAGCTGATGTCAGCGCGCAGGAGGGGACTTATATGGCACCGATGACATCATAACCGGAGTCGACATCGTACGGAGTCATGCGGCGCCACCCCCCCGGCGAGCAGAGGTACTGCTAAGAAACATTTCCGGATTCTGTCTGACGCCTGGGGAGAATTCACAAGTTAAGGAATCTGCGGCTAGACTATGTCTCTGCCAGATACATCATTACCGAAGGTAAGTAACTTGTTCGTTAGTATTATCTACTTTAGCCTCAGTAAGCCAATTGGGGACCCACTGGACTCTCTGCACAGTGTACTTCGATTTAGTACACTATATTAAGCGCCAGCTTCCTACAATGTTGAGAAAAGTAGGTGTTTGAGGGGGCAGTGCAGTTCAAGTGACGAGTGAAGAGATGTGAAATGCACGATTGTACAGAGAAAATAGAAACACATTAGTGACTGTATAGATTGGTTAAATGTAAGGGCAGACCACTATGTTATTTCAGATTGTAAAATTATGCACAATAGATGTTCAGCCAACAAGGTAAATACATCAACATTTCGACCCCTGATATTGTTTATAGGGTCTTTTTCAGGACAAGATGATCCTTACATCCTACAGTATAACAAATGGCACATTGTTACGCTTCTCCATAAGAAATATTTACATAAGCAGTTTGGAGATAGAGTTGGGGGCTTATCTCTGTGCATGATAGTTACATGATAGTTACTAATGTGTATGCTGTGGGCCAAACCCGGGTGAATCTGAGATTAAAATGGCAAATCAACAGATTGGAAAAATTCTAGATATATTGACTGACGTCTTTTCTAGTCTATTAATCAATACAATGCGTGTGTAATTGATTTCAGTGTGATTATATCACCCCTTTTGTTTAGAAAACCGTGTACCAGTGGCAACACAGGTGAAACTACTCATATTGCTAAACAAATCAATTGTGAAACAATTTCATTGTGAAAAGAGGAGGCAATCAGGGAGGACACAACATTCCCCTTCGGCATAAATAATAAATGTATAATCCGTGAGTTTGTAAAGAATTTAGGTGTAATAATGGCACCTATTGTATAAGAAAAAGGCTTATTGAAAAACATACTGGTGACTTAGCAGAAAATATAAGGTAGCACCAGTGTAAGTATCCTATTCACCAAGAACCAATCCTTACAACAAAATAACACTCAACAGGTGTGAAGGAATTATTTATGCCTTTAAGATTCCGAACTGAGTTCTACAATAAAGAATATGCAATGAAAGATTAATGCTTGTAAGGATATCCAAAATGATATCCTAAAACAAATGATGCCCTCAAAGGAAAGCAGTGCAGGACTCCACCCCTTAACATACACTGCTTTCACCTTTCAGGACGCCGTCATTCTAAAGGAGCTCAAGCTCGTCTCGTGTATATTTAAAGGCTTGTTTAGAGTGCACTCTGTGTGGTTGTAATACATCAGATTTGGAAACCACTAAATGCAAAATGTAAGTCACTAAGGCTTTGTGATGAATACATGGTTGATAAGCAAGGCTTTCAAAGATTGTCTTAAGACCGACACAAACAGTTCCATTTGTAGTGATAGACTACAGGGGAAAGAGAAAACTGTGTTTGTATCATATGTCTGATACAGTGTGTGTTTCATAATATTTCTGATGGGTATTTCTAACCACAGATTCCTCACCTTTAGAGTATTCCCAAGGTGCCAGACTAGATCCGGAGTTTTTCATATCCGTGCTCCCGCGTACCTCATATGACTTGGCGTTGGCCTTGTTAAGCCCAGGAAGTAATAGGGGAGCCACATACAAGTGCCACCCCTGTGTCATGGTTCCAGTCGGGCTGCACGCTCCCCGAGTGAATGCGGAAGTGTGGTTCTCGTCTTCACGACATGGAGGCAGGTTGGCGGTCTAGCTTCCTGATACCGGAAGCCGACGCCATTACAGTTACGGCGCATCCGGGGGGAACTGCATAACTACTTTCGGTTCCCGCCGCTTCAGCGCTTTGGATTTCGACTGGCCATTTGAGTTCTAGCAGCGCAGGAGCGTCTGCTTATGTTTGCTGTGGCTAAGTGCTTCTCTTCTCTTCAACCTGCTCGTACTTACAGGTACGCTGTACCTTGTTACACGTTGCCTGTCTCTCTGGTACAGGAGCGCTTGCCATTGCCTTGTCTGTTACACCAGCGCAGGTGCGCATAGCTTTCTTTGCCTTCCCCAGCTCAGGAGCGCTTTGCTTTCCTTGTCTTTCTCCAGCGCAGGAGCGCTTGTTTTCCTTGTCTTTCCAGTCCTGGAGCACATCGTATTCTTTTGCCTGTTTCACCAGTGCAGGAGCACATTGCTTTCCTTGCCTTTCCCCAGCGCAGGAGCGCTGGTTGTTTTCACTGACCCTTCTGGGACTTCCACTTTCCGACCTTCATGGTGCCACCCATAAGGTGATTATACAATACATTAGAGCAGTGGTATACTATGTTTGGGTTTGTTTGCATGTATCAGTGGTGATAGTGTTCCCCTGCATTTCTCATTCTAGGCAGTGTACCCAGAGGGATTTCGGGAACACAGTGAGGTTACCATTCTGTTCTTCAGGAGGCTTTTTCTATACCACTAGCTTCCTTCCCCGGTTCCATCTTCATCCTGGTCAGTCCACACGTATTCTCTAGGGTAAGGTGGAGACGGTGGCGGTTGCTCATGTCATCTCTGCGAGATTACTTCACAAGCGGAAGGTAAGACTTGTGGGGTCCTGACAGAATCCAAAGCCCACGTTTTTTATCTTGCCCGGGCGACATGAGCGATCCCAGCATCACCCTACAGGACATAGCAGCCATGCTTACCAGCATGCAGGCAGAAAACCTCAGCCTACGTCAGGATATAACGGCTTTGCAAGGCCAGGTGGCTGTTGGTTTAACGGGACCTTGGGGTCCAGTTCCTTCCACAAGAGTGAGACAGGAAGGGTTACTGAGACCTCCCTTGTTCAATCCCGGTAGTACTTCCACATCTCCCACTCATGACACTTCCATACAGGTGATAGCCCCACATTCTGTACAGCTAGCCCCACCAGAACGCTTTTATGATGACAGCACTAAATACAGTATCTTCCTTCACCAGTGTCATCTACACTTTATGGCTCGAGCATCAGCCTTTCCGGATGACGCATCCAAGGTCGCCTTTATACTATCCTAGTGATCCTAGTGGAGAGGTGTGGTGCAGCGGCCAGGGCAGCTGACTTCGGAGCACAGGGCTCACGGTTCGAACCCCGGCTCCGGCGGCAGCTCAGCTCAGCACCATGTGACTCTGGGCAATAGCTCACTTAATTTCCACGACGGCCCCCAGCGCCTTGAAACCCGTAAGGGTGAGTAGTTCGCGCTTTACAAATACGAATGTATGTAGATCCTATTTGGGGGGCGATGCTTCCCAGTGGTCCATATCCTTGGTGGAGAACGACGATCCCATGTTGTACAACCTTCCGGTGTTTAAGGAGACCATGCAAAGGATGTTCGCTCGTCACACCTTTGTGCAAGCCGCAGACAACAAATTACTAGGCTTGAAACAGGGTAACACAGACTTGCTGCGTTACATCACCACTTTCAGTAGGTTAGTGATTGAGGCTCATTGGCCCGAGTCCAAGAAAGTGTCCGTATTCTACAGAGGTCTGTGCGACAAACTGAAAGACCTTATCTCCCAAATGCCAGAGCCCCCAGAGGAAATAGGTCAATTTATCGATCTAGTGGTTAAGCTGAATTACAGAATACAGGAACGAAAGACCGAAAAAACCAAGGGTAGTGATTCCCGGTTTCTGACGTTCAAAGAAAGAACCAAGGATGAACCAGTTCAGTCCCATGACGTTCCGGAACCAATGCAGATAGGTGGTACCTGAGGGCCTCTTACCAAAGAAGAAAGGGAGAAAAGGAGAAAACAAAACCAATGTTTGTACTGTGGCAAAAGTGGGCACTTTGTTAGGGAATGCGCAGTGAAGCCAACCAGATCAAGAGGGAAGAAACCTTTTGTCCTTCCAATTACCAAAGGACACGGGTCGGGAAATGGGGAAACCCAGTAGACTGTGGGGTCCGACTACTGGGTTCTTCGTCTGCCAAGACATCGACCCCTGCCTTTTGCGGTAGTAACCATCATGTGGGTGTGGATGTATCATTACGAACACTGACAGGCCAGTTATGGCAGGTTGCAGCCCTTATCGACTCCGGAGCCACCGGAAACTTTACTGATACCCAGTATATGATGGATCTGGGTATGGCTATCGTGCATAAAGGAAAACCAGAAACAGTGAAGGCAGTGGATGGCACGGATCTAACTTCTGGTGTTATCTGTTTCCAAACCGAGGACATGGACATGACATTCGAGAACAACCACACGGAATCCATCACCTTCTTTTTTTTTTTTTTTTTTTTTTATTGAATATTTCAATGTTATACATTCAGCACACAATGCCATTTTACAATATACAACATTTGTAATGTATGAAATAATCAATCAACAGCAACTAAAAAGAAAACAATAAGCCGTACTTGTCCTACAATTTTCTGTGGTCAGTTTGCAACGGATATATACCCCATCCTAGCAGCCCTTACCGCTCATACATCATGACAGGTTATCAGCAGACCCAAAACAATTACCCATCGAGCAGTCACTCACTCAGAGCTCACTTCTTGGCATGATAATAAGTATTCCCGTAGGGGAGCCCAAATATCCTTGGGTTTTGAGGAAACCGGAAGTTCCTCAGCATATAGTTCGAGCTGTTCACGGCAGTATACCATGTCCTTCAGCCACAACTCCATCTTAGGTCGCAAGCGACTATCCCATGTGAAGAGCAGTCTCCTCTTGGCCAGCAGCAGAGCCACTCTCACAAACCTACCCAGCACTGCGCGTATATGAGGGACATAACCCAGGAGGCATTCCAACGGTGCGCACTGTAATTCTACCCCCGTCATGGTACCTAGAAGAGCGACAACTGCTTTCCAATATTGGTGCACCTGTGCACACTGCCAGGACAAATGCAAAAATCAGCTCCAGCCTGCCCACACCGTTTACAACAGTCCGTGTCTCGTAATCCTATTCTATGAAGTTTTTTAGGAGTATGATAGACTTGGTGCATGAACTTCAGATGGATAATTCTCAAATTATTATTGGATGTCAGTCGCCCCGTCATCTCACCTATGTTGCCCCAGACTCTGTCTGTAATGGGGGGACACTATAGTGTTCCAGCGTTCCAAACTGCAGTTGCTCCCGGAGGGAGTTTCGTCCTGTATTGTCCTATACAGTTTGGTGATCAGTTTTTTCCTATGCGGAAGTTCTATCACCAGTTGTAGTGCCTTTAGTGACAGTGGTTCCACAGGGAAAGAGGCATAATGATCCTGTATTGCCCTACGTAGCCTGTAACAAGTATATTGGAACAGTGGGGTGGGGTTTTGTACATAGTCCAACTCGTTCCGCGTGACGTAGTTCCCGCCTGGGTACAAGTCCCCCATCGCTGCAATGCCCACCTCCCGTAGAGCCGCGAGCGGGCCTCGCTCCTGCGCCACAGACAGGGCGGCATGCCCCGCAATGGGCATCGCAGGCGCGTATAACGGTAGTTTCTGTGTTCGCCTCCCAATCTCCTGCCACGCTGCAATTGTAACATCCAAGGTGTTAATCTCAATCTTGGGCGTCTGTCTCTTAGTGTGGGTTATGATTCCACACAGTGGCACAGGGTGGGCGTCTCCTCTTCGACAGCCACATGCGGGATGAAATAATGTGGTTTGAACCAAAAATAGGCATATTGCGCCTGCCCGCATAGATAGTACGTGTAAAAATCTGGGGCTCCGAATCCCCCTCTCTCAAAGGGCAATGTCAAAGTGCTCCAGGCAATTCTCGGTTGTTTATTCCCCCATACCAAACGCAGCAATTGTGTCTGAACTGTTTTAAAAAATGTTTGGTCAGTGCAATGGGGATATTGCTAAACAAGTACAGAAACTTTGGCAAGACGATCATCTTGATTATGGCGATGCGATCTGCTAGAGAGAACGGCAAGCAGGCCCAGTGATCAACCTGCTTCACTAGTGTTGCGTAAGCGCGCCATAGTTTTCCCTGATCACTACCTCTGGGTCGCGATGTATCCACACGCCCAAATACTTAACAGGGTCCTCGGACCACACCAGTGGGTATTCAACCTGTGGCGACGTGGTAATGCTCGTAATGGGGATGATGACAGATTTCTCCCAATTTATTTGAAGGCCTGAGAAGAGACCAAATTTAATATATTCCCGCAGCACCCGGGATAAGTACGTCTGCGGTTCGCGGATATAAAGGACCATATCGTCCGCGTATAATGAGATTCCAACCGGGCGATTGTTAAAATTCAGAGCAGCCTCCCTGTGCCCCTGACGAATCCTGCACGCCAGAGGCTCAAGAGCGATGGCAAATAGCAGGGGGGACAAGGGGCAACCCTGCCTCGTGCCACGGTCTATGGGGAAGGACTCCGAGGTGAGCCCCCCACCCTCACCCTCGCCGATGCGTCAGTATAAAGAACCTGGATCCAGCGAAGGAAAACAGGGGGAACCCCATTCTGCGAAGTATGTTCCACATATATTCCCGTTCTATAGAATCAAATGCTTTTGCAGCGTCTAGGAGCACCGCCACAGCCGATAGATCCGGGTTTAGCACATGAAACATAGCGAATATAGTTCTGAGGTTGAGGGAGGTGGAGCGGTCCGGGATGAATCCGGATTGATCCGGGGAGCACCAGCAGGGGCATTAGGGGCAGTAACTTGGAGGCCAAAATCTTCGCCAGAATTTTTGCATCTAGATTAATCAATGATAGGGGGCGGTAGGACTCGCACCGTGTGGGTGACTTATCCTTTTTCAGCAAAGTAATGATAAGAGCCTGTCTCAGGGACGGAGGGAGAATGCCAGTCTCATGGGCCTCATCGTACATCTCCAGCAGATGTGGCACAACCAGGTCGGCATATGCTTTGTAGAATTCCACCGTTAGGCCATCCGGCCCTGGTGCCTTGTTATTGGGCAGCGACCTGATCGCGTCTTTGACATCGTCCTCCCCAATAGGCATGCCCAGGTATTCTCTATGTATATCAGACAGCCATGCACATGCCGTATCATCTAGATAAGCATCCAATGCAGCATCGTCTATCCCCCACTGGACGTATATGTGGAAGCATAGAATGTCCGGAATTGATCCACAATTGCCTGCGGAGAATAATGCATTTCCCCTCCGTGTCAGTAATGTGGTCTATGGGAGGGTTAACAGATCTGTCCCGCAGCCTATTGGCTAGAATCCTACCTGATCTCCCGCCCTCCCCATATGCCCTAGCAACATGGCGCTTGGATAAATATTTTATTTCTACTTCTGCTAATGAGTTGTATTCCTCTACTTGCTCATGAATTTGGGCTAGTGTATCCCTAGAGGGTGCAAGGTTATATTGGTTTTCAAGGGCCGCCAGCTTTTTTTCAATGGCTTGCAGTTGTCTTCTGAGGTCTTTTAGGATACCTGCGGAAGTGCTAATACATACCCCTCTGATGGTCACCTTAAAGGCTTCCCATAAAACCGCCTGACTGTCAACTGACCCCGCATTATGCTCGAAATATTGTATTATAGCAGTCCTGATAGTGTCTGCATAGGTCGGGTCCGTGAGCGCCTCCGCCCTAAAACGCCAAGTGAACGGTCTGTGTATATTATCAGGTATAACCAGCTCCATGAGGACAGGGTTGTGGTCAGACAGGGTTCGCGGAAGAGTGTACACCCCTCCACCCAAGTGTTAGCTTCTTCGCTGAGCAACCAATAATCCAGCCTGGACCAGCTGTTGAATGCAGGGGTGATGTGCGTACCTTCTAGCCTACCCTCATTCCGCAAGCGCCAGGCATCCACCAGGCCCATTTCCAGCATCAAGTCTTTTATGCATTTTGCAATTTTAATCGTACGTGCTCCTTCTGGGTTGGATTTGTCCACCAATGGATGGAGGTGAGTGTTAAGGTCCCCTCCCAATAGGATTGCCGCCTCCGGCCAATCGCGCAACACATTCAGCATCTTTAAAAAGGCGAAACATCATCCACAACAGGGCCATATATATTTACAATCGTCACAAGGACCATTCCCAGTTTGCCCTGTACCATCGCCCACCGGCCCTCCGTATCTACACATGACCGTATTGCTGTGAATTCCACCCTCTCTTAACTAGGATGAGCACCCCTCTGGCATAGGTAGAGTACGACGAAGCTAGCCTGTAGGCCGCCCATCTGCACGCTATCTTATCTTCAGTGTGTTTACTCAAGTGAGTTTCCTGTAGGAGGGCAACCTTCACGCTGTGTCTGTCCAGCTGTGCCAGCACCTGTCTAGTCTTCTTGGGCGTGTTTAACCCCGTACATTCCACGTTATACAGTTGAGCTTATCTCCTGTCATCTGTACTCATATTCAAATCTGCAGCCATAATATCTCAGAACTGCATATTCCGATGCATGTTTGCACTGACCTCCCCACATCTGACAATCACATCTCACGGACTTTCGGCTTAGAACAATTAAACAGTTCCACCCTCCCCCACCCACTTCAGCTTCCCCAACATGCCAAAGGTGCATCCCACATTAAACTCCCACCCCATCAAACACAAAAAAAACAGTGCATCAGTTGGGGAATACCCATGGGGGATCGTAGTGGCGAATCCACTCCCCGATCTAATAGGGAGGGGCCGCCTATATATCATTAAGTCCCTCAACCCAGACGCCATCTCACTATACCTATAAACAACAGGCTCAGCGGGGCACATTTGAAAATTGTCCCCATTATCTCTAGAGCTGGCAGAATAGGACCCAGAACAGTAAATCGGTACCCTGTCTTTTCAAACCTGGAATATAATATGGCATGATTAGGTTCCAGCCCTTTCTCTTGCTGATTGGGGCCCGACCGAGACAGCCAAGGCCAAGCGCAACAAGCGCCTAACATCGATCATTGCATTTCGGAGTGCTCATAATTCACACAACACCTGTGGATTGAATGTCCCCACCCCTCTCAAGAGTGAGTACAAGCATGCGATACTTAAGTACCAGTCCTTGGGTTCGCCAGCCCTCAATCGTCCACATCTGAAGTGTGAGCCGGTGGGTTGTTCCGACGGCGTAAGGCCTTAGCATGTTCCATCGCCTGTTTAGGGCTGGTGAAGATCTTCGAGCTTGCTGCCTCGCCGATGCGCAGCCTCGCTGGGTAAAACATGGCGTATGGAATCTGTTCCTTCAAGAGCACCTTTTTCACGCCCTGGAACTCTTTACGTGCTGCCTGTACTGTAGCCGTGAAGTCCGGGTAGAACGCAAGCACATCGCCCCTGTAGTTAATGGTGCCCTTGTTGCGTGCGGTCTGCAAGACAGTGTCGCGATCCCTGAAATTTAGGAGCCTGGCGATTATCGGCCGCGCCGGTGCTCCTGGAGGGGGCGCGCCGCCAGGGATCTGTGCGCCCGCTCCACCGCAAACATGGGCGACAGGGCATCCGCACCACATATGTCCCGCAAGAGAGTCTCCACAAAGTCCTCCAGTCGCCCCACGTTGGTGGACTCCGGCAAACCTAAAATGCGCACATTATTGCGCCTCGAGCGCGCTTCAATGTCCTCGTTCTTGGCCTGGATGACCGCTAGGAGTTTCGTGATGTCCGCCTGTTTCGAGGTCACCTGCTGAAGGCCATCCTCAGCGTCAGAAATGCGCTGCTCCGCCTCTCCAAGTCTCGCCGCCTGCTTGTCCAGCTTAGAGGAGAAGTGGTCCATTCTACCATTGAGGGCCTCTATTTTCCCATCTATAGCCTGCAGGCTAGCCTGGATGGCCGCCAGCGACTTCTCCAGCGCCGTGGGCGCCGCTGCTGCCGAGTCCAGCTCCGAATCCGAGGCCGCATTTTGTGAGGACTTGCCCCCTCTGCGCAGATCAAATGTGAGACGCGGTTGGTTTTTGTCTGGCTTGCCCATGTTTACCGCTCTTGTATATATTGCGCAGTTCAGCTGGTGATGGCAATTCCCTGTCTCGGTCAATCTCTGTGTTGAGTGCGCGATGTCCCCCGCACCTCTGGTATAATTTGAGTGTCCCCACACCGCTCCCAGCACTGATCAGCCTCACAGCCCACCGCAGACGCAGTCCAGCTCTTATAACAGTTAGGCCCTCTTTTTTTTTTTTTTTTTTTTTTTTTTTATTTCAGTGTCCCTGTGTAGAGGAGCCAGGGGGACCCAGCAGCACAGTCTCAGCCCATCCATGGATTTCATTACCCTGGCGGCAGGGGCTGCCTCGCTCCACGCAGTTCTCCGCCGCATATGAGGCCCTCCGCTTACCTCCTGCACTTTGTAAGTTCCCTTTTTGGCTGTCACCCACTGGTATGCTGCTGTTCAGGTGCGCAGGTTGCTCCTCCAGAGGACAGGGGCCGCCTGTTCTGCCCGCCTGTGCCGTCGCTCTGTCTTCCTCCTCTAGCCCTCGCGGCAGCGCCCCGTCAGACGCGCGCGGCCCGCCCGGTGCCCCGGAGCCGGCCGCTCGCGCAGATCCCGACACCGCCGACGCTGCCAGAGGTCACTCGCAGGCCGCGGCGCCGGTCAACGGGAGCCGCAGCGTACATCCAGCCGCGCCCTCGACGAGACAACCGGGCCGCCTCCAAAGCGCTTACAGGCACTCAGGGATGCAGTCCTCGTCCCTCGGGTCCAGCGTTCCCCGATCCGCGCCGCTCACTGTGCTCTTCCACTGCCTCACGCGGCCGCCATTGCCACACGGCCCGCGGGAGTCAGTCTTCAGCGTCCACACCCCGGGAGCACACCGCTGGCAAATGTCTCGTTCGAGAGCTCACCACGCAGCTCAATCGATCCGCCGCCTCTGCTCCGTAGATGACCGGGTCAGGGACAGGATTATTGCAGGATTTTAAAAGGCAGCCGGCAGAGCTACACTAGCGTGCGGCCATCTTGCCGAGCGCCAAGCCACGCCCCCGGAATCCATCACCTTCGATGTTATCGACGCACCCCAGTTCCGTTTAATATTAGGCCTTCCGTGGTTAGTGAACCACAACCCGCGTATTGATTTGGTGTCCAGGGTTATGACATTGGATTCGGCTCACTGTAACACTTTCTGTTACCCACAGACTGATTCCTCCAGTGATAGGGACGTGCAGGCCCACGCTTTACCACTCACTGGAATGGGTATGGTTACTCAAGGGGACGTGCCTGACGTATACTTGGATTTGGCTACAGTATTCGATAAAAAGGGGGCTAACACTCTACCGCCTCATCGCAGTTTCGACTGTAGAATAGATCTAATTCTAGGCTCAACACTTCCCTGTAGCCGTATGTACTCCCTTACGGAAAAGGAAAACGAGCACCTCCACATCTACCTCGACGAATATCTACGGAATGGGTTCATACGCCATTCCAGATCGCTCTGTATCGTCTCCCCTCTTTTTCGTGGCCAAGAAGGAGGGGGACCTAAGAACGTGCATAGACTTCAGGGCAATGAATGCCATAACCATAAAAACCGGTATCCCTTACCCCTGATATCCAACCTGCTGGACCAAGTGAAAGACGCCACCATATATACAAAGCTGGACCTACGTGGGGCCTATCATCTCGTCAGGGTCCGGAAGGGTGACGAATGGAAGACCGCGTTTAGAACAAAATTCGGTCTCTTCGAATATCAAGTCATGCCTTTCGGACTCTGTAACGCTCCTGCTGCCTTCCAGTACTTCATCGATGAAGTACTGAGGGAATTCATTGATCTGTTTTGTATAGTCTATATAGACGACATCTTGATTTTCTCTAAAACCACATCCGATCACGTCCAACATGTACGCACCATCCTACAACGATTACAACAACACGGCCTGTACGTCAAACTGGAGAAAAGCGTTTTCCATACCGCTTCTGTTGAATTCCTAGGACACATCATAACCCCCGCTGGAATCAAAATGGATAACAAGAAGGTTGAGGCTATACTGCGATGGCCATCCCCTAGTTCTGTAAAGCACATCCAAAGGTTCCTGTGATTTGCGAACTATTATCGTCGTTTCATTACAGGTTTTTCTAGACTAGTCACTCCTATCACTGGATTACTTCGCAAGGGCGTCCATTTCAGATGGGACCACAAGGCTGAACATGCCTTTCAGGATCTTAAAACAAGATTCACCACGGCTCCCGTCTTAATACACCCCGACTCCGAACAACCATTCATAGTGGAAGCCGATGCCTCACAAGACGGCCTGGGAGGTGTGTTATCACAGAGAGATGCCAAAACGGGCCTGTTGCACCCTGTGGCCTTCTATTCTAGAAGATTGCAACCAGCTGAACGTAATTACACAATATCAGATCGTGAACTTCTGGCCATAAAGGCTGCCTTCGAGGAATCGCGCCACTACCTCAAGGACGCAAAACACCCAGTGACCATTTACACGGATCATAGGAATCTTCAATTCCTTCGCTCAGCTCGAGCCCTTACCTCCAGGCAGTTGCGTTGGACTCTGTTTTTCAACAAATACAACTTTCATATCACTTACCGACCCGGGAGAGAAAATGCCAAAGCTGACGCTCTGTCCCTACTTGAGGAAACCGAAGAAACCACATCCACAGCCGAGCAGGCATCCATTATTCCTGAACACTGTTTCCAAGGGGTAGTCCTTTCCTCTTCCTTTCTCACTCAACTACATGACGACATACAACGAAAAGAACCAGCGACATGGGTAGGGGAACTCCAAGGAATCACAGCGCTGGACGGATTTTTGTACAAAGGAGACCGCTACTACTTACCATTGGTGGTCCACCAACAACAAGCACTACACATGGGCCATGATCATCCGTTGTCTAACCACCCAGGTCATAAGAAGACTGTAGACCTGCTACATAGGCATTTCTGGTGGCCCACCATGGATACCGATGTATACGCCTATATAGCTCGTTGCGCCATTTGTGCTCAAGGAAAGACCATGTCTCAGTCCTCTGTAGGATTATTACATCCTATCCCTGTTATGTTATGTTATGTTATGTTAAATGACTATTAATAGAGCGCGCAGCTACTCAATTGAGTGTCCCGGCGCTGAAGCAGGATGAGGCCTAGCTAAGGAGTGAGATCCCCGCACTGGATGTTAAAGCTGAAACAGCCAAGTTTTTAATGATTTCCGAAATGCAAGGAGATCCTGAGTCAACCTTAAATCCACCGGTAAATTGTTCCACAGTTTTGCTGCTTGCACCTGGAAGGAGCGACCCCCGATACGTGTCCGGAGGTATCTGGGGGTCAGTGCTAGCTGAAGCGCTGCAGACCTAAGTGCACGGTGAGGGTGATAAAATTGAACTCTCTTCATAATGTACCCAGCACCTATGCCATGGAGAGCCTTAAAAGCCAAAACCATGGCCTTGAAATGGATCATTTTGCGGACAGGGAGCCAGTGTAAGGATTTCAACTGTGTGGACATACGAGCTCTGGGGCCAAGCATGAGTATCGCTCTTGCTGCGGCGTTCTGAGTCACCTGCAGTCTTGCCAGTAGATACTCAGGCAGCCCCAGGTAAAGTACATTCATGTAGTCCAGCCTGGAGAGTATTAATGCCTGGACCACCGTTTTTCTGTGGGTGATAGACAGGAGGGGCAAGAACTGTTTCAGCATTTTGAGCAGGCCAAAGCAGGAGCCGGTCACTGATTGGATCTGTGCCTGCATGGAAATATTCTCATCCAGCTTCACCCCCAGATTCTTCACTGTCTGTACGGGGGACGTGGGGGGGGGCATGTCAGCAGGCCACCAACTGCGCCAAAGGTCGCTGGGGCGGTGGCCAAAGAAGATAATCTCCGATTTACCAGGATTACATTTAAGCTGGTTGCACTGGAGCCAGGAGAATACTTCAGTAAGACAGCTGTTAATCATGTCTCCCCTAAAGTCCGTGTCTTTGTTACAGGTGAAGAGCAGCTGCGTACCGTCTGCATACGAAATTATTTTTGCTCCATGGTTCTCAACCAGAGTTGCAAGAGGGGTCATAAACAAGTTAAAAAGTATGGGGCTCAAAATAGAGCCCTGGGGCACACCCACCTCAAGAGGGGGGATAGGGGCAGCAAAAGGTGGGGCCCACACTGTTTGCTGTCGGTCCTTTAAAAAGGAGGTAAACCAATTGAATACCGTACCACCAAACCCACACTCCCGAAGTCTCAGCAGGAGGCGGTCGTGTGCGGCGGTATCAAAAGCCGCCGATAAATCCAGTAATATCAGTACGGCTTTGCCCCCTCTATCCACTACCTCCTTTATTGCTTCAGATATGTCCAGGAGTGCCGTCTCCGTACTAAAATTAGCCCTGAAACCAGACTGACTCTGATGGAGTAGGGTGTGGGTTTCGACAAATGTGGTGGTGGCATGGTTCACCACTTTTTCCAAGGCCTTAGAAAAGTATGGGAGCAGAGATATAGGCCTGTAGTTAGAGGCTAACTCAGGGTCCAGAGTTGATTTTTTTAATAGGGGGAGAATTTTGGCTCTCTTCCACCTGTCAGGGACCTGACCCGTCTTGAGGGAGAGATTCAGAATCTGGTTGACCACTGGATTAATAATATCTGCGACTGAAGCGAGGGTGAGGGCAGGGCAAGGATCGGAGGGTGATCCAGATTTAAGACCTTTCATGATTTCAAGAGATTTTTCCATTGAGATCATTGGGAATTGTTCAAAGGCAGGTCCTCTAACTTGTGTTTGAGAGGAGTATAGCGCACCCTTATCACTCTTCACCATATCCTTGGCATACCGTCTCCATGGACTTCATTGTTGAGTTGCCTAGAACTAAAGCAGGTTACACCACCATCCTCACCATCGTGGACCACCTTACCAAAATGGCTCATTTCGAAGAAACTGCCCTCGGCAGCTGAATTGGCGGTAATCTTCATGCATAACGTGGTAAGGTTACACGGTATACCGTCTGTGGTGATCACGGACCGAGGTTCCCAGTTCGTGTCCAGATTCTGGAATGAAGTATGTAACACCATGGACATGGAAGTGCGCTTGTCATCAGCTTATCACCCCCAAACGGATGGGCAGGCGGAGAGGACAAACCAAACCATGGAACAATACCTCCGCTGCTTACTGTTAACAGTAGAGAAAGAATGGTCGGAGGTGCTTTGGATGGTGGAATACGCCTATAATAACAACAAACATTCAGCCATAGGCATGTCACCATTTTACTGCCTCCTAGGGCGACATCCACGTACTGTTCCCTGGGAAGAGCCACAGACTAGTCCCTTACCTAGAGTACAGGCTTATCATATCCTACTTAGTGATCTCTGGCAGCCAGCCCGATTTGAGTTAGCTAAAGCTAAGGAAACCTACAAACAGAACGCCGATAGACACAGACAAGCCGAGCCTAACTACAAAACAGGGGACAGGGTGTCGGTATCGATAAAAAACCTTAATATGCATGGTTCCAAGAAGCTGTTGCCCCGTTACATAGGTCCCTACGTTATAGAGAAGGTGATCAATCGTGTTTCTATGCGACTCTCTCTGCCACCTCAGATGAGAATACATCCCGTTTTTCATGTGTCCCTCCTACGGGCTGCTCATCCTGAGTGTGTGGTCGCCTCCCCTCCTCCTCCTATTCTTAGGGGTGACCACGAGGAGTATGAGGTCAGGGCTATTCTTGATTCCCGTAGAACCCAGGGTAGGCTTTTTTACCTAGTGGACTGGAAGGGGTATAGTCCGGAGGAGAGGTCTTGGGAACCCTTGTCGCATGTCCGTCATGCTTCCCGATTAGTGCGGGCCTTCCATGTTGGTCATCCCCTTAGTCCTCGCCCTGCCACCCCTGTGTGATCTGCGGGGGTTGGTTGGAGGTTCTGTTTTGTGGGGGGTGCTGTCATGGTTCCAGTCGGGCTGCACGCTCCCCGAGTGAATGCGGAAGTGTGGTTCTCGTCTTCACGACATGGAGGCAGGTTGGCGGTCTAGCTTCCTGATACCGACGCCATTACAGTTACGGCGCATCCGGGGGGAACTGCATAACTACTTGCGGTTCCCGCCGCTTCAGCGCTTTGGATTTCGTCTCGCCATTTGAGTTCTAGCAGCGCAGGAGCGTCTGCTTATGTTTGCCGTGGCTAAGCGCTTCTCTTCAACCTGCTCGTACTTACAGGTATGCTGTACCTTGTTACATGTTGCCTGTCTCTCTGGTACAGGAGCGCTTGCCATTGCCTTGTCTGTTACACCAGCGCAGGTGCGCATAGCTTTCCTTGCCTTCCCCAGCGCAGGAGCGCCTTGCTTTCTTTTGCCTTCCCCAGCGCAGGAGCACTTTGCTTTCCTTGTCTTTCTCCAGCGCAGGAGCGCTTGTTTTCCTTGTCTTTCCAGTGCAGGAGCACATCATATTCTTTTGCCTCTTTCACCAGTGCAGGAGCACATTGCTTTCCTTGCCTTCCCCAGCGCAGGAGTGCATTGTTTTCCTTGGACTTCCGCTAGCGCAGGAGCACATTACTTTCCTTGCTTCTTCACCAGCGCAGGAGCGCATTGTTTTCCTTTGCCTTTCACCAGCGCAGGAGCGCTGGTTGTTTTCACTGACCCTTCTGAGACTTCCACTTTCCGACCTTCATGGTGCCACCCATAAGGTGATTATACAATACATTAGAGCGGTGGTATACTATGTTTGGGTTTGTTTGCATGTATCAGTGGTGATAGTGTTCCCCTGCATTTCTCATTCTAGGCAGTGTACCCAGAGGGATTTCGGGAACACAGTGAGGTTACCATTCTGTTCTTCAGGAGGCTTTTTCTATACCACTAGCTTCCTTCCCCGGTTCCATCTTCATCCTGGTCAGTCCACACGTATTCTCTAGGGTACGGTGGAGACGGTGGCGGTTGCTCATGTCATCTCTGCGAGATTACTTCACAAGCGGAAGGTAAGACTTGTGGGGTCCTGACACCCTGTGCACCAGCAGCCTGTTGCATCCTGCTTTTCATAGACCATCGGCGATGCACAAGGTCGATGCCTTCAAGGAGGCACTCTTCTGGCTTCCTCTGGTATGCTTTCGGGCCCCAAGGATTTGCAGGGGCCTCCAGTCAGATTATTGCCGGCATATCCGTCCTCAACATCATCTGTGCCCCCAGAAACCACACTGGGATTGACACCGACTCTGGTGCTGACTTCCACTTCAGCTCCAAGATCTATCCGAGTCACTTTTTCACCAATGCCATATTTCGAGCCCAGCTGATGCCGCTGTCCGACATCGTGCCAAATCCACTTAATCTCTGATCAAGGTCATGCCTTGACTCCACTCCAGCACACCCGGTTCGAGTACGCTCTGATTTTGGCAAAACTCTTCTCCTGTGAGTCCTTCATCAGATGATTCATCACCTTTTGTTTTGGACTCTGATCAACCTTACAATGACGATGGTGATGATTTGCTCCCACACTATGATGATGATGTTCTTTAGATGGACTTGCAGGAGGCCAGAGTGCTGGATAACTACTCAGACATAGGTTTAGTGTCACCCCCTGGGCTGCCCACGGAGGAGAGTGCATCCTTTGCTGTTGTAATTAGTTGAGCACCTGAGGTCTTGGACCTACAGCTACCTTTAGTGGAAGTCAAGACAGATGTCCTTATGAACGTTTTTGCACCTAGGGCCAGCCTCATCTGAGCCCTCACTTCCATTTAATGAAGCCCTGAGTGACACCCTTATGGGCACTTGGGCGAAGCCTTGCTTTTGCTCACCAGTGTAGAGGCAAGTGGTCCGGTGCGATAGACTGGCACCAGGTGGCATGGACTTTCTTACACAGCACCTGACTTTTAAGAGTTTGGTGATCCAAGCTTCCAACACCAATGTTAACCCTAATGCATTCCCTATGACCCCTCCAGGCAATAGTTGAAAAGGATTGAGACGTTTGGAAAGAGGATGTTTTCCTTTGCTAGCTTGGTATTGAAATGTGGCGATGCGGTCTACCTATTAGGCAGCTATAGCATTGCCTTTTGGACCTAGCTAGCAAGACCTTGCTGGTGGTCCGGAAGGAGTTTTGTGCTGCTTTGGCTGAGACCATTATGAATGGTCAGGATTCAGCAAAGTATGTCATTGCACTAGTGTCTTGCTACACTGCAACGCTTTGGATGGGATCCATTGGCTTTTCTGGGGACAAGCAGGTGTTGTTAAGTTATGTTATGTTATTGAAAAGTTGTAGGGCGCTCGTTCACCAACAGGTCTCTTGGCACTAATGTTTCCCATTGGAGTGTGGAGGTGTCTTTAATGGATACTCTCTTTGATGGGTCCTGCCCCTTTGGTGAAAAGTCTGATTCTGCACTCGAGCACTTTAAAGAAAAAAGAGTTACAGCACGTTCCTCAGGCCTTTCTACCCCTGCTTGGTAGTTTCCTGAGCAGTCCTGACCTTTTTGAGACTATTCCAGGAGGCTGGGGTTTTTGGTATCTCCAGGCCCCACCACCTCCGCAGCACTCCCCCTCCAGCATCAGCCTCCAAGCTGCTTTAGTTTACCCTGAGGGGCAGGATCAGATATTTTCTTCCAGAGTGGCAGGCCATTACATCTGGAAGGTGGGTCCACCATTCCTTTTCGATCCACCCCAGCTCCCTCTCACATCAGAGTAGCTTTCGGAGGATCACCTATCCATCCTTTTGCAAGAGGTGCGTGCTCTGTTGGCCAAAGGGGCCATCAGGAGGGTGCCAGTCTTGGAAGTAGGGATGACTTACCACTCACGCTATTTTCTCATGCCGAAGAAGGACTGAGGTCTTTGTCCTATTTTGTATCTACGCTTTCTGAATGCCTTCTGGAGGGACAAATTCCAAATGCTCACTTTGGCCCAAGTTCTGTCTGCCCTGTCGCCTTGGACAATCAGGAGGCATACTTTCAAGGGGCTCTCCTTGAGTCCCACAGAAGTTACCTGTGGTTCAGTGTAGGTCAGGAACATATTCAGTTTGCCGTGCTTCCCGTTTGGCCTTGCCAGTGCTCCTCAGATCTTCACAAAAGTGGTCAGTGTATCTATAAGGACCCCCTGCTACTTATACCTATTCCTAGGGCAGGGAAAATACAATTGTCAATAACAAATCCCTAGGCAATTGTGGTTCTAATATACATAATGAAACATATAATTACAACAAAATGTTCAGAGGGCTAAGTGATCACTACTGAACAGTGTAAAAATGATTTTTATTAATACAAATCATCTAAAAATATATGATACGTCCTGCCTGTAGTATTACATGGCAAAAGTTAAAATCACAAAGAGGTACATGATAGAAGTTCCTATTAACATACATGTCTCTCAGTGGACAGATTCAATCCAATATTCATTTCATGTGGATATATTCACAGATAAAGTTCATAAACATAATATCACTTAGTTGCAAAGATTGAGGAAGATATCGACATACAGTAATAACAATGAAAACATTGAATGTCTAAACCAATCGACGATGAATATGAAAAAGACCACAGAGGAAGTAACAATATAACTCATATGTCCAATTTGAGAGACAATAGAGTGGCTCGGATCATGAATGGATCCTGTTGTGTCGTTTCACAAAAGTGGTGCCAGTGGACGATGCCCATCTTTGCAGGTTGGGGATACCAGTATTCTCCTGCCTTGTCCACTGGCCTTGGAAAACAGGCTCACCAAGACAGTTCTAGACCTTCAGATGACCCCGGCCGGACTGGGGTGTTCAGTCAACGAGCCGAAGTCACACCTTAGTCCTTTGCAGAGTCCTCCTTTTAAAGGCTGTTCTGGACATGGTGCAGTTCAGTGCATTTCCTCCATCGCAACGAGTCCATGACATTCGGGCTATGATCCTGATGTTTCAGCCTTGGCTATAGGTCTTGGTGAGAATAGCACTGAGTTTCCTGGGCCTGTTGGCTTCCTGCTTGTCCATTTCTCCAGATGGCATATGTGGGCTCTGCAGTGAGAGCGAAGTCTCAGTGGGCCTAGCACCAAGTAAACCTGTCCAGTGTTATCTAGGTTTCTGAGAAGACTGCGCAAGATCTGCAGTGGTGGCTGCTTGAGTGCAACCTCACGAGTGGCTGACGATGGTGACAGATGTGTCCTTGCTGGGCTGTATCTGGAGGAGGAGATCAGAGCACTCTGGTCTCTGGCGGACACCTGGCTCCACAAATCTGTTGGAGTTGTGGTCCATTGCTTGTTGTTGAAAGCCTTCTTGTCATCTATCAAGGGAAGCCTAGTGTAGGTTCTCACGGACATCACCACTGGCATGTGGTACTGCAAAAACAGGACATAGTGAGTCCTGGGTCCTGTGCCATGAGGCAATGTGCCTCTGGAGTTGGCTAGAGCATCAAGGCATTTCCCTGCTTGTAAACCACCTGGAGAGAACTTTAATTGCCAGGGTGGACCGGCTAATGCCTTGTGGATCACAAATGGTGGTTGCATCCCAAGGTGGTGCAGGTATCTTCTAACACTGAGTAGAGCCCTGGCTAGGTCTTTTCACCACTGTTTACAATTGGCAATGTCAAGAATTCTATGTGTTGGCATCCCCAAGAACACTCTCTGTAAGAGATACATTCAGGTTGGAGTGGCGCACAGGGCTCTTCTAAGCCTTTCCGCCTCTGCCGCTCATGCCCTGGTTCTGAAGATAGGAACAACCGGGCCCAAATCATCCTAGTGTCTTTAGATTGGGCCAGGAGAGTGTGATACTCGGAATATCTGGGCATGAGCATATGTCCTCAAACCAGGTTATCACTGTGGGAGAATATTCTGGTGGTGCAGCAGGGCAGAAATCTGCACGCGAACCTGTGCAATTTACAACTCCATGTGTGGATTTTGAGTGGTTGCAGTTGACTTCATTCAGTCTGCTTCGTGAGGATGTGGATGTTATCCTCGCCTATAAGCATTCTTCTACAAAGTCTATTTATGCTGGGACACATTTGTGGCCTGGTATTGAGTCTACAATACAGACCCCTTACAAGCCAAACTGTTGGATGTATTACTGTGTGTTTTGTCTTTGGACCATCAAGCTCTTTTAGTGTGCAGTCTTAAAAATTATTTGTCTTCTTTTTTGGCCTCTTTCTGTTTGCTGGACCAACCATCCTTGTTTAAATTACCTGTTGTGATGCATTTTGTTAAATATTTGACACATGTTCCCTCCCACCATTTGTGATGCCTCAGTGGGATTTCAATTTGGTCCTGACTTTCCTTATGTGCACCCCCTTAAAACCCATGCACAGATGCTCACTGCAACTTCTCACTTTCATAACAATTGTTCTCATTATGATCACTTGCTCGTCACATGAGTGAGCGCCAGGTTCTGTCTGTGGAGCCACCCTACACCACCTTTTTACCAGACAATTTGGTGTTAGGGACCAGGGCGGACTTCTTGCCTAAAGTTGTGACTCCATTTCGCGTTGAGCAATCCATGAACATTCGTTTCTCGAAGATGGATTCCTAGAGAGCTCTGATCTTTTATTTTGATTGCACCAAAGACCATTGGGTGTATGATTAGCTTTTTGCGGGATTCTCTGGGGCAACGAAGAGTAAGGCGGTGCAGAAAAAGACAATGTCATAGTGAATAGATCTCTGCATTAAGACATGATATGCGCTGGCTAAGAAGCAGTCTGTGGAAGGGCTTGGGCTCATTTGACCGGGGCCAAGGATGCTACCTCTGCGCTGGTGAACAGGGTCCTTCTTCTTGACACCTGCCAGGTCACGACTTGGTCATCTGTGCATACATTCACAAACCAGCACTGCCTTGATATCCAGGTCCAATGGGAAGAACATTTTGCTCATTCAGTCCTGCAGGACCTTTTGATCTGAGTCCCCTCGACAGACCCTCCACCTTTGGGAGGTATTGCTTCGGTATCTATCCTAAAGGTGAGAAATCTACTGTTAGAAGTAACCACTGAAGAACTTTACTTACCTTCAGTAATACTCTTTCTGGTCGATACTCTATGTAACCAAAGATTTCTCACTACCCTCCCATCTCCCCATTCTGTGGAGTGGCATCCTTTTTGTCCTCTATAACGGTCCCAAAATAAAGAGCTGCACACTGATACCGCTGAATGATTTTTTGTCTGCATCCTAGGGCACAGAAAGAGTCAAGTAAGAAATGTCTGACTTGCAGGGGTGTTGACAAGCACAAAGATGGAATGGTGCACCCGTACAGGAACAATACAATGAGTCGCTGAGTCCATTAGAAAAAAAAATTCTTGCTATATTCACATCCAATTCTCAGATTTGAAAAATCCAAAGATTAAAACCATCCAGCCAACGCGTTTCGTTCAAATTCGCTTGAACTTCCTCAGGGCTTATACTTGTATGTCGTCGGGCCTCTATTTCAATAGATATTAATCCTCCGAGTATCCATATTATTTCATTGTAGGATACAGTCGACTCACGTATTGGTTATCTTATTTGATATAGGGATATTTATTTCCCTTGTCCAATACCTGAATCCATATTGTCTTGTGCGTACCAGCGTTGGTACACATCGTGGTAAAGGACCACTGTGGCGGCCATCTTGGGGTCAGGCAAGGGATTCTGCCCCTGGTGTTCCATTCAGCCGGTCCCCATTTTTATCTTTCCCCTATGTATTCTCAGGGGCCCATAGGGTACTCGGCGGGTTGCTATCTGTGGCCTCCTTTCTTCCCCGGCACCGACTCGGTGGTCACAGCGCCAGCTCTCTCCCCTTGATTACTTCAGAGCCAGACAGCCCACAGTTCACAGCCACTCTCCTTTCGCAGCCCAGTCAGGCCGCGACGCCTGCCGCAGCCGCCATTTTCTATTTCGTAGGGTCAGGCACTGAGGGTATCTCCGTGCATGCCAGCGAGTTGCCCCTCAAACTTCTCCTTCAATGTCAGGGGACAAACGCCTCACCAGCAGGGTTTTTCAGTTGCAGCTCCCCCAACCAGTGATGTCAAAAGGGGTGCTGCGCTCGTTTCACCAGGGAAGCCTCAGGTTGGGCGCTGTGGTGTCTTGGGCCCTAGGCCCACATCCAGCATATGTAATTACACAGACTCGGCATGTGTGGTAACTGGAACCGGCCCAGGGCACGTGCGCCCGGCCCCTTTTATTAGCAGGTTCACCTGACCGGTGACGCCTGTGGTGGGTGGGTGTAAAGTGTGGGTTAGCACTAGGCAAAACACTAGAACGTGTCCAGCCGGACACTACATCCCTCTCAAACTTTAATGAAAAGAAACAAACAAAAGTCCAACCTGGAAGAAAACAAATAAACAACACATAGCACCAAATGAGTCTCTTCAGGCCGTCAGCCAGGCAGCGCTGGAGCTTCGGACCACATGGTCAGGATGCTTTAGTCCGCCTTGGCGATGTACTTCAGACCGGCCTGGTCTCGCGGCGTTGGAGTCTATTTACAAAGTTCAAGTATCGGTGCATCTGGAGCGGTGGTGGAGTCCACTCTGGAGATCTCTCAGGCGCTCAGGTTCCGGTGGATGACAAACCTACAGCAGTTGGAGATGATCTCGGTGTGTGAGGCATTTCCTTGGAGGCAACGTGCTTGATGGTCTTCCTCGCTCATGACAGCCGAGCCACTTCAGACTTGCCTCTCTCGCCTGGACTCCTCTCTCACTGGAGCCTCCTAGAGGGCCTTCCTGCTGGGCTGCCATGGGACCGTGTGGACTGTGCGGGCTTCGTGTAAGCCGCGCGAAGGCGTCACTGAGGAACTGCCAACAGGACTCACAGCCAAGTCGCTCATGTAGCCGCAGAGGGTGGTGTCTCGGTCTGGACGTCCTCGCCGTCAGGACTCAGGTTCTGTGCCTTCCTCTGATGGTCTTTGGGTGACCAGTCTTCGACTGTGACCGCCATGCTTCCCGTGCCTGTCGTGGAGCTGCTGCCGACGCATCACTCCTATTCGGATTCCCCTCTCACAGGAACTCCATCGAGGCCCTTGCCCCTGGATTGCCACGTGACCGCGTGGGCTGTGCGGGCCTTTGCGTAGGCCGCGCTGAGGGGTCGCTGCGGAACTCCCAACAGGGCCACGGCCAAGTCTTGTGTAACCCCAAGGGTGGATATTCCAATGGTCGGGTATGCTCTACTTCGGCAGGCTTCAGGTTGACGGGGGCACACAGAAGGTTCCTGGGTGGCTCGCCTTGTTGAACTCCGGTTGTCTGGAGTGCAGGGATCCACTCTAGTGGTGCGATGCTCCTTGGTGATGATGCACCTGGATGATGAACATAGTTATTTTCTATCAGTTGGGCAAACAGGCGGCGATCTCTGGCTTTAGGTGACCTCGGGGAGTGAGGAGGACTGGAGGGACTTCGCAGCCCATGTCTTCATCTTGCTGAGGCTGTTCTTCACCCGTGGCATCTGCAGTGAGAAGCAGGGATGCCGTCCGACTTGGACTGCCGATGCTTGGGACTGGACGGTCGCACTGGGAAGCGTTGAAGAGAGACGCTGTTCGCGCTAGCTGCTGCTTACATTTGGTTCTCCCATTGGGCTGTCTCCAGGGATGTCGGTCCGGCTTGATGGCTGTCTGGTGTCTCTGGGTGCGCTCATCATGTGGTGGTACGAGTCCTCTGTCCTGTCGCTCTGCTCCTTTTCTCCTGCGCGCATGTGGTGGTTGTCTGCCCTGTGGCGTTGTGCCACTGTTCCTTCTTCCTTCGCGGAGTGGCGTCCTGCCACTCTCTTTTCCTCCTTCGACCAGGTACTCACTTGGATGTGGCGTCCTGCCGCATGTCTCATGTTTACGCCACATGGACATCTCGATGGTCGCGTCCAGTTCTTGGGACGGTCTTCACTGTCCTGCTGACCTGTCGCAGGTCTGTCCTGTCAGTAGGACTTGCTTCTTCCTCTTGGGGACCTTGCACGGGCACCATCCCCTCCTCAGGGATTTCGCGATGCTCCTCTTCTCTTCACTCGAGGGCTTCGTGCTTGCGCCTCGAGGCTGCGCCGTCGTGGCACTTGATCCTGCCTCCCTTCGGGCATGCTTGGCGGAGTTGGTCACTTCGAGTGACGTGCTCCATGCTTGCGATGCGGCTGTGGCGTCCGTCGGAACGCACGTTATGGTGGCGGCTTGCCATGTGGGGTGTGCGACTCACTTGCCTGTCTTGGGCCTCTGGCGACTCCTGTCTTGAGGCAGTGTGAGGGAGGACACTCTGCTGTCTTCTGCCCACTGCGGGGCTTCGCTGGCATGGTGGGGACGTAGGGGATCTCCCTTCGGTCTTCAGCAGTCCAATTGTGTTGACATGTTTCTCTCTCTTCTGTGCGCTTGACCGTGTTGTCAGCTTCTGGGTGCCTGCGTCAGCGCACCTCAGTCTTTGAGCTCTTGGACCTTCCTTCGGGCCCCCTTTTCTGGAGCTGGGCGTGCCCATTTCCTTGGCTTGCGGTGACGTCGGGTCACCACCGGGGCGTGTGTAGCAAAATCCTTCTTGCCTGCGGTGGCGTCCGACGGCAACTGGGGTTTGCACGCTCTGTGCACGTTCTTCAAATGTGGGTGTGACAGTCTTCCTCTTTCCCAAAAGTTAGGCAGCTCATTGGGGGCCTGCGGTGCCCTCAGCTTATGATGCTCCCCTTTCAGGGAGATAGGCAAATGCTTTCTGGTTCTCTGGTCAACGCTGGTATTTTTGGGGTGGACAGTCTGTGCACTCACTCTTGGCCCCTCTGTGTGCTGGGGTGGCCCTCCTGACGCTGTGGACTGTGCTGCTCCTCACAGTCGCTCTTTGTGCCTTGGCTGCCGACCTCCTTCTCTTCCCATAGGGTACTGCTTTCGAGGTCTACTGGTACTAGGGGTGTGTGGTGCACTCAGCATCAGTCCTGGCTGTGTCTCTCTGAGCCTGCTTCTGCCTTTTCCCTTGTGTCCCAGCTCAGAGTGCAGTTTGTCACTGTGGCCAACAGGTGGCGCTGTGGGTGCTTTCGGAGGTGCCTCTGTCACTTTCCTCAGGCTGTGGGCTTTGCCGTGCCATGGGGGGCTGTGCAGTAGAGTGCTGGGGGAGTTGATGGAGCTTCTTCTGTGTTTTAATGCTGCTGTTTAGGTATGGGAGGTTGGCCAGGGAGAGGGGCGCTGCTCATGTTGGGTCAAGTCTGTTTACCTGTTTGTGCTGCAGTGTTCACGAGAGTGCATGAGCTTTGGCATGGGGGAGTTGCAGTATAGTTCTGCCTGGTTGACCATGCGCTCCTCCTTTCTTTCCTTCCTGGGACGACCGGAGGCAGGCTACTTTTGTCAGCGTCTTCCTTGGGCTCTGAACCTTGCAGCCGAGTCTACAGGCACACTCGGGGTGAGAAAACAGCAGAAGGTTACGTGTGAGATAGCTTCAGGCTCCATGCGGTATTTTACCACTAGGTGGCGCTGCAGTCACCTAATCGGCCGCAGCTCTCTTGGTTGAAACTTCAGGCCGCGCTCTGATTAGAGCTGTCGATGCGGGATGGGGTGCAGTGCTGGGAGGCTCATTCTGTTAACCCCGGTCAGGTGATCGCAAGGAATGAGTCCAGTAAGTTTGGACCCTTCACTCACACACCGCTTTTCAATGAGGTACCGGGTTTTCTTCTTACTTGTTCTCGCTGCTCCTGCGGTACCTCATTGAAAAGCGGTCTGTGAGTGAAGGGTCCAAACTTACTGGACTCATTCCTTGCCATCACCACACTAGACCCTAATAGTCCAAGACAACAAGTGCTCTCTACATTGTGGAGAGTGTCCCCACAAGGAACACGATCTTGGAGGAGTTCCCAGTAGTCAAATTGGTACATTATTGGTTTTTATGTGTTAGATAATGTGGAAGAATTCTGCTGGACCTAAAGTACAGAGAATGTGAAACTTACCAATGGCAATCATAGAAGATGTACACCAGGAACTGGACACACTCCTCAAGGCTGGGATCATAGAATCCATTGACACAGCAGACTGGATCTCTCCCTTGGTCGTGGCTAGGCTTGCCAATGGCAAAGTCTGTATATGTGCAGATCTTAAGGAATTAAACAACAGTATTATTGTAGAGAGAGTTCCACTACCAGGAATTAATAAGATGCTAGCCATACCATGTTGAATGAGCGCGGTTTCCTAAATAGATCTCTCCTCAGTGTACCGATTGAATAAATTGGTTTTCCTTAACAGATCTACCACCAAGTTCTCAGTCCCCCAGAGAGTAAAAAGCTGACCGCATTTATGATTCCCATGGTTTACTTCCTCTATGTCCATGTGCCATTTGGTTTGCATTGGCGACTAGAGTGTTTCAGCATTTAATGCATCCGTTATTTAAGAACTCTTACTGAGTAATGTATTTTCAAGATTACATTTTGGCGATTGGAGCAGACAAGGTACAACATGATGCAGATTTAGTTGATCAAAATGTTGTCAAGAATCAAAAGTGAAATTTGTTCTGCGGGCACACTGCGGGATCATCATCTAACTGCCAAGATAATCACAACTACAGACACAAGTTATAGAGGTGGTATTTGTTCTGCTTTAACTCAAAGATATAAGGATAGCTCAGAGGTAACCTTATCATTTGCTTCTAGGACATTGACACCATTGTAAGAACAATGCTTGATTATGAAGAAAGAAACTTTGGCTGTTGTATGGGGACTTGAACATTTTCTCCAGTTTGTTTGTGGAACTGATGTTCCAATGAGATGTGACAGTAACTCAGAAATGCTCTAACAAAAATGGTTTGATGATTGCTACACCTAGGATTGCTCTCTTATTGTTAGATTGATGGACTCTAGCTATAAGATTGTTTGTTCCTATGATAAAAAATAAAGGGCTAATTGGGAGGAGTTTAGTGTGGCTGTGTTGTTTAATGACGAAGGAATGCCTATCACAAAGAAATAATGGAAAGAAGCCTATGGTAATGATTTGTTGTTAAAGGAAGTGATGGAATTTGTGCAGTGTTTGGCCGATTAAAATAAGGGTGACAAGTGAAATTTTGGGGAATCTGCAATGAACTTTCAGTAGAAAATAGAATTTGGGCAAGGAATGCAAGAGTTATATCTCCCACAAAATTGAGAGAAAAAATCCTGGGTCTGTCTCATGAAGGCCACTTGGGTATAGTTAAGAGTAAAAAGAGGTGAAGGAGTGAGTAGTATGCGTGGCCTGGTATTGGTAAGGATGTAGAACCGGCAGTGAGGAAGTGTATGGAGTGTGACGGACCTGACAAGTTTTTTTTTTTTTTGGTAAACAGACTTTATTAGGTATTTACGTTATACATACCAACACAGTAGGATCTTTGAAATGAGCATGTGAAACAACTCTAACCCTCTGTTAGTGAATATACAGCTTATCACTATTGCAGATATCCTCACAGTCGACCGATAGTTTTCCAGGAGATTCATTTACAACCAAGTTCCTAGGTCACAGTAATACGTAGCGCTATTAACAGTAACTAGCCCCCCACCCACAATTTATTAGCAATCCCCCCCCCGTTCTGCCCTCCCCTCCCTCCAGGGCGTGCCGTGGATTCCTATGTTCGGGGAACCTTCCGTTAGCTACTCTCTTACAATTACCATCCTGTTATTGTAGTATCCATGGGATCAAATCCATCGCAGATAGAGGAGCACTCCCCTGCCTCACCCCTCTGCTCCCATGCAGTCCCCCAGTAGAGCCTACAAATCGTCCGCCTATGGGGCATCTCTGTTACTCTCATCTGTGATGTCATTTAGCTGTGTAAGGTGGAGCGTCAAAGCTTCCCAAGCCCTCGCTGCATCCAGTGTCTTCTCACTCCCATTGCGCCTAGCATCTCTCAGCCGTGCCGTACCCTCGCTACCCGCCCATCGCTCAAACTCCCTTCTCCACCTGCCTATGTTAGGACCCCCCCTCGCCTTCCAATGACTCACGATATCCCGCTTCGCTAGTATCAGTCCCAAGCACTGTTCCCCAGAACCTGCGCGCGTGCGCGCACCGGAGTCACCCCGAGCGCGCAGTGTCCTCTATTTAGCGCGCACCGCACACAGCACATCCGATGAGACCGTTCACACCGCCCTTTTCAAAACGGAAGGAGAAAGGAATGCTATAAATTTAAAGCACGATGTGTGCTTTCGGAGGGTTCTGAAAGCAGACATCTTGTTTGAAACTCTGCATTTCTTTTATTAATAGTGCGGGGCTGATTGTCGGCCTTTGAGATAGAATTCATGTTAATTGCAGCTCCGTGTGCGCTGCAATTAACATGAATACTATCTCAAAGGCCCACAATCAGCCCCGCACTATTAATAAAAGAAATGCAGAGTCTTCAAACAAGACGTCTGCTTTCAGAGGATTCTGAAAACCAGTGGCGGCTGGTGTAACTTTACAAGTTGTAGGGTGTGAGACAAGACCCTATATTTGTCTGACACATCGAGCTCAACCATAGCTGCCAAGGTTTCAGATTGCCATGTGTGACATTATCATAATTTCAGGGAAATTATGAGTGACATTTCAGCGACTATGAGTGACACTTTCTCGCGAGCAAAAATTATGCAATGAAGTCCAGGGAAACTTCTAAACATCAGAAATTACAGCCATTTGAGCAACAAGAAACTTCAGGGTTGCACCACCGACAGCTACGCTGCGCACAGTATTAAAAACAGAAAATGAGCGCTTCAAGCACTTGAATTCAAGTAGCCCAGCCAGCCACAGCACACACCCGCAGCCTGAAGCTCAGAGTGCACTCTGAAGCAGACAGTGCACTATCAGCGGTCCTGCAGCTCTCACCAAACCGCCCGGATATAATGATTGGGTCGCAGTCACTCACAGTTGGCCTAGTACTTACTGGACGGCGGTCCCGGGGATGCGTGCCAGACCTCTCTGTGCTCCAAAGTTATTTGCCGCGGCGCTGCGCCGCCTCATCCTGCTGCCTCTCGCCGTCGCGGACGCTGGGCGGCCGGCGCGCCGCACCACATCAGCCTGGCCAGCCTGCAGCGCGCCGAGTAGTTGAACACAACACTTGTGCACAACAACAGACTGCAGCACTGCAGGCAGCCGCAGCGCCTGAGTCTCCCCGCGGCACACGCTGCGCAGCCAGCGCACCGGCCCGACCATTTTGCAGCCTGACTGAGCCACAGGCCTAGTCATGCCGGCGGCGCGCTGCCTGTGGTGTGAGACCGCTGTCTGACTCAGACTGCCACGCTGCACAGCAGCGACTGACTCTCTCCCAGTCCCGCCGCCTAAAGCCTCGCTTCCTGTACTAGCAGGACGTGAGGTTTCGAATTTCGGGCGCACTCAGCGTCAGCCAGTTAAAAACGGACTCTGTCTCAGAGAGGGCAGGCCCGGGTCCCGGGGTAAATTTTAATTGGGCAGAGCAGCAGGGAGTCACTCATCTCATGACTCTCTGACATCATGTTGTGTGAGGACACAGAGTGAGCTGACTGACAGCGCCATGGCGGCAGGAATCAGAGCCAGGACTCTCTCTCTGCCTGCAGTTAGTGCAACATTGTAGCAGGCCAGAACTTGGGCACGCCGCGGCGCACGGCCCGGCATCCTGAGCATGTCAATTACACTAACACAGACTGAGACTCAGCAGAGCAGCTCTGAGCCCCCTACCCCCTGAGGCGCGGCACACAGGTTTGTCACACGCATCCACCTGACCTGGCAGTGACGCGCGCGCCGCGGACCTCGGGTTAACTACTTCTACAGCGCGTCTTCCATCACTGTCACAGCAGGGGCAAAATGCGTGAGAATGCATTTCAGTGCGGTGATGCGGGAACACCACACTGAAATGCGTTAGCGTCACGCATGATGCGTGACACTTGGCAGGCCTGCTCAACACACAATATATTGAATGCAGGACAGTGGGCATTCCAGAGTTTCAGTTCAATATGGAGAGGAAAACAGGATGTCATTTTAACTGTGTGCTGTCTTCAACCGAACTCTTGCTTTGCACTGTGTATTTCAGGGTGTAGTGAGTGGCGTACATAATTTTGGACATGTTTACTGTTCACTATCGCCTTGAAAACATGTTTAATATGATGTACACTCATAACGGATAAATATAGGGTTACATGGATACCACTTGCATTGAGCTATCGGGCAGCCTGAAAGCACATTTTTGAAAAAAGAGTAGGTGAAGAGACGATTCTGAATCTTGGGTTTGTTTGGTAGGGGGTGAAATGGAGGCACGCTGTCCGCTACTCTTGCTTGTAAAGTGGTGAGGTAACAGTTAAGTGTTGTGTCCTTGATGATCGTGAACTCTCTTCTCTCAGCTGACAGCTACCCATATAAGGAATTTTATTAAAAACCATTTCCTACTTTTCAAGCAAGTGCTTCAGGTTATTCCATTTTGAACTTTTGTACAAAACCAGTGCTCCAAATATTCAACAAAGTAGTATCCATATTATCAACTTTGAAGAACGGAAGAAAAAGCTGGTGCAGACAAAATTCAATCCTGTGATTCTGGGCAAATCCCTTACTCTCCCCAGTGCCTAACAAAAATGAATGTGTCCATCTGTAACGAAACTGGTGCTCATGTAAAGCGCTCTGATACCTGATATCTTTGGGTCTAGTTAGCGCTATATAAAACTCAAAAAAAAAAAAAAAACTAAAAAAAACTCTGACCTGCTTTTTTACGCATGTTTCTGACCCAGAATGATTATTGATGATGTCATACAGGAGCACCCTCTCTGATTGACATCAGCCTCTAGCAGCACAGGGCTTAAGCTTAAAGCGATGGTGTTCTGCGTCACAGGAGGGTGTGGCCACAGAAACCAGGGCTGGAACTAGGTGTGCCCTGGATAGCCTGCAACATGGCACATGGGCACCAGTGTATGTGCACATCAAAAGTGCCCTGACTGCCTAACCTTCGGGCAGGATGAGGGTCCTGAAAGTAAAATCAGAGTGATAACGAAATCAAAAAACAGGAGGCAGGAAGGAGTGTGGGGGGCTGAGCCCCAAAGCCCAAATTAATGAACCGCCCATGCGTGAAAGCAGACGTTGTGTTTGAGACTCTGCATTTCTTTTATTAATAATGCGCGGCTGAGGGGCTGATCGTGGGCCTTTGAGATAGTATTCATGTAAATTGCAGCGCCCGTGTGCTCTGCAATTAACATGAATACAATCTCAAAGGCCCACATTCAGCCCGCAGCCGCGCACTATTAATAAAAGGAATGCAGCAAATCTGAAGCACGACGTGTGCTTCATAGCTGGCAAGATTTCAGATTGGCATGTGTGAGATACAAGGTTTCCCATATAAACTGAATATAAATAATACCTTAGTGAAGTACTGTTCCATGCAAGTCCTGCTATATTTACAGATAATTGTTATAGAGTGAGTGTTAATGAAAATCATTCACATTGTCAGTGGTCAACCTGAAAACAGACATTGTTGCCCTAGAGAGTCTTTGGCTAGCATCTGTTTGTGAATATCAGGATTATGATGTAGTGGAGTTTTGACTATAACACATGCCACCTCTACCATACTAGTACGTCCTCACACAAATTTAAGAAAATTGTGCAAATAATTTCAAGACCTCTTCTTTTGGAACACTGTCACTTGACTTCATACTGGAATGGATATGTAGCACCCTTGATAGAGGGTTCCAGGCACAGCTACACAAAATTCCTGACATAGGCATTTTCTTGACCAATTTGTTAAGCTTCTACATTTTTGCAGTGAGTATCTCAATAGTCACTCCAGTCAACTTCCAGGAAAGAACGCACAAACTCAGCAGTCAATATCAACGGGTCCATGGTAAAAGAGCCTACATGCCCTTCACAACTGACAACATACAAGACCACCTTTCTGGCCTTCACACTTTTCACCAAACATCTATCATGTTCAGTAGCATATAAGTAATTTGAAGATTCTCTTCTCAATTTACAACTTGCCTGGTATCATAGAGGCCTTCCAGAAGGCAGTCTCATATTGCACCTTGATACATGATTAAGCCTATATGTATGAAACTAAATGGAGAGCCAAAACTAACCGCAGGAACAACATAGAGTGCCAAGCAGGTGATCTACCTGTTACTACAAAAGAATATAAACTAGCCATCACTCAGCAAAAATTGTTTTACTGAAAACATCTCAACAATAAGTGAACTTTCAGCAGCTCTAAAATACACCTCTGTGGACATAATAATCTGCCCTACTTAGACACTATGTGACCAAGTGCTCGAGTTTAGGATCTTTAGTAAAATCTTATTATGGTACCACCATTGGAGTCCTGTGCTTTTCTAAACCCAAAGTGTACTTGCTTGTGTAACTAATTCATGTCATGGCGTGTGTATCTAAATTGAAAACCTGCGTTAAGACTCTTCATGTGGTGCTGCATGTGTGGAAATGCACCATCTTTTCACTTTTTAAAGCAAAACTTTGGAGTGATATTTGGCGCTGCACCCACACGCGCGTTCTGGTTCCCGGCGCACATAGCCTTTTTTTGCAGCGCACAGAGCCCTTACACTGCCGCACACAGAGGAAAAAAATTAGAGGGAACATTGGTCCCAAGTCCTGAAACTTACTAGTGACTTTATTCCTGGCAGTGTGTGGAAATCTGTGAAGTAAGCAATATCCTGGAGTCAAGTGCACCTCCTTTTCAGTGGTCTCGGCTAACACCTCTGTCACCTCCCTCCAGAAATGTCCTATCTCTGGGCAATTTCAGAACATGTGGAGGAACTCTGCACCTATTTCTCCACATCTGGGGCAAGCCTCCGTTACCATATGAAAGTACTTGTTGAGGCGCCCAGGGGTGAGGTACGCTCTATGGAAGACGTAAAAATTTACCAGCTGGAACCTAACATTCCTGGAAACCTTACTAATCCTCTCCGTAAGTTCAGCCCACCCTTTGTCCTCTATGGGCTCTCAGAAATCCTCCTCCCACTTCTGTTGCAGTTCCCGAAGCGGTAGGAGTGTCGCCCTGTGCAGCCTTCTATATAGACAGGTGACGGCTTTAAATGTCCCTGCTGCCGACACCACGTATTGACAACCTTCATTTAAAGGAGGTTCAGTCAGGCCACTCCCCCAGTGTTGCGAATTGTGACTGTCAGAGCCGCATGGAGCAAAAAGTCTCCCCCAGGTATCTTGTTTTTCTCGCTAAATATATCGAATGGCAACATCCCGCCATCCTCGTATAGCTGCCCCATAGTGAGTATTCCAGCCTTTTCCCACAGCTCTAGCCTCCTCCAATCTGCCCCATGCGGTAATTCCATACAATATTTCAAAGGTATCTCTGGTGCGTACGGGCGCTTCATTTTAGTCCTCTGTAAATTGCGAACCCAACACTTATGGGCTACCCACAGTTCCGCCGACATATCCCTTTCTGGCACAGGTAGACGCAGTACCACTCTAGCCAGGAGGTCTGGGGCAGGGCACCCATCACCCTGCTGCACTGTACCCCGAAGCTGGCCAGCTACCCATTTCGTCAACCATTGCAGTTGAGCCGCTATATAGTAACACCGAAAATCCGGCACCACTATCCCCCCTTCTGCCCTAGGACGCATCAGAGTTTTTAAGGCCACTCGCCTCCGCCCTCTCCCCCATAAGAACTCAGTCACAATCGTCCAAAGCTGCCGAAATTTCTCCGCAGGTATCCACACTGGTAACACCCCAAACACATACAAGAGCCGCTGGAGAGTCACCATCTTTAGCAGGGAAGCCCTACCCATTAACGACAAGGGGAGTGTGCCCCAAAAGTCAAAGCTGGCCTTTGTCCCCCGTATGATCTACCCCACATTCCCCTCTTAATAGATCTGCTCTGTCATGGTATATTCGCACCCCAAGATAGTGGATCCATCTCTCCTCCCATTCGATTCCCTCCACTGTTTGCGGTTTTTCCCGGCCCTGGACGATGGGAAATAGACAGGACTTATTCCAGTTCACCTTGAGACCTGCCACTCTCTCCAAGGCCAACAGCAGGTCCTTGGCCCCTTCAAGATCTGTTCCCGTATTGCTAAGGAACAAGATCAGATCATCTGCATATAGGGCTATGTGGTGAACACTCCCCTCTACATTTAGCCCGCAGTACCAATTTCCAGTCCTAGCTTTAGCTGCTAGCGGCTCCATAGCCATCGCAAACAATAAGGGCGACAGCGGGCACCCCTGTCTCGTTCCCCTTTCCACCACGTATCTGCTTGATATAAGTTTTCCTGTTCGGGCTCGAGCTGTGGAGTCCCTATATAACAGAGCAGTCCATGCTACAAACGCCTGCCCTAACCCAAAGACTTGCATTACACTAAATAAGTATTGCCATTCAAGAATATCGAAAGCCTTCTCAATGTCGATTGTTAGGATAGTAGCCTCCTCTCTACAATACGAATCTGCTCCCATCACTCGAATTAGTCTTTGTACATTCATTGCTGTATTGCGTGTCGGTATGAAGCCGGCCTGGTCCTTATGTATGAGACCCGTCATATGCGGTAATAGGCGAGTGGCCTATATTCTACTCAGGATTTTATAATCAAGGTTGAGCATCGACAAAGGTCGATAAGCCGACTTGTCCCATGCCTGCTTCCCTGGCTTCAATAAGGGGATAATACGGAGCTGACAAGTTGTTAAAGACCTTCAACCCTCTGTTGTGCTCAATAAAGTTTCCAAATATGGCTTGGGAAAAAATTGGTGTTGATATTGGGAGACCTATCTTAGGAAAGTATTAGAATTAAACATACGTGTTAGTGGCAGTTGACTAGTTTTTTAAATGGACAACCGTAGAATTCATGTAGCGGGTGGACACTTTGAGGTCTGTGAGATTCCTAGACAATGTTTTTCAAAGATCAGGATTATCTAGGAAGGGTATAACTGATAATGGATCAGTATTAGTGGCCAAAACTGATTTTTGACAATGTAATGGTATACAAGATAAGATAACCTCAGAGTACCATCTCACTGGAAATGCAGAACTTGAATTGCTTTTGACAGATACAATTTAACAATTAAAAGAACCAATCAATTAGTAAGAAATAAGACGAAGAGTTGGATACTTGAAACAAAGAGAATGGTATCACTGTATCGCATTACACCCACTGTTGGAGGACGCACCATGTTACCATTGACAATGGCACCAGTCACCAAGGACAATTTGGGCTAGATGCCCAAAACTAGGTAACTGGAATAATCTCCCAGGATAATACAAGAGAATAAAGTGAAGGCCCAAGATTGTTATAAGAAGCACTATGGTGCCAGGCAAGGAGAGAGGACTGTTAAATTGAACAAGGGAGATTGGGTGAGACTTAAGGATCCCAACAAGATGTGGAAGGGTGACAGAGTATTTCCCAAACCCCTCAATGTACTAGCGGTTTTCACCAACTCAGTGATAGAAAGGTTTGGCTTATTGGAAGATTGGTGTTGTACAAGGATAATGCCATAGAGCGTGCTGATGAAGTTTAAGGATATTGTAGAATATATGTTTGGATGGAAAGTGACTCCTTGGATGCTGTTGAGGGAATGCAGGAGAAAGGTTCAGATGTGAAAAATGCTGCTGAGTTTGCTTAGCCAGGAGTTCCACTCCTAAAAGCAATGGTAACAACAGAAGCAGATTTGGTCATGACATCGTACGCTCAGCACGCCTGTGTGATTATATCACCGGATAAGTTTCTTAATTGTAATATTGTTTCAATATGCTTTGTATGTACTATGATTATATTGCCTACTTAAAACCTTGGAATTATGTAGTTTTGTTTTGTTTGTTGTTTGCCAGGGCGAGGGTTTGTTGTGTATTAAAGGGGGAAGATGTGTTGTTTTGCAGATTCTAGAATGGTAATGAGTAGAATCCCAGTGTGCCAAGGTTGTAATATTCTTTTTGGAATGTAATCATTCGAAGTGTTGGCAGTTGCTCTAGACTAGAAGGACGAGGAAGGAACAATTGGTAGGGCTACAATAATCCACTAAGCTAAACTACTGCTCCAGGATTTTCCTTCATAGTCAAACATGACAATCTGAGCACATAAGTACTTCAGCTTGCTTCAGCAGCAACAAAACTGCTGCCTCTATTTATTGAGGCCCTCCTTGACCTGATTAAGGTGGCCTGGGACAAGCCCATCTCCAACCTCACCATTCAGCCCGTTGATTGCTATATGATATAAGCCGGCCCTGGGGACCACGCTTTTCTGTCTGCCCATCCTTCACCAGAAAGTTTGGTGGTGGTGCAGGCCTGGTCTTGCACAATACAAAGCCCATGTGCTTTCCCTACATCTCCCTCAGATAGAGAATAGGAAAGAAGGTGTTTCAGCAGGCAGTTTAGCCCTAAGGTTTAGGAATGCCACATGCCTACTTCCAGATACGTCCATGCCTTTTGGGATATGGCGAACATGGTGGTCCTGAGCTTACCAGAGCCCTTTGCTGTGGCGGTGAGGGATAGCCAGGATGCCTCCAGGCAGATTATTAGGGCAGGCCTGCTTACAGTGAACTCTGTAACCAGGGCTATGGGTCCTTCCATTGTTCTGAGGAGGCATGCATGGGTGAGATCTACCAAGTTTTCCGATGATGTGCAGGTGAGCTCATAGATATGCCCTTCGTTAAGACTCAGCTGTTTAGAGATAAGCCGACTCAGCCTTGTAGAGATTTAAGGTGGGGAGTGCTACCCCTGATCTTTGGGACAATGCCCAGCCCAAGGCTATAGGCACTTTCCCAAGTTTTGTGGCTTCTCTAAGGGGGTTGCTTTTTGCCAGTGTCAGCCCTCCCAGCCCATTCAGAAGCCTGTAAGAAATTGGGTTATTAGTTGAGAAAGGTATAAGCCCCACTCAATTAATAAACAAGATCCTTGTCAGGGTGAACCATGAAAGTCACTAAATTAACTTTGCTTAACCCTCTGGTAGCTTGGCCCAAAAGCAGTCAGGCTTAATATAGAGGCAATGTGTATTTATGCAGCACGCAAACAATAGCAAAGTGAAAACACAATATAAGAAGAATCAGCTCAGAAAATTAGCATAAAATGTATTAACTAAAGTGACATCAACATGACAAAAATCCAATCAGTCCTTCTTCTGCACCTTTGACAGGCCCAAGAGTGTACCGATGAGTTATTCTGAAGGCCCCACTTGTATACCTGGTGCAGCCTTTCTGTGGGCGGAATCCCTGGCCTACCCCCAAAACCTGTTCTGGTCCATTCTTCCCCTTCCCCTGGTCCTGACTCCAAACTGTCTACGGTGCCAAAGGCAAGGGTAGGCCTATTGCCAGGTTCCTTTGTTTGTTCTACAGACAGAGCCCTTTGAAATTAATCTGAGCAGGGCACAACTCCTCCCAAGCCATACCATCAGGAACACAATCTCCCCTCACACCGAAAGGTCTTTTGTCTCAATATCTGGAAGTAGTACACAATCCACAACAGTAGAGCCAATCACAGTCATATGACTCAGGACACTGGCATAAAGGCACATTTGGTTTAGGCAGAAAAATGTCAACTCTCTAAAAGTGGCATTTTCAGAATGGTAACTTAAAATCTGAGTTTACCAGTAAAGAGGATTTTAAATTGCAAATCATTTGAGTAGGAACAGTACTTCTCTATCTGATCCCAAACTGAAGTTAGCACTTATTAAGTGTACTAAGGTAACCCAGTGGTATCCTATGGGAGGTATAGCCTTACAGTAATGAAAAACAACTTTAGGAGTTTTTCACGGCCAAGACAGGTAAAACTTAAATGCATATGTCCTTCTTAAATACCATGCACCTTCCTATCTATGGGTAGTAGGTCCTACCGTAGGGGTGACTTATTAGTATTACAAAGGAAGGTTTAGCCCTAGCAGAAAATGTGTTTTGTCAGATTGAAATGTCAGTTTAAAACTGCACAGCAGGCTGTAGAGGCAGGCCTGAGACATATTTTACAGTACTACGTTTGTGGGTGGCACAATGTTCCTGCAGTCCACTTGTAGCATTTTAATTTACAGGCCCTGGGTACAGGTAGTACCATTTACTAGGGATTTATAAACAAATTATAGGTGCCAGTTGGGTGTATGCCAATTTTACCATGTTAACAGGAGAGAGCACAAGCTCTTTGCCACTGGTTAGTGGGGGGAAGTACACAAAGTCCTCATGCCAGCAAAAATGAGTACATCCAAACATTAGTCTGGGGGACAACCATACAAAGGATGTCAGGTCTAACATAGCTGAACCAACTTTTGTATCAATTTAGGATCAGAGGCAAAAGAAAAGGTAAAAAGGCCAGCAACCTTCCTCCTCTTAATCTCCTGTACCACATGGAAAGTCATTATAGCTTCCCCTTACAAGATTATATGTGGCCAGTTGGTGGGTTGGTGTGTTCCTACCTGGATACTGTAACTTCAGAAGAGTGGGTCTTAGGGATCACAGAATGGGGACACAGGGGTTTGCTCTACCCTTCCAGCAAACACCTCCCCAGAACTCTCCTGGTCGATTAAGTCATTGGGTCACCTTTCAATCCTGTAACAGAAGTTGATGGCTCTGTTGTAAAATGGAGCAGTGAAGTTGGTCCCAGAGCAGGATATTGCTTTTCCCAGTACTTCCTGGTTCCCAAGAAGGACAGTAGTTTTCGTCCAATCCTAAGCCTCAGGCTGTTGAACTTTTCTGTTTGCATGGAAAAGTTCAAGATGCTGTCCCTGGCTCGGATACTTCTGGCACTGGAAGCAGAAGACTGGATGGTGTCCCTTGACTTACAGAATGTGTCTCTTCAGATTCTGTTGGGGTGGGATGTCTTCTGCATGGCTCTGGACAGAGTGTTTCCTTGCCTTCCCTGGGAAGTAACTGGAAAGTTGCTGTAGGTTTTCTTAATTTCTACATCAGCTACCATGAGTGTCCACTGAGGTCTCTCTGTTACATAGTTTTAGACCCTAGAGCTTAGCTCTGAGGTCACAGGGGAATGCCCAGTGCATCCCTCTTTTACAGAGAGTGGCTGGTGCCCTCTTTACCCATGCTTGATAGACTGGCCTCAGTACCCTTTAGGGTGGAGCTGCCCACCACCTCCCTCCCAGTAAGGTCTGTATATTTATTTATTTGGAGAGTTTTATAAACCACAAACATAACCCTTCCGGGTATCAGAGTACTGTACATGTAGCATTCAGGATATATGCATAACAGGTAAAATGTAATTGAGCAAATTTAGAGAGCAATGCAAGACACAAAGATACTGTACATCACAAAGGCTTAGTGGATCCAGATAAGTCCACATGAAAATGATTGAGCTGAGTGACTAAAGATAACTAGTGGAGGAATCCATTCGATAAAATCTTTTTTTACGTCTTTTTTGAAGAAGATAGAGGAGGGGTTTGTCCTAATTTCTGGGGACAGTGCATTCCATATTCTTCGTGCTAGACTATGGAAGAAGCGGTTGTGAGTCTTCTTTTTGTTGAACTTCTGTGGCTTCAGCAGCAGGCGGTTGCCACCCGATAATTCAAATTTTTCAGCCAGGTAGACAGGTGTGTCGTGGTGGATGGCCTTATGAGTCATGAAAGCTGTCTTCGACTGGATTCCACCTTCAAATGGGAGCCATCATAGATGGTTGAGGTCAGGGGTAATGAGGTGGAATCTCTTAAATCCAGTGATAAGCCTAGCATCTGAATTCAATGAGGCCCGTAGTGGGGCCAGTCTTATTTTGGGTAGGCCTGCCAGACTAGCGCTTTCGAGTCTAAACGAGAGATGACCAGGGATTGGACCGCTAATTGAAACTCAGCAAGGGGCAAGAAAAGTTTGATTTTCCTAAGTCTATTTAGTTGGTAATTGGCTACCCTGGTGGTGGCACTGATATGATCTTGCATATTCAGGTATTTGTCCATCGCCATACCTAGAGATCTAGTGGGATCGATCCCATGGGGGACGCAGTTGAGAGCAGTGAGTTGTTTGAGCCATTTTTTTATGGGGACAAAGTGATTTTCCGGGGTAATCAGTAGGAATTCCGTTTTTAGAGTGTTAAGCATGAGGTGATTGTGAGTCAGCCAATGTTGTGTTTTCGGTAGGTGTTTTCAGTAGGTTGTTGAGTAGTTTGATGTCTTCAGAGGAGGAACTTTTCAGATACAGTGGTGTGTCATCGCGTACATGTGGTAGTGAATGTTTGAGAGCTTCAGTAAGAGGTTCCATAAACAAGTTGAATAAGGTGGGTGAGAGTGTGGATCCTTGAGGTACCTCAGTCATGACTGGTGTGGTTTCAGATAGGGTTTGATTGACTTTGATTCTTTGTGCTCTATTATGAAGGGACGAGGCAAACCAGTTTTAGATAAGACCAGACAGCCCTCTCTTCTTCTCCAGAAGGTCAATCATATTATCATGTTTGGCCTAGTCGAAGGCAGAGAAGAGATCAAGCAGGATAAGTAGACATAGTTCGTTCTGGTGCAGCATTCTCAGGGCATCATCGACAATGTGTGTTAGAGCCATTTCAGTACTATAAACAGTTCTGAATCCAGATTGATGGATTGAAGGAGTTGAAATTATTCAATGTGGTTTCAGAGGTGTAGTTGTAGGTATTTCTCTAATAGCTTTGCTAGTATCGGAATGTTGGCGATTGGGCGGTAATTATTGAGGTCAGACAGATCCGCATTTGTTTGTTTTTTTAATAGCGGTGACCTGTCCCATCTTTAAGCAGTCAGGAAACAATCCCTGAGAGAGAGATGCATCAACAATCTTTGTCCAGAGAGGGAGTATGGAGGGGCTCAGCTTTTTGATGAACTTGGTGGGTAGAGGATCATTGAAAAGGTTGGAGGGTTTTATTGTAGTTAATATTTTAAGGAAAGCTGCTTCATCTGGGATTTTGAAGGCACTCCAGGTGGCCTTGATTTATAGTAGTACAGCCAAAAGGAGGGGACCTGACCAGGTGCTGTACAGATAGGAGCCTAGGCTGGGCCTGGGTTGGCAGAAGCTGTGAAGCATGATGCAGATCCGATTCAATCCTCCTTGTCTTTCCAATGAAATGGGCGAAGAACTCATTGACGCTTGGCAAAGATCCGGTGTCACCCGAGTGTTGGTTAGGTTTGCATGCTCTTTGTTGGTTGATGTTTAAGAATAGTTTTCTGGGTCTGTTTTTGACGTTGTCTAGTTGCGCCCCGAAGTATTCTGTTTCGGAACTGTAATAACTGTATTTCTAAATGTTGCCGTGTATGACCTACATCTTGCTCACAAAACGCTTTCTTGACCTTTCACAAGATTGTCTCCTACGTGACCCTGTGTTGGTGCCCTGGGCCGGTTTCTACTGCACCCACGCATTTATCTCTGGAACTTGTATAGGCAACAGAACAGGTCTGTCCCTGCCAACGGCCTAACACCTGGCCAGGTCACGAAACCCTCCTCAGCTGCAAGGCATGAAAGCTGCCCCCAAACAGGAATATGTCCAGCGCACTCCTGAACTCCTGCATTCCTCGGAGTTTCCTTTGGCCCAACACCTGAAAATCTGCTCCACACACCTGAATTCCTGCATACCAACTGACTTTCTGTCATCCTCCTACACCCGAGGGGAGTGTCTACATCCTATAAAAAATGCTGCATGCCAAGGACATTTTGAACAGTCTCCTGACACCTACGCAATCCGTGGGTCTCGGACACTCTTCCATCTCTAGAGATTATCTTTTGTTGTACTAAATAAATCTTTTGTTTCCTTGCTTCCAGAAGTGTGGTCTCCCTTTCTTTGGAATGACATTTGGCGCACCAACGTGGAACCCGTCAGAGACTCGGTGGCCCAGGCTTGACGACCCGGAGAGGAGGGAAATATCGGTAACTTAGGAGCGCACCTACGTAAAAGCAGATTCAAGTCCCCGTAGCCAACGTCGCAGGTATCTCCTTCCCTCAACGGTGTCCTCTACAACAGTAGCCCCGGTCCTGACTGGGGATCCCTTCTTTGGTCCACCTGATTTGTTTTCGAAAAAGAAGAGACCCCGCTGGAAACAGGACACATTAGTATTCTGGTAAGGTCGTCTTGAGCGACATGTTTTTTCTATTCTGAACGTCATATTGAGCATGCCTTTGACTATTCTGGTTTTGGATTAATTATTCGGTCTTTGCAAACACCGAAGAGCAGGTAATGTGTTCTCAATTTTGAACAAAACTGCAGTCATAAGAGAATATCCTTGTTGATACCCATATCTTAGACATGCCTGTCTCTAACAGATTAAGGAAATTATGTTGCTGTTTTTATGGCCAAGATACTCTCGAAGACAGTCAGCCAGGCTCCTCCGGAAGGGACCCCTAATAAGGAAATGTACATAAAGTATGGTAATTCCGGCATTATTCACACAAAATCGTGGCGGAAATACACAAAATCAAATATAGAATTACAATGGCCAAAGTTTGGGTCATTTGAAATTCCGCAGATAACGTACCTAGAAGAACAACTTCACCGGCGGAAGGTTAGAGCAAGTATGTTTGATTCTTTCAGCCTTTGGAAGAAAGAAATACATGAGAGAATTAGGAAGGCCCAGGCTAAAGAAAATAACCAGAAAAGAGAACATCCCAATCAGACATAGCAGCCCTTAAAGGGAAGGAAATAGAGCGGAATAAAGAGAGACATGACAGAGAATTTAGGTTAAATGTAACAGGTCAATATCCGGTACTACCAACTAAACAAGATGAAGAGGATACACTATTGTATTCAAGACCTCCTGCTTATCAACCACAATTGTTAATGCAACCGCCACAGCCTCCACCTGTCATTCCTAATGTACTCCCAAACCCGCAACATCAACCTGTTCAGCCATCTGAAGCAACTGCCCCGATTCCCCCGGTTAGCGAATCAGATTCCGTGCCTCTTACCGCTAACGAACCAGTGGTGAGATTAAAAATAAAAAAACAAAGAAGCGAGCCCCGTCTGCTGCAGATTCAGACTCCGAGTCAGAATCCCTGGTACTAGGTCATGAATCAGATACTAGTGAATATAGACAAAACCATCCCCCACGATTAAGAAGCCACAACAGGAAAAGAATAAATCTCAGAGCCCAGCAGCTAATATACAAAGGTGCCACCCCAGCAGATATACACAGTGCAACCAATGAGCAGATCCAAGTAGCAGGAAAGAACTATCTACTAGAGAGGATGGCTTATCACCTAATGGCTAAAAATGATGATACATATGTAGATACACCTACAGCATTTCGCAAACTCTATCGTTTGGTAGAAAGTGGTGGGTCAACAAAAGATGAAAGAGATACTTTATTGACAATGATTAAAACAGCTTTACATAAAGAAAGTCGTTACAATGAGGTAGAACCTATTGAAAGGATACAGCAAATGCCTGTTAAAGAAGCAGCACCCGTTTTTTGTCCCACCTCGGGGCGATGGGTCTAATGTTACTAACCCTAATGATCCCAATGCGTGTTCTAGATGGCTGTTTAATTTTGTATACACCCCCTGGACCAAAGCAGAAATGTTGCAACTGCGGAAGGACATCCCTGATATCCGAAAGAATCCCACAGGATTCTATGAAAGCGTCCAACAGGTTCTGAGTTCATATACACTGACTCTAACAGACATAATACAGTTTTTTGGACTTATACTTCCAGCCGAACTGTGGAAACCCCTACGGTTTACAGATGACCAGGCAGCCCTTGGGGATACATGGGAAGAATTAGCACTCAAAGATACAAATAGGAAACCAGGCGAAAAGCCACACGACCATATTTTAAAATTGCCCCAAAGATTGTTGACAAAATTGAAAACAATGGCACCTGAGAGGAAAATAGACTGGACATTACTTGCTGCCTGTAAACAGAACCAGGATGAGTCAGTCTCTGACTATTTCACAAGGCTGGGAAAAGCATACGCTGACTTCAGTGGTCAGGATGTGACCACTGAAACTGGCAGACATCTCTTAATTCAAACTTTTGTAAAGGGTCTGTTACCTTCAGTAGGGAACAGACTAACATCTAGTGAAAGTAGTTGGCCAGCGGCCACTCCGGCCACTATTCTGACTATGGCTCAATATTACGAGACACAAAATAAAACAGCGGAGGATGAGAAAGAGAACAAAAAGAAGAAATTAAAAGAACAAGTGTTGCTTAGTCAAATAGATACGCGTCGCACAAACAGCCATATGCCCAGACCAACGGTCTCATACCCCGAACCCAGACCATATACCTCAGATACCCCACGCCAACTACCCAGACTAGGCCCCCAACCTACTGACATCTGCGCTTATTGTAAAAAACCAGGACACTGGAAAGGTGATTGTAGGATTCTAGCAGCCAACATCGCTTCGGGGAAAACTCAACCCAGAACACATAATACCCAGACACGAGCTACACCACTTTACAGGGAGAATAGATTTGATAGAGGCCCAAGACAGCAGGAACTTCAAGCTACCCTTCAGGACTATACCGTGGATGATCCTGAAATGTCATCCCTGTATTGGGCAGCATAGGACAGTCTAGGATGGGGGAAGGAACCAGTGGAAGTACCTGTAGATCAACAGGGACCATATGTTACAGCATCAGTTGCAGGGTCAGCGGGACCTTTTCTAATAGACACAGGAGCATCCCGTAGCACTCTAACCACACCACTGATTCCGAGGGCTCCTCCATCCGGCAAACTCATTACATCGACTGGATTCGATGGTCAGCCCTCTGTCAATTCCTTGTCCTACCCAACACCATTCTCAATGCAAGGTGAACAAATTTCAGCTACCTTTTTACTGTCTTCCCAATGCCCAGAGAACTTACTAGGCCTAGATCTGTTAAAACACTATAGAGCTACCATTCGGTGTTCACCGAATAACGTTCGGTTAATACTGTACGATAACAATGCTCCTTCTGCTCCTACCCAGCTTTTACAGTTATCACACATACAAGATGATTTGGCGACTATTTCCCCTGTCTATGGGCGACCTCAGACACGGATGTTGGATCCATCCAAATGCCTCCAGTGCATGTCACCGTAAAACTAGGAGCAACTCTGCCAAGGATCCCACAGTATAAAATATATAAAGAGGGAGAGGTCGCCCTTCAAACCATTGTTCAGGACCTCATACTCGCTGGTGTAGTGGAACAGGTATCAGGAAATATCTGTAACAGTCCTATTCTCCCAGTTCTTAAACGTTCCCCTACAGGACAAAAGATATATAGATTTGTGATCGATCTGCGAGCTATTAACAAAATAGTGCAGCCTCAATTTCCTGTAGTTTCTGACATTACCACCATTCTCACCATGATCCCACCAACAGCTAGAGTATTCACAGTTATAGACCTTAAAAATGCATATTTCTCTATTCCTATACACAAGGATTCCCGTTTTCTCTTTGGATTTACATTATTGAATGTCTCATATAGATTCTGTAGAGCACAACAAGGCTACACTGAAAGTCCCAGCATCTATGGCCAGGCTTTAAAAACACAACTGGATCAGATCCAGCTTCCACAAGGAGTAGTATTAATTCAATACATTGACGACATTCTTTTAGCAGCAGACACAACACAACTTGCCCGCAAAGCATCCATGATCACACTCCAGTTTCTTGCTACTAAGGGACACAAGGTCTCTAAAGACAAACTACAGTATTGTAAACAACAAGTGACCTACTTGGGTCACTTGTTGTCTGAGGAGAGACGCACTCTTACACCAGATAGGATTCAAACTATTCTGAATTTTCCAACTCCTGTCACCCAACGAGATGTCAGAGCACTCATAGGACTGACTTCCTTTTGTAGACAATGGGTCCCTAATTTCTCCCTCATCATTAAACCATTTCTTTCTCTAGTCACCAGAGATGTATCTGACCCCGTCCCCTGGACCACCCAACACACAGAAGCATTCACGACACTACGCCAGGCCCTGTGCTCTGCTCCCGTACTAGGTACTCCTGACTATCACAAACAATTTTTTCTTTTTGTACACGAGCGATCTGGATGCAGCCTCTCGCTCCTCTGTCAGACACATGGCACACACAAGCGACCATGTGCGTACTTTTCTGCAGTCCTGGACCCTGTTGCTTCTGCTTTGCCCACCTGTCTACGCGCTGTAGCGGCCACTGCAGTGGCGGTGCGACAGACGGAGGGCATTGTTTTGGGATCCCCCTGACGGTTTTTGTCCCACACTCAGTGGACATATTGCTCAACAAAACCAAGACACAACATCTCACCAGTGCCCGACTACATGTATATGAACTCACCCTTCTTAACCCGCATATCACAATACAACGTTGTACCACCCTCAACCCAGCCACACTCTTACCCTTACCAACTACTGATCCCCTCACACAACCAGCCCACCATGACTGTGTATTCCATACTGAAGCTGAAACAAAAAGTCGGGTGGATCTGAAAGATACAGCTTTTCCAGAGGCAGAAGGCCACTTATGGGTGGATGGGTCATGTCTAAAAATACCGGACGGTACTACTTCCGCTGCCTATGCAGTCACTACAGCCCTTACAGTGATAGAAACAGCTAGAATTCTCCAGAAATCAGCCCAGGCAGCAGAAATAACAGCCCTTACACGAGCATGCATCCTTAGTACCAATATGTCAGTCAATATATATACCGACAGTCAATATGCCTTTGGCGTGGTACATAATTTTGCACTACTATGGAAAGAACGAGGTTTCCTTACTTCACATGGCACCCCTATTCAGCATGGCGACCTTATCAATGCCCTTTGGAAGCAATCACTTTACCAACCAAACTGGCAGTAATCAAATGTGCAGCTCACAAAAGGGTGACAGATGAAGTAGGGCAAGGGAATCCCTTAGCAGATAAGATAGCAAGACAAACAGCATTGGGGGAAGTACCAGCTAGAGTATACGTCCTAAAGTCACAAGCTGAGAAATGGCATGACGCTAGACAGCAGATAATTGACATACAGCGTTCAGCCACTCCTGAAGAAAAGGCCCAGTGGGAAACAGAGGGAACAATGGATGAAGAGGGGTGCTGGAGGTCCCAAGATATGCTAAAATGGAAATTACCACAGGCTTACGTAATCCCCTTGCTCACTATGACTCACTTACCTGCACATATTGGTTCCCAGGCCATGTGTACCATGCTCAAGGAAGTATGGGATTACCACCGACTCCGCCCAGCAACAGAGCGGTTTGTCAAACAGTGCCTCACATGTCTCAGACACAACATAGGTCAGGGAACTAAAGTCCCAATGGCAGGATTCGCCCTTCCTACTGCACCATTTGAAGTACTTCAGATAGACTATATACAGTTAAACAGAGTCAATCACTACAAATATGCATTGGTGGTAGTCTGTGCCTTTAGCAAATGGGTTGAGGCATACCCCACAAAGGATAACACTGACATCACTACAGCTAAAGTCTTATTGAAATAATTTTTCCCTAGATATGGCCTTTGTAGATTAATGCAAAGTGACAGGGGGTCCCATTTCATTGGACAGACAGTCAAGAACATCCTGGGAGGGCTTGGGGTCAAACAAAAATTTCATGCAGCATTCCACCCACAGGCAGCAGGGCTGGTGGAGAGGTACAATGGGATCCTTAAAGAAAAGCTGGCTAAAATAACAACAGAAACAGGACTGAATTGGGTCAATGCTCTTCCATTGGCACTACTATCTATTAGATCAGTCCCACATTCCAAATCCCATCTTACCCCATACGAGGTAGTTTTTGGCAGGCCCATGAATATCTGGAATGCACCCTCTCCAAAGTCCATTTCACACCTACCACAGGAAATATTGACTGATTATTTGTATGAACTTACTGAGACCCTGTCTTTAATCCATGAACAGGTGCGGGCCACTACTGAGGACAGATCCCAGGGTCCAGGCCATCACATCCTCCCTGGCGAATTTGTCCTGGTGAAAACTTCGCCCGCACCCAATCCCTACAACCACGCTGGAAGGGGCCTCTGCAGGTACTCCTGGCCACAAGGACAGCCGTCAGAGTGGAGGGAAGAAAGTCGTGGGTACATGCGTCCCACTGCAGGAAAGTGGACCCCGTCACCAAAGAACAACTACAAACCCAGAAAGAAGTCTTAAGGCACGAAAAATCAGCATCACCACGCCTTGAGTCGGACACCGAGTTGGAACTTTGTGACGAAGGAACAGACGGATACTACCTCCGGTCCAAGGCTAAGCTAAAGAACAAGTCTAGCTCCAAGGCTGAAGAAAGCTAAAATGAGAACTTGTAGTACCCGGACAATAGTACTGTTTATCCTGACTGCCATTTTTGTCCTGTTCAGCGTAGTGTTCTGGATCCTCGAAGAAATAGTCCCCGCCAAACATACTGTATTACCCCAAGCAACAGTTCCACCAACGCCACCTGAACATTCTCATGTACCTTGGCCAGACACACATCTCAACAGACACCTGGAGTTTCATAATAATACTTTTATTCAAATGTTACACCAGTTTAATCAGGTTTCCAATGCGACAGACTGTTATGTTTGTGGACTCCTACCTCATGTAGTTCAGCACACTATCTCATTCTTGGTGTTTCCCGCCACTCCGGCCTACACTTGTGCTCTGATGTACAATTTGACGAACGTTTTTCCATCATGTTATGACAAAGGCAACCTTACAACATTCCAACCCTTTCTTTGGACTCTTCATAAAAAACAATACTCTCTGCAATGCCTCTGACCCGCCACAAATGCACGCTATTATGTCCACCCCTATGCAGGACACCTGGGGTTACACTTTCTTTCCTACTCAAGAGAAAGAAGTTGCCATTTCAGTTACATCACGTCCTGGTACATTGTGTCTGCAAGGTCAAGGAACAATACCTATAGGAGCCAGTCTGTGCAATACTACCATAACCTACAACAACTTCACCCCATACCTCAGCCTTCCATCAGGACTGCACTTTGTATGTGGAAACAAAGCTTACACCTGGCTGCCTTCTGACTGGAGTGGCACATGCTATATTGCATTCCTGCTGCCACCCACATTTAACAGGAACAACTTGTACCACAGACAGAGGAGACGGGTACCAGATATAGACCAGACCGACACCAGCAACCAGCAATTCGGCGATGCCCTGAAGGGCCTACTACCTTTTTGGGGTCCCATGTCCAACAGTCTCAACACCAGGAGACTCACCAGAGTCCTGGAAGCTACTGCCAACATCACTGCAGGAATACTGACCCAGCACACGGCCGAAATCGATGCTACACGGATGGTTTCTCTTCAGAATCGCATGGTGCTCGACGTCATCCTGGCAGATCGAGGAGGGGCCTGTCGCATCATCGGGGCTAGCTGCTGTGTGTATATTCCTGATTCATCACCCTCCGTCTATGAAGCAATCTCCAAACTACACCGGATTGCCACCGAAATACAACCAGACAATGGGACCCCTTGGACCTGGACAACTGGCTTATGGAACATTCTGATCACCTGGGGATGGAAGATACTGGCGCTCCTCACGATCCCCTTGGGTACCATCTTCTTCTGTTGCCTGTGCGTCCATTGTGGCCCAGCACTCTGTTCTCTGTGTGCATCTACCTGCAGATCCACACCTATGACCAGTCAGACTGAAAACAGCAAAATACTATATCATCAGACATTTGAAGAACTCTGTAAAATTGACATTTACTAATGACGTTGCACACGGCAAGAGGAGGGACTGTAATAACTGTATTTCTAAATGTTGCCGTGTATGACCTACATCTTGCTCACAAAACGCTTTCTTGACCTTTCACAAGATTGTCTCCTACGTGACCCTGTGTTGGTGCCCTGGGCCGGTTTCTACTGCACCCACGCATTTATCTCTGGAACTTGTATAGGCAACAGAACAGGTCTGTCCCTGCCAACGGCCTAACACCTGGCCAGGTCACGAAACCCTCCTCAGCTGCAAGGCATGAAAGCTGCCCCCAAACAGGAATATGTCCAGCGCACTCCTGAACTCCTGCATTCCTCGGAGTTTCCTTTGGCCCAACACCTGAAAATCTGCTCCACACACCTGAATTCCTGCATACCAACTGACTTTCTGTCATCCTCCTACACCCGAGGGGAGTGTCTACATCCTATAAAAAATGCTGCATGCCAAGGACATTTTGAACAGTCTCCTGACACCTACGCAATCCGTGGGTCTCGGACACTCTTCCATCTCTAGAGATTATCTTTTGTTGTACTAAATAAATCTTTTGTTTCCTTGCTTCCAGAAGTGTGGTCTCCCTTTCTTTGGAATGACAGAACTTTGGATATGTTTATTCGAGGCGCATCTTGTCGATCTCTGGTGCTTGAGGTGTGTGATGGAGGAAGAGCTTCTCCATGTTCTTTCAGCAAGCCTTGAGTTGTGACTTTCTTCATTAAGACTGTCGTTGAACCAGAGTTTCGAGTGTCGGCTCGGAATTATTTTTAGCTTTTTAGGAGGGATCGGATCCAGTATGTCTGACATGGATTGAATGTAGTGTTCAGCAAGATCATTGGCATTCGTCAAGTTTGAGGGAGGCTGAAGGGTTTTATTGATAGTAGAGGTTAGATCATATGGATTCATGTTTTTCAAGTCTCTGGACCATTTTCTGGGATTAGGAGGTTGACACTTTCTAATCAAACTTTCTCAAGGATGAGGAAGTAGATTAGGTAGTGGTCTGACTAATAACAGAGGGTTATGGATTCAAGTTGAATGGTTTTATTCTTAGATGTGATTAGTTCGAGAGTGGAACCTCTGTTGTGTGTTGGTCCCTAGCCTTATGGGTAAGATTGAGGTCCTCAAGGAAGGCCTTGAAAGTGTTCAGTATATGGTTGTTAGAATTTATTCCAACGTAAGTTAAAAGTAAGTTTGAAGAGATGGTCTCCATTTTTTGGTCAATGAAAGGTAGGCTATTTCCTGGTGGGTAGTAAATCGTGTGGAGTTTGCATACCATCTTATTATTACTCTAAATTTCAATACCTAAATATTTACAGGCGGGCATTGGCACAGTTTGTGAGTGTTTCAGGGTGAGCTTGGAGCGATAAATACATGCTAAGCCCCTCCCCCAGCTCTACCATATCTATCCAGTCTGATAACGTCCTAGTTGGGTGGGACTATAATGTCCAGGATAGGTGAGGAGGTCTTACATAGCCTTGTGTTCGTTATAATAAGGAGGTCAAGGTCTTGTGTGAGAATGAGATTCGCGATATCAGCTGCATGTTTAACTGCCGACCTGCAGTTGAGAAAGCATATTCCCTCCCTCTCAGGTCCTCTGCAACAAGCTCGGCTCCTACTTCCATCTGAAGATCAAGGGCCTCTATGAGAACTTCAACGACCAGACACCTGACTCCGAAACCACTCCTTCCTCCAGCAACGCCAGCCAGCCTACCATCTCCTCCTGGACCCCAGTCACCACGAAGACACTGCATCGACCATGAAAGGCATCCACTCAGGAGCCCCCACGGACCCCTGCCCCCACACATCTTCCACAGAGCCACCGCCATCATCGCCCTAGAACTACGACGCACCATCAACGCCACCTTCGAAACCGGCATCTCTCCCGACAACTGGAAATGCGCAGAAGTCAGACCCCTACTCAAGAAGCCCTCAGAAGATCCCACGTACCTCAAGAACTACCGCCCCATCTCGCTCCTCCCCTTCGTGGCAAAAGTCTCAGAGAAGACCGTCAACATCCAACTAACAAAATTCATCGAAGAAAACTCCATCCTCGACCCCTCCCAATCCGGATTCCGCAGCAACCACAGCACTGAGACACCTCTTCTCGCCGCCACAGACGACATCCGCACTCTCCTCGACCAAGGACACACCGCAGTCCTGATCCTACTTGACCTCTCTGCAGCCTTCGACACCGTCTCCCACCGCATACTCACAGCCAGACTCAACGACGCCGGCATACAGGGGAGCAACCTCGACTGGCTCCACTCCTTCCTCGCCAGCAGAACCCAAAGAATCAGACTTCCACCCTTCCTCTCCGAACCCATGGAAATCAACTGCGGAGTACCCCAAGGATCGTCGCTCAGCCCCACGCTCTTCAACATCTACATGGCCCCCCTCGCCGCCATCGTCAGACAGCACGGACTCAGCATAGTATCCTACGCCGATGACACCCAGCTCATCCTCTCCCTCACCAAGGACACCATCACCACCAGACTCAACTTCCAGGAAGGAATGAAGAACGTTGCATCCAGGATGAGCAGCAGCTGCCTGAAGCTCAACTCAGAGAAGACAGAGGTCCTCATCCTCGGACCCTCCCCCTCTGCATGGGTCAACTCCTGGTGGCCCACCGCCCTTGGCAGCCCCCCCCGCCCCCACGGACCACGCCCGAAACCTCGGCATCGTACTCGACTCCTCCCTCTCCATGACCCGACAGGTCAACGCCATCGCCTCCACCTGCTTCAACACCCTCCACATCCTCTGAAAGACCTTCAAATGGATCCCCCCGAATCAAGGAAGACCGTCACCCACGCACTCATAACCAGCAGACTGGACTACGGAAACGCCCTCTACGCCGGGATCAACAAGTCTCTGCTCCGTAAACTCCAGACCGTACAGAACACCGCAGCCAGACTCGTCCTCGGCATCCCCCGACACGAACATATCACCCAGCACCTGCGTAACCTCCACAGGCTCCCCGTCGAGAAAAGAGTAACCTTCAAGATACTCACCCACGCCCACAAATGCCTCCACAACACCGGACCCTAACATCTAAAGGACAGAATCTCCTTCCACATACCCAAGAGGAACCTCCGATCCGCCGACCTTGCCCTCGCCGAACCCCCGCGCATCTGCAGAGCAAGACCGGGTGGAAGAACCTTCTCCTACATCGCGGCCAAGACCTGGAACGAGCTGCCGATCGGCATCAGGTGCGCCCCCACCCTGCACATCTTCAGGAAGACCCTCAAGACCTGGCTCTTCGACTGAACGGAGCTGTTTCCCCTCCACCTCCCAGCGCCTTGAGACCGTCACCGGTGAGTAGCGCGCTTAAAAACTCCCTGATTGATTGATTGATTACCTGTGAAAGGAATTTGCCAGTCTGATGAAAATAGCTAGGCTTCAGCTCATCAGGTGGCATCCCAGCAGAGTGGTGTCATTGCCAAGGAAGGATGGGCAATTCTGTAGCTTTGGGTGGTGGGATAGTGAGCAGACAAGGAACATTTGACTTCAACTCAACTGCTGAAACCACATGACTGCAATACAATTATTGGTACTATTGCTCTAGCTTTGAAGAGTAGCCCCATGAAATGTGGTCTGTAAAATGCAGTTAACTGTATTTTTTATAGTGCTTAGTTTCTAAGCACTGTTAGACTGTTGGGGGTCGGAACTCTAGCCCACAGGGTTGTAGAAACTTCTGGTTTTCACTGTGGATCATATTTTTATGTATAGTATATTTTTCTTAGGTGTATTAAAGTACTTTTTTTTATAAAGTAAAGCACAGACTGTACATTGGTCTTATTAGCTAGCATTTTAGTGTAAACTGTATTCTGACTGTCTAACTCACCTCGCCTCCTTGAGTAAGCCTTGGACTGCTCTGTCTCCCTACGTTGAGTGAGTCAAGTGCTGGAAAGGAGTACTGGGTTATTTGGTTTGAGGTCCAGTAGTACTGTGCACCCAGGACGCCAGCGATGACCAACTCCAATTGATGCAACTGGATCTCAGTAATCCCTGACTGCCTTGTGCCCCATGAACCACTTGTCACACATACCAATCCTGCAGTCGCACAAGAAGTACAGACGGTTTGTGGTAGGTTCTACCCACTACCAGTTTATGGTCCTTCCATTCAGATTGACAACAACACCCTGAGTCTGCTGTTGGCACATTTGTGCAGGTCAGGGATTACAGTGTACCTGTCCCTTGATGATTGGCTGCTCAAACCGGGCTTGCCACAACTCGTTTTGACCTTGCGTTGATTTAATCATAAACAGAGAAAAATAAATCAAGTTTGGCATATAGTAGAATACATCTACCTTAATCATGAAATTACAATAATAATTGATGCTGAGAAGAAGTAGCCCGAGGGATATAATACTTTTTACTCACTTCAGCCGAAATGAGTAATATATTTATTAATGATTACAAATATATTATAAAATAACACACCAATATATATTTACAATGCAAGAGCAGTGATTTGCATGTTTGTTAAAAAGGAAATAACAGTGACATTTGTAACCCCAGTGAAGTGGACATAACCAATGCTCATTTGAACATATAGTGACTTAAAAATTCAAACGACAGGTTATTGGAATATTTAAAGGATGTCTTTCATGGTTCTGATTCACTATTCCAGACCAAGGACCAGATTCTTCTCTGGTGCTTTTAGACTATCCTTAGTAGTTGCCAGCGACGTTTCGATCCTACTTAGGATATGAGGGTCTCTTCAGGACAGGAATTTCCTGGGGCTGCAAAAGCATTGATTAAAATTAGTAGAATAGAGAGAGCGGTGTGTGAGTGCTACTTTGAATGAATAATAAAGGGGCTTACCTAGGAGCACATAATCTCCAATCAGCAAGCACAGAGTCAGGTGTAGCAATATTTCTTCTTCAATCAAATTACTTGAAACCTGAGAAGGAGGAGTGGAGGAATAATAAACCAACCACTGTTATATTCATATGTATGGTGAATTAGTGTATCAAAAAAACTCACCCTGTCTTTCAAAAATTCATGGAGTTTAAGGTTGAAGTACTTCTTCTTTAGGTCAATACCTGCGGAGGAGGAGGAGTGAAGGGGTTTTAATAGACCGGCCACACTCTGAATAAATATACATGGTGACTGAAGGATTGGGTAACTCACCAATTGGGTAACTCACCATGTGGTGCAATAGTTCATCCATAACAGGGAATGCAGGTATTATCGTCACCATACATTATTAATATAACAGTGGTTGGTTTATTAATCCTCCACTCCTCCTTCTCAGGTATCAAGCAATTGAATTGTAGAAGAAATATTGCTACACCTGACTCTGCCAATATATATTGGTGAGTTTTTTCATAATATAATTGTAATCATGAATTAATTTATTACTAATTTTAGCTGAAGTGAGAAAAAGTATTATATCCCTCAGGCTACTTCTTCTCAACATCAATTAATATTGAAATTTTATAATTGATTAAGGTAGGTGGATTTTACCATATGCCAAACTCGATTTATTTTTCTCTGTTTATGATTAAATGAAAGCAAGGTCAAAACTTGTGAAAATGAGTTCCCTGTGAACAATTGTTGCTAGCTAATAGCTAATACCCAGCTCACATGGACGTATGGGTCGCTCTTTTTTAAAAATATTGATTGTGCAGTAGTTTACTGCAAGAGCTATACTGTAGGTTATTGTTGCTCTACCCATTTATGGGTTGTCTTTCCAAAGAAACATATTTCGTGTTTGTATGTTCTTTCTTGGTATTCAGTAGTGTTCATTGATTTATATGTTCGTTTTATGTTATTTGTACATTTGTGTATACCAGTATTTGCCACTATCTGTCCATTTCAATAAAGTAGCAATTTGGTTGACATTTCCCTCCAGTTAACTGATTGGCGATGTCAGATAGTGAGTCCCCCCTGTACACAGAAGAATATTTTGTTAAAGTGATAAGTGGAACTTCCCTTTTCTCATCTAGTAGCTCGGCCATCAGCACTAACCCTAGACAGGTACTTCTGGAACGTCTAGAACATGGCAAGAAAAAACACGTGTGCACAGAGCTGCATGCTCGAATGCTAACGGAATACTTAAAAGCGAATATTATACCACAGGACTTATTAGTTCGCAACATCCTGGGAATATTCCGAGAGGACAAAAAATTCAAGGGTGGTTTCTGCCACATCTCCACCACCTGTTCCAGACACTGGGTGGTGTTGGGAATAGATACCGCTCTGGTACACAGCAAAATAGAGCTACAAGAAATCGCAGACCTAGAAAAAGAACTTTTCGGGTATGATAATCTTGAGGAATCGAAATTATCTTAGAAAAGCTAAATAAAACAATTCACAAATTCAACACCTTTGAATTAAAGAAAAAGGCAGAAAAGGTCCATAAGGATATAAACAACTTTAGCAAAGAAAAGGCATACCCTTATCTACACGAGGACTATTATTCACAAACACAACCTTCAAGGAAGATACAAAAATAACAAACTTATTACATTTTCCGACTCCTCAGCAGGATCCGAATCTTCAGACGATGCTGGTGAGGGACCAAGCTTTGGCTCAGACACCAAATCATTTTTTAGGCCAAGCCCAGCAAGGAAAGTGCTCCAATCGAAACCAAAGGAGAACATGGAATCAATATGCAGGCGAATGTCGGACACGCAGGCAGTATTACACGTGGGGTCCTGAAGGTCAATAGAAAACAGAATAGACCCTGGTATAGAGCATATAGAAATGCCAGATGACCTCCAATTAAGGAACTGTGAGGTTCGTGAAGATGCCATCATTGAGCGAGAAGGAATTATTCCTATTTTTAATCTCTCCAACCATCAGCTAAGTAGGAATAAAATATCACTCTTGAGTAAAGGATTGCCCTATGTAATTACAGAGACGACTGACTTTTTCAAAATACAAACAGAACTCCACAAATTTTTTAGAGTTCTCAGACTAAAATATTTTTTCCCATACAAAGAACTCGGATCTAATACTCAGATGTCCAATCTGCGAACAAAGTCATCATTTATACCTACAAATGCTTTGATGCCCCTAGAGATCCTTGCATTTGAAAAGGCTCTACTAGAGGACATTAACAATATGAAAATGACCTAGACCTTCACCCCTTATAACATCTCCCTGTTAGAGAGACAGTCATTACTCAATCTAAAGAAAGAAGAGTCCTTCATTATCAAACCAGCGGATAAGGGTGGGGGGATTGTTATTCAGGATAGGAACAAATACAAGGCTGAAGTAAATAGACAACTTAATAACACTCATCATTACTAAAAGCTCAACAAGAATCCATTACCAGAAATCAGGCAGCGGATACAGGAAGTAACTACCAAAGACCTTGAGGAAGCGTTCCTCTCCAAATTGGAATTTGAATTCCGAAAAAAGAAATGTCCCAGAACCCCTGTCCTATGCACCCTCCCCAAAATCCATAAGGATACCAATAATCCACCAGGTAGACCTATCATATCTGGATGTGGCTCGATTCTAGAACCGATTGGTGAGTATCAAGGAATTTCTCCCCGTTCTAGACACGTATGTGAGAGACAGTACTTACATGATCAACCTCATTTAAGGTTTAGAATACAACCCTACTGAAGAAACTCTAGTAACACTAGACATAGACTCCTTGTACATGAATATTCCCCAAAATGCAAGCATTGAGGTGATAAAAAGAATCTTGGACTCACGCCCTGCACCATGCCATGTCCCCACGATGTTTATCACAAATCTCCTTAAAATTGCACTGACCACTAACCACTTTATGTTTAACTCCACATACTACGAAAATAAAAAGAACGGGTCTATTATAGGTATAAGACATACATATTTCCCTAAATTTTGGGTGGATGTACCAGGTGTCTGTACTGCCTAGGAAACCCTAAGTTTTTGTAAAAGAACCCTCACTCACCTACCTAGTAGGTGACATGCTTCATCATAGGGTTCCTACCCTGGTCAGCTAATGTTTCCAGGGTGTGCTACGACGCCTGATTACATTGTCCATGTATAATAAAAACCCCAACCATCCAGAGGGTTCTACGTGGCAACTGACTTGCCTCTTTATTATTCGCATTGTTGTCAGGGTGTGAGGAGGCATACATATTTCTACACTCATTTTTTAAAACAATCAGTTTTTTAAAAAAAACTTCAGAATGCACGTATATATTCTGATTTACTAAGCTTAATGTTAATGAAATACACTTTTTGAATTTTGAAGAGACTTTATAATATTTTTCCATGTTTGTTGCAAGATGGATTGAAAAATGAATATGTTTCCTAAAGTTAGGTTTTGGAAGACACCTTATTTGCTTCTTTTCATTTACTTCAGTTAGCTTGTAAACAAATGCATCTTTTTTGGCTAGAGCTTTCTGAAGTAAATAGTAGCAAGGGGGTCACATCTGAAGGTCTGGGGGGCCATATCTGAAGGTCAGGAGGGCTGCATGCGGCCGCCGGGCCGTACTTTGAGTACCACGGATCTAAGGTCTTAGTTATTCCCTTTGCGCGGATATGAGCTGGGCTATGAGCCATAGTGACAACTGCTTTGACATAACAATTTAGGAGCATCCATCTCTGCTTGTCTGAGAATTCTACCCAACATCCAGTATCATCTAATCCACCATACATCTGCCATGTCTCTTGCTCTTCCGTGGTAGCTTCCTGTTGTATCTCTCTAACACATTCTAAGGTATTGTTAAACATCTGTACTTCAGGGACCCATCTAGCTAGTCCTGCAACATATATTAGAGTACATCCAGATCTGGCTGTTTGCTTGGCTGTTTCATCTGCAAAAGCATTTCCCTGACCTATCTGATCAATAACCTTTTTTTGAGCACTGCATTTAATGATTGTAACGTGTTTTGATAACACTAGTGCATTTAACAATTTCACATTCAAATCCCCATGCTGTATTTTAGTACCATGAGACGAATATATGATGTTACAACACATTCCAATACAACGTATACTTTTACAATGCGGATTTAACAACGCAATTACCATTAAAACGTACATTTTACAACGCATATTGATAGAGAAACATAAAAAGTGCCATTACACCGCCAACCATTACAATGCATAGCAATACAACAAATACCATTACAACACCTAATAATGATACCATGTTAAATGTGCACATATAACACGGGCGAAAACAGTAAAAAAGTATATTGAAACAATAATACTTTCCAATTTTTTTTTTTTAATTAAAATATTTTGACATGTACATAAACTTTTAGGATTTTAAAAACAATGTGGATTAATTACCAAAACCAGCATATACAAACAAAGCATAAAAACTTGATGCCTTTCCACTATTCCCACTAAAACATTCTAGTCATTATCGACTCTAGAAAAAATGGTGTCCTTCCACCATTTCAACTACATCTGCCTAACCACCATCTACCCAAAATGGCTGCCATTCTGAATTAAAATGTTAAAAACAACATTTTACACACAACATAAAAAATACACATTGTGTAAGGTCCTGCATCACGCGGAAAAATAGATTTCAAAATATATTTTCATTTAAATTTTCGTTTACCCCAAACAAACGTGTAAATTAAGCCAGCTACCATTTTGTGCTCAGTGGTGCACTGACTTCCTTGGTAACCATACGCATCTACAGTAGCAGGAGGAAACTACCAGCTTCGACTGCCATCTATTGACAGAAGTAAATGTAAGTTTAAAACGAAGCACATTTAGATAAAAAACAATTAATTAAAAAGCCTAATTATTTTTGACATTTTTAAAATATTTACAGAACTTGAAAAAGACATCCAACAATACAATACCTATATTGCGCTCGAATTCACAGCTACTTCTCTGCTCTCCTTCTTACCGTAAAGCCAGGATTGGAGGGCGCGCCTTTGCTGTAAGAACAGCCGCCCTCTGGAATGCTATGCCTCTCTACTTACGCAAAGCTGAATCTGAATCTACTTTTAGGAGTGCCTTGAAAACCTGGCTTTTTGATTTGCCTTAGTTTGTCTTTTTCCTTTCTCCTTTTCTCTTTGTCTCCTCGTAGCGCCGGGACACCGCCGTTGGTGGTAGCCGAGCGCTTTATAAATGTTTTGGTATGGTATATTCTGTCAAAAGTAAGGTTAAGTTTAAAATAATTATGAATTAATCTTAAGTGAAAAAAAGCCAAACTTTTCTTAAAACCATTTACAGACTTTTGATGCAGCAGTAATTTCACGGTAATTTCTCAATGCAAAACCTCATTTACCTTCTAATTTACCGCTGCAAAGGTACTGGACCCTTGCCACTGTATATTACCATTAGGAGACTTTACATAAACATGAAAAATCAAAAATGCAATTAATATTTAAGCCAATAAAGAGAGTTGAGTATTTTAAAGGGTTTTATTTTCTAGTTAAAAGTTAAAGTTCTCTGACCCTTTATTCATTAGTCAAATATCAATCAGGTTACAGAATTGAAAATAGGAAAAATAGAATTAATACAAAACATATTATAGGTTGCATACAAAGCACTCCATTAGGAGGAAAAAAAAACTAATTCTATGTCAGTCAGAACTCTTTGAAGAGTTCAGGAAAAATATAATTCAAGAGTGAGTTTTGCAAGTCTAATCAATAATTAATAATTGGCAAAAATCTCCCATAAAGAGAAATAAATGCATAAGACAAATAAATCTTTTCAAAACTAATGTTAGTCAAAGCATAAACTTAGAGTTTTAGCATCTAAATATGAACCTTTTCTATATGCTGCACTCTCTGCCCTGGTCTGTTCATCTGTCCTCTCTGTGTTCACAGAGAGAGGCTGCTCCTGAAAAGGCCCCTCCTTCACAGACCACAGAGGAATGTGATCTGCCTTGCCAAAAATATGACCTGCAAGGACTCTCTAAAAAAATATGAGCAAGAACCCCCACCTCCCTCTGTCTCTCCTCGGACGCAATCTCCTCTCAGGCTGCAACGCCTAAAGCTTCTAAAGCATCCAAAGCCCCCCCAAGTCCCCTAAAGAGGTCATTATTTATACTCTAATTCTTGGCTGACTACACTAATAATGTTGCAGTCTCAATAAAGCTTGCACCGTGATTGGTTAGGATAGATGACATGAGGGTCTCACCATCCTGTTCTCATTGCAAATCCAACCCATACCAGTTTTAACAAAGGAAGCGTTAATGCTTAATACAGTCTTATTGTTTCACTAATTATACAAATTTGCAACATTAAGGCAGAAAAATGTATCAGTCCATTTCCTCCTTCCTTTCACATCGCACGCATACTTTCCACAAACACTGGTACATTGGCTCGATAACAAGAATTTACAGTTCACTGTGGCCTTGACCCATGTGTCTTCACTTGAGGCACTTGGCAGTTCTGCGCATGCGTCTCTCATTCAGTACAATTCTCAGCCAGGCTGGATTCCCAGGCAGCCATTTTATGGTGGGCCCATAAACAAAATAAACACAAAAAAGTATTAATTTATGAAATAAAACCCATTATGTTTACCTTCCCCCATACTAGTACCCTGTATTAATTATTACCTAGCAAAAGCTATTAGTTTAAAGCAGCTTTTCTATTATTTGTGCACATCATGCAAAAATGTGCAATGTACAACATAGCATAAAAATGCTCCAATGCAAATTTTCAAAGCGCAAACAGTTAATACATACTCATAGCAACATGCTCTAATGTTTTAGATAGCTTTTCATGCCAAATGCGTTTGCTCCATGTGTAGTGTTGGTGCATGGTTGATTAATTAATGCACATTATAAGAAGATGTGTTATGAACTGAATATGCATTGTCTAAATATGCAACAAAGCCAAAGTCTCTTGAGACAGGAACAGGGAGTGTAGATTATAAGGGAAAGGAGCTGGGAGGAGAGAACACATTCCATTTTATCTTCAAAGCTAAAAAGGAAAACTGCAATCACGAGTTTCTCTACACTGCAAAAACACGTTAATACAGCACAAGCATTTCAGACTGAAAGCATTTTGACAAGGCCTCATTTTATTTTTCATGTGCCATGTGTTTTCTCTTGCACCAAAATCTGCGTGCCAATTTAAATGCAGTCTGTCTGAAACACAAAACAGAGCAATGCTTAATTTGAGAAATCTAGCTCTATCACTTTGACCATACTCACACAACAATCAAAATTGAAAGAAATTTCAGAGGACATTCTTTTGTAAGTACACTGTAAAGTGTTTGTATTAAAAAATATACACATTTTCAAGTGTTAAATAAGGCAACATTACTGTACTAACTCTGCAGGCTGCTTACCTCAGGGAAGGTGCTGGTCAGTAGTGGGGGGTAAAATAACTGTTCTAACCCGGCAGGGTGCTTGCCTCAGGGAAGGTGCTAGCCAGTGCAGGGGACTAAATTTACTATTCTAACTCCCCTATGTCCTTGCCTAAGGGAAGGTGCTGGTCAGTGGTGGGGGGCAAAATAACTATTCTTACTCCACAGGGTGCTTGCCTCAGGGAAGGTGCTGGTCCCTGGTGGGGGGCAAAATTACTATTCTAACTCTGCAGGGTGCTTGGCTCAAGGAAGGTGCTGGTCAGTGGGTGGTGCTAAATTTACTATTCTAACTCAAACAGTTGCTTGCCTCAGGGAATGTATTTATCAGTTTTAGAAAAATGAAACTTACAGTGAATTTTTTTTTTTTTGCACAGCTGAAATAAACTGAAAACCATCATCTGAACTGCAACCATCATCTCCAGCAGTAGTTTGACTACGAGAAAGCCTTTCACAGGTAAAATAACCAAAAAACCGAATCTTGCAACAAAAATTAATCAAAACCTTTTTTTTTTTCCAAAGCCAAAAGCTAGGCAAACATCAATCATTAAAAATCTACTTTTTCTTTTAGACCTTCCCAACATCAACCACAAGGGAGAAAACTTATATTCCACAAAAACATCCAAAACTATTCTAGAACAGCAAAAAGACGACCAAGCAAACAAGGGAACCTTAGTAAGGTGAGGCAAATAACTTAAACTAAATAAAATGCCTCTTTTTCCTATAATCAACTACAAACCATATTAGAAAATCACAAGTCGCAAAATCCAAAACAAACAATATAACAAAAACTCAATTAAGAACTAAATATGTATTAACCATTTTTGTGTAGGTTCAAAACACTAAACAATATCGAATTGCAAAACCACATATTAACAGTAATACAGTGTAAAAAAAATAAATCTGAAATGCCACTAATCTAACATGTTTAACAAAAAAAAAAGTCTTTCAATATTTAGAGGCCGATTACGAAGCGGCCTGTAAAGGCTCTGACCGATGGTCGGTGCCTTCCTGGCCGTATCGTAATAGGCTGCTCGGTTTACTTTGCGACCGCTGCATTATGATGCTGGCAGTCGGAAAGTAACCGGGCCGGTCATTCTGGCTGGCTTACGACGCAGTCATGGATCCCGTTGGCCAGTCTGAGCCGGCTCGTAATCCCAAAGGGCGGGCATTTCCATCCTTTGGATTTCGATGCACTGTTTCCGACATGGTTTCCATGCCGGCCTATGCGACATGGAAATCATGTCGGAAAGTGTGTTTCGGGGCCCCAGCAGGGCCCCCTTGTGCGTGCGGCTCTGGTTAGGGGCCGAGAGGCCACCTATAGTGCCCCCCTGTTGATCCCTGCACCCTGTGGCTGGCACCTTAAGGTGCCTGCCACGGGGTGCAGGAATGAACAACACCTCCCATTTCTCAATGGGCGCTAGTGTTACGGCCGTAACACGAGTTCCCATTGAGAAATGGGAGTATGCGACCGAACACTGTTTGGTCGCATTGTAATTAGCAGGTCAGGACTGCCGACCAGAGGTCAGTCGGACCCAGGACCTAGACAACATCGTAATCAGGCCCTAGACGTTCAAAGAAAAACATAAAACTCAAAAAATCTTTTTTTTCCTTTTTTTTACAGACATTTCAAAAATGGCATCAGCAAGACAAGCTACTTATGTGAAATCCCAAAGAGGAAACCAACTCATGAAACATGGTGGCTACCTTTATTGTAAAGAGAGATTAACTGAGCCCAGGCGTCATTGGAGGTGTGTGCAATATTACTCATCCCATTGCACGGGCAGAGCGGTTACTCTTGGGGACACTGTTGAAAGGACCACAGAGCATAACCACTCTGCCTCTGCAAAGGAGATTGAGGTTAGAAAAACATAAATCAAATGAAAGAACTTGCATCCACCTCCAATGTACCCTGTGGCGCAGTTTTGAGGGAGGTATTCCAACACATTCCTATGCATGTAGCAAGTTGTTTGACCATAATCCCAAACTTACGCAGAATTATACAGGGAAAAAAAAACAGGCAAGTAACCCCCAACGTGTAACACCCTAAACATACTCTGATATTAACATTCCCCCTGAACTAACTGTCACTGTTACTAATGAAACCTTTCTTTTGCATGACAACAAAAACCCTCAAAAAAGAATACTAATCTTTAGCACACCCTGTAACCTTGTAAAATTGGAGACTAGAGATATTTGGATGATGGATGAGACGTTTAAATCCACACCCCATCCATTCGCCCAAATATACACTATTCGCGCCTACATTAATAACACTGTAGTTCCCTTAGAGAACAGTTTACTCCCTGATAAGCAAACCTCACTTTACGTTGAATTTTTAGCAGTGCTAAAATCGAAAACACAAAATAAAAGTCCTAGAAAAGTGATAATTGATTTCGAGTTATCCATGATTAATGCAATAACCAAAATGTATCCTGAAACCCAAATTCAAGGATGTTTTTTCCCTTTTCACAGGTGTATTGGCGAAAAATTAAAAAAACATCCTTAGTTGAGGATTACATATCAGACAGTAAACTGCAATTTGAATTAAAAAAAAACAAGGGGCTCATTAGGATGACGGAGGGACCGCCACCACCGGGCCGGCGGTGGCGGTCCCTCTGCCATCTGACTCCCGTTTTCCCTGCCACATTATGATGGCGGGGTGGATCGCTTTGTGACCGCGGCGGTCACAAAGACCATGCTTCCGCCACAGGCAATTGTCAAGATTGCCTGGCGGAGCGGTCAGCATGGGTAAAATGGCGGCAGTGCCTAGCAGGCACCGCCTGCCAGATTACAATGCTGGCGTCAGCCAGCCTTTCCATGGCGGTGAAACCGCCATGGAAAGGCTGGCGGAGGCTGGGTTCAGGGGCCCATTGCGGGCCCCCTCTGTGTGGGGGAAGGGTGTATGTGCACCTACATTTCCATGCACAAGGTGGCAGGCACCGCGTGGTGCCTGCCACGTTGTGCATGGAAATGCACTACGTGGCATTTTGGCTTTGCGAACGGTGCTGCAGCCAGCAGCACCGTCCGCAATGATCAGGGCCCTGGATGCGCCCGCCATAGTGGCGGGCACATCCTAATACACTCAGCGGGACCGCCGCCTTACCGGCGGGCAGTCCCAGAACCGCAACGATGGCGGGCGGACTGATGTCCGCCCGCCATCGTAATGAGCCCCCAACTGCCTTGTGCTTTGCTCCTCCTGACTGTGTGGATGAATACTACACATCAATTACTGAATCTGACTATTTTACTGCAAATGAAGATAAATTGGGCGCCCTACTAAATTCCTTTAAGGACAGATGGATTGGCCATCTAAGCAGGTCAGTGCTCAGGAGGAACCCAAGGTTTCCTGTAAAGTGGTGGAACTGTTACATGACCTGCTTAGAGGGAGGAGCAAAGAGCAATAATGCCATAGCGGGATGGCACAACTCCTTCAATAAATCAATTGGAAAATCTCACCCAAACTTTTATAATTTCTTGGAAATTTTGAAGAAGAGGCAAAGTTTCCAACAAATGAGAATATCGCAATCATTGACTGGTAGTCTGAACCCACGAATTTCCAAAAGAACAAAAGAAATGTCCGAGAGACTATTGGGGCAAATTCAACAATTTTCGTTGACGGTGGCTTCAGACTATCTAGACAGTATTGCACACATACTACATTTCTAACTATCAGTAACACCTATTCTATCTTACTTGCCTGTTTTGCGTTTTTATGATTAAATTAAATTAACATTTTTCAATACATTTTTCCTAAACCATAAAAAAAACGGGCTTCCTACCTTTAGTCGTATTCCTTCTTCGACTCTTGTTCTTCTGTAAAATTCCAAAACTCAGCAAGAGTCTTCAGCTCACCAAATATCCAAAGTCTCAAACCATAATCCACTATCCAATCCAAAAGCACATGCATAACTATCAAAAGAGACACAGATTGGCATAGCCATATTTTACAGCAAACCAACTGCTGCAAAATAAACTGTGTAAACTAAAAAAAAAACGCATTCTTAAAAAAAAATACAGAAAAATGAAAATAGTTTGGCAACAAACGCAACAAGAAATCCATCATTGCAATCCTCTTTCCATCGATTTTCTGTCCAAGGTGTGACAAAAGTCAGCGAAAAAATTCCAAATTGTCCAAAACATCCATTCGGCTATCTATGCCATCTGTGTTCTCCAAAAATCCATGCGCTCGAACATCCATGAATACGCAATTCTTTTTTTAAAAACGCGACACACCAAAAAGTTTAAAAAAAAATATATTGCTTCCTTTGCACATTGGTTTAAAATAAATATTATTAATTCTATTCACATCCTTTCTTCTTTTTTAACCAAGAGTGTAAAAAAAGCAATCACCCCGATGTGGGCCTACAACTGCTGCCTGTATAGGAATGAAATTGTGGTCAAACACGTAAAAACATACTTCCAATACTAACATCTATCTAACTACCTCCCTCCTCTCTCCTTACAATAAAGTATGCCACCCACAATCTCTATGCAATAAATAAAGTTTGTCTTACCTGACCACAGCTCTTCCTTGCTTCTGTTCAACCAACTGTAGAAACAAATGCTCAACTGCATACAGCATCTGTAAAAGTAAAAATGAAAAAAGGACAATTTCACCCACTCACTCCAATGGAAAAAAATGGGAAATATTTAAAAATATGTTTAAAAAATGTTAATATACTCTTTTAAAAAAACTTTTTATTTTTTTTAAATAATATATAATTTTACATGTTTATATTTATGTAAAATAAAATCTAAATCAGAATTATATATTTTTTATAAAAAATATATTTGTAATAAATATTTTTAGGTTTCCTATTTATTTATTTTATTTACAAGTTTTAAGAAATGTATTTTTATTATTATTTGTTTTTTTAAATACTTGGAGTGTACATATAAGCATTTTTACCTATGTTTAAAAGTTATATTAATTTATTAAATATTAACTATTCTTTCATAAATGTTTTTTAAAACTACTCAGCCCTTCTCCAAAAATCTATTTCTATATCTTAACATGCCACACTGTAAATGTTACATCCTCATATTTTTTTATTAAATTAGTAAAAATATTTTCAAGCTATTAATATTATAAAATTCAATTACAAAACAAGTGTAAAAATTGATACCCAAGTATTAATACACTCCCCCACCAAAAGAAAACCTTTTCCCTTGCATCTTGTGCCAGAGAAAGGGTGTCACACTCTCACAAGTATTATTTTTAAATTACTTAAAAATAATATTAAAGGTAATATAAATTACTACCCAGGTATTAAAATTAATGCCTGGGTATTAATACGCCCCCACCAAAAAACCCAAACTTCCCTTGCATCTCGTGCCAGAGAAAGGGTAGCACACCCTCTCAAGTATAATTTTCTTTTTTAAATACTTAAAAATAATATTAAAGGCAATATAAATTAGTACCCAGGTAATAAAATTAATACCTGAGTATTAATACACTCCCCCACCCATAACTCCTATTTCCCTTGCATCCTGTTCCAGAGAAAAAGTGTCACAACCTCACAAGTATTATTTTTAATTATTATTAAATTACTTAAAAATAATAAATGTAATAAATATTAACGTCCAGGTATTAAAATAAATACCTGAGCATTAATACACTGCCCCACCCAAAACCCCTATTTGCCTTCCATCTCATGCCAGACAAAGGGTGTCACACCCTCAATTATTTGTAATTATTATTACATTACTTAAAAATAATATTAATGATAATAAATACTAATACCAAGGTATTAAAATTAATACCCGAGTATTAATACACTCCCCCACCCAAACCCCCATTTCCCTTGCATCCCATTTCAGAGAAAGGGTGTCAAGTATTAATATTAAATTACTTAAAAATAATATTACATTTAAAAAGTACTAATACCCAGGTATTAAAATATAAATAGAAAATATATATTTAAAATATTTATTAGTACTTACCTAAACACTTACCTTAATTCTCGATGTAATGCGTTGTCATAGCATGCGTTGTAATGGCACATTCGATGTAATGGCTGTGTTGTAAAAGCATTACGATGTAATGCATGCGTTGCAATGGATGTTTTCCCCATGAGACGTAAAAAGCCCTCTTTCTTACCATAACTTCCCAAACGAGTGTGCAACGCCAAAGGCGTACTGGCTGTTGGTGTAAATATTTGCAATCAGATCTATACTCAATTCACATGCTCTTGTGAGTGCAATTATTTCTGCCGCTTGTGTTGACATCTGTGGTATTTAGCATGACTCTACAACTGTCTTCAAAGTTGTGATGGCATATGCAGCAGCATTTGTACCGTCCGGTCAGTTGAAACATGAACCATCCACAAACAACTCTCCCTGTGGGTCAGATATGGGCGTATCTGTCAGATCTACCTTCCCTGGGTCTCTTCTTCAGTGGTGAACACACAATCATGGTGTTTTTCCCCTGAATCACTGGGGAGGGGTATCACTGTGGCTGGGTTCAAAACATTGCAATGTTTCAGAATGATATTTGAATCAAAAAGTGTTAACTTGTACCCTGTTAAACTTGCACAGGTCAGGTGCTAGGTCTGAGTTTTGTTTAGTAGCACAACCATGGCGTGCGCCACCATAAGTGTCAAATTCCGACCTAGAACATACATTACAGATTGTCTGACCACAGAAGCTGCAGCTGGTACTGTGTTCATACAATTGGCAAATTTTACTACTAGATCCAATGTGGACGAAAAGCCTCCTGTTGACAACATTGCATTTTAGATACGGACACCTTATGTCCTAAGAGTGCTAAATGATGTAACACATTTATGTTGTCTCCTTACAACCTTCCACTGTATATGAGGCAATCAACAGATCATCAATATATTTGAGTAAAAAGAGGGGGTAAAAAGGTCTAATTGTTTTTCAAAGCTTGACTGTATATACTAGGGCTTTCTGTATAACCCTGGGGCGCTCTAGTGAATGTAAAAGAATGTCCTTGGAATGAAAATGAGAAAACTTATTGACTTTCTTTAGCAATGGGCAACTAAAAAATGCATTTTTTAAATCAGGCACAGTACAATATTTGGCTGAAGATGGGATCATGGGAAAAAATCGAATTGATGTCAGGAACAGCGGGATATTGGGGTACTACAACTTTGTTAATGGCCCCAAGATCAATCACTAATCTATATTTATCAGGGATTCCTTCTGTGCCTTTTTTAAGAAGAGGAAGTATAGGACTGTTACATGGGCTACCTTCTACCTCTTTTATTATACCCTTATACATAAAATCTGAGATAACATCTTTGAGACCTTCCTCTCCGTCCCAAGATATTTTGTATTGAGGAATGTAGGGTAAGGGAACACCTTGTTTAATAGTTATTACTATGGGATCTATGTCCATTTTACCAACATCATTATCTCCTGATGCCCAGACCGTTTTATCAATCGCCTGTAATTCAGGTGGTAGGTGAGTAACATCCGTCATTGTAAAACATTTGCTAAAGTTATCAGAAGCCATTGAGATATAAACATCAGGAGAACAATAAATATTAGCATTCAGTCTTTTCAATAGGTCCAAGCCTAATACGTTCTCAGCGTAATTTTTAGTGAGCACAAATGGGGCGGAGGTGGTGAAGGGACCTATAGTAACATCTAGATGTTTGGAAATGGGGATCTGGATGGGGATACCTGAGAATCTCACTGATGTATTCATTCTGCCGGAAAGGGGAGCCCCTGGAAATTGGTCATGAGCTACAGAGGTGCGAGCGGCACCTGTATCAACAAAGAGGTCGCGTACTTCCCCCTTCTATACCCATGGTGACATACGGACCTGCTTGATTAACTGGAATCATGACCCCCTTTCCACTGCCCTATTGTGAATACTCAAAGGTTTGTAATCAATGTCAATATAATCGTCATTATAGAAACTTCTGTCAACTTGTTGGCCATCAAATTAATTCTGACGTCTGTTGTCATTCTGAGGTTGGGTGAAATCTTGTCTATTTGTGCCACCTCTCCCTGTACCCCTTGGCACCGAATTACCTCTTCCTCTCGCCACAATTGCTTGGTCTTGTAGACTAGGGCATTTACTCTTCCAATGACCTTCCTGCAAACAAATGGCACCCTGATTTTGGCCTAATCCTGCTCTCTGTTGCTGCACAGGAGCTGATGAGGCTCTGCCAGCCCCTCTTCCACGTCCTCCTCCCCTAACATTTCCCATACCCCTTTATCTTCCCCTATCTGGGAAGGCTTGCTATAGCAAAACCTTTGTTTTCAATTCTCTCATAGTCTTATTGTTCTTTTCTTTATTCATTTTTGAATAATTCTCATAATACATAGCCATTACCAAAAGATCTGCAGGTTCTTTAGTTGGCCGGGTGCTCTTGGATGCTTTAATCAAGTCTCCTAATTGTTTCATCAAATTATTCACAAGTGTCAGCAAACATTCTTTTCCCCATGACAGTTCCCAAATCCTGACCACTGTGAACCGTGAATATTTCCTCCCTCTTAGTGAAATAGTTGGAGTCTTCTTCTGTAGGCTTTTGTTTACAAGCTGTTATTTTATACCAATTTATGTCTTCCCTCGGTATTATTCATAGCAATTTAGCAATAATATGATCCGACAAATCGATTATAAGTTGATCTGGCCTGTCTCCTGGCCCTCTCTGTCTGTCTAGATTTTCAAAATATCCCCAGGAATGCCCAAAGTGTACTACATCATCATGTCTACGTATTCATTCCATATTTTTCTGGGGAGTAGGGCATCAAAAAATAGATCCAAGTCCTTGAATGTCATTACACATAGTTTAGTGGCTGACTCTAGGGCTTCATAAAACCTCTTCGAGTTTTTCCTAAAGTCTGGCAAATCTTTCTTTATTGCCATTAATTCATTCCTGTTCCACGGGGTATGGACGAATTGGGGAATGGGGTTCTGAGCAGCAACGCCAGCAGTAGCACGGGGTGCATGAGGGGGTGTATTTCCCTGATGGGATATTCCCCTTTCATTTCTTGGTATTTTTTTATAACCTTAGCACCCCAATGCAAACAAATTTCAACAGTCCGGGGGACATCTGGAGAAGAGATCATGTGGCCTTTCGCATCATGCCATAATCATGACACCTCTTGTGGGGTATTTTTATTACACCATGTCCCCCTGTCCTCTATCCTTTCAGTCATATATTGGATGGGCAAGTTTTGCTGAAAAACATCAAACGTATTCACCGTTGGCATGACAGTATTTATGGTGGCATTATTTATGTCATCCATCCATCTATGGGCTATCCGTTTTAGTTCTTCTGGGTCAGCTCTCCGTGATCCATATCTGGTATTAGGTCTCTCCCTCCAACTCCCACTCCTATCTCTCAAATTACCACTATGCTTGCGAGTCTGAGTACTTGCAGGCATTTTTCCAGCGGGTTGGGATGCAGAGGGGGTTCCTCCAGTCACTAGTCTTGGTAGAAAATGCACCTAAGCGGTAGTCAGTACATTCGGTGGAGGTATCGTCTGTCCTGCATGTGACTGCTGTTGAACAGCGGATGGATTGTGTATTGGTCCGGGTGGGACAGGCAATTGCTGACCTGGTAATTGGGCAGGAAGAATTGATACATTTGGAATGGGTACTAGAGGTGCATTTCCCTGCTGACCCATCTGTAGTGGTACATTTTGTGCCTGTTGGGCAGGTACAGGAATCTATGGATGGGACATAGGGTGGGGGATTCTCTGGTAGTCTCTCTAATACCTCATCCCTGTCCTCATGTTGTTTGTCTTCTGTCACATATGTCTTGTTAGTGGTCATTTGAAACTCTCTGTCCATACATTCAAAACTTTCAGTTTGTTTTAGTTGGTCAAATGCCTTGGCTTTCTGCAACACTCCCTTTTTCCGTTCTCGTTCCCTCTCTTTTGTTCTTTTGTCGCTAACATTGTAGCATGTTTTCCCATTTATTGAAACTTTCCCACATTGCTTGTCTGACCTTTCCCTCAAACAAACATTGCTGCAAATATTGAATTTTATTCAAATCAAATGAACTGTCCAGCAGCCATCTCAAATCCTCATTTCCCTTAGTATATCGATGCCATAGTCTGTTCCACAAGTTCACATCTGTCCCATATTTTGCATCATCTTCAATGCAGGACTACCCTCAACCGGGACTGGTTGAGACTCATCAAGGCATGGACTCATGAAACAGCAACAACACCGCAAAATGCATTTCTTTAGTTTGCTCATTGTCCCTTAAAGTCAGAGACCATCTAAATGTGAAAGCTTTCAAATACAATCAATACAGGCCTGTTTATCGGATCCAACCTAAAACCCAACCAATGTAATGCAATACAATTGACAATATCAATAACCAATAAATAATCCAATACAACTATTACAAAACAACTCAGAACAATCTCACCAGGTTTTTGTTGAAGACATCCGACATCTGTACTCAGGAATTCTGCCACTTTTTTCTTGATCAGTTCGGAACCTCTGCCGAGGAGACCCTGTTGCCAAGGGACAGCAGTTCGGGACTTCAAATGGCAGCTGCAAGAAAATAGTCTCCTCTTGCAGGGGCCCCCGTGATCAGTCGTTCTCGGGTCATGTCACCTCAACCACAGACTCAAATGCCGTTGGATGTCCCATGTAAAGGTCCCATCTGGGGTGCCATTTGTGGAAAGCGTACACTTGAGCCCTGGATAATACCACTCTTGTCCACTTAAATACAAAGTAGTACAGGTAGTGAGAGGTAAAGCAGAGCAGTTTTATTACGCTCAAGCGGGCACAATCCAACACGGAATTAGCATGTCCATAAAGGGAATGAACACTTGTAACAATTCTCCTTTCGTATTTATACTATATAACAAACAAGTCTGCTTGCAGACTCTACTCCCCACCCCTAATCGATTGGAAATTTCCTTCCAGTTATGTATACAAAGAAAATAGCTAATCACACTACATTTTCAAAGCAAGCATGAGTGAGAAACTCACAGGGCTTTACTAACTGCAAATTGCAGGGAAACAGCCTGTGGTATACCATCTTATGATAAGCAAAAATAGTTAACAGGGTGTGATTACTTTAGCAACCATTCAGTACTTTCCAAGGGCATGGCGAACAAGAATTTGCACAAGTCAGCACGTACACAAAAGGGTTGCAATAGCATGGAAAAACTCCACAGACAACAATGTACAATAATGTCGGGTGGATACCAAAAAATGACAAAACTTGTGTTCAGATCATGCAACCTTTTCTTCGGGAGTGTGTGGTGGGTGGGTTTTGTTTGAGTTCCTCTGTTGGCTGTTTCTCTCCCTTTTCTACAGGTGCCCTGCACAGCCCCACACTGCGCCCCTGCCCCTCCAAGCGGAGTACCACCACAGCCCTCCCCAAAACATGTCCCAACATCCCCCATGCTCAGCGCTATGACCACCACTAGATGCCAAACCTGGAACATCAAAGGGCTCAATGACCGCAGAAAGGCTCGTTTGGTCCACGCATACCTCAACAGGCACCACATAGAATGGACATTTGCTACCTTCAGGAACTCCATCTAGCACAGTCCACTGCACCGAGACTGCGTGCAAGCTGGTGCGAGGACTCCTATACATCCCTATACTCCAATTACACCAGGGGAGTAGCAATACTGATGTGCTAAGGCTTACCATGGCAACTGCGATGTTTTGCATGTGATAAAGAGGATGATAAGTCCTCCTGGCTGGTACACTACACAGACACCCTACTATACTAGCCGCAATATATGGTCCCAACGCTGAGGTCTGACGATTGATTGGCAGCCCTATCCTTTGGCGAGGAGATATTAACGTGACACTAGACGACAGACTGAACCGATTGGGCATCTCCTGACGTGCCAATCCCAACACTGCGACACAACTTAACACGCTTATACATGAAAACTACCTTAATGACTTCAGGTGACTCACACACGCAACTGGCACAGAGGACACCTGTGTTACCACCTTCCATAATGCATGGTCACGTATCAACTACTGGTTACTTTCTTGAGACGCCTGAACCTGGGCTTCTTTTTTTTTTTTGTGGTATATTTTTATTGAGAAGTACATGTCAGTTTATAAATAATACATTAAAAAAGGAGTATAAACAAATCAAATTATGGCCACACAATAAATTACTATGAAATGTTAACTTCTCAAATTTCTAAATATAAAAAGATAATACAGATATCAAAAGATACAATAGCTAAGGTGCTCATAAAACCTGGAAAGGAAGGAATAGGAAAGGTGGACTAGGGAGGAGATGATATAGATAGTATACAATATGTAGTAAACCATGTATTATAGATAGTTGGAAGATAGTAGCGATAATATCATACAAATATAATATTTCAAGTGAAAATATTCCCACTAACTCAACAATTTCCAATAGGTGAACGGTAAGTCCTAATTCAAAAAACAGTGTTACTGGCTAAAGCATCAACAGTCCTAATGATAACATCAACAGCATGAATATAAATAATGATGGTAATGAATTAATAAGGAAATGAAAAAAGAAGTGATTCCCTTATTGTAGTTCCTAATTAGAAGAAAAATCTGAAATATTACCAGATATATAGAATTTTTATTAGCTAGAAAGGGGTTCCAAATTTGGATGAAAGTTCCAACATTGTCCTGCAATCTATAAATGAGTTTTTCATATGATGCTATTTTATACATTTCAATAAGCCATTCATCATGTGTCGGGCATTGTGGTGTTCTCCAATGTCTTAATATACAAATTTTTCCTACAGTGAGTGCTATAGCTATCAATCGTCTTGTATGGTTTGTGAGATTTGGGAGATCAGTAACATCATGTAATAGAACTAATTTTTCCGTTAAAGGAATGGACACTTGTATAGCTCTGTGTAGAGAGGCAGTTATGGAAGACCAATATTCCTTCAAAATTGGGCATCGGAATAAAATGTGTAGTATATCGCAGTCCTCCTGTGGGCACCTCCAACAGGTAGATTGGTGTAGTAAACCTGCTGACTTGATTTTTTGTGGTGACCAGTACCAGTTATGAAGAATTTTGAAAAGAGTAAATTTCATTCTGGCCTCTCTGATTCCCTTATCCATGTTCATAGTAACATCCTCCCATTCCTCATCGGAATAAGCTACAGTAATTAATCCTTGCCATTTGACATGAAGTTGTGCTAGCAATGAGAATGAGTGTAATTTATGTACTATGAGATTATAAAATCCAGAGACTGCGCCTTTGAATTTCCCCCAAATTTTTAAGTATTGTAACACTGGGGAATCCTCAACTATCCAAGGAAATGGTCCCAGTCTACGAAATAGGGCTTGTTTTAGTTGTAAGTATTTCCCCTCTTGGGAGGGAGGAGTTGAAATTCTATCTGAAGCATTTCAAAGGTTTTTAGCTCACTTTCTAAAGTGAGTAAGTGATCCAATGTTAGAATACCTGCGCTCTCCCATATATCCCAGGATATAGTCTGTTTACCTATTCTAATATCAGCGTTATGCCATATGGGGGCCTTTCCATGCAGTCTTGGGTTACTCTTAAGGAGTTTGTGGGCATGTATCCAAATCTTAAGCATAGATTGAATAATAGGGTTGGGAGTTTGTAAAGCAGGTGATTTATGAGTGTAAAACATGTGCAAACCTGAAGTTACCTGTACAGTTTGTCTTTCAATGAGAACCCATAGTGGGGGATCATCCTGTCTGGGCCAAAGATAAACCAATTGAGATAAATGGAGGGCGGTATAGTAATGCTCAATACACGGGAAACTAAGACCCCCATATCGCCTGTGAGCAATCAATTTTGAGATTTTAAGTCTAGGTCTCAGGGATCCCCAAATAAAGGTTTTAATACCTTTGTCAATATCTCGCAATGTTGATATTTGAACTGTCAAAGGCAACATACCTAAAACATAAGTGAAACGGGGCACTATAATCATTTTCACTGCCTGTACTCTACCCCAAAAAGACAAGTTAAGATGGGACCATTTTTCATACTCTGACTTCGTTTTGGCAATAAGTGGATCTAAGTTATCTTGAATAATACGTTCTAAACCTGTGTTGATGTAAATACCTAAATACTTCAGGCGGTCCACTTTCCATTGAAAATTATAGCCCAAAATAGCTGCTTTCGTTGTACCCCTGGACAATGGTAGAGCTTCACTCTTATTCCAATTGACTTTGTAGCCAGAAATGATTGAGAAGCGAGAAATGGTAGGCATGAGTCTAGAGAGTGAAGTAGGCAGATCAGTAAGTGTGAGCAATATGTCATCTGCATAAAGAAGTATTTTTGAGATCCCTGCTGGTGTAGGAATCCCTGCTATTTGTGAACACTGTCTTATTGCCGCAGCCAGCGGTTCAAGTGCAAGAAGGAACAAAAGGGGCGATAAAGGGCAACCTTGGCGGGTTCCTCTTTGCACTAAAAAAGATTTTGAAAGGAAACCCCCACAATTCACTTGTGCGGATGGTGTTTCATATAACCATTTGACCTTAGAGATATATTCATTGCCTAACCCCAGCCTATGTAGTGTACTGAACATATAGCTCCATTCAATACGGTCAAAGGCCTTCTCGGCATCTAAGGATAAGGCTACTCTGTCTTCTCCAGCATCCTTGGAAAGCCAGAGTATGTGAGCCAAAGTGCGTAGATGGTTACGAGAATTTCTGCCTGGCATGAATCCCACTTGAGAATTATGTATGAGCTTAGCGATAACTTGTTTGAGTCTTTTGGCGAGAATGGTGGCTAATATCTTTGAATCTGTATTCAGAAGGGAAATTGGACGATAGTTACTGCAGTATAATGGATCTTTCTCAGGCTTGGGAAGGACCATTATGATAGCTTTATTTGTGAGAGAGGAGAGGCTACCAGTTTCCTCTGCTTCTTTATAGGCCTCATAAAGGGCGTCTATTGCTTCTGGTTTTACCCAACGGTAAAATTCCCCAGGAAACCCATCTTCTCCTGGTGCTTTATTGTATGGAAGATTAGAGATTACTTGGGCAATTTCATCTTTTGTTATTTCGTCTGCCAGTATGAGCCGATCCTGTTCATTGAGGCGGGGGAGTGTTATTTTATCAAAAATTCCTGATCTTTGTGGTGATCATCATCAACCTCTGAGCTATATAACTTCTCATAATAATCTGCAAATGTATTAGCTATTTCCTGAGTCTCAGTTATTAGCTTACCATCAGAATTATAAATAGCTGGAATAGCTGTCATAGCTTCTCTCTGTTTTAATCGTGCCGCTAGTAAACGGCCAGCTTTTTCTCCTTGTTCGTAATTTCGAGCCTTAAGTCTATATAACATATATTCTGCTTTCGAAGTATATAGTGTATTAAGCTCCATTTTAGCCTTTTCCAATCTACATCTGGAAGCTTCGGTTGGATTGGTAAAATGAGCATGTGTCAGGGTTTTGATATCATTTTCTAAAATAGTCTGTTGTTCTGTTCTACGTTTATTGGCTATGGCAGAATCTCTCATAATTTGCCCCCTAATGGGGGCTTTTGCAGCTGCCCATAAAATTTGTGGAGAAGAAACTGAACCTTTGTTGTCTTTCATATAAGTAGTCAAATGTGATTGTAATTGTGATTTTTCTGTCGGTAGTTTGTATCGGGATATGTTTAAACGCCATGGTTTCCTACAAGGCGTTTCAGACCCAAATCAAGCTGTAGACTGATAGGAGCATGGTCTGAAAGTGCAATTTCTAAAATATCACAATCAAGTACATGTGGTATGATAGAATGTGAAATAAGGAAATAGTCTATTCTAGAATAGGAATCATGTACTGCAGAATGATATGTAAACCCCTTATCTGAAGGATGTAGTAAACGCCAAATGTCAGTCAACCCATGATCTTCACGGATGTCTCCCAGTATCGCTCTATCTCTGCCATGTGTCGTGTCTAGGGGGCCCGTTCTGTCTAAGATCACATCCGGGGCAAGATTCCAGTCACCCCCCAGAGCTATTTTGGAAATTCCCATCTCTGTTATAATTCTGTTTAGATGAAGGAAAAAAGGAGCTTTGTTTCCAATGGGGGCATAAATAGACCCCACTCCTAATATGTTATTACCGATTTTAAGCTTGGCTAAAACAAACTGACCATCTTCATCTGACCAGGACTGTAGTATTTGACATTGTATTGATTTCCGTATCAGAATGGCTACACCACATTTTCTAGTAATAGTATGGGATATAGGATCTCCTGACGTGTGAGAAGGTTTGCAGCTGTAAAGAATCTGGCCTACCCAATCTCGTTTTAATTTTTCAGATTCTATACCGGATAGATGTGTCTCTTGAATGAGAGCAATATCTGTATGTTTGGAGGCTAAATAGGAAAGAATTTTCTTCCTTTTAATGTAATTAGTAAAGCCATTGACATTGATGGACACAATGTGCATAGGACTAGTTGTCATGATGCTGATTGGAAATGTTAGAGTATGTTTGTATTGTGTGAGAATGTATCAAAGAGGGTAAAAAGGAAAAGGAAGGTTGATAAATGATGTGGGAATATGGTAATGGAAAATTACTGAAGCGAGAGAGAGAAAAAAAAAAAAAAGTGTAATTAACCTGAAACCAATATGTGCAAATATGATCACAAAATATTGTTAATACTAAACTTCAATTGGTGCAAGTACACCGTTCTACCTGCTAGAAAGGAAAAGAACACTACAGATCAAACAATGTATATCTTTCGTCGGTGAGTCTAAACCTCAATGCGAGACGCAGTCTCCGCGTCGGAGAAAACCACATGTGGTAAACAGATTATGAAAAGAACCAAGCCATGGAGTTATAAAGTCCATCTAGGAGATTAGTATATACAAATACAGTATGAGATATACATGGTGTATTGAACAACAATGTAGGAGAAAAGGAAATGAATCTTATCCAACAGAGGTAATAACTGGAGTAAAACAGTAATAAAATTATATTAATACATAGCATGCATATATACTCATCTAGCTGGAAGAAGTGATCCAGCGCTAACAATAAAAAAATTCTCCTATATGCTTCGGTCATCCAGGTGCAACTATCCCTCCAACACATAAACTATATCCATATGACGGTGGGGCCCATAACACCGCATATACATTCACTTACTCATTTATTCCCTGGATTACCTCCATCCTTAACCTAGGAGAAAAAACAGTAAAACAATTCGCTGGAAGGGGACGGGATACCTCTTTTTAACATGACAATGTTTCTCATTTGCTTTTAAGGTATTCCGCTCATTGGTCGATGGACCAACTAGTAGGAATCAGTTGATGGTGATTAAGACCAGCTCAATCACAATAAACTCTTTAACATTTTACCTTAATTATTGAGCTAAAGAATCACTGAGTCATTTGTTTAAAGAATAATAAAGTTTATATAAAGTTTTGAAGCAAGAAATAAGTTTAAGCTTATTATTCAGATTATTACATTTATCATCATTATAAGAATAAATTGAAATTGCAATGCATACCTATTAGACGGAAAAATAAGGTTGTCACAGCAAGAACTCCAAAAGATCAATCTATCTGTCTTGGAAAATCTAATAGTTCTAAATGAAAAATCTATCAGGAGTAAAAAGGTTCTCCAAAAGCAGCATCTTATACTCAACTAAAAATATAAAATAGCAGCAGCAGCATCAGCTCGTCAGCATCAGCAACCGCAACTTCACCCATCTACAGCATCTCCGTCAACAGCAACTTCTCTACAGCATTCCACTCTCTCCAGCATCATCTAACCCCTCCCGACCAAGAGTAGGTCTTCTTATACCCTAATTCTAGCTTACTAAATAAAAATGTTGCATCTTTATGGCGTGATTCTCTCTCATTGGTTCATTCAAGTCCATATACATTTTTATCAAACTTCCTTGTCTTAACCAGTTCTTTGTGGAATGTCCATGCTTGCATTGTTTCCCACAGTTCATGACATTACTCATCAGTTTCGATCAGTTCAATTTGTATCTTTTTCTGATACTTTTAGGTTCAACAGTTCCGTCCATTTATTCAGTTTGACTTCTCACGCTTCTTGCTGATCATCTTGGCGCACATTTGCTCAGTAAGGTCACAATAGCCTTGACCATACTTCCATCTTAGGCTCTCAGCACGAACACGTGGTCATTCTTTTTCACAGCCTTTCTCCTTTTTCCCCACGGCTTCTTGCCCATGCGTACTCTAGATTATGGCGGCCATTTTATATCGCTGCTCAACAGGCCTAAGCGCACTATTTTCAAAGATAAACAAAATATTGTTAAAATAAAGAATATAAACCCTTTTGTTTCCCTCCCGTCTTTCTACGTACCCCAATTAGGTATTACTTAGCAAAAAGCAACATATAAAGCCGTCCCTTACTTACCATCGCTTTATTTTGCCACCACACGTTTTATTTTTAAAGCACAAATCATGCGTTTATTATTTCATTAGTACGCAAATATTACATTATGTTAGACACGTCAACAATTATAAGTAGATTAATTTGCACACAAATATAGCGTGATACCTTTAACCCTTCACATGTAACATACATTGTTGGTTATTTACTTAAACGAACATGTTTATTAATTATTTTACGAAAATTATTAGGAGGTTAAAATTTTTCATTTATCCTGCTCCATCAACTCCCCCTTTGGTGATTTTTAATATCACCACAAAAACCCATGTTACACAATTCTATCAGATAGCATATTTCTTTTATCCGTTTGCTTTTGTTAGTTTACACAACTGTATCCCTTTCAACTTGTCTCTTGGTCTTCTTGTACATGTTCTCTTTTATCTCTTCTAGCTCTATTTCACCCATTTCTCTCTCTCTCTCCTTGTTTATCATGTTTTCCTTTTCTATTTTATTCTGTCTTCTTCTTTTCTTTATACATGTAATTACAAGCTTCAGCACCAAAATTATTATGATTATCATGGTTGCTATTATTATAACTTTCCCTATTATTAATCCACTCATTCTTGTTAACCAATGTATTACTGAAGAAAACCCTTTACCAAGTTTTCCAAATACACTTTCAACCTCCAGTGGAACAAGTTCTTTGTGCAAATTTGTAATATTCTTTATATACTTTTGTATATTTTCACTTTTATCTGGAATGTAAGTGCAACAATGTTGAACTTTCAGCATTCCACAGACTCCACCCTCTTTTGCCAAAAGAATGTCAAGGGCAAGTCGATTTTGCATCACCATAGCTCTCATGGCAACCATCTCGGTATTTACCATCAAGAACCCTCCAGCAGTATCTGTAGATAAACGATCTACCACTGTGGATAATTTCCGAATTCTAAATGCATTCAAAGATATTCCCACTGCTGGTATCAATGCACCAAAAATATCACCTACTATTTCTGAAAAACTTTCCCTTTTTCTACGTGTAAAGGTATTTATCATTTTGTGTGTTCCTTTTTCTTTTCTATCCATATGAAAAATCTTTGGAAAGACCAGGCCTAAATAACATGACCCATACCAATGGTCCGGCAACCTGTAATAAGCCCTATTACCGCAAACATAATAGATCCCTGGAAATATTGGATCTTTTCCCCCTTTGAATCCCCATCCGCCTAAAATTTGATAATTGTCATGGCAAATACTGGAACCCACAAAATAATTGTCATATCTTGTTTTATTTCTTCTAATGCACAACCTTCCCTGTTGGGGCCAATCCAGAGTCATAGCTGCATTTGTCTTTTTCTTGTCATGATTGTCTTCCTCAAACGCCCAAAGAGGTGTTTTTGTCTCTTCTATCACTTTTCTTTGAAATTTCACTCTTCTTTCTTCAACCATCTCTAAAAATACTTTTTCTTCCTTCTTTAACTCACAGGTAAGGTTGTTTTTAACTATATTATCTAATGTTAAAATCTTATCTTCTATAAAATATTCACCAAACGTTTTTCCCTCTTTTATTTTGTTTAGCTCGGGAACTACAGAAACTTTCGCAAAAATCTATGTCAGTGTAATAATATTTTAATCTACCTGTTTTATAAAATAAACTTGCTAAAACACTACATGTTATTCCATACGTCAAAGGAAGGTGATGATAAGTCACACCCTCTGCTACAGACGCAGGCAATTGCATACAAACATAGCAATCTCTTACATCCATTGTTTCTACATACTCGTATAATAATTTAGTAAAAACATTCTTTGAAAAATCTGTTATTGATTTGTCCTTATGTAATTCTGCACTACTTTTTAATATAACTGTTTCTTGAGTGTTAGCTCCTTTTTCTTTCTCTGTGTGATTAGACGTTTCTACTACAGCTAAACTAATTGGAATAGTGATTGCTAAAACCACCCATACTGTCATTAATAATCCTGTACAAAAGAAGCACATCTTACACCATCTACTTAAAAACTCACATCTACATTTTCTATCTCTAGTATCCTCCATTTTGTTTTATAATCTTATTTATTTATTTTCAAGAAAATTGTGTCACTACACCTCAAAAATGACTTATTAGTCACTCTGCACTCCAATGTTTTTGTCTCTGCTTGGTACTTTCTTTTAATTCTTTTCAGAATTCTTTCTTTGTCAAATCCAGTATTTTGTCAAATCCGGTAGAAATTCGTCAGATCCAGTGTTTTGTCAAGTCCGGTAGAAATTGTTTAAATTTCTTCAAGTTTGTTGCACTTCACCTTCACCCATTAGGTTTCTTTGTTCGGGGTTCTCGTGAGTGTTCTTTTCTTCTTTGTTATCCGTTAAAGCAAGATACAACCATTCAGGCGATCTATACTTCGGATTTACCTTCTTTACTCTTTTCGTTTTCTGCAAGTGTTTTCCACTTTGTTTTTCTTGCTCTTTCTGGCTTATTTCATTCACTTGTTCAGCACTTTTTCCATCTAACCTTATGATCCAGTATCTTAATTTTCTTACTTCGTTGGGCCAATTGTCTCCTTTTCTTGGCCTTTTTGCCTCACTTTCTTTTTTCTCTCTTTCTGTTTTCCAATTCCTTTTTCTTGACTCTAGTTTTTGGTTTCTTTCTTCTCCACTTTCTTCAGACTCTGTTTCAGTTTTTTCTTTATTGTCTCTTATTTTGAATCTTATAATTTCATTTTCTTCCTCTACTTGTGGTTCTTTTCTTATCTTCCTTCGTTCACCTATTTCTGTCCCTCCTCGAGGTTCTTCCGAATTTGTGGCAATCTCTCTATCTGCTTCTAAATTTCCCTGTTCTTTTGTTTGGCTATCTGTCCCAATTGCTCCTCGGGGATCTTCCGATTTTTCTAACTTTCTGTTTGAAACTCTCCCTTCTTTATCTATTAATATTATCTCCGAAGGATTTTTACCACAACTTGTACTTGGTTGCTCACTGTTACTGTCTTCGTGTTCAGTTTCTCCTCTTATGCTTTCAAATTTCCAATTTCTTTTTAGAATTTCCTCACAATCCGAATGATTTGTATCAGATTCTGAACTGGTATCTGATATTTCCAGATGTTGACTCACATGTCGATCTTCAAGTTCTGGAACTTCAGCTATTTCCTCTACTTCTTCTGTCGTTGCACTTGTAGTTGGGTCTTCCAGATGTCGACTTACAGGTCGATCTTCAGATTCTGGCACCCTGTTCGTTTCTTCTTCCGCTTCTGATGCTGAACTGTTATCCAACACTTCCAGATGTCGATTCACATGTTGATCTTCAGGTTCTGGAACTCTGATGGTGTGACTGGCATGCACCCAATGTTTCACTCCTGCACATTTGACTGCAGTGGTTATAACCAGGATCACTTGTCGTGGTTCGTCCCAGCGAGGAACCAAACAGTTTCTTCTCCTGTGGACTTTTATGCGGACCCAATCTCCTGGATTCAAGTCGTGAGCTGGTTTTCTTTCAAGAGTGGTCGCATCCGGTCCAACCTGATGAAACACAGAACGCACCACATCAGCCAATCCTTTGCAATAATCCAGCACCAGATCATCAGTTATAGTCAGTAGTTTGTTGACAGGTACATGTGCTTGTCTCATTGCTCGTCCCATAATTATCTCATGGGGACTGAGTCCAGTTTTCCTTTCCGGAATACTTCTTATTCTCATTAAAACTAATGGCAAGGCATCTGGCCATTTGAGTCCTGTGGCTTGACACATTTTTCCTAACCTGTTCTTAATTGTTCCATTCACTTGCTCTACTATTCCAGAAGCCTCTGGTCTGTATGCACAATGCAGTTTCTGTTTCATACTAAGTGCTTCACAAATTAGTTTAATTAATTCATTTTGGAAATGTGTTCCTCTATCTGTTTCAATCGTGACTGGAAAACCATACCTCGGAATGAATTCTCGCAGCATAAGTTTTGCTACCGTGATTCCATCATTCCTTCTGGTTGGGTATGCTTCCACCCAACGGGAAAACAAACAGATGACTACTAGGACATACCTTAGTCTGTTGCTCGGGGGCATTTCGATAAAATCCATTTGCATTCTAGTGAACGGACCTCCTTCTCGTCCTATTGTTCCTAAACTCACTACTGTCTTCCTTCCTGGATTTAACTGTTGACAAATAAGACATCTTTGACAAAGACTCTCAGCTATGGCTCTGAATTTTGGATTATACCATGTTTGTCTAAAAAGTCTGATCATTGAATCTCTCCCAATATGGGCTTGTCCATGGTACATCCGTGCCATGTCAGAAATCATACTATCAGGCATAACTGGTCTTTCATCTCTGTAAACCCAAACATCATTTTCCTCACGTTTTCTACATCCTGCTTTTATCCATGTATCTTTTTCCTCATCATCTGCTGCTTCCTGTAACTGTCTCACCTCATCCCATGTCTCAACAGGGTTAGTAAAAAGCAAAGGACAAGAAATATGCTCTCTCTCGGTTCCTGTTCAAAGAAACCACATTCTTTGCACAGTACTGTGCAATCTCATCAGCATATTTATTGCCGACAGTTATGTAGTCTTCCCCATTTTTATGTGCATTGCACTTCACAACAGCAATCTGTTTAGGCAGCTGTATCGCCTCAAGCAACTTTTTCACAAAATCTCCATTTCTAATTGGCGTTCCTGCAGATGTCAAGAAACCTCTTTGTGACCAAATCTGGCCAAAATCATGCACCACCCCAAAGCCGTATTGGCTATCTGTCAAAATCGTAACCCGTACATTTCTTCCCAACTTGCAGGCTTGAATCAGAGCTACTAGTTCTGCGACTTGGGCAGACTGTATCCCTTTCAGACAAGATGCTTCCATTACAGTTGCTACTGTGCAAACCGCATACGCTGCACTTAGAACTCCATCATTTGTTCTCAAACATGAGCCATCCACGAACAGAATATAATCTGATTCCTTTAAGGGCTCATCTCGTATGTCTGGTCTCGGTTTTGTACAATATTCAAGCACATTCAGACAATCGTGATCTACTTCATCCATTTCAATTACACTCTCTTCATCTGGCAATGATGTCGAAGGATTCACATTCATACATCTGTCAATGGTCACATTATCTGCACTCAAAATTACTTTTTCATACCTAGTCAGCCGACTATGTGTCATGTATTGGGTTTTCGTTCTTGTCAAGAGAATTTCCACAGAATGGGGAACATATACTCTCAGTGGATATCCCATCACTATGCCTTCACTCTGTTCCAGACTCACACAAGTAGCAGCAACTGCTTTCAAACATCCAGGCAACGCTTTCGCTTCAGGGTCTAAAACAGCTGAAAAATATGCAATGGGTCTTTTCATGGTTCCATGTCTCTGTACCAAGACTGAAAATGCACATCCATCTCTTTCACTGCAATACAACTCAAAATCTTTCTCATAGTCAGGCATTCCCAATGCTGGAGCTTCACACAATTTCTTTTTCAGCTCTCTGAATGCTTTCATTTCCTCATCATTCATTTCAAAAGGATCTTTAACATCCTTCTTTGTCAGTTTTTGCAACGGTTTAGCAATCAACGAAAAACCACTTATCCATTGTCGACAATATCCAACCATTCCCAGAAACATTCTTACCTCTCTTTGCGTCATTGGAGCTCTCATTCCTTGAATCATCTTTATTCTTTCAGTCGTTACCTTTCGCACTCCTTTCTCAATTTTATGCCCTAAATATTGGACTTCTTGTTGACAAAACTGCAATTTTGATGGGGACACTTTATGTCCTCTTTTTGCTAAATGATTCAGCAAAGCAATTGTATCATTGACACATGCTTCCTTCGTTTTTGATGCCACCAGTAGGTCATCAATATACTGAACCATCACTGACTTTTCTGGCATTTTTAAATCTTCCAAGGATTTCTTTAGAATCTGATTAAAGATTGAGGGGCTTTCTGTGTACCCTTGAGGAATTCGGCACCATGCCAAAATACGCTCTCCAAACCTGAACGCAAATAATGGCTGGCTATCTGGATGCAATGGAATAGAGAAAAATGCATGACATAAATCAATTACTGTGTACCATTCTGCTTCACGTGGAATCTGGTATAGAATCACAGCAGGGTTCGGTACTATTGGGCAACAAGGTACTACAATTTTGTTTACCTTCCTCAAATCCTGTACATTCCTATATGTTCCGTTTGGCTTTTTCAGTCCCATTATTGGCGAATTACATGGACTGCTCATTATTTCTTTTAGAATCCCTTGTTCAATCATTTTATTTATTACTGGCGTTATTCCTTCAATTATTTCCGCTGTCAATTTATACTGGGGCGTATTTGGGTAACTCGTTCCCTCTTTTACGGTTATTTTAACGGGATCTACTTCTTTCATTAATCCTATATCTTCTCCTGTAAAGTCCCACACTTCTTCTTTCACTGTCTTTTTCAGTTCAATTGGGATTTTCTCTGCATTAAATACAGGAAACAAATCATTTACTTCTGGTTCTAAATTTACCATTGTCATTTTATACAGTACATCTTCATCTGGGGTCTGAAATGCAATTCCATCTGGAGTACAATAGATAGTGCAATTCATTTTGCACAATAGATCGCGTCCTAATAGGTTCACAGGACTACAATCGCATACCACAAATCGGTGCATTTCACTAAATGGACCAATATTTACCTCCACTAATTTAGTAAGAGGCGTCTTAATTTGCTGATTCGAAACTCCAACTACTTGGATATATTCACCTGAGAGAGGAAGGTTTGGAATTTCCACTGACCTAACAGTAGAACGGGTAGCTCCAGTGTCCACAAGGAATGTTACATTTGCACCATTCACTTCTCCATCCACAAATGGACCAGACTGATCTACCTCTAGAGTTGCGCCAAGCACGCACTCTTCCCCCTCTCCTAGGCACCATCAGAAGCTTTCATCCGTTTCATCCTCATCCTGTCGTAACCAATATTGAGAAATGGCAGCTGCACGCGGCAACTGTGTTACCTGCTCTCCTCCATAGAATCCTGTTTCTGCACTGTATTTCTGTTGGTTAACACTCTTGGGAAGTGGTGGTTGTGGCACCTGACTCTGTTGAGTAACTACCTCACTCTGCACCTGTGAATTTAATGATTAATTTTCCACATTAAGTTTTGGAGGAAATTTACACTCGTTTCTCCAATGCCCTAGCTTTCCGCAGTTGTGGCATGGCCACTTTTTCTTTGCCTCATCTATGCTCATTTGTCCTTTTCCTTTACCTATATTTGGTCGAGATCTAGCCTGTCCTGCTTCATTACCTGTATTACTCAATTGAGCTTCTTGTTTCTCTGCAACTTTCACCTGTGCCCACATGGCTTTTTCTTTCAATTTACGCTGTCTACTCTCAATATCATCACTGCAATACTTAGCATATCTCAAAACTTCATCTACTGTGCTATTCTGCCAACAAATCATATGCTGTTTAATCATCTCACTTGTCTCTGGTTTCAACCCATATACAAATCTATATACAAAATGACTCATATCCTTCTCATTTAGTGTCTCATAACCACTATACTGTTTGAAAACTAACAACAGTCTTTCATAGTAAGCATGCACTGATTCTTTACTTTCCTGCGTGGTTCTGTCTATTTTTACCCAATCTGTTTCTTTAGGTGGAATCTTATTCTTCAAAAAGGTAATTACTTGATCGTACTTCCTCATCACTTCTGGTCCTGGCGCTCCTGTTTTAGCATCCCTTGGATATTCTACAGTTGGCCAATCAATAGTAATCTTACACTCTGTCCACAAATCAGCTGGTACTACTATATCAAACAATCCATCCAAGTCTATCCACAACACCTTTGAAACTTTAACAAATCTCTCCACTTGTCTGTACCATTCTACTGGCTTCTCTCTTAACTTGGGGAAGTCATTTGTAAATGACAGTATATCCTGTCTAGTCCATGGAACATGCACATAACTACCTCCTGGAGTTTCTCTCATCGGGTACTCCCTTACAATTGGTTCCTTATCTGTTACTGCAAAAGCCAAAGATGCTTTATCTGTTACTTTCTCATTCCTTTTCATCCATCTATTTCTCCACCTATCCACATCACCCCATTTTCTCAATAAAACAATTAATTCTTTTATTTGGGTCAATCTTCCTGATGTGTTCAGATTCTCTATATCTTTCTCACAAAAATCTACTCTATATGGTTTCTGCAACGTTCTCACTTTTACAAATTCTACTCCTAGTTCAATCGCTGTCTCTTCTAATTTGTCATGTAAATTTCTAGCTCTCCATGTAATACTTTTGCACAAAAACATAATCTCGTCATCCTGATAACTTTTCAATTTTTCTGTACCAATCGTTCCTAAAATCAATTCTTCCATGTCTATTTTTAACCTAATTACATCTAATGGTTTTACTTCTGTTTCTTTCGTTTTTAGCGTTTTCATCCATTCATTTAACTCATCTGGAGTCGGACCTACAGGCGTACTATTTAATTCTATCCAATTGTTACTTCTTTCTGGTGTCCCTGATGCAGACTCCGTTACCATGGGTATTCTCCTGAACTCATTCTCATTTATCGTCAAATTAGTAGGTGGGCTTGGTCTATAGGTACTAACCAAATGGTGTGCACCTTCATTGTCCAGTTCCATCCCTTCTCTTTTTCTTTGCAAATGTGAATTCATGGGAATCACTAAAGAACGTTCATCAATTTTCTGATTCTCAAAAATTGGCATTACTGGACCTATCGTCACTGGTACAGTTACAGCTTCCATATTCTTTGTCAATTCTCTTATTTTCTCAGTCAATTCTCTTGTGGTTTTTGCAAGTTCAGTTGCATTGTCACTTTCTATCTCTTCATTTTGTGAAGTTTTTAATTGATCTTGTGACCTATTTATCTCATCTCTTCGTTCGGGATTTTTATTCCTCCCAGTTTCCATTGGCGGTGCATTAGGTGTCACCACCGCAGAAGTCTGTTGGTATGGAGGTGGGTTTCTGTTTAAAATATCTTCCAGCAATTCGTCTTCCGTCTCACTACCACCATACCCATATTTTTCCATAACCACATGTTTCTTTTTCTCTGTACACTTTTTCTTTGCCTCTTCCTCAACTGTAAAAGCTGGAAACAAACCTCCTGTCATATTAGCACATCTCCAACGCTTTATTCTGTCCTCATGATTTACTCCCCATAACCTTCCAGGCACAAACTCATGATTCTTTAATCCTCTGAATCTCTCTCGTTCATACATCTCATCTTCCCATTCAGTTAAAGCTTCAAACTGTGTCGGTCTAGGTCTAGGTTCTAACATTGCCATCTTCTCTCTCAAATTCCGTAGTACAGCTACATTAAATGAACCATTCTCAGGGAAAGCCAATGCTCCATCATTCTTGGTATATTTTGTCCAATTTTCTAACCATATGCATGTATGATATCCATATTTCAGCATCATATGCGAAGCTGGTGATTTCGGCGGAGGAATTACTTGTCCCTCTCTAGTCACTACCTTTTTGTCTTTCTTAAAGAAGTTCTTAACTTTCGACATCCACGACGTTTTCTCTCTACCATATTCATAATACGACATAATTCACAATCGCTTTCTCTCCTCAAATGATCCGCAATTCAACACTGTTCTCTATGCGTTATTCGGACCAATACTAGCGCGACTCACACTAACACTCCAATCACAAACTTCCACGTCACTAGGCTATTCGACCAATCCTAGCGCGACTCACACCAAAGCTCCAATCAGAGCGATTTCTGTCTACAGCGCACTGTCCAATCCCAGCGCGGCTTTTGTTTACGTCAGCTCTGCTCCTGTCTCCGTATGACTAGCGCACTGTCCAATCCCAGCGCGGCTTTTGTCTACGTCAGTTCTGCTCTTGACCCCTCCTTTACAAAATTTATCGGCAATTTCTTTTTCAACAATTCTTCGTTAGTTACAACATTTAAAACACATTTCCATTTTCTGATACGCTAAACCAAAGAGATAGCTTTGACCATTTACACAAGAACTCTGTATTTTCCAGTAGGCAGCGCTTACCTCTACCCTACCACAGAATTTTCTGTTTCGCCGATAAAGTAGCACTTCCCTCTACCTTACCCTTCTTTCAAGCAAGCGGTAAACCCGTTTCTCTGGGGGATAAAACACATGTGGAGACTATACTGCTCCTGAGAATTAAGGCCAGAGTTTCACAAGAAAACCGGTCACTATTTCTTTTACACACCTTTTATGCGGAAAATGTCCCTATCATAACACAACCTGTGTTTATCACCAAGATGAACTCAGACAATGCACTATTCCATGTGACTTCTCTTGCCACACGTGTTCCACTTCCTACTTCCCGGAAGCGTGAAAACTTACATATAACATAACGCGACTCAACATAAAGTGTTAGACATGAACTTATCAATAATCAATAATCACCAAACTAATCTATAGTAACCATAACTCTGCTACCAAGAAATCTGATCCAGCGCTAACAATAAAAATTCTTCTCCTATATGCTTCGGTCATCCAGGTGCAACTATCCCTCCAACACATAAACTATATCCATATGACGGTGGGGCCATAACACCGCATATACATTCACTTACTCATTTATTCCCTGGATTACCTCCGTCCTTAACCTAGGAGAAAAAACAGTAAAACAATTCGCTGGAAGGGGACGGGATACCTCTTTTTAACATGACATAATGTTTCTCATTTGCTTTTAAGGTATTCCGCTCATTGGTCGATGGACCAACTAGTAGGAATCAGTTGATGGTGATTAAGACCAGCTCAATCACAATAAACTCTTTAACATTTTACCTTAATTATTGAGCTAAAGAATCACTGAGTCATTTGTTTAAAGAATAATAAAGTTTATATAAAGTTTCGAAGCAAGAAATAAGTTTAAGCTTATTATTCAGATTATTACATTTATCATCATTATAAGAATAAATTGAAATTGCAATGCATACCTATTAGACGGAAAAATAAGGTTGTCACAGCAAGAACTCCAAAAGATCAATCTATCTGTCTTGGAAAATCTAATAGTTCTAAATGAAAAATCTATCAGGAGTAAAAAGGTTCTCCAAAAGCAGCATCTTATACTCAACTAAAAATATAAAATAGCAGCATCAGCTCGTCAGCATCAGCATCAGCAACCGCAACTTCACCCATCTACAGCATCTCCGTCAACAGCAACTTCTCTACAGCATTCCACTCTCTCCAGCATCATCTAACCCCTCCCCACCAAGAGTAGGTCTTCTTATACCCTAATTCTAGCTTACTAAATAAAAATGTTGCATCTTTATGGCGTGATTCTCTCTCATTAGTTCATTCAAGTCCATATACATTTTTATCAAACTTCCTTGTCTTAACCAGTTCTTTGTGGAATGTCCATGCTTGCATCGTTTCCCACAGTTCATGACATTACTCATCAGTTTCGATCAGTTCAATTTGTATCTTTTTCTGATACTTTTAGGTTCAACAGTTCCGTCCATTTATTCAGTTTGACTTCTCACGCTTCTTGCTGATCATCTTGGCACACATTTGCTCAGTAAGGTCACAATAGCCTTGACCATACTTCCATCTTAGGCTCTCAGCACGAACACGTGGTCATTCTTTTTCACAGCCTTTCTCCTTTTTCCCCACGGCTTCTTGCCCATGCGTACTCTAGATTATGGCGGCCCTTTTATATCGCTGCTCAACAGGCCTAAGCGCACTATTTTCAAAGATAAACAAAATATTGTTAAAATAAAGAATATAAACCCTTTTGTTTCCCTCCCGTCTTTCTACGTACCCCAATTAGGTATTACCTAGCAAAAAGCAACATATAAAGCCGTCCCTTACTTACCATCGCTTTATTTTGCCACCACACGTTTTTATTTTTAAAGCACAAATCATGCGTTTATTATTTCATTAGTACGCAAATATTACATTATGTTAGACACGTCAACAATTAGAAGTAGATTAATTTGCACACAAATATAGCGTGTTACCTTTAACCCTTCACATGTAACATACATTGTTGGTTATTTACTTAAACGAACATGTTTATTAATTATTTTACGAAAATTATTAGGAGGTTAACATTTTTCATTTATCCTGCTCCATCAGAAGCAACAGTGGAAGGTTTAGCATCAGATACTTTATCAAAAGACGTGGATGACTTCAGAGGTGATCTCGATTTGTCTCTGGTATTTTCCTGTGTGAGTACTTCTACACAGTGGACCACTTGATCTCTGTCAGACTGTTTCTTAAATGTACGGACGTGTAATCTACCAGTACGGTGGGTTTGAGGATCATTCTGTAATTGAAGTTGACTGTTCATAGTTGTTTGGGTCAGGGGTGGCGGTGTTAAGTCCATGTGATGGTCCTCTAAACTGTCCAGGAAGCGTACCAGATCTTCAGGCTCTGTATAATATCTTGATTTCCCATCCATTGTGATCCACATTGTAGCAGGTTCTAAAAGACCATATTTAATATCCCATTTCCGAAGTCTTGGCCTAAGTTGCAGGAACGCTTTTCGTTTGGCATTGGTTTCAGTGGAAAAGTCTGCAGCAATAAATACTTTATGGCCTTCTAAGTCATAAGGACCATGTTTACGAGCAGCTGTTAGTATTTGACGGACCTGTTCATGACGTAGGAGACACGCAATTATTGGTCTAGGTCTAGATTCAAGGGTTGAAGTTGAAGTTCTTGACCGAATCCTGTGAGCTCTCTGCAACTCAAGGGGATGCTCGAAAGATATGTTCAGTAGCCGCGGTATCAAGGTTAGTAGCAAACTCTTCACATCATTATTAATTTCCATTTTTTCTGGAATTCCATAAAAGCGAACATTATTTCTTCGGGCCCTGTCTTCCAAATCTATTACTTTTTGTTTTAAATGCCAGATATCTGGACCCCAACACTCTGCATTATCTAATCTTTCTTCCAAAAGGGTGGTTCGTTTATCTAGAGTTTCCACTTTGGTATGAAAAGAGTTTAGGTCCATCCTTATTGACTTCATTTCTGTCGCGAGATCTGAGATTTTGACATCCATAGATCCCAATCGTTGACCCACAGCAGAGATCTCTTTTAAAATAAGGTCCATAGAAGCAGTATCTTGTGGGACAGTAGTAGAAGTGCCCGAAGGTAGAGTTTTCCCTACTACTTGTGTAAACAAAGGCTTTCTATTAGGTTTTCCACTGGCCATACTGTTATACTTCAATGTTAGAGAAAACAAGAAATAAGTGCTGCCTAGTAACCAAATATGATATCCAGTCGCCTCACAAAGCAGTTGGGTAGTAGCACTACAAGCACAAATACATATTTGGATATGGACAGACTTCTGGGATTCTCAACAATTATGGCGCATGTTTTCAAATAAGGGGTGCTCAAAAACAGTCTATTAGAAATGTCACTCGGCTTTCCCCTGTTTATCTAAGTTACCTCTGCACTCTTTGCTGGTAGGACTTTCCTTGTCTTCTTAAATGTGTAGCAGAGGCTAAGCTGTCAATTGAAGAGAAATACCTTAGGTTTGAAAGTTCTCATATGCTTCCCCTGCGCCCTGTGAAAAGTACAAGAGTAATGCAAAAACACACAGCAGCCTTTCCACTTCAAGAAAGGGAATTCCACTTAAGTCTTCAGAATCAGGTTGTGTTTCCTGACAGAATGAGTAATTTTTCACAGACTTCTGGGATTCTAACAAACTATGACTGCATGTCTTTAAAACAGGGGTTGCTGAAAAACAGTCACCGGGCAATCAGAAATGTCACACAGCTTTCCCCTGCTGTGTTTCCTGACAGAATGAGTCGTTTTATCTACAGACTTCTGGGATTCTAAAAAAATTATGGCTTCATGTTTTCAAACAAGGGGTGCTAAAAAACAGGGTATCAGAAATGCCACACAGCTTTCCCCTGCCTAGCCATATTCCCTCTACACTCTCTGCTAATAGAAATCCCCATGTTACGTAGCAGAGACTAAGGGGTCGATTCCGATTCGGGCCGGAAATTTCTCCGACCGAGCCGGACCCGGAGAGATTTCCGACCGAATCGGACCCGTGCAGTCCGACCGAACGAGTACGATGCGGCCGTATGTTATCGGACACGAGTCGGTCGGACTCCCATTGAAGTCAATGGGAGCCGGTCGTACAACGCGTGTGCGGGCTCCCATTGACTCAATGGGTGCGAGGCGGACAAGGGCGCCCCTACAGCGAGTACGCCGCGCAGCGCCCGCGGCGTACACGCACAGGTAGGGGGACCCTTGGGTCCCCCCTGTGTGCGCCTCGCACGGGTACGCGTACAGGGGGTCCGACACGGACCCCCAAAGTACGGCTCCGACAGCTCCTACGAGCCGGAGTGCGCGGCTCGGTCGGACTGCTCGCGGCGCGCATCGTACTTACCCGGCCGGGAAACGTCTCCATTGCGCGGTGCGAATCGGGTCCGACCGAGTCGGTCGGAGCGGTTCGAGTCCGAGCGAGTCGGTCGGAGTTGTCGGGACGCCCGGACGAGTCGGTCGGGGAATTCGCATCGTACTCGCTCGGCCGGACCCGCGTACGGTTCGGTCGGGAATCAGGCTTTCGCATGGCTTTTTTCCCGACCGAATGGTATTGGGTGCGCCTCCGACCGAGATCGGAATCGGCCCCTAAGCTGTCAAATGGAGAGAGATAAATACCTCAGAGTTGAAAGTTCTTATTCTCCTGTGTCCTGAGCAATTCAAAAACATTTCAAAAACAGGCAGCAGTCTTTCCACTTTAAGAAAGGGAATTTCTCTGAACTCTTTAGAATCAGGCTGTTTCCTGACAGAATGAGTCGTTTTTTCACAGACTTTTGGGATTCTAAAAATTATGGCTTCATGTTTTCAAACAAGGGGTGCTAAAAAACAGGGTATCAGAAATGCCACACAGCTTTCCCCTGCCTAGCCATATTCCCTCTACACTCTCTGCTAATAGAAATCCCCATGTTACGTAGCAGAGACTAAGCTGTCAAATGGAGAGAGATAAATACCTCAGAGTTGAAAGTTCTTATTCTCCTGTGTCCTGAGCAATTCAAAAACATTTCAAAAACAGGCAGCAGTCTTTCCACTTCAAGAAAGGGAATTTCTCTGAACTCTTTAGAATCAGGCTGTTTCCTGACAGGATGAGTCGTTTTTTCACAGACTTTTGGGATTCTAAAAATTATGGCTTCATGTTTTCAAACAAGGGGTGCTAAAAAACAGGGTATCAGAAATGCCACACAGCTTTCCCCTGCCTAGCCATATTCCCTCTACACTCTCTGCTAATAGGAATCCCCGTGTTACGTAGCAGAGACTAAGCTGTCAAATGGAGAGAGATAAATACCTCAGAGTTGAAAGTTCTTATATGCTTCTCCTGTGTCCTGAGCAATTCAAAAACAATTCAAAAACAGGCAGCAGTCTTTCCACTTCAAGAAAGGGAATTTCTCTGAACTCTTTAGAATCGGGCTGTTTCCTGACAGAATGAGTCGTTTTTTCACAGACTTCTGGGATTCTAAAAATTATGGCTGCATGTTTTCAAACAGGGGTTGCTGAAAAACAGAGTATCAGAAAAGCCACACAGCTTTCCCCTTTTTAGCCAAATTCCCTCTACACACTCTGCTGACAGGAATTCCCATGTTACGTAGCAGAGTCTATGCTTCTCCTGTGTTGTGTGAGAAATACAACAGCAATTCAAAAATACACAGCAGTCTTTCCACTTCAAGAAAGGGAATTTCTCTGAACTCTTTAGAATCGGGCTGTTTCCTGACAGAATGAGTCGTTTTTTCACAGACTTCTGGGATTCTAAAAATTATGGCTGCATGTTTTCAAACAGGGGTTGCTGAAAAACAGAGTATCAGAAAAGCCACACAGCTTTCCCCTTTTAGCCAAATTCCCTCTACACACTCTGCTGACAGGAATTCCCATGTTACGTAGCAGAGTCTTTGCTTCTCCTGTGTCGTGTGAGAAATACAACAGCAATTCAAAAACAATTCAAAAACACACAGCAGTCTTTCCACTTCAAGAAAGGGAATTTCTCTTAACTCTTTAGAATCAAGCTGTTTCCTGACAGAATGAGTCTTTTTCACAGACTCTCTCAGCTACAGAAATGGTGCTCTAATTTTCCCTCCGCACGCTCTGCTGACAGGAAAACACCTGCCCTTCCCCTCTGCCAGTGTGAAGAGTTCAACCAAAGTTCAAGAGTAATTAAATTCCCCTGGAGTTGCCTCTGTGTTTAAAAGCAAGGAAAGTCACTTATCTCTTGAGCAGCTGACTGTTTCCTGACAGAATGATTTGTGAATCTCAGCTGAAGGAAAGACTGGCTTCAGGATTTCATTGAAGAGCTCGGTTTAACTTGAAATTTCTCATGTGAAAAATAACCTCAAAGTTACAGCGCTGTTGTCTCATTCATGTTGCTTTCATTCTGGCTCCAAGGACACCTGTTGACAGCTGAATTGAAGAATTCTCCCCTCCAGCGCCCCGGAGCTCTACACAGAGGCGGCCATTTCAGTCGGTGGCCAGACTCCGCCCCCCCCTGAACTTGGGCTTCATCGGTGGAGCATGTGCCCTGCACCCTATCAGACCATTCCCTCGTCTTCCTGGAGCTCGCTTTGCCACTCCTGGCCCACCGAGCATTTACTTGGTGTTTGCCCCGGGGCGCTACGAGACTCGGTGCTCCGCGACGAGGTTCACTCCGTGATCGTGGATTACTTCAACAACAACAAGGGATCGGTGTCTTCCTCTTTGACTCTATGCAAGACTCTCAAAGTATTTATTCGGGGTACATGTATAGCAAAACAATCGAGCATCCTCCGGGCGATCCACAGGCAACTCTCTCGGCTAGAAAGGGTTCTACGATCCCTAGAGCTAGAATACTACGCCCCCAAAAACATTGCCACCGTGGCTGCTAACCCGGTGAAGTGAACCGAATTTGATGAGGAGTCCGCATGCAATATAAAATATCTCGACCGCGAGGCAATGGCACGTCGGTACGGGGAGGGAGACCACCCCGGCAAGACACTAGTCGACATGCTCCACAAACTCCGGGCCTCAGCATATGTGATGGCGCTCCTAGACAAAAGGCTAGAGTGCGAGTCCACTCCTACAGGGCTCTTGCAAATGATGATCTCCTTCTACTCCATGACATGGAGGAGCAAACTGCGTACCTGGACTCCATCCAGGTGCTATGGCTAGACCGGGCCCACCAGTCAAATCTGGATTCGCCGTTCAGGGTGGAGCAGATTGTGCAGGTCATCCAGAGCTTCCCGGGCGATAAGGCGTCTGGACTGGATGGACTGACCATCCCCTTCTATAGAGAATTTGCTCCCATACTAGCTCCTCATCTACTAGCAATGTACGACGAATCACTGGAGATTGGGGTATTACCACCATCCCTGCAAAAAGCAATCATAGTGCCACTTCTTTTTTTGATAAACAAATTTTTGTTTATTAATTAATAAAATAAAGAAAAAGAAGAACAAACAAAACACCAGCTTTACAGTCCAACACCATAAATGTCCAAGACCTGGAAAGGAAAGCAGCACCTCAAAGTTGACAGACAATGATAAAAACAGATACATCGGGGTACCAATTTGGGCGTTCCCTCTACGGCTACTCCACCTCCCCCAACCATTTCCCCCACACCCTATGGTACTTCTTAGGGCACCCGCGAGCCTCGTACATAACTTTCTCCTGCGAGGCACACCAGTCCACTCCCGTCCTCCAGCGTCCAGCGCATGGAGGTTCGGAAAGCTTCCAGGAGGCCGCAATGTCTCTCTTAGCAACCACCATTGCCGTAGTGTAGAACAGTTTTTCGTTCCGTGACCCATCCAGCCCATCAGTGATACCCAGGAGTGCGTGCCTTGGGTCATGGGGGACCTCCCAGCCCAAAACCTCAGTGAGTTCCTCTTCAATCTCCTTCCAGAACTGCTCCAAGCGGGGACATACCCATACCATATGAAGAAAATCTGCGGGATCGTGACCGCACCTGGCGCAAGCAGAGGTTGGGCTAAGTCCGGCCCGGTGAAGGCGCATTGGGGTAAGATATGCAGCATGTAAGTAATATAATTGCACTAGGCGCAATCTGGCTGAGGCCGTGACCGTCCGAGGAGCCATAAGGGCGTCGCGCCAGTCCTCCTCGTCTAAGGTGCCTACCCAACCCTCCCATTGAGCCCGATGTCGGTCTAAGGAAGTGGGGGCATTGTTAATCAGTGTACGGTAGATGCGGGAGATGCCGCCTCTCCCCAGATCACCAAACATTATCTGGGCCTCAGGCGGGCTATGATCTTGGAGGCGTGTGCCAGTCGTTAGGTGGGTGTGAAGGGCGTGGCGTAGCTGCAGGTACCTATAGAATTGTGACTGATGTAAGGAATATCTGCTTTGAAGGTCGTCGAAGGACCGCATGTGGTCCATAGTGCCACTTCTTAAACTGGATAAGCCCGTGCACCGATGCGACTCCTACCTGCCGCTCTCCATGATCAACGTAGACTACAAATTATTTGCCAAATTACTTGCAAATCATAGTGTCACTTCTCAAAATGGATAAGCCTGCGGACTGATGTGACTCCTGCCTGCCGCTCTCCATGATCAACATAAACAATAAAATATTTGCCAAATTAGTAGCAAATCGCCTCCTCCCCTGATGCCTACTATAGTGTGATCAATCTGGATTCATTCCGGGCCGGTCCACTTTGCCCAACCTTTGCACAATATTCTCCCTCATGTACACTCTCGACCCTCAACTCCGCATCGCCGCCACACTATTGAATTCCATGAAGGCCTTTGATTCCCTCAAATAGTACCTATTTCTCCTACTTGCATGACTCAGCCATAGTCCTCGCTTTATTCACCAGATCCACCTCCTCTATACATCCCCCACTGCACGTCTCCGGCTCAATGTAATGCTTTCTGAACCCTTCCTGATCGCTCACAGGACACGCCAAGGGTGCCCACTATCTCTGAACTTATTCACCGTGGCAATGGAGCCCCTTGCAGCCAGGCTGCGGCAGCACCATGCTTATCGGGGCTTTGGCTTCACGGGCAGAGGCCTGGTGGTGTCAATGAATGCAGACGATGTAACCGTATATATCCGTAAGCCACAGGAGAACCTAGTCCCAGTTTTCAGTGAGGTCATACACTTCAGTGGTTACTCTGGCACCCAAGTTAACTGGGCAAAGTCCACACTCTTTCCCCTCACTAACTGCACACAGCCCTTCCCTTCTGAGTACCCACTGCAGTGGGCCTTCGACCCAGTTCGGTACCTGGCATTCGGCTCAGTCGTGAACTAGATGAGCTTTGGAGGGCCAACTACGGCCGTGCCATGCTGTGGTGTGGCTAGAAGACCCGATCCTGGTATGGTCCCGCCTGCCACTATCTGTGATGGGACGAAGTGCCATTGCAAAAAAGGTTATACAGTGCATATTCCTGTACCTCTTTTTGAATATACCTCTCCCACTTACCGCGTACTTCCTGGCGTGGCTGCGGTCGAACCTCGTTGTGCTGATCTGGGCTGGCAGGCAACCCAGGATTTCCTGGGAAATACTCACCTTACCTCTTTTACCAAGTGGTACTGGGCGCACCTCATATGGCACTGTATGCACTCAGCCCCAGTCGTAATACATTAACTTCTGGCTCTACTCCACACAATTTCAACCACACACAGCTATTGAGGCTGACCATGCAGCACACTGCTCTTTGGCCACAGCACTCTGTGAACCCTATAAACCACCGTAAACTGAGATAAACACAGTGGAGTGAGTGTGCTGGGCATGGGATGGCATGCGGGGGTGCACCGGGCCCTGCCTATACACGCCTTCCATTCCCATAGGACATAACCCCCTCCTGCCACACCTGTAGGATGAGGATGCCAGATAGAGGGTGCGGGCGCGGTCTCATAAACTTTGCTGATATATACCCAGAGGATCACTTTGTACCCCCGTTTGAGACCACCAACACGTCGCATTCCACTGCACTGGAGATCCTTCTCTATCATCAACTTTGAGCTACCTGCTGTGCAACACACAACACCTTCCCCGCCCCTCCTGCTTTACAAATAATGGAACACATACAAACAATCCCCTTACCACAAAAACTAATTACTCAAATCTACTCTTTCATACAAGCCACAGCACCCATCCTGATGCCGGCGATGCGCGCCGCCTGGGAGAGGGACAGTGAGCCCCCCATCACAGATGCTGAATGGTCCTACTGCTGCGGTCAGATGGCGTCCCTATATCCCAACTACAGACTGTGACTAATACACTTTAAATTCTTTGAAAGGCTTTACGGCACCCCACGGATCCACTGTGTCTTCGCTGCGCGGCCTCCTTTTTACACCTTGCATTGGAATGTTCACAGGTGGCGGACTTCTGGGTTGGGGTGTTCTCTGCCATACATACAATCACTGGCCATTTTCCACCTCAAACCCACTTAATTGGCCTCCTGGGATATGTCAACGATGTCGCCCATGGAGACCGTCATCTCACTGCCATGCTCCTTCTCGTGGCTAAACGCCAAGTTGCCATGCACTGGGCCAGACAACCTTCCCCCACCACAGAGGCATGGTTGGAGGAAGCAGCATTGTCAAGAGCAACTGTCCAATTTTTGAGCGCTCATGCCACCACAGTCCCGCCCCAAGCATATATGGGATTCTCTACTGACCTTATGCCAAAGAGACATATCTCCCCCACCCACAACAGTTAGCCCCCTTCCATGAGAGGATCCCTCCTCCAAAGTCCAGAAAGTACATATTGCAGGAGTCGTGCTGGAACCCGCGCTTTCGCACCCTGTTGCCTGAGTCACGGAGATTTGAGAGACTGACATTCGCCTAACAGATCGATGGTCAGAATTTCAAGCATATTTAAATTGGTAAATGTTATATTGCTATCGTAACAGTTGTGGTTCCCCATTGGATGGGTTATTGGGCTACACTTCATTGTACTTTGCCTGTCCTATGCTGTGCTCCCTCCCCACTCCTCTACCCTCCCCAGCTCTGTTGATGTTGAGCAATGCTGTTTATTTCCAAATGCCAAAAAAGAAATTTAACAACAAAAAATAAACTCATTTTACATTTGTGTCGCTCTTGCACCATGTTGCATGGTGCAGGAGCGACACAAAGGGGCTCATAAATTTGCCGCTGTGTGTGGCTCTGTATATGAAGCTGTTTACAACATTTCCTGTGGGTTTGCACCTTTAGGAGTGTATGAATATTTAGAAGTGTGTATTAGTGAAATGTCCAGTATTTGTAAAGCGCAAACAATTACCCGAAGGTGTCAAGGCGCTGGGGGCCGTCGGGAAGATTAAGCGAGCTATTGCCCAGAGTCACATGGTGCTGGGCTCGTCTGCCACCGGCGCCGGGGATCGAACCGTGAGCCCCCGGGTTCCGAAGTCAGTCGCCCTGGCCACTGCGCCACACCTCTTCCACGTGTGCACTCATAAGTGTGTGCTTTTGTCTCGCTGCGTTGCCTTACTCTGCACTAGAGAAGTGTTCCATAGTCAATGCAGGGGGTGTTCCCACGCAACACCAATGGATTTTGACGCTTCCCCAGATTTACAGAACCACGTAAACCTCGGGATGCACCAAACCGTACGCCTCCCAGGGAAGGTGCAACGAGGAGAAATAACTTTATTTCTCCTTGTTTTTTTCTCTTTCTGTGTGTACTGCATTTTGCAGCACACATAGAAAGACAAAAAAGCCTCCCAGGATTGTTTTTGTGCAGGAAGGTGTGCAGATAACACAGGCACACTTGTAGCATGGTTCAAGGGTGCCTGCGTTGGCGACTAGGCTGCCGAAACGGCGCCAGCGCAGGGTGAAAAGACAAGAATGCTGTAAAATGATAAAATAAATCGTTTGTTCCAACTATTTGCAACATTTAAATTGAAATACACCCATATAACCCCTCCACCAATGTTCAGAATAATTTATTTTTCCAAATTTTCAAAAGCAACAACGGCGAACCTCCTGTGCCGCACCTCGTGCCAGTTCCTATATATACATTCGCTGTGCAAACTACCCCTGCGCCAGCCGTTGAGTGGCGTCACTGTGCTCCAGATCAAAAGATATTGTGATGAATGGGGGTGCGCAGCTCAAAGAAGTCCAATAGACCCAAAAATGTTTAAGAAAAAATTACTTCTTTATTCCAATCAATTTGTTAAAAAAAAACTTCAGATACAGGCAATCCAGCCAACGCGTTTCATTCCCATATAGGGAACTTCCTCAGGGCTTCAATGTTTTATAACCGTGGATAAACAACAGCGATTAACCTCTCTGGTTTGTTCCTTTATATGTCTTAATGATTTCTTGCTGTCCCAAAACGCTTTCACAAAGGAGTCCAAAGATATCACCAAATTATTTCAAAAAGAAGCCCAGTGTATTGCACCGTAGCCCATGTACATTCTTAATAGAATGTGTAGAATCCTTGTCGTCGCGCATGAACCCGTCCTGTTCCGTAGTGTGTAAATGGTACACACTACGGAACAGGACGGGTTCGTGCGCGACGACAAGGATTCTACACATTCTATTAAGAATGTACATGGGCGGCGTGGCTTAGGCGCCGCCGAGAATGGACGCTCTTCCGTGAGCTCCGTAACAGCGCGGGATCTTTCTTTAGTTTTTCGGCACTTGAAGCCGCGACGAACGGCTTGAAATGCAGCCGCAACGTATATAAACTTGGTGTCACCAATTCGACATGCTCCAGGAGGTCCCAGCGGTAAGCGGACGGAGTTTTCTTCTTTTTGTATGCAGACGCGAGTGAATTGAAGCTCGCGTCCGCCATTTTGTTTTCCTGTGACTGCCGTTTTTCCCTCAAAATGGAGCAGCTTTCTCTCAGAGTCATGGGATATGACTTTCTGATGCTCAAATTTTAAATTTTTCACGTTGCTTTCTTTGGAAATGCCTATTTTACGTCATTTACATGAGTTTTGAGGTGGGCTCTATCATCTTTTGACTTTTCTGACAGGGAGATTATATTGCCCTGCTGTACCTCTCCTCATTCCTCTGTGTTTCATCATAAAACGCAGCAACACGCTATTAGCAACATAGGGCATGAATTTTCAACTTTTGGTGCTGGTTTCCTTTGGAAGTTCTACTGACATATCTTGAATGGTTTTGAGGTGATCCTCTGAGAACTTTGGCATTTTCTGAAATATATGATATCTGGATGTGCTTTCCCTCAACATTTTTTCTCCTGCTATTTGGTGATTTTTATGTATGGGGAGAACAAAATCAGCTCAACGTCCTAAGGCAATGTCTTCTACTTCTGTGGTGGATTATAATCCTTTCAGTGTTCTTCAAGATAATATGTCTGACCCAGAACAGGTCTCATTAAGCGCTCCTTTGACTAATGTTTCTTCTAAGCCTTTATCAAAGCTGCCTGGTACATCGACACAACCTTCTGTGAAGAGGGTCAAACAAGATCCTCCTTCTCCAACAGCGTCTCCTCCCCCAACTTCAATGGAGTTAATTCTGGAAGAAATTCGAGCCCTTAAACCTTATATGGAGGAGACTAATATTCGTCTTCAACAATTGGACGACAAATGGTCACATATGGAGAGTAGGGTTGTCCAGTTGGAAAATAAAGTGGATTCTTTTCATACTACTATGGTGCAAGTTCCATCTATGCAGTCTCAGATTTCAAACCTTCAAAAACAAGTTGAGAATCTTGAAAATCGCAACAGGCGCAACAATCTGCGTATTTATGGTTTGATGGAGGGACTTGAGGGATCCAATCCTCACGCCTTCTTTCAATCTTTTCTTCCGAAACTTTTGGACATCCCGATCTCTCCACCTTTGAACATTCAACAAGCTCATCGCCTGGGCCATGTCTCGAATTCAACGTCTTCAATATCTAAACCAAGAGGACTGATATTGTATTTTTTAGAATACACAGATTTGTTGAAAGTTTTACAGGCTGCAAAAGTCAAAGGCAAAATCTCTTGGCAGGGCTCTACTCTTTTCTTTTCACAGGACTACGCTAAAGCAACGGCGGACAGAAGAAAACAATTTTTGGACATGAGGCCAGCTCTACGGAATATTAATGCCAGATTTGGACTTATCCACCCATGCCTTTTTAAGGTCACCTATAAAAATAAAACTACAGCCTATGAGGACCCTTGTTTACTTCAAAAATTTCTGGAGAGTTGCAGACAGGCAGATATGGATGTTTCACGATCCAGTGTTTGAACGTTATTGATTCTCTATGTTTAATTGGAATATTCCAATTATTTGTTGGTATAATGTTTTTGTTATTGTGTTTATAACTTGTTCTTTTTTCTTATCTCTTTAGATCCATCCCTCTCATGCCTGTTTATGTGATTGCTCGTTCGTCTGATGATATTTTATCTCCCTCCCGTGTTCGTCGCGAATGCTCCGGATGATGTTCCATCTCCTTTTGTGGCGCCACCCCCTCGATCCCTTTGTGTGTTTTTCTTGGTATGTCTTTTTTTGTATCTTATCCATGGTTTTGGTATTTTTCTTTTTACATGATTCTATTTCCTGTACTTTTTCATTCTCTCTTTTCATCTCGTTCTCATTTCTCACAATGCTTTTCATCAAATACTTACTCACTTTTTCTCTCTCTTTTCTCTTGTTTACTGATTTTCAACACTAATTTTGTATATTACTTTATTCCTTATCTCTTTTCTCTTTCTTATCATCTGTTTTTGACTCACATTTTATTTTGCAATTCTTCATATCATGCGTTCATTTCGATGCATTTTAAATATAGTTGCTCATATTCTTCTTTTTCTTTTCTTTTCTCTATCTTTTACTCTTTATCTCTTCTCTTTTTCCTATTTGCAAAGTTCCTCATCTTGCTTTCATTGCTTCAAAGTTATCTTTTATTCTATTTCTTCTATTATTCTCATATTACACCAGTTATTGCTTTTTTGGTATATGGTAATGTTATTATACTTTTGTTATATGATAAATGACTTTAAGAATCATTTCATGGAATGTTAAAGGTTTAGGTTCTCCTATAAAACGTCAAAGGGTTCTGTCTCATCTCTCCTCTTTAAATGGGGATATTGTTCTGTTACAAGAAATACATATTGTTGATAAGGAAATTGCTAAATTAAAACGTCAGTGGGTTGGTCAGGTTTTTGCTTCCCCTGGGTCAGGAAAACGTAATGGGGTGGCTATTTTATGTCATAAGCGTCTAAATGTACAAATGCTTACCCAAGATGCGGATTGTGATGGCAGATGGATTTCTGTTTCTTTATCTATTGATAAAATTCCTGTAACTATTGTTAATTTATATGCCCCTACTGTACCTGATAAGTTGTTTTGGCCTGGAGTTTTATCTAAGTTGATGACTTACTCTGATGAGTATTTAATTGTGGGTGGGGACTGTAATATGGTTTTTGACCCTATCTTAGATAGAAAATCTAAAACTAAATTTATACCCTCTTATATGCATTCTCAATTTACATCAACCTTTTCCCAAAGATCTCTTGTTGACGCATGGAGATTGTGTAATCCCACTCTTCAAGAATATACTTTCTTTTCCCCTCCTCATTTCTCACAATCTAGGTTGGACTATATTTTCATTTCCAATAATCTTGCCCAGAGAATCATTAATTCTGATATAGGTTCTATATTGATTTCAGACCATGCTCCAGTAACTTTAGATTTAGAACTCCTTCCTCCTCTCCATGGTCCTCGACGATGGAGGTTCAATAACACTCTTCTTTCAGATTCCCATTTTACTCGTTCATTTGAACAGTTTGCTCAAACATTTTTCAAGGAAAATGAAACCCCTGGGATTACTCCTCAAATTGTTTGGGACTCTTTTAAAGCCGCCTCTAGGGACTTTATTATTAATTTTGTTTCTCAAAAACGAAAATCGGCTGCTAATAAGTTAAAAATTCTTACTTCACAGATTAAGAAACTAGAATGTTCCTATTATAGTTCTCAATCTTCAAACGTTTTAAATGATTTGCTAAAAACCAAGTTTGAATTCAATCGGATTTCTACTGAAAATGCTAACTCTTTTCTCCTCAAAGCAAGTTCGAAATATTACGGTGGTCAGAATAAATCAGGCAAACTTCTTGCGAATTATCTTAAAATCAAAAAAGAGCGTACTGTTATTGACTCCATTCTATCTCCTTCCAATCAAACTTTTCATAAAAGTGAAGATATTCTTTCGGAATTTACTAAATTCTATCAAGCTCTTTATTCACCAGAAGCCCAAACGGACGCTCATGAGGCTTCTATTTATTTATCTTCCATTTCACCGCCTTCTCACTCTGACTTAGACTTTTCTTTATTAGAACAAGACATTCGGCTTCAAGATATCTCTAATGCCATCCGCTCTATCAAACAAGGTAAAGCTCCTGGTCCCGATGGTTTCTCCATTGAATTTTACTCATTTTTCTCTTCTTTCCTTGTACCTAAATTACATCGACTCTTTCTCTACTTTATTTCAACTAACTCATCCTGTGGTACTTTTCAAGAAGCATTAATTTGTCTCCTTCCTAAAGAGGGAAAAGATCTTAAATTATGTAAGAACTACCGTCCTATCTCCTTGATTAACTTAGATTATAAAATTTTAGCAAAAATTTTAGCTCTACGTTTAGAGGACTTTTTACCGCATTTAATAGGCAGAGAACAATGTGGGTTCATTAAAGGTAGACTTCTTTCAGACAATATTCGTTTGTTTTTTAATGTTATTAGTAAGTCCAAATCCTATAAATCTTCTCTTGCAGCGATTGCCTTGGATGCAGAGAAGGCGTTCGATAGAGTTAATTGGTCCTTTCTTTTTGCTACTCTTTCTTGGTTTGGGTTTGGTCCCAAATTCATCCAATATGTATCTTTACTTTATTCCTCTCCCAGATCTTCTATTTTTGCTAATGGTCTTATATCTCCCTTCTTTCCTTTACGCAGGGGTGTACGACAGGGTTGCCCTTTATCCCCATTATTATTTATTCTTGCCTTGGAACCTTTCTTAATTAAAATACGTTCCAATCCCCAAATTACTGGTTTTTCTTACGGAAATTCTCAGCTTAAAATCTCAGCTTATGCTGATGATATTTTGCTTTTTATGTCACATCCTCAATGCTCTTTACCCGCTTTTTTGTCGGAGGTATGTAGTTTTGCAAAAGTTTCAGGGTATAAGTTGAACACAGATAAATGCGAAATACTTCCTCTAAATAAGTTTTGTTTCCACGCTGATTTCATGGCATCTTCCTTTCATTGGAATCCCAATCACATTAAATACCTTGGCTTATTGTTTTCTGACTCTGTTAAAAATTCCGTCACTCTGAATTTTAACTCCTTGTCTACAACTTTGCGTGATCTCACTTCTCGATGGAATCCCCTGTTCTTATCTTGGTGGGGTCGTCTTGATTCCATCAAGATGATGCTTGTTCCTATTGTACTATTTTATATCTCTAACATACCTGTCAATATCCCTAAATATTATTTTAAAAGCATTTACTCAATTTTAACTAAATTTTTATGGAATGGGAAAAAATCTAGGATGTCTTTATATAAACTTAAAAAACCAAAGTCTCTAGGTGGTGTTAATTTTCCGGACTTTATCAAATACCATCTGGCTTTCTGTCTTAAACAGTCGGCCTTTTTATTACAAAATAATGAGAATACTCCTATCCCCCTATGGGCTGAGCTGGAGAAATCTTTTTCAACCCCTTCTCTTTGCTAGAATGTTTATCTTTTTCTTCTAAACCATTTTTCTTATCCCCTCCAATTTTCAAAAACACATGTAGGATTCTTTCTCCCGCTTTTATGTCATTCAAATCATCTAGAGAGAAATTTTTAGCCTCTTCTGTTTGGTATAATGTTTTGATTAAAATAAAAAATAGGGTCATTTTTTGGAGAGATTGGCATTCTAAGGGTTTAAAACACGTCTCTCAATTATGCCAGGATGGCGACAGTCTCTCCTTTTCTGACGCTCAAACAATTTTTTCTTTTCCAGCTTCATATGAAAATAATTATAACATACTCATTCGAGTGATACAAATGTCTTATCACAGCCTTTCCTCCGAACAAATCTCTGCTTCCTCTCCTTCTCTTCTTCCCAATTTATTAGACACTCTGCCCTCTGCGTCTCAAATTTATAAGCATTTGAATCCAGTTCTAGTAGATAGAGACAAAGCCGATGTTGAAATTTGCTGGGAAATTGATCTTCAATTTATCTTCCCTATTTCCCTATGGAATACGATATGGTCTAAAATAAGAAGGTCCTCTAGGGCGGCAAACACTACTCAAACATTATTTTTTACATATAATAGATTATTTATTACACCTGTTAAGCTTCATACATTAAACCCAACACTTTCTCCTAAATGCTGGTCTTGTGACCACCCGTTTGCAGACCTTAAACATATGCTATTTGAATGCTCCCTTATTTATGACTTTTGGTTGAAAGTCTGGAAACAAATTAATTTAATTTTTAACTCTCATTCTCCTTTTAATTTTGTTAATGTTTTTCTGGGTAGTGCTTCAGAGTATTGGTCATCTCAATCTAATAATTTTTACATAATTGATTTACTTCTAGCAGTAGCTTTTCAGCAGATCACTAAATCCTGGAAGGATTCCTCTCAAATTTCCTTTCAGGCATGGTGGTATGGTGTTTGTTATCATCATAGGCTTGATAGGGCTTATGTTCAACCTGTTTCGTTAGCCATTAAAAGAGACTACTTATGGCTCCCAATCACCTCATTTTTAGACAATTCTGTTCTTTCTACAAATTCCCATAACCCACGAATTGAAGAGGTACCTAAACCTCCTTGATGTAATGTGTTGTTAAAATATTTATTTCTTTTCAATATGTTATGTTTCTCTTTATAGGAATTTCTTCAGTGTTTATTCCATGCTTGCTACATTATTAATATTCATTTATATTTTCTTGCTGGTGTTTATCATATGTTTCTGTTTTCAAAATGTATGAAGCTTATTTTTGTTTTAATGTTTTCTTGTTGATCTTTTAACTTGTTATCATTGCAAATTACTTTAATAAACTTTCACTTTAAACTTAAAAAAAAAAGAATGTACATGGGCTACGGTGCAATACACTGGGCTTCTTTTTGAAATAATTTGGTGATATCTTTGGACTCCTTTGTGAAAGCGTTTTGGGACAGCAAGAAATCATTAAGACATATAAAGGAACAAACCAGAGAGGTTAATCGCTGTTGTTTATCCACGGTTATAAAACATTGAAGCCCTGAGGAAGTTCCCTATATGGGAATGAAACGCGTTGGCTGGATTGCCTGTATCTGAATTTTTTTTAACAAATTGATTGGAATAAAGAAGTTATTTTTTCTTAAACATTTTTGGGTCTATTGGACTTCTTTGAGCTGCGCACCCCCATTCATCACAATTTATTTTTCCAGTACACATTTTGATTCTGAGACCAGCCCTGAATAAGCAGAGCACGAGTTTAGTTTATTAATGGATGTGGCGCTCCTTTTTAGCACTAGAGGGCAGTGCTGCCTTACCCATATAAAACAGTTTGTATTACTGGAATCTAAACGTGTACTCTTGATGCAGCCTTTTGTCATGTGCACAACAAGTAAACGAGTTCTGAAAACAGACAGCATGACTTCAAAACTGTGTTTATCAATCGACCAGTTGCGTAACGATAGCCCTCGCGGAGCTCAAGGGGGCCCTCCTCGGCACTGTGCACGGGCGGCAGGGTTGAATGGGTCAGGAGTGCAGGGGGAAGGGGGGTGGGGAGGGGGCTGGCGACATGTGACCTGCAGGGGAGTTTCATTACGCCACTGAATTCGAAATAAGACCGCGTTTGTGTATCTAGTTTATACACTTGAAATTGATCCATGATGTCAACATCATGTGAAAGGCAATACTTTTCCAATAAATATTGAGAGTCCCTAAAATATTATGATGTTCTTTGTGCAGAACAATGATTATTAAGATTTCGAACAACGTTTTATGATACTATTTACAACGATAAAATAACGTCCACCACAATTTTACTCGCCTTTTTTCTAAAGAGCAAAAGCATTACATCCTTTTACCCCCAGGACCCATTACTGACCTTCTGAATGCCACGCCTGTCAATACTTAAAATATACGTCGGCGTGAGAGGCGACTTCACTGCGGATCAATTTTTAACAGAATGTTCAGGATCTGGAATGTTGACGCTCACAGATTAATCCCCCCCGGCCCCCCCTATCCCCTCCCCTCCCCACCACTACACTACAGTAAATAAAATGCACTCATAGAGTCGCTCGCTAAAGCAAAATTAATTTCACGCTGACGAAAGCAACTAAGAGCCACTCACAAAAGCCGTTATGTCGCGTCGTTATTTTCTCGCCATTTCGCTGGTGCAGTAACAGACCGGAGTCTGGTCTGTTTTATGGGCTGTAACGTCACTTGCATATTTGTGGGTGGTTCTGCTGTTGTTTACTACAGGTCTGTTTTAATAGTTGACAGGTCGATTGGACATGGAGTTTAATTGGTGTGATCTTAGCATGGCTACCCCTAGTCCTTTGAGGATGTGAGGACCGTTAAAATTGCAACAATGCAATGCCACACATTATCTATCTATCTATCTGTCTGTCTGTCTATATTTTTATATATACACACATATATCTTTCTATTTATGTCTCTTTGTCACTTATTTATTTATTTTCTGTATGGTAGTTGTTGGGAGGGTTGGTGGTTAACCCCGATCGCCAAAGAGGCCCGTCCCCTGGAAGATTAACCCTTATAAGACCACTTGGTCTTGCTCCTCCTCTCCTGAGGCCCAGGGCAATGAAATAGAGATGTGACCGACCCTCTCCCTTTGCGGCGTCCCCGTGTGTTCAGCTCACATCCCAGCAGGGGAGCAACACTAGCATGCTGTCCCCTCTATGTCGCACTGCGTGCGACGTGGCCAGCTGCATAGCATTGCTACCCTTAGCCCTTTGAGGATATGTGGACACTTAACATTACAACAATGCAATGCACTCGACATAATATAGACAGTGACACTCTTTGTGTCACTGTCCCAGCTCCTTGAGACCCTTATGGGTGAGTAGTTGCGCTTTACAAGCCACCTGATTGATTGATTTGTGGATAAAATATGTTGCAAGTTTATTGATTACACAGGTTGGGTTAGCTTACGGGTGATCAGGGTGTCGACGGTGAGTTCCTTGAACGGCTGACGCCCATCCTGAAAAAGCTAGAGCTGTCCTGGCGGTGTTTTAAGCACCAATGCACTCAGATTATATACAGCTCATTCATGTACAGTGGGTTGCCACCACACTCTTTACTTTTGTGTCATGCTCCTGACAAGTCAGAGTGAGACCCTGGCCAGTCTCCACAGTCGCTCAGGATTTCAACTGTCCCTTGAGGGATTAAGGAGCACCGTCGCGTAATCCCAGGGCCGCCGTAATGATTCCCAGTTACCTGAAGGATTGCCTTTGGCTCCAGGATCCACTATCTGGAGGCCTTTTTACTTGATTAAAGCTTTAGGATCGCCCTGTAACTCTGCCAAGTCTCGGGGATAGCACCTCTCGATAACCGAGGCCCCCTCCACCTGTGCTCCCTCTGACTCCCATTAAGTACAGCCCACCCTTTCTAGGGCATCCCTAATGTTTAGGAGGAAAAATTTCTCTACCCACATCGGACAAGTGTACCCCATCTGGTGCAAAATTACCGCTCAGATGCCTACTGAGCAGGCTATGTCTGATGAAACCCAATCCATGCTGAATTGTAAATTTCTGTAAAGACAGATTAATTCGCCGCCTGGACATTGCAGTAGCCACCGGCGATCTAACTCCCTGCCATACCCTTTGTGAGATGATTTCAGACCAAAGTATCTCGCTACCCTCCACTAGGCTCACGTATTGATAAGACACTGCCGCACACTCTCCTTACACAGGATGACAGGGTTTCTGACCTAAGTGTGTCACAGTGACCCACCAGAGCTGGTAAGAGTCTCTCTGTAGGATGAAGTGGGTTAGCCTATAAGTATGTTTGATTTATTCAAACCCTTCAATAACAGCTGGCAACTATGATTCAGCAACAAGGGGTATTGCTTTCTTCCTATCAGAGGATGTGGTGGCAACCTTCTAGCATTAAAATTCAGGCCTCGCCCCAATTTATACCTAGATCAAACAAACAGAATGTTCTTTGTAATTCAAAATAACCCAATGTGTTGCCTATAGTAGCATCAGATTCATTAACTGAAGTGGTAAACAAAATACAATTCCATCACTACAAGGCTGTACCCAATTCCCTCCAAAGTTTGCGACTGCAACGCTTCTTTGAGAATAAGGTGTTGACAGAAAAAACTTTAAAAAGTATTTTGTTAGTTTCTCACAATTGGCTGTCACAAAACACATCAGACCATAACTTTAGTAGGCATTCCATGATATTGCTGCTACATCATAAAAGCCCAGCAGTACAGACAACAGTTTCTCAACATAAAATTCCAGCCTTATTGCCATTGCACGATTTCTACCACATGATGCAATGGCAGCCTCCTTGGAGATCCAGGTCTGAACGTTACAGCATAAATTAGTAAATTCTTTGTAATCCACCCCAACTAACCTTGCAGAAAAATTATTTGAAGATTCAAACTCGCAATCAATCCTTTGTGATTTAGTGACCGTTGATGGAAACCATGTACAATTCCAGCACGATTCCTGCTGCAAGATGTGATGGCCCTACTCCTTTGCGAAGTTGGGTACAAACACATAATAGGATCCTATCCCTTCTTTTTTAACTCACTGTAACAAACCCTGCACACCATAATTCTTAGAATGCATTGATTGCCTCTGTCACAATGTGCACATTGAGTTACATTGCCTACGATGACTAGCCTGATGAACCCTTAATAGAAATTGGGAATTAAATCATGCCTCGCAGGCAATCAACTTGACTGTAATGTACTTGTCTAGTAAACTGGTCTCAAACTGTGTGAGTCTAGGCAAATATATGTATATATGTGTATATATTACCTACTGGCGGTCGCCAGTAGGTAGTTATTGTTAGGACCTCGTTTCTATTCAAAAAGCATTTTTTATTTTACCAATATCTTTGGCGCCGGTTGACGAATCTTTGCGAAATTTTCAAAACTAATGGGGCGCTCCAGTCAGCTCCTGTCTTGAAAGTTTCGGGGTGATTCGTCAAGCGGGGGCCGAGAAAAAAGGGGGGTCCCAAAACGCGTTTTCCCCATGTTAATTTCCATAGGAACTTTAGACAAAGCTACAGTCCGAACTGCTGAACGGAATTACACCAAATTTGGCAAAAAGGTAGGTCTTGGTTCAGAAAGAGCCCTTTTTTTTAAATGGTGTAAATCCGTTCAGTAGTTCCTGAGAAATTAGAAAAAGAAAAGTTTCGATATCTGAACACCGAGGAGGGTTCGCGAACCGTCCCGGGCACAAGCTTCACTCTGATTGGCTGCCAACACTCCAAACCAGGAAGTGTTGGCAGCCATCTTGTGACTCGGTAACCGAGTCACAAGAAAAGAGTAAATAAAAAGGTGAAAAACAAGAAAAGGGGGCATGGTACAAACACCCTGACCCCCTAGGTCTGGTCAGGGGGTCCCACAAGGACCCCCAGGGCCAAAAAAAGCATTTAAAAAAAAAATCAGCTGAATTCGCGCTGGGGTCGCGAATCCGGCCGAGAAAATAAATTGAAAAAAAAAAAAAGCGCGGACTCCCGCGCTTCATTATTCTTAAGCCCCCGGGTGGGCCAGGTCCCGGGGGCAATGCCTATTTAATTAGCGGGGGCCCGCGGGGGTCCCCGCAGCCCCGGGGACCACCACCTCCCCTGGGCTTTGATTAATTAGAGGCGGGGGGCCTCGTTGGCCCCCCAACCCCCGGGGACCACCACCTCCCCGGGGCTTTGTACTTGATGGGAGGGGGGCCGCGCGGCCCCCCTCCTGGAGCCCTTGATGGCCCTGGGGACCGCCACCCCCCAGGGCCGGCTCCTGCAATGTCCCGGGGTGCCCACCCCCGGGACATTGCCGTTTGCTATGACAGGGCTGGAGCCGTATGGCTCCCGCCCTGTCATAGCAAACTCTGCTTTGCTTCATTGAAGCGAGAGCAGGAAAACCTGCTCTCGCTTCAATGAAGCAAAGCAGATTGCTTTTGAGCAAGGGGAGCTGCATGTCAGCAGCTCCCCTTGCTCAAAAGCAATGCCGGCTCCCGCAGGAGGCGGGGAGCCGGCGGGACCGTGGGGGCATTGGGGCTCCCCCCATGGTCCCCAACGCAAAGGGCCGGCCCCGGGGGATGGGGTCACAGGGGCCAGGAGTGGCCCAGGAGGGGGGCAGGCGGCCCCCCTCCTCTTTAATTAAAAAAAAAAAAAATGGCCGGGCCCTGGGGGATGGGGTCCCCGGGGCCGAAATCGGCCTGGGGAGGGGGGCCGCATGGCCCCCCTCCTCAATTAAAAATAATTTGTATAATGGCCAAACCCCGGGGGATGGGGTCCCCATGGCCAATAGTGGCCCAGGGAAGGGGGGCCACGCGGCGCCCCTTCCCTATAAATATATTAAAAAAAGGAGGCCATGCCCCAGGGGATGGGGTCCCCGGGGCCAAAATTGGCCTCGGGAGGGGGGCGACGCGGCCCCCTTCCCGTTTTTTGTTGTTGTTTAAAATAAAAGGGGTCAGGCCCTGGGGGATGGGGTCCCCAGGGCCCCAAAAATAGTAAAAGAAGGGGGCCACACAGCACCCCTTCTAAAAAATAAACTAAAAAAAAAGCCGGCATCACGCCAGAGGCCCCGCCCCCTCCCTGCACCACTGTGCAAACGCGCCCCCTGGCACGTTGTAAGTTGGGAAATTAAGTCCCAATGAATTCTGAGGGTCCCTGGGGGCCAGATAGCCCACCAGGTACCTCCAGTAAGCGCCACATACCTGGTTTGCAGAGAGGTGGTCTGAGGCCACGCCCCTTTTTACACCACTCTGCAAACGCGCCTCTTGGCGCACTGCTGGTGGGGCGATGAGGTCCTCTTGTGTCCTGAGGACCTCAGGACACAAGTGTACTTCATCCCCCGAGCAGCAGTGCGCCAAGAGGAGCATTTGCAGAGTGGTGTAAAAAGGGGGCATGGCCTCAGACCACCTCTCTGCAATCCAGCTGTGTGGCGCTTACTGGAGGTACCTGGTGGGCTAGTTGGCCCCCAGGGACCCTCAGTATTCAAGGGGACTTAATCCCCCAACTTAGAACGCGCCAGGGGGCGCGTTTGCACAGTGGTGGAGAAAGGGGGCGTGGCCTTTGTCCACCTCTCAGCAATCCCACTGTGTGGGGCTTACTGGAGGTAAGAGGTAGGCTAGTTGGCCCCTAAAGGACCCCCAGCAGCGAAGGGGACTTCAATCCCCATCCAAGAGCGCGCCAGGGAGCGCGTTTGTAGAGTGGTGGGCAAAGAGGGCGTGGCCTGCTACGAGTACTTACCAATGCTGCTGTGTGGCACTTAATGGAGGTAATAGGAGGGGTAGTTGGCCCCCAAGGATGTCATTTTGCCATAGAAATTATGGTTAGTGCTGTAGAAAGAAAAATTAGGACATGTTTTAAGTGAGATCTCAAATATCTTCCTGTTATATTTCAACAGGAGCAGCCTGTCAGTTGATGCCTTTGTGTTCTACTGCAGCTTCCCAGAGTGTTCTAAAGAACAACCAGAGCGCTAACAGTCTTACTTATGACAAAATTATGGCACACCTGAAGCCATCTTGATTGGAATAAACTGGTAACACTTAAAACATTTAATTTAAAAAGGAACAAAATGAGGGGGTTCATTTTGCCATAGAAATTATGGTTAGTGCTGCAGAAAGAGAAGAGGATTTGAGATCTCACTTAAAACATGCCCTAAATTTTATTTCATTAGAAAATTCTGACATGCAGACTGAAACAATCACTTTCAATACCAGCAGTAGACTTCCAGTTAACTCCCTGGTGAGCAGTAGCGTTACTACAGTGATCTAATGAACAACTAGAGTGCTAACATTCTGAATTTATGGCAAATGTGTGACACATCTGAATGCCTTCTTGATGGAATCAAAGTAAAAAACTGAAAGCATTTCCTAATGAGGAGACTGCAGTAAATGACGAAATTAGGAAACTTCATAACAAATAAGTCTCCCAAGATGGCCACCAGAGAAAAAAGAGCCCAAATGTAGCACAAATATCACCCAGATGTAGCCCACATATAGCCCAATGACAGAAGTGTGCAAAACACTTTTTAATTTTAGTTTTTCTGCAGTTTTATATAGTGCAAACTGGTCAGGTATTGGAGCGTTACATCTTACTTGGACCCCTTATTACGTATTTTGCACGAAGTACATGAGATTGATCTTGCGAAACATTGAACTTTACGATTCTGTTAACCTGAAGTTGCTCTGAACCGGGCTTTGTAACACCCGTTTTTACCTACTGGTTTTAATTAATTCTCACTGTATTGTATTAGGAAAGAGGATTTACTGTTTTTATGTACACTTTTATGATCTATGTTTCTAAATCAGATCAAATAAAGTTTAATGAATTCTATGGCAGGACGGAGGCGAGGATTATGCACATCTTTCCTCACTTTATTTGCATAGCAGTTCAAAGAAAACGTAACACAACAATCATTAAACAAAAGACTACACAACCCATGAACCATTAGGGGGTAGTCTCCAAGGCAACTATAGTCCAATCATATCACAGTCCATCGTATATAATATCGTGACGTCCCTTCCGCTTCCTCTTTCTTCACTGCTCGTCAGTTAAGTGCATTCCTTACATTCTTGGCTTAATCTGACGTTGTTGCTGTTTGTATAGCGGTTTCTTGTGCACGTTATTAGCATTATTGCCTTGGTATTGTTTCATATTCCCTGCGCAGCAGGCTCTTGCTCGAGCGCGTTCTCCCCTCACAGTTTCTCCCGCTGTGTGCTCTGCGCGCGGTGAGATCCTGTCAGGCGCGTCTGGTCCGAGCGAGGCAGCTCCGTCGAGCGCTCCCGCTGGTCTTTACGCGCGTTTGGGAATCCGGTCACTCCTTTAGTGTCCGCTTGATTCCTGACCAACCCTCGCCTAATTTTGACACCGCTACGCGGTGATTTCCCCACACGGCCACGTTAGTGACCAGCGCCACCTGGTGGTGGTAATTGGTATTGCGCCTCAGTCTATTCTTATTACAGCTTCGGGGAAAGCCCAGCTGTTGGAGCACCGGCGAGGGAGCTGTCTTAAGGATTTTAAGGGCATTTGTTCTGTGCTCACACCCTCTGCTATCATGTCTTCTCCAGAAGACCATTTTTACTCCTCCTACCAGGAAGTGGAAGAGGAATGGCCCCCCAACTTCTCCCTCCAACAGTGGACCAAGCCCTCTCTCTGGCTATTTCTAGGGCGCTGGCTCCTCTTGGGGATCAGGTTGATAAGCTGGCGAAAAGCATCCCTGGGGTGTTCAGTGACCCAGATCTGGTGGTGGTGGGTCCAAGTAGCTCCCAGATGGGGAATAAAAGGGCCGTTAAGCATAACGCGGGGCACTTGGAAGGATTTGATAAACTTACGGAGACCTTCCTCAAGAGTGCGCGAACGCTAAAACATGCACCCTGCCGGGAGGAGGAGGGGCCCGGAGAAAATTGCGACACTGTCACCACTATTGTAGACCCCGATGGCGGGTTTCCCTTAGAGGGAGAGGGTGTATCGGAGGACGATTTCTCCTCCGATGAGGATAAGGACTCAGGGCGTCCCTGGCATCCAGAGTCCCACTCCTCTCAGTCCCCGGTTGGGGACGGGGTCCACTAGGACATGTTCGAGCCTACCCAAATTTACCATCCTAGGTCGGCAGAGTGGACACCTGACGCCAAAGTGGCAGAGTATGTGGTGGGGAAAATCCATCAACCCCTTGAAAGGGAGGTCAGGAATAGGATGAGGGGAGAATGCCCCAGGCCCTCACTGAAGGGGAAGGTGGCACACACGCCTGAAATTGATGAGAAACTATGTACCTTTTTCTCCAAGTATATGAGGGATCCCAAGAAAGAAATTGATAGGTCTTGGACGTGGTAGGGCCCTTGACCCAAATTATTCAATTGACGGAGCGTTCCAAAGAGTCAGGATCCCCTTTGTCCACGGATATTGTGGCTGGTTGGGCGCACTACCCTAAACCCTAAAACACTACCCCCTCCACTACCCAAACACCACTGCACTACCCTAAACCCTAAAACACTACCCCCAGCACGACACCCTACACTACCCAAACATAACTGCACTACCCTAAACCCTAAAACAGTACCACCAGCACGACTCCCTACACTACCCAAAAACCACTGCACTACCCTAAACCCTAAAACACTACTCCCAGCACGACTCCCTATACTACCCAAACACCACTGCACTACACTAAACCCTAAATATACCCCCAGCATGACCTCCCACACTACACAAACACCACTGCACTACCCTAAACCCTAAAACACTACCCCCAGCACGACCCCCTACACTACCCAAACACCACTGCACTACCCTAAACCCTAAAACACTACCCCCAGCACAACCCCCTACACTACACAAACACTACTGCACTACCCTAAACCCTAAAACACTACCCCCAGCACGACTCCCTACACTACCCAATCACCACTGCACTACCCTAAACCCTAACTCTACCCCCAGCACGACCCCCTACACTACCCAAACACCACTGCACTACCCTAAACCATAAAACACTACCCCCAGCATGACCCCCTACACTACACAAACACCACTGCACTACCCTAAACCCTAAAACACTACCCTAACACGACCCCCTACACTACCCATACACCACTGCACTACCCTAAACCCTAAAACACTACCCCCAGCACGACCCCCTACACTACTGCACTACCCTAAACCCTAAAACACTACCCCCAGCACGACCCCCTACACTACCCAAACACCACTGCACTACCCTAAACCCTAAAACACTCCCCCCAGCACGACTCCCTACACTACCCAAACACCACTGCACTACCCTAAACCCTAGAAAAGAAACCCCCACCCCATGCCCAATCCCCCTTACCTCTCACTCCTCATGGTTCCTCTCTCCTCGTGGTTCCTGCTTCACATCATCTCTGAGGGGCGGTGCACGTCGTTGTGAGGAAACGGAACAGCCTCTGTTTCCTTACAACGACATGGATCGTCTACATGTTTTTAGAACGCATGGTCATTTACCATACATACCTTTACAACAAAATTCGTTGTAAAGGCATGCGTGGTAAATGACCATGCGTTCTAAAAATGCGTAGTAATGACTTCGTGATGTACAACGCATGCGTGGTAATGCATGCGTTGTGATGATATCGCAAAGTAAAAAAGTCGTTGTAACGGCTGTTTACCGATCGAAGCTGGCCCCTGTTCTTCAGTGAGATGTTTATTTGATTAATTAGGAGGAAGGAATGTGTTTTTTTTACCGAAAAGTGCATTCCCGCTGTTGTATTGTGAAAGTGTCCGCGTGGCCTGATTTCACTTCCGGTGAGAGAGTGGAAGAGTCTGTTTGGATCTAAAGGAGTTCTGTTGTTGGACGGGGCCGGCGCGACATGTCATCAGAAAACATAGCTAATGGAAAGCGTCCTCCCTGAAGTGTGGAGCAGTGCCATGAGAGGTCAACGAGTGTGCGTCCCACCGCAGTATGACCGTACCGCGTGACCCATGTGCCGCCTCCAGGGTACAGGAGGCAGAAGCGGCATCGCAGGTCCTCTTGAAGACCGTTGTAGCACTAATTCTACATTTTGGTACTAGGGCATTTTAACTTCGTTGTTCCTGCCAGATACAAAGAGAAGATCCTGTGTTATTCAGTGCCCTCGTTATCTTTTTTGTGGGTTGTGGTGCTTGTCACTTCGCTGCCCCGCCGGTGCACACGACTGGGCACCCCACCTCGTGTGCCATCTGCAGGGCCTCTGCCCTTGGATCACTGGTTTCGGTTTCTGGAGTGGCAACATAAACAGTTGCTCCCAAAGGACTAGCCTGAACACTTAGGTGAATATCCCCTGCACCAGCATTCCACGGAAATTCTTTCCTAGCTCTCCCACGTCAACGAGCACGGCTCCGCTCGTGACACCGTATGACGTCATCGGAGCCATAAGAGGACCTCGTCGGCGTGCTGACGTCAGTTCCACCCATTTTTCCGTGCCACCGAGGCAAACAGGGGACCGAGACATTTTCACATGTATACATAGTATAATAAATATATATATATTCACTGAAAAAACCATAGGTTTCAGGCACGTTATAGTTAGAAATTAGCATTTAAAAAACCTTAGAAATTCACTGAAAAAACCATAGGTTTCAGGCACGTTATAGTTAGAAATTAGCATTTAAAAAACCTTAGAAATTCACTAAAAAACCATAGGTTTCAGGGGCGTTATAGTTAGTTGGACATTTCACTCGTACAAAACCATAGAAATTCCCCCGTTATAGTTAGTTCAGCTAACTATAACTCGCAGCACTCGTAATGCACTGCTGATGATGTCACATATTACATCACTCATGACATGGTCAGTGACATCACTCATGACATCACTGATGACATCTCAAATGACATCACTGATGACATCATCCAGTGAATGTGTGTTTTTCTGAAAATTAAATATGTTTTATATATGTATATCTCAAGGTCGATGGAAGAATAAATGGGTATATAAGTGTCTAAATGGATGATTTTTTTTGTAAAATTGATTGTATAACTGACTAAGTGTATCTTAGTGAATACATGGGTTAGTGAGTAATGTTTAAATATGAAAATATCTGTATCAGTCTCTCACTTTGTGTATAAGTGGCTGCATGGGTTGGTGAGTAGCTACATGAGTGTCTATATGGGTTATTAGTTTTGTTTTTTGAGTATCAGTATGAGTGTTTGAGTGTCTGTATGGTTCGGTGGAGGGTATTACTTAGTGCATAGATGCATGAATGAGTGACTCACTGTTTGTATGTGTTGAAGACAGCATGTGTGCAGGACTGTATAGGTGGATGAGTATGTGTATGGGTGTGTTAGTGAGTGAATGACTGTCTCAATAGTGTCTTTATGAGTAACTACATATGTTTTAAACTAGTATATGTGAGTATTGGTGTATATAAGTGAGTATATGTGAGAGTGAGAGATTGGAAGAGTTCCTGTACAAAGAAGTAGGTGTTTCTATAAGTGATTGTTTAAGAGAGTAAGTATGTGTAAGTTTCTGTAGAAGTAAGTGTGGTAGTGTGTGTATAACTGTATATGCAAGTAAATGGATGTTTGATACTTTGTTTGCATGTGTGACTATGTGTGTGAGTAACTCTATGGATGAGTGGCGGTGTGTAACAGGATGTATAGGTGTATGAGTGCATATGATGAGTGAGTACATGTATGAGTGACTGTATAGGGACTGTTGGTGAATGAGTGGATGTGTGTGTAGATCTTGGAATTACTGAATAGGTGTGTTGTAACTGGTATTGGTATGTCCATTGTTTTGAAAATGTTAGTTTGTATTTTTGAGTGTGTGTATCAAAGGTTATATTAGGGTGAGAGGAGGTCTGCCACTCTATCACAAGGATGATGTCATCAGTGATGTCATCATTGATGTCATTTGAGATGTCATCAGTGATGTCATGAGTGATGTCACTGACCATGTCATGAGTGATGTAATATGTGACGTCATCAGCAGTGCATTGTGGGCGCGCGAGTTATAGTTAGCTGAACTAACTATAACGGGGGAATTTCTATGGTTTTGTATGAGTGAAATGTCCAACTAACTATAAAGCCCCTGAAACCTATGGTTTTTTCAGTGAATATATATATACACACATATATACATATACATATATATATATATATATATACACATATATACACATATATACATATCGATTTGTCACCGTATCTCCTATGAATCCACAGAAAAACTGGTCCGGACCACAGTTTGGTGCAGTATAAATCCTTTATTTCGTGCAAGACGGCATAACGCGTTTCAGCTCTCCCCGGAGCCTTGATCACAGTGAATTTCTAAGGTTTTTTAAATGCTAATTTCTAACTATAACGTGCCTGAAACCTATGGTTTTTTCAGTGAATATATATATATATATATATATATATATATATACACATCATGTGATCAAGGTCCGGCTGGACCGAAACGCGTTATGGCCGATGCTGAATAAATAATTGAAGCACTTATCTTGTGGTCCGTGCCTGCTTTTGCCAACGAGGAGTGGAAGGGGAATCAGGCAGTTGTTTTGGATATATATATATATATATATACATAGAGGTGGAGGAAGCATCGGGTACTGATACCGAATCACTAACCAGCAATTCAGGGTCCGAAAACAGTTTTCAAGGCCTGAATACAGAAGCAGTTAAATTAAGTCTGGGTGAGGAGGTGGATTTTTTTGCGGAGGATCGCCGGCACACTCTAAGACCGAGAAATCGGAGCAAACATGCAGCAGAGCAAAGAGAAATGCCAGGAGAAGGGCGAGGCGCAAGAAACAAAAATGCGCAGCAAAAGCAAAAGCCAAAACAACAATGGCACAAGAAACAGCGCTAAATGACCAAACCATCGTCAATCTGTCCGATGTCACCCTTTCCGAAGCAGAAAAACAACTTTTGTCATTAGGTCTCAACTATTGTCCGGAAAGCTCATTTAATTACTCAAGAACAAGGTAGACATCTTCTGTTTTATCAGAAAATTAAAATTGAAGAAGTTCTTCACGATCAAAGGGAGCAACGACAGTACCATCACTCAGGGATCTGAACACCAAACGACATCTGTACTTCAGGCGTCAGATGCACTGACTCTAATGGCACTAACGGACCTAATCAATGAGCCAAATGAAAGGCAACAGGGAACGGACTCTGCCGAAATCAGCACTCAATCAAAGTTGCGGAGTATGAACATCGCACAAAAGGGTGCAGGGGAAAGCCCTTTCAAGCCATCGAGCACCTTTATCCCTATAATGCCGAAAGATGCAATAGACAATTTTCATGAACGGGTAACAGAGGACATCAAAAAACCTTATTGCCAAGTGTCAAAAACACGCAAAAAGAAATGCTTTATGGACATGCAATATGCACAATTGATTAACAAATTGGGAAAAAACCAAGAAATTATCATAAACATGGCCGACAAAGGAGGGAATATCGTTTTGTGGCCCAGAAAGGAATATATTGCAGAAGCCAAGAGACAATTGGATGATGAGCAATGTTATATCAGGTCTAACTTGAAAGAATACAGCAAATCAAAGGAAGTATTAAAAAAACAGTTGCAAGGTTACAAAAGGGAAGGTTTAATTTCTCTGGATGAGTTTAATTTTATGCATGTGGAATTTCCTGTCATTCCTATTTTATATCTCATCCCTAAAGTACATAAAAATGTCTCACCAGTCCCAGGTAGACCCATTATTTCCACCATCAATAGTGTTAGTGAGCATGTATCACAATATGTAGATTTCTACCTTCAGGACTTTGTTAAGAAATTACCCAGCTATGTCAAGGACACAGGGGATTTCTTGAACAAAATCAAAGACATTGAATGGGATGATGACCTGATTTTGATTACCCTCGATATAGAGTCCATTTATACGAGCATTGATCACTTGGCGGGCCTCAAAGCAGTTAAATACTTCCTGGATACTCGGCTATGTGAATATTATGAGCACAACAAAATGATTTTAGATCTCATATCATGGTGCTTATATAATAATTTTTTCCTTTTTGGTAAAGAGACTCTGAAACAGATCAGAGGAGTGGCTATGGGGTCCTGTTTCTCCCCCAGCTACGCCTGTTTGCATGTTGGCTGGTGGGAGGAACAGGTCCTGAAGAAAGTGCACCAGGCAATTTTTCAACATCAGGTGGTGCACTGGTTACGGTACATCGATGATGTATTCATTATATGGAGAGGGAATGAGGAAAGTGCAAGAGATTTTATCACTACAGTTAACAGTAATTCGGTTAACCTGAAGTTCACCTCACACATTAGTGACATCATGACTGAATTTTTAGATGTACGAATATCAGTGAAAGGAAACAAGTTGGAGACAACTTTATTCAGAAAAGCCACGGCAGGGAATAGCACCTTGCATGCTAGCAGCAAACATCCTAAACACCTTATAGAAAGCATACCCTTTGGTGAAATACTGAGACTCAAACGCATCTGTAGCACACAACAGGAGTTTGAAAGATGTGCTCAAGACATGATAAAAAGATTGAAAGTGAGAGGGTATAGTGACAAGATCTTATCCAAGGAGAATCAATACCCCAGTAGGAGAGGTCCCACGCCTAATTACCACGTACAGCTCTCAAGAACGTAAATTGAAATCAATCATTAGAAAAAACTGGCCAATCGTTTTAACCGACGGGGTATTAGGGCCTAGACTCCCAGAATGGCTAATAATAACCTATAGAAAAGCGCAATCTATGAGGAGCCAATTGGTCAGAAATAGTCCGGAATTAATACCAGAGGGCACATGGCTGAAACCTAGACAGGGCTTTTCAAAATGTTCGTCATGCCGTGCCTGTAAATTTGGTGTCAATACCTCCCACTACACTATTCCACTGACGGGAGAGAGGAGGGCTATCAAAGGCAGTTTCAATTGTAGGACTGAGTATGCTGTGTATGTCCTGGCTTGCACCTGCGGCTTGAGTTACGTTGGTAGTACCAAGCTGCAGGTGCATGTCAGGATCTTGCAGCATCTCAGGGCTATTGTTAACAATGATGTCTCCTACCCCGTAGCGAGACATTTCAAGGCTTTGCACGATAATGATTTGAGCTGTCTGAGATATTTTGTGATTAATGCCATCTCGCCGCTCAGGAGAGGAGGTAATAGGGAGAGTCTTCTGAGACAACTCGAAACCTGCACTATTCTTGAGCTAGACAGCTTATGGCTTAAACACTACTGAAGACATGCACACTTTTTTAGGTAAAAATTGAATATTGGGCTCATATGTCAACATCATTACCAAATCCAAGGATAAGGTGCACATATGACTTAATGATGGTACACTGCAATTAGATATGACATCACTAGGGTCCATCAACATCTATTCTTCATATCTCTCTTTTTTACATCCCCTCTTCCTTCCTTTTTTACTTCTTTACATTCTTACATCTTTATTAACATGGGCCAAAATATGAAAATGATATTTGTAGAATTTTTTAGTAGGCATGATGTTACAAAAACTACAGAAAAAAATTGGTTTTGATATGGCTCGCAACGCTTTTGTTAAACATGTATGTGTCTTAAAAATCAAATGTTTAAATTGTACATTTTTTAATTAGGTAGCTGTTTTTTATTGCTCAATTTTGAGCCAAGTTATATTTGCACTATTCACAAGCACTAGTCACTTTAATATATGTACATAGAACAAGAGATGGTTTTGAACAAAAGCACTTTAAATTCTATCGCAATTTCATTTTTATTGTCATTCAGTACCACGTTTCTGAACTGGTTTTTAAAAAAATGACCTCTTGATAAATATAGAAAGTTTTTTACTAACCAGCATTTATGCAGTATATGAAATATTACAGGATTTATTCAGGATTTATTCAATTTTTAAATTATTTAATTTTAATTCTAATTTTAATTGAATAATGAGTGGACAGAATTTAACATACAGAATAACATGTTTGTTTGTTGACAAAGAATACATCTACAAGTGTTATTTGCGATGTGCATTGGTCATTGTAGTATTTCTTCCATTTTCCTTGGTCACATGTCACGGAAGAACATTTAAAAGAGCATTTAAAAACAGTTTGGCGGGCGAATTTCCCTTTGTGTGTGAACAAGGGCACTTCGTGCTTGAAACGCGTCGCAAGGGTGAGAGGAATAAAGATCTTACCTGCTACTGAATCTGGGTCCGTCTCTCTCTCTGCTCGCCTGGTTGCCAGCGTGGAGGTGCGGGGAGTGTTTGTTGCGAGATATATACATATATATATATATTTATTTTACAGTCACATTTTTCTTAATTATCACATAAGAGAGAACCTTCAAATATGTGAGTTCGGCATATCTGCTGTACAAAACGTTTGTTTGATTTGTTTAGACTAAACGTGTGCTCCGTGCATAATATGAATTTAGCTAAGATAATTACTAATATATTACTAAAGCATTATGTGGTAGCACACTGTTTACAGACAGCACATTTTCCCTTGAAAAGGCCACAAACCTTTCCATTAATATGCAGTTTTACTGCTAAAACTAGTAGCGTACAAATAATATTCTGTGGAAATTGGGTTTCAACAAAATTATTTATCACTTGCACATCACCAAATAAAGTGTTACGATTGTGTTCATCCTATTAAACTGTTTCCATCACACAGAATTACAAAATGTGCTTTCCTAACAACTGGAATATTGTTTGAAATATTTGTACATTTAATTTTTGAGCTATTTAGAAGATTTGCTAGCAAATACCTGACATCCTATACCCTTTTATTTCACACTCTTTGTACAGCAGGGATGTCAGATAGCTCACTTTGCAAAATTCTCGAACTGTGCAGTCAGAAATAGAAATGTAAACACCAACCTTAGGATAAAATAAGCAGCAAATTGTAATAAGACTTAAAGTGACATTTGACCTCAGTCCTTGAATGCAAAGCAAATGCAAAAAAAGATACAACAGGATTTAAGGGCATCTTTATTGCTCATTCACTTTCCAATTAAACAGAACTGTTCTTTATAAGCCACCAAAAACGGGGGCCAGTAGGCCCTAAAAATAGCTCGCCCTGATATAATCTGACTTCCCCTAGCAAGCCAGTGAGATGATTTCTCGAGGGCTGTAAATATAATGCAGGCCCATGGGCATCATTTGATCCCACCAGAGGATGGAATGGCAACTCTTCTTTAAGATTCAGTTTGAGATCCTAGCAGGGGAGCAACACTAGGATGCTGTCCCCTCTATGTCGCCCTACGTGCGACCAGCTGCAGAAAGAGTTTAGATTCAGTGAAGGTTATTTGGCTTTTTTATGCGGGTCCACAGTTAATACTTCTGTATATGTAATTAACACTAAAGAGTCGCAAATGCCATGTTTCTACTGTATTTTATGAAACAAGAATGTATATTTTGACATAAGCGAGACTTTCAGCCTACTTGTGTTTTTTGGTTGCACATTTTAATGTGTGTTGTTTCTGGCAGTTGCCAAACTCATTTTCACCATTCTTGTCTGGTCACCACAGAGCTTCACTGTTTACCAATACGAGATTTAGGGCCCAATTACGACTTTGGCGGTGTGGGAGCGGGGCCTCCACCTCTGAAAAAGGGCACTGCAATGGGAGCGTCAAAGGCAGTTCCTGCACAGCATGGACTCTGCAGTCCATGCCGTGCAGAAACTGGGGTGCATGCATACAGGGAGGCACAACATGTGCCCCCCTGCAGGCACCCCATGGCCCTGAGTCAACAGGGGGCCATGAAAAACGTGGCAGAGAGGAAACTCGTAATATACTTAGTGGTGCCGCAGGGGCACCGACAAGCATATTGTGGCCTTAAGACCGCCGCAACAGCGCCAGGGATCTCTGATCCCTGTCGATTGCGGTGGTCCCATGGCGTCCGACCGCCCAACTTGTAATAGGGCAGATGGACGGCTGGTGCAGCGGTGCCTGCACTGCCACCATGGCTACGGCGGTCGATCGGACCGCCGTAGTCATAATTAGGCCCATAGTTAGTTCTAAGGTCTTGCTCGCATTGTAACGTTTTGTGTTTCTGATGTTCCCGAACTGGACAGCTTTTACAACTGTATACAAATTGAAGGCCACTTCCATGGCTGAATGGAGATGCGGTTTATTCTGAATGTGGTATTGTTTTCTTTGTAAGTCATAGTTCAGCGGAATCATTTGATTCATGCCAAATATCAACATTACCATGTGATGTGTTTTCTATTTACCTTTTAGTTGTGATTTGTAACTTTCTTTGTCGAACCACAATGACTGCACTGTTTTTCTGTCTAAAAAGGTATACAAACTAGGAGTGGGCAAAATATTCTGTTCCGCTGGCTGAATTGACAGAATTTTGGCCTCTCCGCGTTACCAGCCAAATTCCACCAATCTTTTCGTGCCATCATTTTTTCTCGTGCTCCGCTAGAGAAAAGTAAGTTGGTGAGCGCAAGCAAGATTTGTCGCCCCCTAGCTCAATTTCCAGGTTCTAGAAGGACATCCGGCAATATTTTCCTAATGCGGGCAGTCGCGCCTGTTCGCGGGCAGAAGTCTGCCACTCGAGTAGAAAATCTACTAGAGCAGCAGCAAAATCAATTCAAGTAGCTGCAGCTTCTGGTGTGCTGTGTAGTGCAGTTCGTGCTGATTTTACAGCACGAAAAGTACTCCCAGTGCTAAATCACAGCCCGAGCAGTGCGAAGTGCCAATTTCCGCCTGTTGGCAGAACTCCACGGAATCTCGCAGAGTTTTAATGTAACTTCACAGAATACTGCAGAGTCAAATTCCGTGAATTTCGCCCACCCCTAATACAAACCCATCAGTTTGGAAATGAGCCACATCTTCTTCTGACCCTCTTGGAGAACGTACTCCATGCCAGTTTGTTTATTACTCTGACCTTAATATAATTTTCAGATTCTCTCCTGAGCAGTCCTTATGACAAATGCTCCGGACTCCTCCATAGCCTTGTGCTGGACCGTATTCCGTGCTGGGTATTTATTTAATCAGGTCATAGTTTCCACTGATCTTTACAGTTATTTGCATTTTAGCATGTTGATATGATTTGAATAGCCAATGCCTTTTGCATTCTGTATAGATTCTTAATTTTAATACACCTTCATGGTTTGTACTTTGAATACTGTCTTGTGTGGATTTTCCTGAGTGGACTTTCTTTGTCTTCTTGGTAAGTGATATGTTAATTTTAGGACTCTCATCTGAAACAGACTCACGCATAGATGGGAGCATTACATGGTGGTAGTAGTCGTGTTAGGGGCCATGACATTCATTTACTGTCCAAGCTGGTCTGTGTTGTGTGGATGTAAATAGTTCTGTTTTAACATGATCTGTTATTGGTTGGTATGGGGATTATCAAGTAGGTTGTACACTATTATGAGCACTGCGGCTCCAGCCCTATATGGCTATCTACTCAGTAATACAAGGTATGCCCTCCAATGTGCTGTGTTGTATTTTTTTGTCTGTGTTCTTTCATAATCCTAAATGCAGTTTTAAGCATGTTGATACCCAAACGTATGGCATATCTGTGCAGTCATTTTCATAATACTCTGTAAGACTGTACTGATATATTTTTTTTAAATGGAAAGTGCAAAGAGTACAAGCCTTTCAACCATAGATGAAAATGATACATTGCAGTCAGTTTGTTTAGGATATTGCTTTGACTCAAAGAATACCTTCAATGCTTAATTTGAGCCAGAGCGACCTCATGGCACTTATTTTTGGGAACCAGCACTTATTTTTTGTCATCAGACTTTAAACCTAGAGCAGAAAAACACACCGTAGGGCTAAATGAAGGAAGAGAAAGATGAAAAAGACGTGTCACAGGGAGAAAGCAGGAATGAAAAAAAAGTGTGAGATAAAGTGCGAGGAAGTATCTGGTGATGGATTAAGGATGCATGAGGTGGAGTTAAGACAACGCAGAATCGATACTCAGCACGCCAGCATTCAACAGCGCCAGCCACGGGTTTCTGAGGGAAAGTTTGGAATCCAGCTATTATTCATTTACAAATTAAGCCCCTCATTAAGATGACAGGCGAACCGTCACCGACAGGCCGTTGGTGGAGGTCTGCCCACCATCTAGGGCACCAGTCCGATCGATGCATTACAATGCAGCTGGTCAGACCGCAGAGGTGGGGGGTAGGACCGGTGCCTCTAACAGGATCAAAGATCTAGTTGGGACGGTGGTCGGATTCCTAATCCCTACAATGAGGGCATTGCTTGCGCAGGTACCGCCATAGGGATTAGGATATCCCTTTCTGACTGCCTGTTCATGGTGGTCCCACCGCCATGACCAGGGAGCCGGAAAGGTACTTTGGGGGCCCCTAGCAGGGCCCCGTCCTCTCTGCACCTCCGCTATGTGGCTGGGGAGGCACATGTGGTGCCCACCCAAACATCCCTTTTTCTATTGCGGATTGTGCTGCGGCCCTTTTCTGCAATGGAACAAATTATGTTTCAGACCATCTGCACAGCAATTGCATCCTAATCTGGCCAGTGGAACCGCCGACTACTTGTCGGCTGATCCCACTCCCGCGTCCGACCCCCATTGTAATGTGGCCCTAAGTACTGAGTACCTTACAGCCCTACAATATGAAAAAAGGGCAGATGAGATGATGTTGGGATATTGGTGTCTTATGATACTATCAACTAGAGTGGTACTGAGTCTGCATAATTCTTATCATGAAGCAAACTAGCAAGGTTTGTATCAGCTGTCTCAAGTATTGTGCCTCTGCATCCTACTCACTATGAGGCAAACCATCTGCATTCACATCCAAGGGCATGGTCAACGGGATGCAGAATGCGTGTGGGGGTATTTTAATTTCTCCCAGTGGATGGAAGCATGATTTGGGACTCGCTACTGTTGCCCCGTAAAAGGTGATAAGCAAGGGTGAAGCCAAATTGTTTCTGGCTAGGACATAACTCTTAAGGCTCCAAACCATGTACCTTTGGCATCATCTGTCACCATCGCTGACCTTTAAGCCAATTTTGGAGTTTCTTAAGAAACCTTCAAAATTGTCTAACATCATCTGAGTGGCAAAGGAGAAGGTTTAGGCATGTTTTGACCTTCTTCCCTCCCCCTCACTCCACCAAAGAAGGGAAATAACTGCATGGACTTGATCCCAGGCATGCAATGTTTTATTATATTGATTGCACACAAAATGACAAAGTAGATGATAAGCTCTTTTTGCTTTTGCTGAAGCAAAGAAGGGCAAAGCAGTAATTATGTGCATGCTCTCATGTTGGGTTACCCTTTGCACTGAGTTCTGCGATCAGCTATGTGTTAGCAAAGAAAGAACATCCTGCTGGCATTTGTGCCGGCTCCTCAAGGTCTATGGCAGCTTCTTCTACCCTCATTAAGGGTGTCCCAGTGGCTGATCTATTTTTTTTATTTTGAGGTTATTTCCAATTATAAAGACAACAGCAAGCAATCAGGTGAATCGGAACCAGTAAATGCAACTATATTTCTAGACTACATGTTAGAGTATAGAGGACAACAGGAATTGGAAGGAGCAGCTGTTACCACTCAATTGAAAGAAATTGACATTCTACATTAATCAAGGATAGCTGGGAACATATCGTCATTATAGCAATCACAGTAGAAGGTCCTTCCATATAGGCCAGAAGACGTAATTACAGACCAAGTTGTGATATCATGAGCAACATTTACTTCAGGCTATTTGGCCAACTTGTCCAATAGAACTAGCAAATACTTAGCTGAATACCTCTTAGTTTGAAAAGGACCCATAATGTCCAAAGCTATCACATCCCACACTTCTGTTGGGAGTTCTGGGCACACCATGGGAGCTGTTTTCCTTTTTTGGGATTTAGCACTCCCTGACCAACTTTTCAACTTGAAGATCAATACTCGGCCACCAATACACATTCCTCAAATATTCTTTAGTCTTACAAATACACTGGTGACCTTCATGGGCCAAAAGCAACAATTGATTCCTCACACCCTGAGGAGAAACTAATCTGTCTCCTCGCATTAGAAACTTTTCACTGAAGGACAATTAATTCATGACTCTTTCAAAACCACCCAAGTTTTTTCCTAACATGATACTCTTGCTTCCACCAGAGACGATCTTCAGGATTTCCTTGAGTACATCATCTTTCGCTACTTCCTCAATCCATCCAACTTCTGAAGCACAACCACCAGTAATCTCACAAACTTTAAACTCATCTTCCCTCCACCAGACACATTCATCGTCCATAGAACACTGAACATCTTTGACTAGCCTAAATAGGCAATCCTTAGCCTTATTCTACACTCCAGGAATATACAAAGCTGTAAAATGATAGTCTTGCAACGCAACTAAACATTTGGTGATACGCAAAGAAATGCAATCCAACCCTTTCCTGCCAAAAACTTCCAGAAGTGATTTATTATCCATTTGTACACTGCATCTAACCCGTACCCCCCACACAAAAACGGTTTGAATTTCTTGATGGCGCAATACACTGCCAATGCCTCTTTTCCAAAGGTGGAGTACTGACTTTCAGCCCCCCTAAGTGATCTAAAGGCAAAAGCTATGGTGACCTCTTGGCCATCCTGCCTCTATTTCAACACGACACCCAGATCTTTCTCACTGGCATCAGTAACAATAAAACATGACAAACCTAGGATAAAACTCTTCAAACATTGGGCTAAAGATAAGTTTGCCTTAATGTCAGTGAACTTTCTTTGACACATCTCATCCCACACAAATTGCACTCCTTTCATAAGCAAGTTCTGAATCGTACCAATACGACTGCCAAAATTAGGAACAAACCCACTATAAAATTCAGCCATACTCAAAAAGGCTTGCACATCATCTTTTTTGTTAGGATGAGGTAAATCAGAAATGGTCTTAACAGCATCATCCTTAGATTTAACCCCCTCAGCTGTAATAACATGTCCCAAATAAGTAATTTCTGATTGATAGAACTTGCACTTGCTAACTTTTAATGTGATGCCTTTCGAACTAAAAATCCTTAAAACTTCTCTGATCTTGTTCAAATGAACATCCAAAGTACTACTGAAAATCAAAACATTGTCATGAAAAAAATGTACTCCTAAAATGTACCCCAAAATATTCATCATCCCCCTCTGAAAAACAGATGCCATGGAGCAAAGACCACTAGGCATACGGTTAAAGCGGAAAACCCCAGTGTTATGAATGCAGTGAGATCTTTTGAGTCACCACTCAGGCAAACCTGATGGTAGGCCCAAGTGAGGTCCAGCGTAGTGGAAAACCTAGCACCCCCTGACATATTCACCAATTCCATGATATTAGGAAATTTACCTTCAGTCATGTCTTTGTCTGAGGTCCACACACAATTTTATTTATTTATTTATGTGTCTTTTAAAGCTCCCGAATCACCCCCGAAGGTGTATCTCCGCGCTATGAGAACGCTATTAGGTCAGCAAAGGGGGACTAAAGGGAAATTACAGTGTCATCGAGGGGGTCTGGAAAAGTGCGGTTTTGAGAAGTCGACGGAATTGAAAATAGTTGGTGCATTCACGAAGATGAAGAGGAAGCTGATTCCAGTATGAGGGGGCCAGATGGTAAAAGGCCTTCCCACCCTGTGCGTGATTTCTTTATCCGAGGAACCACAAGGAGCGATTTCGATCCAGAACGGAGTATTCTAGAGGGCTGATAGCGTATAAGTCTATCACTAAGGTAGATGGGAGCATTGCCGTGAAGTGCCTTATGCACTATACAGCAGATTTTGAAACGGATCCGTTTCCGAACAGGCAACCAGTGAAGTCCCTGGAGTAGAGGCAAGGAGGCGGTTCTGTCTGGAGAGTTAGAAACCAATCGGGCGGCGGTAGTTTGAAACACCTGAAGTCTGTTGAGTGATGCATCAGTGGCTGAGATAAGGAGGGCATTGCAGTAGTCAAGGCGGCTTACCACAAGGGCCTGTAGTAAAGGTTTCCTGACTGTCAAAGGGAGGAAAGGAAAAGCCTTCCTCAAAAGACTTAATGTAAAGAAACAAGTGCTCACGGTAGGTGAAACTTGTGCTTTCATAGAAAGTTTCTGATCTAAATGCACGCCTAGATTTTTCACCACTGCTTTAGGAGTAGGAGCGGGACCTAAATTGGTAGGCCACCAATCTGGGGACCATAGTAAGGGCGCTTCTCCAAAGAGCATAATTTCCATTTTACTGGCATTTAACTGGAGAAAGTTGTTTCTCATCCATTCCGAAATTGCATTCATACCTTCAGAGAAGGCCAGCTGAGTATTAACGGAATTTCTGTCAAATGCCATTAGTAGCTGGGTGTCATCCGCATAAGAAATAGGGATGAAACCCAGGGTCCTAAGAAGATCTGCCAGAGGGGCCACATAAATGTTAAACAGCGTAGGGCTCAAGCAGGATCCCTGGGGTACGCCTTTGGTCAGCTTTGATGTAGAGGATTGGAAAGTGCCTAAGTTGACAGTTTGAGTACGATTATTTAGGAAGTTAGACAGCCACTGGTAAGCTTGATTTTGAATACCAACATTTCTTAATCTAGATAGAAGAATAGAATGGGATATCGTGTCCAACGCTGCTGACAGATCCAGCAGCACTAACAGTACCGCTTGTCCATTATCTAGGAAATGTCGGAGGTTATCAGTGACTGCAATTAGTGCTGTCTCTGTACTAAATCTGGGACGGAAACCCAACAGGGAAGGATCAAAGCCCCCTATTGCTTCCATAAAATCAGAAAGGTGTTTATTCACATGCTTCTCCAGGAGTTTACTCAAGTAGGGCAGCAAGGAGATGGGACGGTAATTGGATAGGTCTTCCGGAAGAGCATTGTGTTTTTTCCGGATTGGAATTATTTGAGCGGCTTTCCATTCGGAAGGTAATATGCCCGTGGTCAGGGAGGAGTTAAGGATAGGGCAGATCAAGGGAGCCAACTGCTTATGAAGCAGCATAGATATCTTGGCGGGTAAAACATCCTGAGGTGAACCAGATTTTACTGTTTTCATGAGGGACTCCACTGTATCTATGGTTAGCGGGGGAAAGCAATCCAAAGGATTTGCGAAGTTAGGATGTGGTGGGTAAGAGGCGATATTGGTTAGTTGGGGGTCCTTATCTTTAGTAATACTGGCATAAATGCTTTCAATCTTCTGAGTAAAATGCTTAGCCACTTTATCACAGAGGTCCTGTGAGGGCGTTACTTCATTATGGCATACCTTAGGGTTAGTGAATAAATTCAGAATGCGGAAAAGCTCCTTAGAAGAATTTCCTGCCTGGTTCAACTGGGACTCAATATGAGTCTTGCGAGCCTTCTTTAAATTTTTATGGTAAAGGGTCAGACAATTCTTATAGGCCTCTTTATCAGTTGCGCTATGAGAAAGCCGCCAGCGCCTTTCTAGCTTTCTACAGTGGCTTTTTTCTTCCCTAAGAATGGGAGAGAACCATGTCGCTTGTAATCTATTTGATTTGGAGGGGAGGAATTTTAAGGGGGCTAGTTGATCGAGTGTAGAAGTGACTAAGGCATTATAGTTAGCCAGGTCCTCTTCAATGCTTTCGGACGCCGGATATGTGTTACTGGGAAGGATATTCGAGAAGTGGCCAGGCGTGATTTTATGCCATTGTCTTATCCAGCTGCAAGAAGATGTCATGGGAGTGGAGAAGGCTCTGCCCTCTTTTATGTGGAAGCAGAGTAGAGAATGATCGGTCCAAGTAAGGGGGCGGGGAGCCTTGCAATGTATATTGGAGGCGATAGTCAGGATAAGATCTAAAGTGTGCCCCGCTGAATGGGTAGGGCCAGTGTTGATCTGTTTCAGACCAAGAGATGCTAAATCCGTCAAGAGCGTAGAAGCATCTGCATTAGAAGAGACTTCACTATGGACATTAAAATCTCCAAGTAGGAGAAAATTATTGGAGGAGATAATATGAGGGGCAATCAATTCCATGAGCTGAAGTGAGAAGTTCATGAGGAGGCCTGGGGGGCGGTAAACTAGAGCACCTTTCCAGCAGTGATGGATTTGGGAGTCAATCCTAAATATCATAATTTCTAGTTTGGTATCACTGTAGTGTTCTATAATGGAGACCTTGATCGATTCCTTGTGCACTATTGCTATCCCCCCACCTGTCTTAACTAATCTGTCACATTTATGGATTTGATAACCTACAGGGATAGTCGCCATAATGGCGGGGGAGGAGCTAGGCTTCAGCCAGGTTTCTGTTAAGAAACAGAGATCTGTGGGCCCTGATGAAATTAAATCCCAGATCTCGATGGCATGTTTAGGAAGGGATCTGACATTCAACAGGAGGCAATGCCAGTCCCGATCAGAATGGAATATGTAAGGGGGTTGAGCCTTGTTAGCCGCTAGGGAATGTACTTTATTCCCGATGTCTAGCCCATCATTAGTCAATGTTGGAATGAGGCTACTAAACTGGCTTCTGCTGCATGCAAAAGCTCCCTACAATGCCGCTGGAGCCTTGTTAAAACAGCTGGAATTGCAGGCCCAGTGCTTTAAGCTTTGAACTGGTGTAGGTATAATTCAGGCTTTGTCTGGTTTCTAGGGTGAAAGGGGCAGGGGTTCTGGATCCTGGCGACGGCTGGGCGTGGACGGGTGCAGACGGGCTTGCCTTAGGCGCGCCCGCTGCGCGCGTCTGCTGCGCGTCCGCTCCTACATGGCACTTTAGTAGGGATTCCCCCCAGAAGTGAGGAGGCAGGGGGAGGAGCCACGTCCCTCTGCTACAATCGGCCCTAAGAGCCGCGGCGGACCGGGGACCGGCGTACAACCAATCTTTAAAGTGCGAGTGCAAAAGTAAATACGAAATTGGCAGAGATAACAGTCTAAAACAAGTGCGGTATGTGCAAATTGCGCGAATTTAAAAATACTAGCAGCAAAGTTATAAGCAAAGGTTAAAAGTCATTCCCCACACTGACCCGCTAACGCTAATCATTGAGCATCCGCTCCCGCTTGCCGCTTTAGTAGGGATTCCCCCCGGAAGTGAGGAGGCAGGGAGAGGAGCCACGTCCCTCTGCTACAATCGGCCCAAAGAGCTGCGGCGGACCGGGGACCGGCGTACAACCAATCTTTAAAGTGCGAGTACAAAAGTAAATACTAATCTGATGTCACCTGAGTTTTTAGTCACCACAACCACAGGAGCCACCCATTCAGAAGTTTCAATATCCTGTCAGCACTCAAACAATCCAACTCCATCCTTACAGCACCTTGTAAGTTAGTGGAAATATTCCTAACTTTACATGCCACCAGCGTAGCACCATCTTTTAACCAGATGCAATATACATAGCTCATAATATAGCCCAAAGTATTTTAAAAAACATCAGGGAATTCTCAAAGAAAGGTATCAGCAAAGTTGCACAAAGGCACATATATAGTATCAATCTTTATCACCTGAACTTGTGGTTCAGAATTAGAGTCAAGGTGAATCCCCAACATTTTCTGATGAGGCCAACTCAACACCGTATCACCCTTAACCCATATATAGATCTTACCCACAGCAACATTCTCACATAATTCTATTTTGGCCTAAAAATACCCCACCAACTCAATAGGTTTTCCTCCATAACTGTAGGGGGTGACATCAGGATCCCTGAGTTTGACTTTCCCTTGAAAACAACTGGCAAAGTCTCTGTCTGAGCCTAAGGAAAGTCTTGCTTCCAAACCCATCATCATGGTCACAACAATACAGTTATAGCCACCTGGTTGGAAGGATGATCACATTGAATACTAGACACACAATTTACATTGTTAATAATTTGTAATTGAAGTTGGGGCTGATGAACCAGAAATTCTAACACTTTCTCCTTGAGCCCATTTGATTTGCAGGACTTCCCGTAGTTGCCCTTCTTACCACATATGTAACAGATGGCATTCAAAGCTGGGCATTCAATGAAATTGCAAAGTGATCAGGGCTCCCACACCTAAAGCAAAATGTTGTAGTTTTGGAGAGAGCAGAAAATGGTTTCTTCTGTTTGGAAGAAACAAAATGTATTGTAGACAATGAATTTTTGTGCTTCTGTAAGTCTTGAATACATTATAGTGAATGTTTAAATCGCTTTGTAACAATTGGGACCTCATTAAGGTTAGGATCATTCTTGGACCGCAATTCCTCATAAACTTTTTCACACTTACATTCCAACATAAATTGGTCTCCTATTCTTTCATCAGCACTTTTCCCCAAAATTACAAGAAGAAGCCACTTTACGCAGAGCTGTGACAAAATCGTCAACAGATTCATCAACGCCCTGTTTTCTATTGCCAAAATAGTAACTTTGTAGAATATAAACTTAGGGGGAAATGATTATCCAAACATTTGATAGACTTGTCAATTTCATTAAGAGACTGAGAGGCATCACCTTGAGAATCTACCTCGGGCAAATTTTCAAAAGGTTCTTGGTCCTCGGCCCCTAAACATTGCAACAACATGGATGCTTTTTTGGCCTGGAGACAAACTTCGGCCACAAACCTTTAAATAATGTATAAAAACCTTTTTCCACCTGGCCCATGGAAGAAGAAGATCTCCAGGAGAAGGTAAAAAACAATGGAGGTGGAGAGATATTTTGCATAATGAAAAATGAAAATAATAAAGAAAAGTAAAGACAAGAAAAGAAAAGAGAAAAAGGAAAAAAACACAGGGAAAAATGAGTCACTGGCACACAAATATGTGCCTGAAATCCTCCTGGGAAAGGAAAATGTTAACACTAATACAAATTGAAATGCTAAAGAGTTAAGTCTTTCTTTGAGGACTGGATACTAAAAGTCTGTCCACAGTTTCAATGGTGAAAGTGGGAGAAGTCAGAAACAATCCCCACTGTAACGCTAGATGCAATAATTGCTATGCAATCCTGAGGAAGAGAGTACAATTAATATCCTAAGGGGAGTAGTGTTCTCAAAGCAGGGAAAGAAGATCAGTAAAGGTTATGGTAACCGCTCTCCGCATACACTGTAGGTAGGTAGACGAGCACAGTAACTCTTGTATCTGTACTCCGGTCAGAGCAGGCAAGGCTAAATACATGTGACAATAGGAACTTTGAAACCACGCTATGTATACACTCCCAGATAACTGCCAGAACTCCGTATACAGTGCTTGCTCATTTTCAACTGCTCCGGTTACTGCTCAAGGGAGAGTGGGTGAGGGGAGAAGTATAGTGATTTCCAGGGCCGTTTCTAGGTGTTTTGCCGCCCTAGGCGAGAATTGAAAAATGCCGTCCCCTCCCTTTTACTACCATCACTCTCTACCCCTGTCATCCAGGCAAGAAGAATTAATGCATTAGATATAAACCTCGCTAACCAAGCAATCAAAAAAAGAGTGCAGCGACACCACCACAGTAGATGATCTTGTGGCTAAAGTCAACAGGTAGAGATAGTTCTCAAAGATTTACTTCAATTCTGGATCTCACTAGCTTCTGCTAGATCTAGATTCTTGGTACATGACAATATTCTCAACTCAAGTTGCCATTAGGTGACACAAATGCCAACGTTTCTGCATCCCCAGTGTTGCTGAAGTCTTCTAGAACTAGATCCAGGAAGTGCTGCCAGGGATAGCAGGTGCCACCAGAGCACATCCCGACCATCGGGTGGGCAAGGACCAGTGCCAATTCCTGCAGCCTCCTTGAACTAATCGATAACTAGACTAATTAAACGTCATCCAGTCTCAGCCAATGAAATAATCCCCAAGCCAGAAAAAATTATGGCCACCTACAAACTGTTTCAAGCACTGAACGGACAATTGGCCAACTGATCTTTCGTAAGACCTGAAATTTCTCAGGATACAACACCAATGCCTCGCACCCAGGTACCAGCAGCTAACGAATGAAGCAGAGCACATAATGCCCACTATCAACTAGGTGATCTGTATAGCTGGGACTGTCATGTTCCCTCACTCACAGTATGGCTGGCGCGCGGTGTGTTGCGTGCGTGCCAGCTTCCTTGTTGCTGGACCACGTCGGGCAGGTTGGCAGTCTAGCCTTCCTGTGATGGAAGCAGCTGATCCACCAGCTGACCGGCACTTCCGGGGAGGACTGCATATCGATGCGAAGCCACCCGAAAATGGCGCTTCGTATTAAAGCCCTGAGCTTTGAAGGCGCGCGGGAGCGCTAGCGAATGCTCTATCAGCAACCGGAGAACGTATCCGGACCGCGCAAGGGCGCCCACAGTTCCTTGACTCTGCGACTCGTGCTGGGGCATGGAGCCGCTTTCATTTATTTTGCACACCAGCGCAGGAGCGCTTACTCTCCTCTTCTACCGCGACTCGTGCTGGGGCACGGAGTCGCTTTCATTTATTTTGCACACCAGCGCAGGAGCGCTTACTCTCCTCTTCTTCCGCGACTCGTGCAGGTGCACGGAGTCGCTTCCTTTTTACTCTCGGACAGCGCAGGAGCGCTTACCTCTCCCCCCTGCTACAGCAACTCGTGCGGATGCACCGTGTTGCATTTCCTTGATTCCTGGACATCGCAGGAGCACTTACCTTGTTGGTCAGCCCTAGAACCGACAATACTTCTCCGCCTCCTAGGCGCTGCACCCCAGGTAACTACATCATTCTTGTGTCCTTTGTCTGTCATACACGCTTTCTGTAAATGGCGTGAGTATTACCCATTTGTTCCATCCCCCAGGCGGTGTGTTCCACGAGACCCTAAGAACACCCGAGGGCAGATCCATCAAGCCTCCTTCTACGCTGTCTTCACTTCTGTTTGGCTGCCTCCCCCAGTCCCCTCTTCAGCCTGGTCAGTATTTAGTTCTTTCTGGGAGAAGGAGGGAGCCGGTGGTGGTTGTCCACGTCGTCCCTGCGGGATCGCTTCACAAGCAGAAGGTAAGCCTTGTGGGGTCCCGACAAAATACGAAGCCCACGTTATACATCCCGCCCGGGCGACATGGACAACCCCGGCGTTACCTTACAGGACATAGCGGTCATGCTTGCTAGTATGCAAGCAGAAAACCGTAGCCTACGACAAGACATAACGACCTTGCAAGGCCAGGTGGGCGCAGGTCTTCCGGGGCCTTGGGGGCCATCTCCATCGACTAGGGTCAGACAAGAAGGGTTGTTGAGGCCTCCACTGTTCAATCCTGGGGGCTCCTTTCCATCTCCTTCTCCTACCTCTCCACCCATACAGGTGATAGCCCAACATTCTGCACAGTTGGCCGCTCCAGAACGCTTTTACAGCGACAGCTCTAAGTACAGTATTTTCCTTAACCAATGCCACCTGCACTTCATGGCTCGAGCATCTGCCTTTCCAGACGATGTCTCCAAAGTTGCCTTTGTTCTGTCGCATTTGGGAGGCGATGCCGCCCAGTGGTCTATACCCTTGGTGGAAAACGACGAACCTCTGCTGTTCAGTTATCCAGTATTCAAAGAAACCATGCGGCGTATGTTTGCCCGCCATACGTTCGTACAAGCTGCGGACAATGAGCTGCTCAAACTGAAGCAGGGCAATACAGACTTGCTGCATTACATCACCACTTTCAACCGGCTGGTGGTAGAGGCTCGATGGCCTGATTCCAAACAGGTGTCTGTTTTCTACAGGGGCTTACGCGATGAGTTAAAGGATCTCATCTCCCAGATGACAGAACCTCCAGAGGAGATCGGTCCCTTCATCGACATGGTAGTCAAGCAGAACTATCGGTTGCAAGAACGGAGAACCGAAAGATCCAAGGGTGGCGAGGCCCGACTCCCAGCATACAGAGAGAAAACAAGAGACGAGACAACCAAACCCCGCGATGCCCCGGAACCCATGCAGATAGGCGGCATCCATGGTCCCCTAACCAAAGAAGAAAAAGAGAAAAGGCGAAAACAGAACCAGTGCCTATATTGTGGCAAGAGTGGCCATTTCGTCAGAGAATGCCCTGTGAAACCCTGCAAACCGAGAGGGAAGACACCTTTCGTCCTCCCGATATCCAGAGGAGACGGGTCGGGAAACGAAGTAACCCAGTAGCAAACGGGGTCTGTCTACTGGGGTTGTTAGCTGTTAAGACACCGACCCCTACCTTCTATGACAGTCATCGACACATGGGCGTGCCTGTGTCCTTACAGTCTCCCACAGGGCAGTCCCGGCACGTCACCGCACTGATCGACTCAGGAGCAACTGGGAACTTCATAGACACCCAGTTCATGGTAGACCTGGGCATGTCTATGATAACTAAAAGAAAACCGGAAACAGTCAAGGCAGTGGATGGCACAGACCTGACCTCCGGATTGATCCGTTATCAAACCGAGGATTTGGAAATGGTGCTGGAAAACAAACATACGGAGTCCATCGCCTTCGATGTCATTGACGCCCCGCAATTCAGACTGATACTGGGCCTCCCCTGGCTGGTACAACACAATCCCCACATAGATTGGGCAACCAGGAAACTGACGTTAGGATCGGTCCACTGTGTTCACTCGTGTTACCCGTCATCTGAGGACTCCAGTACTAGGGCAATACAAGCCGGTGCGCTGCCACTGAATGGGATGGGTACGGTCACACAGGGAGTCATAGCCGTAGAATACCAGGATCTGGTTCAAGTGTTTGACAAAAAAGGCGCCAATAAGCTACCCCCTCATCGAAGCTTCGACTGCAGAATCGACATTATCCTGGGAACTACTCTTCCCTGTAGCCGTGTCTACTCCCTCACTGAAAAGGAAAACGAACATCTTCGCACCTATCTCAACGAGTACCTACGAAATGGGTTCATACGCCATTCCTGTTCTCCCGTTTCCTCCCCTCTCTTCTTCGTGGCAAAGAAAGAGGGGGATCTACGAATGTGTATCGACTTCAGGGCAATGAATGCCATAACGGTCAAAAATCGATACCCCTTACCACTGATATCCGACTTATTGGATCAATTGAAAGACACGGCTGTATACACCAAGCTGGACTTACGCGGTGCCTACCATCTTGTCAGGGTCCAAGAGGGAGACGAGTGGAAAACCGCCTTCCGAACGAGGTACGGCCTGTTCGAGTACCGCGTCATGCCTTTCGGGCTCTGCAACGCCCCTGCTGCCTTCCAGTATTTCATCGACGAGGTATTGAGGGAATACATCGACCGGTTCTGCATAGTCTACATCAATGACATACTGATTTACTCCGCGGGTATGTCGGAACATCTACAGCATGTACGTACCATCCTCCAGCAACTGCAACAACATGGTCTATATGTCAAGCTGGAGAAAAGCGTATTCCACACCATCACGGTTGAGTTTCTGGGACATATCCTAACCCCGGCTGGCATTGAGATGGACACTAGAAAGGTAGAAACCATAATACAGTGGCCGTCCCCTGGTTCCGTGAAGCAAGTCCAGACATTTCTGGGGTTTGCGAACTACTATCGCCGCTTCATCGCGGGGTTCTCCAGGATAGTCGCCCCCATCACGTGTCTGTTACGTAAAGGTGCACGTTTCTTATGGGACAACAAAGCTGAAAACGCCTTTCAGGAGCTAAAGGCAAGGTTCACCACGGCTCCTGTGTTGAGACACCCCGATCCCAACCAACCCTTCATAGTGGAGGCTGACGCCTCACAGAACGCCCTGGGAGGGGTTTTGTCACAAAGGGACACCGAGACGGGTCTGTTACACCCAGTGGCCTACCACTCCAGGAAGCTCCAGCCAGCAGAATGCAACTACTCAATTGCAGACCGGGAACTCCTGGCCATCAAGGCGGCATTTGAGGAATGGCACCACTATCTAAAGGACGCCAGACACTCGGTGACCATCTTCACCGACCACAGGAACCTGCAGTTCCTTCGCTCGGCCAGGGCCCTTACTGCCAGGCAGCTGTGGTGGACCCTGTTCTTTAACGAATACAACTTTCAGATAACCTACCGACCCGGAAGCGAGAACGCCAAGGCAGACGCCTTGTCCACGCTGGATGAAACCAGAGATAGCACTCCTCCCGTGGAACCGGTGTCCATCATCCCGGATCACTGTTTCCAGGGGGTTGTGGTCACCTCCTCCTTCCTGTCTCAGCTACGCAGCGATCTTGAACAGAAGGACCCGAAGGACTGGTCGGGAGACATCCAGGGGCTTACTGAACGGGATGGTTTCCTGTTCAAAGGGGGGTGTTATTACCTTCCATTGGCAAGTCATCAACAACAAGCGTTGTACATGTGTCACGACCATCCCTTATCCGGCCATCCCGGGTACCAGAAGACAACGGACTTGTTACAGAGGCATTTCTGGTGGCCCACCATGAACACCGACACACATGCCTACATAGCCCACTGTACCATCTGTGCTCAAGGGAAGGTCTCGTCCCAACCCACAGTGGGGCTTCTTCACCCGATTCCTGTTCCTCCTTACCATTGGCACACCGTCTCGATGGACTTCGTTGTAGAACTCCCCAAGACCAAAACAGGGTACACCACCGTTCTCACCATAGTGGACCACCTAACCAAAATGGCACACTTCGTGCCATTGAAGAAACTGCCTACAGCAGCAGAACTGGCGTCGGTCTTCATGCACGACGTGATACGGTTACATGGTATCCCTTCAGTGCTAATTACGGATAGAGGCTCCCAGTTTGTATCCAGATTCTGGAACAAGGTCTGCAACGCCATGGACATGGAGGTACGTTTTTCCTCCGCTTACCACCCCCAAACAGACGGGCAAGCGGAGAGAACTAACCAAACCATGGAACAATACCTCCATTGCCTACTGCTATCCGTAGAAAAGGAATGGTCAGAAGTATTGTGGATAGTGGAATACGCTTACAATAACAACAAACACGCGGCCACGGGGGTGTCACCTTTCTACTGCCTCCAGGGCCAACATCCTAGGACAATACCCTGGGAAGAGACCCAGACCAGCGACATGCCCACTGTACAAGCATACCATTCCTTGCTCCGCACCATCTGGCAGCAAGCCCGTTTCGAGCTAGCTAAGGCCAAAGAGAACTACAAGCAGAGCGCAGACAAGCACAGACAGGCAGAGCCCGTATACAAAGTGGGGGACAGGGTATGGGTGTCCATCAAAAACCTCAACACACATGGACCCAAAAAGCTGTTGCCACGTTACGTAGGCCCCTACACCATTGCACGGGTGATCAACCGAGTATCCATGAGACTGTCTTTGCCCCCCCAGATGAGGGTACACCCTGTCTTTCATGTCTCTCTCTTACGGCCTGCTCACCCTGACTGCCTGATTGCTTCTCCCCCACCTCCTGTTGTCGTGAACGATCACGAGGAGTACGAGGTCCGGGCTATCCTTGATTCCCGTAGGACTGGGGGTAGGCTCTTTTACCTGGTGGATTGGAGTGGGTACGGACCGGAGGAACGGTCCTGGGAGCCCCTGTCCCATGTTCGCCATGCACCCCGTCTAGTTCGTGCCTTCCATGCCCGGCATCCCCAGAAACCTCGTCCTGCCACCCCCGTTTAGCTGGCGGGGTGGGTCTGTTTTAAGGGGGGGTGCTGTCATGTTCCCTCGCTCACAGTATGGCTGGCGCGCGGTGTGTTGCGTGCGCGCCAGCTTCCTTGTTGCTGGACCACGTCGGGCAGGTTGGCAGTCTAGCCTTCCTGTGACGGAAGCAGCTGATCCACCAGCTGACCGGCACTTCCGGGGAGGACCGCATATCCGATGCAAAGCCGCCCAAAAACGGTGCTTCGTATTAAAGCCCTGAGCTTTGCAGGAGCGCGGGAGCGCTAGCGAATGCTCTATCAGCAACCGGAGAACGTATCCGGACCGCGCAAGGGCGCCCACAGTTCCTTGACTCTGCGACTCGTGCTGGGGCACGGAGCCGCTTTCATTTATTTTGCACACCAGTGCAGGAGCGCTTACTCTCCTCTTCTACCGCGACTCGTGCTGGGGCACGGAGTCGCTTTCATTTATTTTGCACACCAGCGCAGGAGCGCTTACTCTCCTCTTCTTCCGCGACTCGTGCAGGTGCACGGAGTCGCTTCCTTTTTACTCTCGGACTGCGCAGGAGCGCTTACCTCTCCCCCCTGCTACAGCAACTCGTGCGGATGCACCGTGTTGCATTTCCTTGATTCCTGGACATCGCAGGAGCACTTACCTTGTTGGTCAGCCCTAGAACCGACAATACTTCTCCGCCTCCTAGGTGCTGCACCCCAGGTAACTACATCATTCTTGTGTCCTTTGTCTGTCATACACGCTTTCTGTAAATGGCGTGAGTGTTACCCATTTGCTCCATCCCCCAGGCGGTGTGTTCCACGAGACCCTAAGAACACCCGAGGGCAGATCCATCAAGCCTCCTTCTACGCTGTCTTCACTTCTGTTTGGTTCCTCCCCCAGTCCCCTCTTCAGCCTGGTCAGTATTTAGTTCTTTCTGGGAGAAGGAGGGAGCCGGTGGTGGTTGTCCACGTCGTCCCTGCGGGATCGCTTCACAAGCAGAAGGTAAGCCTTGTGGGGTCCCGACAGGACAGAGGGTGGAAATCTAGAGTGACCATACAAATTGTTTTGCCTGAAGACATACACATGATACACACAATCACTAGAGGCACTTCAATCTTTTTGAGTATGGGGTGTCTTGTGACTGGTTTCAGACATCACCACCAATGATAAACGCTCATCCTGGCCAAGTAATAGAACATCACAGGTTAAAAAAAAAAAAAAAAAGACAGAACCAGTCTGAAACGTCACCATCACTGGTCAGGCATACAAGACTGGATCATTATCCACCACCTGGGTAGCAATTACCAAACGCCCGTTAAGGTGATGCCTTGGGTCGCCACATCATAAACTAGAACCTTGTACACAACCCAATGAGGTGGGAAAGTGATAATGTAATCTCTCATAAAAGAGCATTCTTAAAATGGATTCCTACAGTTCTTCACTCATCATCCTAAATGCACAGCAGACTTTTGCAGCATCAATGATAGTGTGATGGAAGAAAGACTGGATGGCGGCATTCTGCCAGAAAACCATTGACATCAGATCTTGAAGTCACCTTTCTTCTTCATCCTCAAGATGTGTCTCGAGAATCCATACAAGTTTGCCCAGTCTCTAAATTCTCAACCCCAATACAGTCTGCAGCCACAACCCATTCAATCCCAAAGCCTCTAGGAATTTACACCATAACCATCCTTTTCTAGCAAAGAGACTTCCTCCACTTCACATCTAGTTGGCAACTGCACTGCCACCCATGGGCACAACCCAGTCGCACCCACTTTCTTTTTCGCTTGCTCGCTGCCCCCTTCCCAACAAATTAACCCATTCTCCTTCCAAAGAGAGACTTGTATTTGTTTACCAACCAGCAGAACAAACTAGTCAGCCTTGCATCCTAAGATTCTATATACCTTTTGTCAGGCTCTAACTGGTAGAATGCAAGGGCTTATGTAGTGAAGCAACCAACCAAGACATTGTATTTAATGTGGCAAGCTGAATGAGCAATTTCCCAACAGTCCCTTCTGGTATGCAGGTACATAGTAAGAGCGAACAGGACAGAAACTTCATTGAACGTCAGAAAAAAAAGGGATGGTGTTTGGGAGCCCCAAAGCAGGTTTTTGACTGGTATCACTCACATACAGGTTCAGTGGAGCATCAGGAAGATCAGGTGTCTTTGAAAAAGTGAGTTTATGAGGGGAGACAATACAGACTTCATGAATTTGTGAACCTCATGGTCATTAGTACATGAAAATTTAAGCAAATGTATCATTGCCCAATTCATTCAAAATATAAATTCACTATATTCAAATATTTTAACGAAATCTTCAACTTTTGTCGACATGAAATTCAAATCGGAATCAACATATATACAGTGCTGGTCAATGGCGAACATTTTCCATGGTCATTGTGAGGTAAGCTCCATGATTTTGCCACAATGCATTTTGGTCCATGTGGTCCTTCAAGAGGTGGTTGCTAAAAATAGAACAAACGATGTCTGTTTTAGTCACTACAAATGCACCCCTAATGATAAGTTACATTATTTACACCCATATTCCCCATTACCTCTCAGAAGAACGGATGCTCCTAGAAGCGGGCAGGCACCTTGGGGTCAGCACAGGGTGCGACCACAGTCAGAGGTCCGACTCCGAGCAGGTCGAGAGCGAATCGGAAGTCGGAAATCGGCGCGCACGGCCCCCGCCCGTGGCACCGAACGTGTCGTCACGTCGAATTGTAGGAGGCGCTACCCAATGCGCTTTCGAGGTCGAAGGCCATTCAAGGGGATTCCCAAACTCATGTTTTTTGCCGCCCTCACCCTTTTGCCGCCCTAGGCAGCTGCCTAGTCTTGCCTAATGGTAGAAACGGCCCAGGTGATTTCGGGAAGACACTCAGGGGAAGACAGCTCCCAAGTGTAGGCAAGGCTCCAACGCAGTCACGGAGACTCTTCATCAGAGTGCTAGTGAGGCTCCAATGTGGGATTACCTAAAAAAAACAGCCTTAACGCGGCGCCATGTGAGACAGAAAAGGTACTTTTGGTAAGGAGAGCTAAAGTACAATACATCCACGAACCCGAGAAAGCCACAGTAGTAGTATGGCTTGAGCAGAAGCGGGATTCAGGGAAAGCAGTCAAAGTAAATTCTTAAATTAAAGTGCAGTACCTTGGGATAACAAGCAAGCAAGAGAAGAGTAGAAGAGCTGTTCCCGAAGTCTGAAGCAATGTGTTGAAGTCCTCTTAAAAGTGAAGTCTTGAATGAAGGTGAGTTCAACCAATCATCGCCAATGTGAAATGTGGGTAGAGATGTAGATAAATCCAGTAGAAGATAAAGGTTGAACTGTGTTCTTTATTAATATCAAGAGAATCTCCATCCACAGCTGTGCAGTCCCAGAAGGTCTCATAGCAACTGTCTTCACTTCTCCTCTTCAAGGCATAACATCATCAACGTTCAAAGTAGAACAAACCAACAATGCTACAATAGGTAATACATAATTATACTATAACACACATTAGAACATTGGAATGTTGGGAGCTCCATTGAAAACAATGGAGTAGCTCCGGGCTTATAATGGCTGGTATAAGCCCGGAGCTCCAACATTCCAATGTTTCTTTGTTCACAGCTGTGGCTGTGAACAAAGGCTTCAGGGAGCCTGAGGGGATTTCAATCCCCTCGCGCTCCCTAAAGCCTTTGTTTTATTTGTTAGAACATTCGGCCCTCTAGTGGCAGAATGTTCTAATAGCCTTATAGCCCTTCGTAGCTGGGCTATACCGGGATTTAAAGTCCCGCTCCCTTGTAACGCTGGAGCGGGCCTTTAATAGCCGGTATAGCCCGCTACGGCGGGCTATAAGGCTATATTACAATACCACACCTCTCACTGAACCAGAGAGCACCTTTTGAAGTATACTGAAGAGCCAGACTCTCCCTTCCTCTAATGTGTCCCACCCAGCTCACACAAATGCAGCTATCCAAAAATCTGTCTGATTCCGGCTCCTCCAGTTAGCCCTGGGTCTCCCAAAATGGAACTCAGAATCTTCCATTGACAGGCACACATACACTCAGCGCATGCATCTAACCTACACACCTACACAGCACTACATCTTCCTTGTATTGTGCCATTCACAAGGCACACATCAACCAGCACATATATATTACACACACACTGTCCAATACTGCATCATTTATGTATTGTACCATTCATAGGCACACATACATTCAGCAAATGTACATAACACACATGCACTGCATATGTTATGTTATCAGTGTTTTTATATCACGCTAATCACCTTTGAGGGTATCCAAGCGCTCTGTAGCCGGTTTCTGAGGCCAGCCCTGGAGCTCTTACTTGAAAAGCCAGGTCTTTAGCTTCTTGCAAAAGTCAAGAAGTGAGGAGGAGGTTCAGATGTGTTGTGGGAGGTCGTTCCATGCTTTAGGCGCTAGGTATGAGAAGGTGCAGCTCCCTGCTCTTCTTTTGTGTATGCATAGGGTATGTGCTAGTGAAACACGGGCAGAGCGGAGGTGTCTGGAAATCTGGAAGGTTGGTGGAAAGTAATGCGGCTATTCAGGTCCCGTGTTATAGAGTGCTTTGCAGGTGTGGGTGAGGAGTTTGAAGTGTGCGCGTTTGTGTATTGGGAGACAGTGGAGTTTCCTAGGGTGTGGTGCAATGAGGGCTGCTATGTTTCGGAACGTCTGCAGTCTTCTTGTGAGCTGGCTGGTTATCCCTGCATACAGAGGGGCATATTTACAAGGAGCTTGCGCCGCCACTGTCATTTTGTTTTTACACAGTGGCGGCTCTTTCTTTGCTCCATATTTACAAGCTAACGTGTCTAGGCAGATGCATCACTTTTCGCCGGCCTGCGTCAGTTTTTACCTTCATCGGAATCGCCTGTGTCGCATTAGAATAAATATATGCTAGGTAGGTGTTCCAACGTAAAATCCCCAGTAAAACTGACGCAGTGGTATTTATGACTTTTTGAAAAAGTGATGTATCATCTGGAAGCGGGCCGCTGCGCTTGCAATGCTTCAAAATTCCTACGCCTATAAAACCCAGGTATAGAAATGACGCATTGGCTGTGGCATAGGAATCTGACCAGCTGAAGTCACTTCCAACAATGTAATCTGTAAGGTAATCAAGTCCCCCTCAACAGGTAAGTGCACACATAAGGTATGTAACACAGTAACACAACATTAAAGACTTGTACTCACACACATATTAGTCTCACACAATGTGTCACACATACTTAGGTATAGTGGTACACAGAAGTACACTATGTCCACTTGTATGCAAGACATATGGCACCAATGTAATAGAGTCCAAGGTAAGTTTTTACCTATTTACACTCTATTACATTGGTTCCCATACAGAAGGCTACTTGCGTTAATCAATACTGATGCATGGCCTCTGTTTTTGAAGCATTGCTGGAGTTGCATCAGTCTTATGTCCAACTACAGCAATACCCCACTTTTGGGCCTGATGCCTTGCGGCATCCTTCCCACAGATGAGTTAGTATTTCTGACGCATCCGTGGGTCCTTGCGCCATGGAGCCCTATATTGTAAATACGGCACATCCATGGCCAGGTAAGGATTTTCGTCTCAGGTGCAAGTAATTTTGACGCCTCGCTGCCGCAACGCAGCAATGCATCATTTCTTGTAAATAAGGCCCTGAGTTTTCCCATAGTCTAGTCGACTGGTGATGAGGGCTTGGATGATCGTTTTCTGGTGTGTCTGGTAGCCACTTGAAGATTTTCTCCAGCTTCTTTAGGGTGTTGAAGCATGACGAGACTTGAGCGAAAATGTCCAGTTTGTTGTCTATGATGATTCTGAGGTTTCTTGCATGGCATGGGGGTGGGTCCAAGGTCTATGGGCCACCATGTGGAGTCCAATAGCAAGGCAACTTTCCTGCATCCCACCACTCTGGTCTTGTTAAAGTTCCGTTTGAGGCAGTTGGATTTTATCCATTTTCGAGACGCAGTATCAGCTGGTGTTGTCGGCTTATGTGAGGATGTTTATGCTGGGCTGAGCGAGGAGCCCTTATTGTGAAGTTGTAGAAGGATGTGAAGACGGGACCTAGGATGTGTCCGATGGTGTGGGTGGTATCCATGACGCGTTGAATTAGTATAAGGTGAAAGAGACGGCCCAGAGATCCTGACTCTGGATATGAATTTCAGTGGTACCTGAGGAACTTGGCTCAAGGCTTTGGACCTCTTCAGCCTTGAAGAATCATGTAGAGAAAGTGTTGTGAGCGTGTGTTCCTCTTTTTCAAAGTTGTTGTTACGGTCAATTCCTAATTCAGATGCAACACAATACACGTTGAATTGAGTGAGAATAGTTCTTTTTATTCACAACTTGATTTAGTCCATTGCACTAATTTGATTTGTAGGTCTCGCCCTGAAAGCCAGCGCTTCAGCGCTGGCTCTGGGCGAGACATTTTGTAGTGTGGGCTTGCAGAAATGCGACCACAACTTTTGGCTGGCCTAGAGCATGCGAGAACGCGCGCAGTAACGCACATTCCTCGTATGCTCCAGGCGCCATATGTTCCCTCCCCCACCACAGAGCGCTTCTCGGGGCGCGCGGCTGTGTCGCTTTCACGGCCGCGCGTTACTTGTTCTCCTGCTCCTCCCCTCTCCCCCACCACAGAGCGCGTCTCGCACGGCTGCGCGGCCAATGCTTGTCATAGACAAGATTGTGAGTCACATGCTCGCTTCACCCTCCCCCTTCCAGCCTAGCCGTCCCTCTCTCTTTGCCCCGCTGCGCGTTGCTCAATGTTGTTAGGACATTATGTTTCTAGTACGGGACGGGGCTTGTTGCTTTTGCAAGTACTTTCCGTTTCAGAATATGGTCATGGCGGACGGCCTATGTAGAGCCCAAATGTACATAAAAACGCCGGCTATTCACCGGCGTCCTGGGCCGTGCTTATCATTACGGATCCGGTTTTAACTATAAATGTTCCCATTAAAATGTGGACGTAGAGCGTGTAATGAATTGTGACGTGTCGTTAGTTTAATATTTGAAACTGTTCAGATATTTAATGTGGAAAACCACAGTTATTACCTCAGGCTGACAGTGAGAGAAGGGTTGCTGTGAATGTGAGAGTTCGCTTTTGTGTGTGTCTAACTGTGAGAGGATCCGTGAGAAGAGTATGTGTGAGGCAACGACAGAGGGAGGTATTTTGCACGTAATTGGGGGCTGTGCGTGGATTTCAACGGGTAAAATAGTGTGCGTGATTACGCTCAATTGTCTGCGTGTTGCAGTGTACCTGTGCGTTTGGGTCGCAGCATGGAGCAGTGTGTGGGTTTTCAGTGGATAAGCGACGGTGAGTGCGAGCTTGGGTGCCAGTGTTTTATGCGCATCTTTGGATCTATCTGCGATGATATTTCTGAGCGTTTTATTTGTATTATTTAGTAACATGGTGCACAAAATACACCAGCTTTGTAAACCGAAGATTGCTTAGGACTCGGGTAAACCTTTAAGACAAAACCCGCCCTGACATTAAAAGCAGAAGAGATTATTTTGCTGTAGTTTTTTTTTCAGATACACGTTATTTATTTATTTAGAATAAAAAATGTATGCATTGTCTGTCAAAACGACAGGCTTAATTTTCCTCATCGCGCAAACATTGTGAAACATTTGCAATGTTCCCTGCATAATAACCTCACGCCTCTTCCGGCCCGCTGACCTTCTAGAGCTGGGAATTGCAATGCTTTATGCTTGTTTATTTTCATCAATGCAACATAACAGATCATTTTTTAATTAATATGTATCGTCACGGCGCTGCTGTCACGGTTGTTTAATCGATAACCACAAACTGCATTGAACTGCTTTTGCCTAAGTATTGTGTGCTTCGACTCACACTAAATGAAGTCTAGTCTGCTGAATAAACGGCAATGTGGTATTAATACACAGTGCGTCTCGAGACCAGGTGCCCCTTTGATTCCCAGCAGAGACGGGGCCGGCTCGCATTCGCCGTGTTTGGTAGCTGTACAATGGGATTTATATTCTAGTCCGTTGTGTGCCGAACAGCGGGAAGGTGACCCGCTAATGGGACAAGCTCGAGTGCTTACACTCGCATTTGCCCCCTGGATGTGCTGAAATATATTGATCGCTTGTACAGCCGTATACCATCCAGTTCACGACTGTGCCAAGGGGGACACGGAGTCCTAGAGAGAGAAAAAAAGCGTTTGTACTTTATGAGCTGCAGGGAAGAACTCTAAAACGCCTGTTTATGTCTCTCCAGACACGCGTAAATTGATATGATAAAGCACAGGTCCTGCAGCGGTCTGGCCCTGCTGATGCCGGCGCTGTCAGGATACAGCACACCGCCTGGGAGCTAGGGTGGACAGGCCGCAGGGGGCCCGGGTGGCATCACATGAACGGGTCCACACTGGCATAGGGCGTGCCCCAGTGCCGGCTGTGCAGGCTCTCGGCAGCAACCCCTCGAGCAGCCGCTGCTGGAACAGTGTGTCCCCGTGGTGCCCTGGTTGACAGGCCGCAGGGGGCCCGGGTGTCATCACTTGAACAGATCCAGACTGGCATACAGAGGCATGGGTCTGCCCCAGTGCCAGCTGTGCAGGCTCTCAGTGGCAGACCCTCATGCAGCCGCTGCTGGAACACTGTGAACCTATGGGGCACAGGTGGACAGACTGGAGGGGGTCCGGGTGGCATCACTTGAACAGATCCAGACTGGCATACAGAGGCATGGGTCTGCCCCAGTGCCAGCTGTGCAGGCTCTCAGCAGCAGCCCCTCGTGCACCGCTGCTGGAACACTGTCCCTGTGGGCCCCAGGAGGACAGGTAGCCGTGCACGGACAGGTCCTCGCAAGTACCTCAAGGGCCCACCAGAGCCCTGCCTGGCGCACAATACTGGCTGTGCCGCCTCTATTCCAGTGCAGAGACTGGTCGAGCAGGGTCCCTGCTGAAGTGGCAGTCTCTCCCGATCCCGATGCGGGTCAGGACGGAGGGGCCGCAGCACCCCTAGCCACAGTACCCAGACAGGACAGGACGGTCGTGCCTGCTCCGTTCTTGCTCTAGCATTAACCAACCCCTCGTTCGATAACTGGCGGCTCTGCCATTACGAGCTGTTTCGTCAATACCCATTTTAAGGAACACAAACTTGACCATTTTGCATTCCAGGCTGTGACTTACTTCAACATGTCGCTTTCATCATCAAGTGATTACGTCATACCAAGTATTTAGTTCTAATGCTGAGTTTTCAAATTACTGGTAACCTCACATACTATGTCTCCAGTTTAGATATCTCTATGTATTCTGTGAAATTTTGAGCATTCGTGTGTTTACGAAGCAGAGAGGGGAGCCCCTGGCAGGGCGGCATTGGCACTGCTGGGCACAGCACTCAAGGTGCTCTCCAGTGAGTCACAACACAACACATTTTTTTTTTTAACTTTTACTTTAAAAAGCGCAGCGCCGTCTTCACGGACACCGTGCTATGCAATGCAATAGGTGTTGCTTTTGGTATTGTAAATAACAATGCCTTTTAATTTTTTTAAAGACATTGCCATTTACAATGTCAATAGCTCAAAATAATGTCATTGCGAGACCTATTGCATTGTAAATGCTTGTTTTGTTATCACATGGGTTGTTCGAAAAAACAGCCGACACGTGTTTCACCCTGTGTGACGAATAGTGCCTAGGGCTTTCTCAAGGCTAGTCATGTTATTGCAGCGAGCATAGTCATAAACTTCAGTTATATATTTTCAAGAAGATAACACAGCAGTTTTTATCATCCAAGTTTCAAATTAGTGTCGAGGCGGTCTCACGTCTAATCTTCGGTTAAATCCGTAGCGCGTTGGATTAGTCCCAGGTTTCAAAGCCTATCAAGAAGGGTGTCTGAGTTGGGGTTGGTCGGTCTTCTAGATGGAAAGTGAGGTCTCCTAGGAGGTGTTGGGACAAAATATTGTTTTAAAAATATCGGGAGCCAGAAATGTCAGAAATTAAATATTGTGACACACAAATATCGTGATGCACAAATAGCGTTGACAAGAATATAGTTTTTTTAGGTAAATAATTTCAATATTTTTAATATAGTTTTCACTAATATAGTGGCTAAAAATGTTATTTTTAAATTATTTTAATGTGTTTTAGTTGATATATTAATTTTGTGTTGCTATTGTTTATACAATGTTATGAATTGTTTTTAAAATATAGCTTATAATTTTAAGTGATTTCCAATTTTTAATAGTAACTTATAGTGTTGTAGCGGGTTATTGGGATGGTGGGGAATAGGGTGGGAAGTTAATTATGTAATAAATAATTAAGAATTATTTAATAGATTTTATTTAATTATATGATTGATATTTATTATGTAATTTGTGTAATACTGATTTATTCTTATTATATGTTTTGTTCTATGTTATTTGCAGGCTGATAGGTTTGTTGGGGTACATGGTGGGAATTTACTTAATAAAAACTTGAATAACAATCATTTAATAATTAATAATCATTGTTTTATTTAATAGTAATTATATAAATGCATTAAGTTAATTTTAGTTTTTTTAATACATATATATATTTTTATGTTATTTTCTTTGTTAAGAGTTTAATAATGTTTCTACATCATATATGTAATGTGTTTGAAGTGAAGTATTTTCCCTGCTCTCTCTTAGACTGCAGTAGGAATAATAAAGTTAACCTCTTCGCAGTTCAATACTGTTGCACTCTTTGGAGTGGGAATAGTAAACTTCACCCCATCGAAATTCAGCGCGTTCACTATTGCTGCAGAGATTGGAGTGGAAATAGTAGACATTACCCCTCCAAAGTCCAACACTTTCCCTATTATTGCACTTGGCTGGGTGGGAATAGTTAATCTCACCCCTCCAAAATCCACCGCTTTTCCTACTGTTGCACAGACTGGAGTGGAAATAGTAAGTTTTACCCCTCCAATTCCAGCTTTTTCCCTACTGTTGCGTTGTTTGGAGTGGGAATAGTAAATTTCACCCTCTGAAATCCAACACTTTCCCTACTGTTGCATAGACTGGAGTGGGAATAGTATATTTTATCCCTCCAAAGTCCAACACTTATCCTAATGTTGCACTGACTGGAGTGGGAATAGTAAATTGTACCCATCCGAAATCCAACGCTTTCCCTACTGTTGCCCTGTTTGGAGTGAAAATAGTAAATCTAACCTATCTGAAGTCTAACACGTTCGCTACTATTGTGTAGAGTGGAGTGGGAATAGTAAATTTCACCCCTCCAATATCCAACACTTTCCCAAATGTTGGGCTGTTGGGAGTGAGGATGGTAAATTTAACCCCGCTAAAGTGCAACACTTTCCCTACTGTTGTGTAGACTGGAGTGGGAATAGTAAATTTCACCCCTCCGAAATCCAACGCTTTCTCTACTGTTGCTTAGAGTGGAGTGGTGATAGTGATTTTCACCCTTCCGAAGTCCAACACTTTTGCTACTGTTACACTGAACTGGAGTAGGAATAGTAGATCTAACTCCTCCGAAGTCCAACACTTTCCCTTTTATTGCGGTGACTGGAGTAGGAATAGTCAATCTAACCCCTCTGAAGTCCCTCACTTTCCCCACCATTGCATAGACTAAAGTGGGAATAATATATTTAATATTCTTAGACTCCTACATTTTCCATGATATTGGTTAAATAGGTTTTATAGCATCCATTATTTTATTTCTTTATATTTTATATTATTTATTTTTATTTTTAAATATATTTTAATGTTTATGGTATTTTTATAAATGTCTTTTTGGGATTTTTCTATTTTTAACATCTTATTTATTATCTACATTAATTAATGTATTTTTTCTCATTCAATTGTTTATATTTGTTATGGTTTTATTGTGGAAAATATATATATATATATATATATATATATATATATATATATATATATATATATATATATATATATATATATATATATATATATATATATATATATATATATATATTGCCACAATGTAGCCCTCTTGTTCGACGCCGGCGCTCTTAGATGGGGCGGTGCGTTTCTTCCGGCAGAGCCACGCCGGTATTCTATAAAACCAAGGTTTTGCCTCTCGGCAAAATGATAGAAACGCATTCACTCGTGTGCAGGAATCAGGGCGGTTTTATTTTAGACAATTGCCATGCCCAACGCGTTTCGCCTTAACACAAGGCTTGTTCACGGGATGGTGTAACATAGAAAAAGGGCATCTTTTATTTCTATTTGCACACAGTTACTTCCTGTTTTCTTCTAAGTGCATTGTGGTTAGTGTATTTTAACATTTATAAAAACTTGTGAGAAGTCAATTTTAAAGGTGATGTGAATGTGCTCATTTTGCTATGTGATGTTTTTAAAAAAACAATTAATTTTAGTCCATTTACGGCCAACTTGGCTTAGTGTCCATTAATGTGCCTTCATTCTCAGTTATTGCTCTCAGGTGAGCTTTTTTTAGAATGGCAACAATTTTAACCCATTCTTGGCAATAATTTGTTTTCTGCAGCTTGCTCGTTCTTTATTTTCTTTGTTTCTTTTACTTAATTAGATCTTTTCTCCTTTTCAATTCTCTGGTGAGTTCTTTTCTTTATTGTTCCTTATGCCTTTCATTTTCTTTGAATGGTTTATTAGAGGTGTACATAAAGTTCTTCATTTTGGTTGAGACCTCTCGGATCCAAAGTTCTGAATGCCACTATGTGTCTTGATTCTTTTTGTCGCAGAATCTTTTTGCGATCGCCACCTCTCTCCGATTGTGGGATTTGTTCTAGGGCCCAATATTTTAAGGATTCCCATTTTCCTTCATGATTTGATTCCATATGCTTTGCAATGGCATTTGTTTGGTCCTTGTGTTTTGTGGCTCGGACATGTTCAAGAATTCTCTTCTTTACTTCGAAGATTGTGCTTCCGATGTATCGCAACTTGCATGGGCATTCTACCATATAGATTACATAATTACTTTTACAGGTGAGATGTTGCTTTATTTTCCATTTGGTGCCCTTTTTGATGTCAAATTCTCGTTTATGAGTTGCAATCTTACACACCTTACAATGTTTGCATGGCCAGAAACCTTCTCTTTTTGGAGCCACGTTGTTATTGGTGCTTCCTGGAAATGGCTATGTATGATTTTATCTCCAATATTTTTAGCCCTGCGATATGTCACATTAGGGTGGTCACCAATAATTTTTGTTAAAGTTGGATCCAACTGTAAAATTCCCCAGTGCTTTTTGATAATATACATCAGACTCTTATTTTCTGCACTGAATGTTGTTATCAGTCTTATTGGCGAAGATTTGGTTGAATCATTTTTCTTCTTCTTTGATGTTTTATTGAGTATATCCCCTCGTTGTTGGTTTGATACTCTTTGTAGACTTTTTTCAATTACTTTTCTGGGGTATTTACGTTTCTGAAATCTCTTGCAAAAAGATTCTGCGACAAAAAGAATCAAGACACATAGGGGCCGATTCCGATCTCGGTCGGAGGCGCACCCAATACCATTCGGTCGGGAAAAAAGCCATGCGAAAGCCTGTTTCCCGACCGAACCGTACGCGGGTCCGGCCGAGCGAGTACGATGCGAATTCGCCGACCGACTCGTCCGGGCGTCCCGACAGCTCCGACCGACTCGCTCGGACTCGAACCGCTCCGACCGACTCGGTCGGACCCGATTCGCACCGCGCAATGGAGACGTTTTCCGGCCGGGTAAGTACGATGCGCACCTCGACCGCTCCGACCGACTCGCGCCGTCCGACTCGAACTCGCTGTCGGGGCCGTACTTTGGGGGTCCGTGTCGGACCCCCCTGTACGCGTACCCGTGCGAGGCGCACACAGGGGGGACCCAAGGGTCCCCCTACCTGTGCGTGTACGCCGTGAAGCGCTTCGCGGCGTACTCGCTGTAGGGGCGCCCTTGTCCGCCTCGCACCCATTGAGGCAATGGGAGCCCGCGTACGCGTTGTACGACCGGCTCCCATTGACTTCAATGGGAGTCCGACCGACTCGTGTCCGATGACATACGGACGCATCGTACTCGTTCGGTCGGACTGCACGGGTCCGAATCGGTCGGAAATCTCTCCGGGTCCGGCTCGGTCGGAGAGATTTCCGGCCCGAATCGGAATCGGCCCCATAGTGACATTCAGAACTTTGAATCCGAGAGGTCTCAACCAAAATGAAGAACTTTATGTACACCTCTAATAAACCATTCAAAGAAAATGAAAGGCATAAGGAACAATAAAGAAAAGAACTCACCAGAGAATTGAAAAGGAGAAAAGATCTAATTAAGTAAAAGAAACGAAGAAAATAAAGAACGAGCAAGCTGCAGAAAACAAATTATTGCCAAGAATGGGTTAAAATTGTTGCCATTCTAAAAAAGCTCACCTGAGAGCAATAACTGAGAATGAAGGCACATTAATGGACACTTAGCCAAGTTGGCCGTAAATGGACTAAAATGAATTGTTTTTTTAAAAACATCACATAGCAAAATGAGCACATTCACATCACCTTTAAAATTGACTTCTCACAAGTTTTTATAAATGTTAAACTACACTAACCACAATGCACTTAGAAGAAAACAGGAAGTAACTGTGTGCAAATAGAAATAAAAGATGCCCTTTTTCTATGTTACACCATCCCGTGAACAAGCCTTGTGTTAAGGCGAAACGCGTTGGGCATGGCAAATGTCTAAAATAAAACCGCCCTGATTCCTGCACACGAGTGAGTGCGTTTCTATCATTTTGCCGAGAGGCAAAACCTTGGTTTATATATATATATATATATATATATATATATATATATATATATATATATATATATATATATATATATATATATATATATATATATATATATCCACCACCACGCTTACCAAAGTCCAGTAAGCACGAGCCACACCAATCCAAGGTGAAGACAATTCAGTTTATTTTCCGGGCAAAAACAGACGCGTTTCGAGCACACAAGCTCTTGGGGATATATATATATATATTAATTACCTACTGGCAGTTGCCAGTAGGTAGTTATAGTTAGGACCTAGTTTCCATAGGAAAAGCATTTTTTCTTTTGCCAATATCTTTGGCGCCGTTTGACGAATCTTCGCGAAATGTTCCAAAAAAAAGGTTCACTCAGGTCAGGGCCTGTCCTGAAAGTTTCGGGGTGACTCGTCAAGCAGCAGCTGAGAAAAAAGGGGGGCCCCAAAACGCGTTTTCTCCATGTTAATTTCCATAGGAACTTTAAACAAAGCTACAGCCTGAACTGCTGAACGGAATTACACCAAATTTGGCAAAAAGGTAGGTCTTGGTGTAGAAAGCATGCTTTTTTTAAAATTGTGTAAATCCGTTCAGTAGTTGCTGAGAAATTAAAAAAAATTAAATATCGATATCTGAGCACGGAGGAGGGTTTGCAAACCCTCCCGAGCACGAGCTCAATTCTGATTGGCTGCGAACACTCCAAACCAGAATGTGTTGGTAGCCATCTTGTGACTCCGTAACCGAGTCACAAGAAAGCAGTGGAAAAAAGGATAAAAAACAAGAAAAGGGGGCAGGGTAGAAACACCCTGACACCCTAGGCCTGCTCAGGGGGTCCCACAGGGACCCCCAGGCCCAAAAAAAAGCATTTTTTAAAGATAATTTCGGCCGAATTCGCGCTGGGTGCGCAAATCCGGCCGAAATTATACAAATAAAATGAAGCGCGGGCTCCCGCGCTTCGTTTTCTATAACCCCCTGGTGGGCCAGGTCCCTGGGGCAATGCCTAATTAATTAGCGGAGGCCCGCGGGGGCCCCCGCAGCCCCGGGACCGCCACCTCCCCGGGGCTTTGTTTTAAAAAATGCATGGGGGGGGCTCTTGCCCCCCACGCTGCCCCAAGGACCACCACCTCCCCGGGGCATTCCTAATTAAGTGCGGGGGGCCTTGTGGGCACCCCCCAAGCCCCGGGGACCACCACCTCCCCGGGGCTTACTTCATTAATGAGGGGGGGCCTTGTGGGCCCCCCCAAGACCCGGGGACCACCACCTCCCCGGGGCTTTGATTAATTATAGGCGGGGGGCCTCATAGGCCCCCCCAAACCCTGGGGGCCACCACCTCCCCGGGGCTTTGTACTTGAAGGGAGGGGGCCGCGCAGCCGCCTCCTGGAGCCCTCGATGGCCCTGGGGACCACCACTCCCCAGGGCCGGCTCCTGCAATGTCCCGGGGTGCCCACCCTTGGGACATTGCCGTTTGCTATGACAGGGCGGGAGCACGGCTCCCGCCCTGTCATAGCAAACCCTGCTTTGCTTTTTGGAAGCGAGAGCAGGTAACCTGCTCTCACTTCCAAAAGCAAAGCAGATTGCTTTTGGGCAAAGGGAGCTGCATGTCAGCAGCTCCCCTTGCCCAAAAGCAATGCCGGCTCCTGCAGGAGGTGGGGATCCGGCAGGGACCGTGGGGGCACAGGGTCCCCAACTTGAGGGCCGGCCCCGGGGGATGGGGTCCCCGGAGCCAGAAGTGGCACAGGGGAGGGGGGCCATGCGACACCCCTCCCGCGAATTTAAAAAAAAAAAAAAAACAGGCCAGGCCCCGGGGGATGGGGTCCTTGGGGCCAGAAATGGCCCAGGGGAGAGCGGCCACCCTCCTTAAAAAAAAATATTTAAAAACGAGGCCAGGCCCCGGGGGATGGGGTCCCCGGGGCCAATAGTGGCCGAGGGAAGGGGGGCCACGCCGCCCCCTTCCTGTTTTTTTTTTTATTTAAATAATTAAGGGAAGGGGGGGCCACACAGCCCCCCTTCCAAAACCAGAATTTAAAAAAAGCCGGCATCTCGCCGGAGGCCCCGCCCCCTCCCTGCACCACTCTGCAAACGCGACCCCTGGCGCGTTCTAAGTTGGGGAATTAAGTCCCCTTGAATACTGAGGGTCCCTGGGGGCCAACTAGCCCACCAGGTACCTCCAGTAAGCGCCACACAGCTGGATTGCAGAGAGGTGGTCTGAGGCCATGCTCTACTGGTGGGGCGATGAGGTCCTCTTGTGTCCTGAGGACCTCAGGACACAAGTGGACTTTATCCCCCAAGCAGCAGTGCGCCAGGCAGCGCGTTTGCAGAGTGGTGTAAAAAGTGGCCTCGGATCACTCTCAGCAATCCAGCTGTGTGGGGCTTACTGGAGGTACCTGGTGGGTTAGTTGGCCCCCAGGGACCCTCAGGAGGCAAGGTGACTTCATCCCCCAACAAAGAGCGCGCCAGGAGGCGTGTTTGCAGAGTGGTGGGGAAAGGGGGCGTGGCCTTTGTCCACCTCTCAGCAATGCCACTGTGTGGGGCTTACTGGAGGTAATAGGTAGGCTAGTTGGCCCCTAAAGGACCCCCAGCAGCGAAGGGGACTTCAATCCCCATCCAAGAGCGCACCAGGGAGCGCGTTTGCAGAGTAGTGGGCAAAGGGGGCATGGCCTGCTATGAGAACTTAGCAATCTTGCTGTGTGGGACTTACTGGAGGTAATAGGAGGGGTAGTTGGCCCCCAAGGATGTCCTTGGGGGCCAACTACCCCTCTTGTTACCTCCAGTAAGTCCCACACAGTGGGATTGCTAAGACGCCTTCGGAGGCCATGCCCCCCTTTCTCCACCACTCTGCAAACGTGCCTCCTGGCAGACTACGGGATGGGGGATGAAGTCCAATTTACTCCTGAGGGACTTTGGGGGCCAAGAAGCCCTCCTAGTACCTCCTGTAAGTCCTACGCAGCGGAATTCCTGAGCGCTGGTCGGAGGCCCAGCACCCTTTCTCCACCACTCTGCAAACGCGACTACTAGTTAAAGAAGTGTTTGCAATGTAATAGGTTCACATTTGCGAGAATTAGAGCTATTGGCGTTGTAAATGTTTTTTACTAATGTTTTTTGGAGTGGAGTGGATGTACGTTGTGTGTAGTGGAATTATGTGGTATGTTGTGCAGTGAAATTATGTGGATAGAAAGTATGTGGTATTTAGTGTATAGGAATTATGTAGAGTGGGATTATGTGTTATGGAGAGTAATTATGTGGTATGGTAGTCTGTGTTGTGGAGTGGTAACGTCAGGTTTAGTCTTCTTCGTTTCCATAGAAGCTCAACTATGAACGCAGTGAGACAAAAAAAGAAGGAATCACTGAGGAGCACTTGTGGACCTAGTTAGAGGTATGAGCAGGGCCACTGGAATTATGCGACTGTTTGGCTGCACCGACTTACGCACAATTATACATTTTCTGCATTAGCCACATAATTCATCATCTGCTCCCTAATCTGCAGATTTGAACAAAAAAAGCCTTGTTTCTAGCTCAACCGGCTCAAACGTTACCAAAAATGCAGCGACAAGTGTTACAGCGTGGTGGAAGGCCCTTTGCAAACCTAGAATGGTCACCTGTTACTTATTGCTAAATGTGGGTGTTAAATTGGTACTAATGGTGTGCAAGCCACTCTTGCTTCCTTCTGCGCCTCTCTTTCCTCTTTCTGCATTTCTGTTGCTTCTTTCTGCACATTTCTTTCTTTTTCTGCACTTCTCTTGCCTCTTTCTTCAAATCTCTTCTACTTTCTGCACCTCTCTTCCCTCTTTCTGCATGTCTGTTGCCTCTTTCTGCACCTCATTTGCTACTTTCTGTACCCCTCTTGCCTCTTTCTGCACCCTTCTTCCCTCTTTCTGCACCTCTCTTGTCTTTTTCTGTACCCCTCTTACGTCTTTCTGCACACATTTTGCCTCTTTCTGCACCTCTGTTCCTTCTTTCTGCACTTCTTTTGTTTCTATCTGCACCTGCCTTGCTTCTTTCTGCATCCCTCTTGCCTCGCTCTCCACCCCTTTTCCTTCTTTCTGCACTTCTGTTGCTTCTTGCTGCACTTATCTTGCTTCTTTCTGCACCTCACTTGCCTCTTTCTGCACCTCTATTGCCTCTTTCTGCAGTTCTCTTGCCTCCTTCTGCACTTCACTTGCCTCTTTCTGTAACTCTCTTGCTTCTTTCTGCACATCTCTTGCCTCTTTCTCACCTCACTTGCTTCTTTCTGCACCCCTTTTGCCTGTTTCTGCACCCCTCTTCCCTCTTTGTGCAACTCTCTTGCCTCTTTCTACACCTCTCCTCTTTCTGCACCACTCTTGCCTCTTTCTGTACCTCTGTTCCTTCTTTCTTCACCTGTCTTGTCTCTTTCTGCACCCTTTGTGCCTCTTTCAGCACCTCTGTTGCTTCTTTCTGAAGTTCTCTTCCTCTTTCTGCACCCCTCCTGCCTCTTTCTGTACCCCTCTTGCCTCTTTGTGCACCTCTCCTACCCCTTTCTGCACCCCTCTTGCCTCTTTTTCCACCTCTGTTGGTTCTTTCTGCACCTCTTTTGCTTCGTTCTGCACTTCACTTGCCTCTTTCTGTACCCTCTTGCCTCTTTCTGCACCTCTGTTGGTTCTTTTGCACTGCTCTGGCTTCTTCCTGCACCTCTGTTCCAAATTTCTGCATCCCTCTTGCCTTTTTCTGCACCTCTCTTCCCTCTTTCTGCACCTCTCTTGCCTCAGTCTGCCCACCTGTTCCCTCTTTCTGCACCCCTTTTGCCTGTTTCTGCACCTCTCTTGCTTCTGTCTGCACCTCTGTTCCCTCTTTCTGTATCTCTTTTGCCTGTTTCTGCAACTCTCTTGCCTCTTTCTGCAATTCTCTTGCCTCCTTCTGCACCTCTGTTGCTTCTTTCTGCACTTCTCTTGCTTTTTCTGCACCCCTGTTGCTTCATTCTGCACTTTCCATGCTTCATTCTGCACCTGCCTTGCTTCTTTCTGCACCCCTGTGGTCTCTTTCTGCACTCGTCTTCCCTCTTTGTGGGCCTTTCTTGCCTGTTTCTGCATCTCACTTGCCTCTTTCTGCATTTTTCTTGCTTCTTTCTACACCTCTGTTGCTTCTTTCAGCAATTCTCTTGCCTCTTTCTGCAATTCTCTTGCCTGTTTCTGCACCTCTCTTGCCTCTTTTTGCACCTCACTTGCCTCTTTCTGTACCTCACTTGCTTCTTTCTGCACTACTCTTGCCTCTTTCTGCACCCCTGTTGCTTCATTCTGCACTTTCCATGCTTCATTCTGCACCTGCCTTGCTTCTTTCTGCACCCCTGTGGTCTCTTTCTGCACTCGTCTTCCCTCTTTGTGGGCCTTTCTTGCCTGTTTCTGCATCTCACTTGCCTCTTTCTGCATTTTTCTTGCTTCTTTCTACACCTCTGTTGCTTCTTTCAGCAATTCTCTTGCCTCTTTCTGCAATTCTCTTGCCTTTTTCTGCACCTCTCTTGCCTCTTTCTGCAGTTCTCTTGCCTCCTTCTGCACCTCTGTTGCTTCTTTCTGCACTTCTCTTGCCTCTTTCTGCACCCCTGTTGCTTCATTCTGCACTTTCCATGCTTTTTTCTGCATCTGTCTTGCTTCTTTCTGCACCCCTGTTGTCTTTCTGCACTCGTCTTCCCTCTTTCTGTACCTTTCTTGCCTATTTCTGCATCTCACTTGCCTCTTTCTGCACTTTTCTTGCTTCTTTCTACACTCTGTTGCTACTTTCAGCAATTCTCTTGCCTCTTTCTGCACTTCTCTTGCCTCTTTCTGCACCCCTCTTGCCTCTTTCTGCACCTGTCTTCCCTGTTTGTGTAACTCTCTTGCCTCTTTCTACACCTCTCTTCCCTCTTTCTACACCACTCTTGCCTCTTTTTCTACCTCTGTTGCTTCTTTCTGCACTTCTCTTGCCCCTTTCTGCACCCTTTGTGCCTCTTTCAGCACCTCTGTTGCTTCTTTCTGCACTTCTCTTCCTTCTTTCTACACTCCTCGTGCCTCCTTCTGCACCTCTGTTGCTTCTTTCTGCACTTCTCTTGGTTCTTTCTGTACTGCTCTTGCCTCTTTCTGCATCCCTCTTGCCTCTTTGAGCACCTCTTTTGCTTCTTTCTGCACTTCTCTCTCCTCTTTCTGCACCTCTCTTGCCTCTTTCTGCACCTCTGATGCTTCTTTCTGCACTTCTATTGCCTCTTTCTGCACCTCTCTTGCCTCTTTCTGCATTCCTCTTGCCTCTTTGAGCACCTCTGTTGTTTTTTTCTGCAGATCTCTTGCCTCTTTCTGCACCTCACTTGCCTCTGTCAGCACCTCTGTTGCTTTCTTCTGCAGATCTCTTGCCTCTTTCTGCACCCCTCTTTTCTCTTTCTGCACCTCTCTTGCCTCTTTCTGCACCCCTGTTCCCTCTTTCTGCACCTCTCTTGCCTTTTTCTGTACCTCTGTTGCCTCTTTCTGCACTTCTCTTGCTCTTTCTGCACCCTTCGTGCCTCTTTCAGCACCTCTGTTACTTCTTTCTGCACTTCTCTTCCTTCTTTCTGTGCCTCTCTTGCTTCTTTCTGCACCTCACTTGCCTCTTTCAGCACCGCTGTTGCTTTTTTCTGCAGATCTCTTGCCTCTTTCTGCACCTCACTTCCCTCTTTCATCACCTCTGTTGCTTTTTTCTGCAGATCTCTTGCCTCTTTCTGCACCCCTCTTTTCTCTTTCTGCACCTCTCTTGCCTCTTTCTGCACCACCGTTCCCTCTTTCTGCATCTTTCCTGCCTGTTTCTGCACCTCTCTTGCCTCTTTCTGTATCTATGTTGCCTCTTTCTGCACTTCTCTTGCCTCTTTCTGCACTCCTTTTGCCTCTTCAGCACCTCTGTTGCTTCTTTCTGCACTTCTATTGCCTCTTTCTGTATCTCTCTTGCTTCTTTCTGCACCTCACTTGCCTCTTTCAGCACCTCTTGCTTTTTTCTGCAGATTTCTTGCCTCTTTATGCACCCCTCTTTTCTCTTTCTGCACCTCTCTTGCCTCTAGCTGCACCCCTGTTCCCTCTTTCTGCACCTTTCCTGCCTGTTTCTGCACATTTCTTGCCTCTTTCTGTACCTCTGTTGCCTGTTTCTGCACTTCTCTTGCTCTTTCTGCGCCCTTCGCGCCTCTTTCAGCACCTCTGTTACTTCTTTCTGCACTTCTCTTCCTTCTTTCTGCACCCCTCCTGCCTCTTACTGTACCTCTATTGCCTCTTTGTGCACCCCTCCTACCTTTTTCTGCACCCATCTTGCCTCTTTTTGCACCTCTGTTGGTTCTTTCTGCACTTCTCTTGCTTCTTTCTACACCTCTGTTGCTTCTTTCAGCAATTCTCTTGCCTCTTTCTGCACTTCTCTTCCTTCTTTCTGCACCCTCCTGCCTCTTTCTGTACCTCTCTTGCCTCTTTGTGCACCCCTCCTACCTTTTTCTGCACCCCTCTTGCCTCTTTGCACCTCTGTTGGTTCTTTCTGCACTGCTCTTGCTTCTTTCTACACCTCACTTGCCTCTTTCTGCACTTCTCTTGCTTGTTTCTGCACCTCTCTTGCGTCTTTCTGCACCTCTGTTGCCTCATTCTGCACCTCTCTTGCCTCTTTCGGCACCTCTGTTGCTTCTTTCTGCACCCCTCCTGCCTCTTTCTGCACCCCTCTTCCCTCTTTGTGCAACTCTCTTGCTTCTTTCTACACCTCTCTTCCCTCTTTCTGCAACGCTCTTGCCTCTTTCTGTACCTCAGTTGCTTCTTTCTGCACTTCTCTTGCCTCTTTCTGCACCCTTCGTGCCTCTTTCAGCACCTCTGGTGCTTCTTTCTGCAATTCTCTTCTTTCTTTCTGCACCCCTCGTGCCTCCTTCTGCACCTTTGTTGCTTCTTTCTGCACTTCTCTTGGTTCTTTCTGCACTGCTCTTGCCTCTTTCTGCATCCCTCTTGCCTCTTTGAGCACCTCTCTTGCTTCTTTCTGCACTTCTCTCCTCTTTCTGCACCCCTCTTGCCTCTTTCTGCACCTCTGTTGCTTCTTTCTGCAATTCTATTGCCTCTTTCTGCACCTCTCTTGCATCTTTCTGCACCTCACTTGCCTCTTTCAGCACCTCTGCTGCTTTTTTCTGCAGATCTCTTGCCTCTTTCTGCACCTCACTTGCCTCTTTCAGCACCTCTGTTGCTTTTTTCTGCAGATCTTTTGCCTCTTTCTGCACCCTTCTTTTCTCTTTCTGTACCTCTCTTGCCACTTTCTGCACCCCTGTTCCCTGTTTCTGCACCTTTCATGCCTGTTTCTGCACCTCTCTTGCCTCTTTCAGCACCTCTGTTGGTTCTTTCTGCACTGCTCTTGCTTCTTTCTGCACCTCACTTGCCTTTCTGCACCTCACTTGCCTTTCTGCACTTCTCTTGCTTCTTTCTACACCTCTGTTGCTTCTTTCAGCAATTCTCTTGCCTCTTTCTGCACCACTGTTCCCTCTTTATGCACCTTTCCTGCCTGTTTCTGCACCTCTCTTGCCTCTTTCTGTATCTCTGTTGCCTCTTTCTGCACTTCTCTTGCCTCTTTCTGCACTCCTTTTGCCTCTTTCTGCACTCCTTTTGCCTCTTCAGCACCTCTGTTGCTTCTTTCTGCACTTCTATTGCCTCTTTCTGTATCTCTCTTGCTTCTTTCTGCACCTCACTTGCCTCTTTCAGCACCTCTGTTGCTTTTTTCTGCAGATCTCTTGCCCCTTTCTGCACCTCACTTGCCTCTTTCAGCACCTCTTGCTATTTTCTGCAGATTTCTTGCCTCTTTATGCACCCCTCTTTTCTCTTTATGCACCTCTCTTGCCTCTATCTGCACCCCTGTTCCCTCTTTCTGCACCTTTCCTGCCTGTTTCTGCACATTTCTTGCCTCTTTCTGTACCTCTGTTGCCTCTTTCTGCACTTCTCTTGCTCTTTCTGCGCCCTTCGCGCCTCTTTCAGCACCTCTGTTACTTCTTTCTGCACTTCTCTTCCTTCTTTCTGCACCCCTCCTGCCTCTTACTGTACCTCTATTGCCTCTTTGTGCACCCCTCCTACCTTTTTCTGCACCCTCTTGCCTCTTTTGCACCTCTGTTGGTTCTTTCTGCACTTCTCTTGCTTCTTTCTACACCTCTGTTGCTTCTTTCAGCAATTCTCTTGCCTCTTTCTGCACTTCTCTTCCTTCTTTCTGCACCCTCCTGCCTCTTTCTCTACCTCTCTTGCCTCTTTGTGCACCCCTCCTACCTTTTTCTGCACCCCTCTTGCCTCTCTTTGCACCTCTGTTGGTTCTTTCTACACTGCTCTTGCTTCTTTCTACACCTCACTTGCCTCTTTTTGCACTTCTCTTAGTTCTTTCTAAACCTCTGTTGCTTCTTTCAGCAATTCTCTTGCCTCTTTCTGTACTTCTCTTGCTTGTTTCTGCACCTCTCTTGCATCTTTCTGCACCTCTCTTGCCTCTTTCGGCACCTCTGTTGCTTCTTTCTGCACCCCTCCTGCCTCTTTCTGCACCCCTCTTCCCTCTTTGTGCAACTCTCTTGCCTCTTTCTACACCTCTCTTCCCTCTTTCTGCAACGCTCTTGCCTCTTTCTGTCCCTCTGTTGCTTCTTTCTGCACTTCTCTTGCCTCTTTCTGCACCCTTCGTGCCTCTTTCAGCACCTCTGTTGCTTCTTTCTGCAATTCTCTTCCTTCTTTCTGCACCCCTCGTGCCTCCTTCTGCACCTTTGTTGCTTCTTTCTGCACTTCTCTTGGTTCTTTCTGCACTGCTCTTGCCTCTTTCTGCATCCCTCTTGCCTCTTTGAGCACCTCTCTTGCTTCTTTCTGCACTTCTCTCTCCTCTTTCTGCACCCCTCTTGCCTCTTTCTGCACCTCTGTTGCTTCTTTCTGCAATTCTATTGCCTCTTTCTGCACCTCTCTTGCTTCTTTCTGCACCTCACTTGCCTCTTTCAGCACCTCTGCTGCTTTTTTCTGCAGATCTCTTGCCTCTTTCTGCACCTCACTTGCCTCTTTCAGCACCTCTGTTGCTTTTTTCTGCAGATCTTTTGCCTCTTTCTGCACCCCTCTTTCTCTCTTTCTGTACCTCTCTTGCCTCTTTCTGCACCCCTGTTCCCTGTTTCTGCACCTTTCATGCCTGTTTCTGCACCTCTCTTGCCTCTTTCAGCACCTCTGTTGGTTCTTTCTGCACTGCTCCTGCTTCTTTCTGCACCTCACTTGCCTTTCTGCACTTCTCTTGCTTCTTTCTACACCTCTGTTGCTTCTTTCAGCAATTCTCTTGCCTCTTTCTGCACTTCTCTTCCTTCCTTCTGCACCCCTCCTGCCTCTTTCTGTACCTCTTTTGCCTCTTTGTGCACCTCTCCTACCTCTTTCTGTACCCCTCTTGCCTCTTTTTGCACCTCTGTTGGTTCATTCTGCAGTTCTCTTGCCTCTTTTTGTACCTCCGTTGCTTCTTTCTGCCCCCCTCTTGCCTCTTTCTGCACCCCTCTTTTCTCTTTCTGCACCCCTCTTGCCTCTTTCTGCACCCTTGTTCCCTCTTTCTGCACCTTTCCTGCCTGTTTCTGCACCTCTCTTGCTTCTTTCTGCACCTCACTTGCCTTTCTTCACTTCTCTTGCTTCTTTCTACACCTCTGTTGCTTCTTTCAGCAATTCTCTTGCCTCTTTCTGCACTTCTCTTCCTTCCTTCTGCACCCCTCCTGCCTCTTTCTGTACCTCTTTTGCCTCTTTGTGCACCTCTCCTACCTCTTTCTGCACCCCTCTTGCCTCTTTTTGCACCTCTGTTGGTTCATTCTGCAGTTCTCTTGCCTCTTTTTGCACCTCTGTTGCTTCTTTCTGCACTGCTCTTGCTTCTTTCTGCACCCCTCTAGCCTCTTTATGCACCCCTCTTTTCTCTTTCTGCACCCCTCTTGCCTCTTTCTGCACCCCTGTTCCCTCTTTCTGCACCTTTCCTGCCTGTTTCTGCACTTCTCTTGCTCTTTTTGCACCGTTTGCACCTCTTTCAGCACCTTCTCTTCCTTCTTTCTGCACCCCTCCTGCCTCTTTCTGTACCTCTCTTGCCTCTTTGTGCACCCCTCTTGCTTCTTTTTGCACCTCTGTTTGTTCTTTCTGCGCTGCTCTAGCTTCTTTCTGCACCTCACTTGCCTCCTTCTGCACTTCTCTTGCTTCTTTCTACAGCTCTGTTGCTTCTTTCAGCAATTCTCTTGCCTCTTTCTGCACTTCTCTTCCTTCTTTCTGCATCCCTCCTGCCTCTTTCTGTACCTCTGTTGCTTCTTTCTGTACTTCTCTTGCCTCTTTCTGCACCTCTGAGTTAGAGGTAGTTTTAATCCCCCTGCCCTATTATGTACTAGGGCCTTACAGGGGAGGTCATGCCAATCACAGGGGTACCCCAACCCATAGTGTACCCTAGTGTATGTAGGTGTTTTCACTGTATTCTAAGTGTCTTTCAGCATAGCACTGGCTCGGGGCCTGGTTAGTCAGTCAGTTACCACCAGTAACAGTCAGCAAAAAGTTGGGGGCACAGGATGACTTTGAAACAAGGCCTCATTCTGCACCACTGTTGGTTCTTTCTGCATATCTCTTGCTTCTTTCTGCACTTTTCTTCGTCTTTCTGGACTTCTGTTGCCTCTTTCTGCATTTCTCTTGCTTCTTTCTGCGCCTTTCTTCCTCTTTCTGCACATGTCCTACCTCTGTAGGCATAGATAGAAATTAGCATTTAAAAAACCTTTGAAATTCACTGAAAAAAGCATAGGTTTCAGGGACATTATAGTTAGAAATTAGCATTTAAAAACCTTAGAAATTCACTGAAAAAACCATAGGTTTCAGGGACGTTATAGTTAGAAATTAGCATTTAAAAAACCTTTGAAATTCACTGAAAAAACCATTGGTTTCAGGGACGTTATAGTTAGAAATTAGCATTTAAAAAACCATAGAAATTCACTGAAAAAACCACACGTTTCAGGGACGTTATAGTTAGTTGGACATTTCACTCGTACAAAACCAGAGAAATTCGGCCGTTATAGTTAGTTGAGCTAAGTATAACTCGCGCCCGCAATGCACTGCTGATGACATCACATATTACATCACTCATGACATGGTCAGTGACATCACTCATGACATCACTGATGACATCTCAAATGACATCACTGATGACATCATCCACGTGATCCTCTGATGCACCTCCTCACAGCCTAATATAACCTTTGATACACCCACTCTAAAATACAGACTGCCATTCTCGAAACCATAGACACACCAATACCAGTTACTACATACCCACTCACTGATTCCTAGATCTACACACACATCCACTTACACACCCATACAGTCACTCATACATACAGCCACTATCATATGCACTCATACACCTATACAGACACTCACACACCCCCACTCACCCATAGAGTTACTTACATAGCTAGTTAGTCATGCAAAGAATCAATCACACTCTTTTTTACTTACCTATACAGTTATACACACACCACCTCACTTATTCACACAGATACTAACACATACTTACTCTCTTATACAATCACTCCCACAAGCACACACTCTCACATATAGTCATTTATATACCCCAACACTCACATATACTGCCTTTCACATATGTAGTTACTCACACAAGTACCACTGAGACATCCATTCACTCACCAACACAGCCATAGAGCCCCTCACAGACGCACCCTTGAACCCATACACCCAGTGAATCACCCACTCACACATCCATGCAGTGAGTCACACACACCCCACTCACCCACACAGACACTCAGGCACCCATACAGATACTCAGACAAGCATTCAATAACCCATATAGACACTCATGTAGCTACTCGCCAACCCATGCAGGCGCTTACACACCAACAGACAGACTGATACAGACATTCACACAGTTTAGTCACTAACCCATGCATTCAGTAAGACACGTTTAATCACTCACTTATACAGTCAGTCACACACCTACTAAATCATCCATTCAGACAGTCATACACCCACTCATTCTTCAATACACATTGGCCTATATATATAAAACATATTTAAACTTTACAGAAACACACAGTCACTGGAAGCAGCTTGTAGTGGCAATCATTCGAGGTGCTCCTGATCAGGAACAAAGGGTAGTCTGCACTGCATGACACGCACCTACAATACACTGTGGTGACAGGGGAGACATCCTATTTTGTGCTGTGCCTCTCGACATCATAATGCCGGAGTAGGTTGTGCTGCCCTTTCGCTGTGGAGGGTGAGGCCCCTGACCTGGACACATCTTGTGTAGCCGGGGAGCTGTGACTAGGCAACTAAGAGGGGCCAGTTGCATCTCCTGCATCTGTAGGTTCCCCTGCATACTTGGAGTACACTGCTGTACCCAGGCTTGTGTAATCCGGACTGACAGAGGATTCAGCTGGCTGAGTCACTGATTCGGAGTAGGCGGTGCGGTTTGAGGCCTGGTGTTGTTGTCCAGGTTGGGAGATGGTTGGGTGTGAAGCGGAGGAAGCCCAGGGGTGGTATCTGCCCAAAAGTCGTGGGCACACTGCTTGTACAACCCAGATATCCGGGGGGAATGTGGAACATGTAATCTGCTTGCCAAAGTTGGCATCCAGGAGGCAACCGGGTGGTGCTGCTTTTCCTCAGTACATGTTATTCAGCTATTGGATGTACGGTTGATTTCCCTTGGTGCTATTCGGACAGAGATTTCTATCTAGCATGCACCTGAGTGGAGTTGAGGGGATGGTTGGCCACACTGGACTGCAACACATGCCATTCATGGTGCCTGGCCATCTAGTGCAACGCTGTGTTTTCAAGAGTATTTTGTACATTCCTTGAGAGATACAACCATATGTGACATTGACATTTCATTTTAGATGATTGGTCGTATTTGAGTTCAACTGTGCCTGCAGATGTGTGGCTATTTTGCATGGTGTAGTGGTGATTAATCCCTTGAGTTAGACACATCATGCACTTGGCATTCGTAAACCTGTAGTGGCCATCCAGGGAGAGGTGATGCAACTTCATGGGGCTACCATGTTTTTTGTGGTCCGTCTTACCCAATACAATGCCCATTTCTAATGTAATGCAGTTACTTGTATGTTTTGGCAGTACTTATTGGTTTCCCTGTTGCACTTCACTCATGTGTATGTCAGGTCTCTGTCTTGGGGGTGTCAACACAGAGTAAGTGTTATTTGATGAGGATTTAGCCAGTTCTCCATCCTTCATTACCCTGCCACACTCATGTTGTTGTGCATGTAACGTCAACACTTTCTTGCCATTGCATTGCCATGTCTATAGTCCTACATGCACGTTGTTGATTGCTGATGCCTAGCCAGTTGTCCCATGGCTGACTTATGTATCATTGTTTGTGAGTAGGAACTATAGCATTGTTAGATCAGTGCACTGTTGATGGATGAATCATGCATAGTGTTAGTGATGTAAGACATGTGCTTATTTGTCATTACAGTGACACGTGTCAGCAAGGGAGTTAGTGTCACTTGCTAAGGTTGAATGAATGGGTATGCTTGGTGTTGGAAGCATTCCCTCCACTGTATAGATACATCCACTAGTCTGGCTCTACTATCCTTTGAATCTTCATCCTCCACACCCGCACGTTGATCCAGTCCACAATTATCATGTATCTATGTGACTTTTGTCAGTTACCTTTTTTCCTGTGGCACAGAATACACAGAGATGTTGTGTTTCAATTTTTATTATGGTTTAGAGCTGTGTGGCCCCAGCAACAATGGTGCATCAGACACACAATGTATGTTGTACTACGCTCTTGTGTGAAAGTGTACCTGACTGTGCTCCTGAGAGCACACAACACACACTTTTTGATTCTCAATGAGAAACCATACACAGTCATAAGTTCAAATGCCCAATACATTGTCTCATTCCCTGTATTTCTTTAGTTGGTGTCATATCCCCTGCTAGGTGAGTGATCTGTGTGACACTGTTGTTTTGTTAAAGTGACTTTACATTATTGTTCCCCTTCTGAAGTCACAAACCAAGCATACAAGACATTGTTGTAGTGATATTTTATTTCTCAAAATCACAAGGTGGAACCTTTTGTTGGAAGAAATGTTTGTGACAAGACATTTGTTAATAGGGATTAGGAAAAAAAGTTCCGGATAATGGCATCCCTCCTTGCTGTTGCAGCTGCAGGAGCTGTGGTGTGTCTTGCATCACTTTCTTCATCCTGCCCATCCTCCGGATTGTCCAGCTCCTCCTGGTCTTCTGGCAGAGGTGTATTGGTCCGTACACAGATATTGTGCAAAATGCAACACACCAGTATTTTTTTGCAGACCAGTTCAGGCCTGAATAGGAGTCTTCCCCCTGAAATGTCAAGGCACCGGCACCTGGATTTAAGGACTCCGCAGGTCCATTCCACGATGGCCCTTGTGCGTCCAAGTGCCACATTGTAGTCTCTCTGGGCCTATGTGTGGGCACTTTGATGGGGATCATCACCCATGGTGACAGTGCATATCCTTGATCAGCTGAAACAGAAATGGAGAGAAGTGTCCATTAATATTTTGGCCTGATGTGTTTACAGAGTAGGCTTTTTAATTTTGTGTCCATTGTGCAGCTTTGTACTTTCTACTTCATCATGTTGTGGTACATATAATTGACCTGCATCAATGACATTGAATTGCCTATACTTTACAATCTACACATCACAATGATGCCATTGGCCAGGTCGTGTGTATTCCCTCCATGTTGTAACCGTCAGGATGTATGGGTATCTCAGAACACCTTGGTGGTTATTTACAAGCCCCTTGCGACACTGGTGCGTCACTTTAGCACATATTGAAAATGACGCACCAGTGGCGCAAGGGGCTTGTAAAGTAGCCCCCTTGACTTTTTGCACATTACTATGTATGTGCATTAGCAATATCCATCATTGTGAGTTATTGTACTGAGGGTAGCTGGGCCGGAAGTACTTGAATGCTAAATGTTGTACTAATTGTGGGTTATTTACATCCCCCTTGCACCCCATGAGGGTCACTGTTTGAGATGCAGAAGCACTGCTTCCTGGTGCACTCTACTTACTAGGACATGTAGAGACAATGCCTAAGCAGTGTAGCCAGCACAAAAAATCCAGAGTGCCTTTTCTGAAATGGGGCCTGCTGAGCCTGTGTCCCTGATAGGCAGTGAGATGACAGGACATGTGTGATTTAGCCAATGCCTCAGATCTCCAAGACAACATTGTTGCTGCAACGTAACTTTTCCCTACGTTCACAATGGGGATAGAGACTTGGAACAATACTCAAGTCAGTGTCAAGCTACATGAAGTGGCTCAACCTTGCCTTGCAAACAAGGCACACTTTGGGTGGACAATGGTTGTTGTGATGGGTGTCATGCCATGACACATGTAAAGACAGATCCCTCAACATATTTCCTAAGATGAAAAAGCAATCTTGCTGTAAGAAGAGGAATGGTGTAGGATAGATAATGTTAAAGTATGTTTCTTTGTTAAATTCTAGCGCTGTTTAGAGCTGTGTGGCCCCAGCTACAATGATGCATCAGACACACAATGTATGTTGTACTACGCTCTTGTGTGAAAACGGACCTGACTGTGCTCCTGAGAACACACAACACACACTTTTTGATTCTCAATGAGAAACCATACACAGTCATAAGTTCAAGTGCCCAATACATTGTCCCATTCCCTGTCTTTCTTTAGTTGGTGTCATATCCCCTGCTAGGTGAGTGATCTGTGTGACACTGTTGTTTTGTTAGTGACTGTGACATGATTGTTCCCCTTCTGAAGTCACAAACCAAGCATACAAGACATTGTTGTAGTGATATTTTATTTCTCGAAATCACAAGGTGGAACCTTTTGTTGGAAGAAATGTTTGTGACAAGACATTTGTTAATAGGGATTAGGAAAAAAAGTTCCGGATAATGGCATCCCTCCTTGCTGTTGCAGCTGCAGGAGCTGTGGTGTGTCTTGCATCGCTTTCTTCATCCTGCCCATCTTCTGGATTGTCCAGCTCCTCCTGGTCTTCTGGCAGAGGTGTATTGGTCCGTACACAGATATTGTGCAAAATGCAACACACCAGTATTCTTTTGCAGACCAGTTCAGGCCTGAATAGGGGTCTTCCCCCTGAAATGTCAAGGCACCGGAACCTGGATGTAAGGACTCTGCAGGTCCATTCCACGATGGCCCTTGTGCGTCCAAGTGCCACATTGTAGTCTCTCTGGGTCGATGTGTGGGGCACTTTGATGGGGATCATCACCATGGTGACAGTGCATATCCTTGATCAGCTGAAACAGAAAATGGAGAGAAGTGTCCATTAGTATTTTGGCCTGATGTGTGTGCAGAGTAGGCTTTTTAATTTTGTGTCCATTGTGCAGCTTTGTACTTTCTACTTCATCATGTTGTGGTACATATAATTGACCTGCATCGATGACATTGAATTGCCTATACTTTGCAGTCTACACATCACCATGATGCCATTGGCCAGGTCGTGTGTATTCCCTCCATGTTGTAACCGTCAGGATGTATGGGTATCTCAGAAACCTTGGTGGTTATTTACAAGCCCCTTGCGACACTGGTGCGTCACTTTTGCACATATTGAAAATGACGCACCAGTGGCGCAAAGGGGTTGTAAAGTAGCCCCCTTGACTTTTTGCACATTACTATGTATGTGCATTAGCAATATCCATCATTGTGAGTTATTGTACTGAGGGTAGCTGGCACCGGAAGTACTTGAATGCTAAATGTTGTACTAATTGTGGGTTATTTACATCCCCCTTGCACCCCATGAGGGTCACTGTTTGAGACGCAGAAGCACTGCTTCCTGGTGCACTCTACTTACTAGGACATGTGGAGACAACACACATGTCTATTAGTGTCCTTGGGCATATGGTAACTTTGAATCCGCTTAAATGCGTGTTGGGGGCAGGCCATGGATAACGCCATGTGTGTTCCCACATAACACACATTTATGTGGCTACATTTGTGCATCTGGTATTATGTTTACACCTGGAAATGCATCAGATTGATACACCTCACCAGGGGAGGCGTAGGGATGCACAACATGGAGTGAGATTTACATTTCTCTTATTTGTATGCTTTTTCTATGCATGCTACATTCTGACACAACCCAGAGTAAGGGTAATTACACTTGTTGTGATTGGTTGTGTGCAATTAGGTGTCCCTACATACAGAAATACTTCCCTCCTCATGAACAGGCACACTTGCAGCATGGTGCATGGGTGCCTGTGTTGGTGCATGTCAGCTAATCGTGCACCAGCGCAAGGGATAGCAGAGTGATCTGTCATCTTGTTATACATATGACACATGTCTTTGTTTCAGAATTAATGCAGCACAGTGCAAGCATAAGTCTAGTGGCACCTGCTGCATTGAATCCTTGCAATTTTTGTCTGATGAGTTCTGCAAGATCTGTATTCCTAGAGTGACTTAATGGTTTGTGAGAGTATTTCTAGCCTACTCCCTTGTTGAGACTACTTACATATATGTTGTTCTTTGCAGTGCTTAATTTGTGCCGGAGCTTTCAGGTGCTTAGCACCGGCACTTTTTTAACAGGGCCGGGGCTATTGAATTTTTCTCCCCAGTGAGATGAGCCCAATAATTATTAAAAAGAAATGTACCTACCTGTCCTGTGTCCTCCTCCTTCCATTCGGATTCGTGTCTTGTCTGGTATGTCTTCAAAGGATGGCCCACCCAAGTCCAGGCATGATGACTGCATCACGTTAGTGATGTCAGTAGTGCACGCCTGCCTTTCAAGGAGCATTTTCTTTCGCATTGGTTAATTATTACGGTTGAGGGCGGGCTGATGGGTGAGCTGCGGGCAAGGCGGGCTGGGTCCTGGAAAGTTCCGGTATCGGCAATAAACTTAATGCGACTTCGTCGAAGTAATTAAAAAGTGCGTCGCTGCTTTCTGTTAACAACTCGCACGCATTGAAATGAAAACCCAGCAGAAGCAGGCCATAAATTATTCCTTTTGACTTGTCATTTGCATTGCATGCTGATGCTCTTGGCCTGGGCCGGGGGCCCACCAAAACATATTATTTGCCAGCGATCTAATGGAGCCAGTGCCACGGAGACTGCAGGTCACAGGTAAGAGAGTAGTAGATAGTACTCCAACAAATCGCTATAAAGTAATCTGGAACAGATTTACTATTGTGTGTCCTCTTCACCAATTTCTTTGCAGCAAATAAATGTATAAGTTAACTGTCAACTCTGCTTTTTCAAGCTCAGCGCCTCGTCACTCCACGGCCCCTTCCCTCTACCACACCTGACCTCCCAATTTATGGGTTCCCAGAGTAAATTGCCAGTGCTTTTCCGCATATGTAAACCAGCATGTTTTTCTTTTTGCAGAATCTGCAAATGAAAAAGGGCAGGTTACAGCCCTTATCTGCAGCTGCAGTACAAGTTTTAGGCAGAACCCAGTGATACACGTATGGACAGAAGTTCCTGCAGGTTATCTATGTTCGTGTTTCTAGCGCAAATTGGTCCACTGTAGGACCCCTGGCTCTAGCATCTCCATTCTTGTAGTAAGTGTAACCTTAGATGTAAATCCCGCAGTTGAATGATTATCAGACAGGTCTTGTGCGTGAACACTCACAGATATTTTAAATTTGCGCATTCATCTCAAAGGCCCGGACTGTGTCACGTTTCACGTGGCAGTTTCCATCTGCACTGCTTCCCCGCCGACACAAGGCAACATCAAATGAATACTACACTCTTCAGGCAAGCTGCTTGGAGAACCTCCAGGCTCTAGGGCTCATGGCGACTGATGGAGTTAAAATGAGAATTACTTTTTCCAAAAACAAGGGGTAGTTTCACATTGAAAAATTGTTCTTTTGAGCTTGAAACTAATTTAAACAGCAGAATGTAAACAATACACGCTACATTATTTGTGTTATGGCCCAATAAAAAAAAACACTATCACTCTTGCAGGCACAGTTTTCGCACGCACTTTGTGCCCCTTTCACGTAATTCACACTAGCGCACCCACAGCTATCTTCTGGCTGCCTGGCCACTTCATCGTTCAGCAAAGGGATGAATTAGCGCTGTTTCTGTTTGAAGTAATTTGTAGCTGCTTAACTGGGGAATTTCTCAGGAGGCTGGAAAGGAGAGGGTTGGTTTGCTGTTGCCTTGAACATTCATCACCACTTTTTCTCACAGTTTACCCGATTTGAAGCTTGGGATGGTTAGAGGAGACTGGAATGTTTTGTTTGTGTCCATATGGAGTAATGCTAAACAAAACCGGACATTGCGTGGCGATGAACAACTTAGAGGACCTTATTAAGCAGGAAATTAAATATGAGCAGCAATTCCAAATAGAGCTCAACTGCAACTTTTGTCTATGAAGTATTGGTGCGGCTCACCTAAAAAATCATAGATTGTATAAATATGATATATAATATCACAAAGAATCACGTCTTGTTCTCTGTGGTGGGGCCGAGGCTGCTGCTGCTGTATTTAGGGAGCAGGGGTTGAGAGACATTACGTTATGATCTGATATTGCGACTGCAAGCCTGCGTTCCTGCGAGTGCATTGCATTGATTGATACTTCTTTTTTGGAGGGTCCAGTCCGGTTGCAGCAAGGGAGAAGGGGTTGGGCAGTCAGGTGTGAGTAAGTAACATTCCAGAATAAGCATCATCAGAAAGGAACAGCAGGGCTTTAATTTCAGAGTCTACTCGGGTCCGCTCGCTGCCAGCACTGGACTCCAGACAGGAGCTTTGTCCTTCGCATGGCTCTCTACCCACTGCCGGGCACCTGCAGGGGTTGTGCAAGTCAGATCCTGACAGCCTGTGTATACAGGAGCTAATTGGGCCTTGAGGGCTACCTGTGGGCCAGGAATGTGGAGGTGAGATGTCATGGGTGTGTGGTGCCCAGTCTTCCACCTCTCTGGGTGGATGTGTGGTGTTTTCAGATTTACACCCCTGTGGGTGACAGGCACCTCCTCAGGATCTTGCTGTGCCACAGCTTGGCCCATCTGTGCTTCGATGACATGCGGCTAGCGACTGACCCTCAGCCACAGGTGCACAGTACAGGGTATAGACTATCCTGTCATGCATCCTTATGGCCATGCACATAGCTCATTTGCTGACCTTTCAACCTGGAAATTTTGGTTCTAACCCTTGTTATGGCACGCTCAGCAATACTCGTTCTAGATGTGGGTGCGTGGAGCCAATAGACGAAGTGGGTGGAACCAGCGGAGTGAGTGGGTGGGGCCAGGGGTGTGGGTGTGGCCTCCTTAAAAAATGTGACCACCTGCACTTAATATTTTACAAATTAAGCACTGGACTTCTTTGGCATTAGGTGTTTGTGTATAGTAGTTGGTCCAGCTACAATGTATGCAGAGTTCTATTTGCTACATGTGCCTTCTCACATAGTTGAGCTACATGATTGGTGACTTGAGGTGTGTGGTGTGTTTAGTTTGTACTTACCAACGAGCAGTCCATTTGCATAGATGTCATTCTGGAACCGCTGGTTGATGACAGATTGGCAAAAGATGTAGGAGTCATGCACACTGCCTGGATACTTGGTGATGATATTGATGAACACTCCAAGATGGTCAACAATTGCCTGCACATTCATCGAGTATGGGTGCTTTCTGTTGCAGTATATGTGTGTAGTGTCCACAGGAGGCACAAGTTGCACATGGGTGCAATCCATTGCCCTCCAAAACATGCGGAAAACGAGTAATGGCTTAGAAGCCTTGCTTGTTGGTGAGTAGTTCTTGCGCAGTGTTGGGAAAGCGTAGATGCTGCGGTGTCAGGCTGATAATGGCATCAAAGTCAGTAGGGAGGATCCTTGAGAAGGATGCCAGGGAGATTCCAGCCACTCTGGCAGTGGTGGGTTGAAAGGTGCCTGAGGCCAACATGTGCAACACAGCAAGTAGCTTGGTCTGCGGAGGGATGTTAGTGCTGTACTGGGATGGGTGCCTGCAGCCATGGCGCTATCTGGTTGAGTATGCGCAGGATGGAGGACCTTTTTAGCCTGTAATGGGCTATCACCTCCCCTGGCCGGAGGTGTATGATAGTGATTCTTTGGCAGTAGACTCGCTCTCTTCTGCGGCGCTGCCTCGGTGGAGGTGGTGCTCTTCTTGGGGCTCCAAGTTGCAAGAGTAGTACCTCCATGGCGTTGTTGAGATTGCCAATGAGGGTCTGGGATTGTCTTCCTTATATACAGGTGTGTTTGCACCATTTTTAAGACCAGGTAAGTCTTGACGTTAGAAAGCTGCCAATAACTGGACTTAGCGGCAGTTTTGGGGGTTATTGAGGTACGGAAATTTCATTGAAAATATTGCGAAGTGTGTTTAGCTGCAGTTTTTTCACGGGAACTCCTATCTTGGTTTCATTTTCGTTAAGTCCCGCTAACAGAAGTGGTGATCCTGAAAATTCACGTTTACGCTGGAAAAGCGGCAACTTGTAAATAAGGTGATAAAAAAAAGCTGCCTGAACGTAAAAAAATTGACGCTACGGCACCGTTAAGATCTTGTATAAACGCCCCTTTATGTGACAATCCTGCTGAGTACGCATGTAAGACGAGAAGGGACATTTTTAGGTCTAGCCTGGCGTTGCAGCGTGCATGCGCTGTCGCACTGCGAGGGCTTTTTGCAATCGATATGGATTTAGAAGGGACTTGAAGCCCCACCCCGGTTTCCCATTGGCTCGCGTCATCGTTTATGGTAAACGGTGGCGCGTGATTGGAAATCTAGCTTCTCGGTTACCGCCTTGTCCACTTTTAGGACGGCCCATGTGGACAGGCCGACGCCATGTTTGTTTGGCGTGACGTAGGAGGGTGTGCTGCTAGCGGAAACGCTGGCTCCTCATTGGGGATTCTACCAGCTCCTCCCTCCCCTTCCCCACATTCAAAAGCAAACTCCCCAGAGTTGCGCTGTTCATGGGCTTACATTGACTTACTTGCAGTTAGCTACAGTGAGCGTAGCAGTAGCTCGTAATACCGAGGCTTCCATTTTACAGCGCTGTACATTAAACGGGTGCTGCAGGATGTCAGTGTGACGCTTGCTTTTCTCTGCCCCCGGTGACATTTGTAGTTGCATTTCATATTATTCCTGCACAGAGACACACCAGCTGATGTTTAAGCTCCGGGATTTTTTTGGCTGAGTCGGAGAAGGGTTTGGAAAATAACCTACCTTGAGTTTTTGGGTGACGCGCTTTTAATCCGCGGGTACTTTCGGTTTGCGCGTGCACAGTTAGGGAGCCCTAGCCTTGTGCATGGTTAGTGTGCACACACTTGTCTGTCACCAGTGCCATTGACTTACTTGCAGTTAGCTACAGTGAGCGTTGCAGTAGCTTGTAATACTGAGGCTTTCATTTTACAGCGCTGTACATTAAACGGGTGCTGCAGGATGTCAGTGTGAGGCTCAACAGCACAAGCTGTCATTCTTTAGCTTGTCAGCAATGTACACCTAGCCTCCTGCTACTGTGGAAGCCGTTCTCGGATTGCTGTGTTTGTCCACGAGTCGCAAGTGACAACGTTTTGGAATTGGGCTATGGTCAAACCAGGTGATGCCTAGAACAATGTGAAGTGGAGGGGAGGGAGGGGTGTGAGGGGGTGTCGGGTTGAAGTTTGGGTTCTTCTTTGTCCAGTGACATCATGGTTAGGTGCTACTCTATGAATTGTTTTTATTGTGAATGTACGAGCGTACTTAAAGACGCCAGAAAGGAAATCATTCCGAAATTGACAATTTCGATGCTTATTTACATAGCACTTGAGTTGCGCTGTTCATGGGCTTACATTGACTTACTTGCAGTTAGCTACAGTGAGCCTAGCAGTAGCTCGTAATACCGAGGCTTCCATTTTATAGCGCTGTACATTAAACGGGTGCTGCAGGATGTCAGTGTGACGCTTGCTTTTCTCTGCCCCCGGTGACATTTGTAGTTACATTTCATATTATTCCTGCCCAGAGACACACCAGCTGATGTTTACGCTCCGGGATTTTTTTTTGCTGAGTGTGAGAAGGGTTTGGAAAATAACCTACCTTGAGTGTTTGGGTGACGCGCTTTTAATCCGCGGGTACTTTCGGTTTGCGCGTGCGCAGTTAAGGAGCCCTAGCCTTGTGCATGGTTAGTGTGCACACACTTGTCTGTCACCAGTGCCATTGACTTACTTGCAGTTAGCTACAGTGAGCGTAGCAGTAGCTCGTAATACCGAGGCTTCCATTTTACAGCGCTGTACATTAAACGGGTGCTGCAGGATGTCAGTGTGACGCTTAACAGCACAAGCTGTCATTCTTTAGCTTGTCAGAAATGTAAACCTAGCCCCCTGCTACTGTGGCAGATGCACATATCACAAATATACATTAAATAATGCAAAACTACAATACAATACCATTAGCAAAGCAAATGGCTTTAACTTAATCAAAGGCGAGACCTATTGCATTTTCAATGCTTGTTTTTTCTAGCTCACGACAAAAAACATGAACTGTGCTGATGATTCAGAATATATCAGAATTAGTACAAATAAAGCCCATTTTTTTTATCATTCTGAAGTAAGGTGGAAACAAATATATGAATATGATCAAAACACATCAATACACTAGGTGATGACATTTGCACACATTATCTTTTGTGTGCAGTAAAACCGTATTTCAGTGCAAATGTAATTCTCGTTCCAATTGAAATGTGTTTCTGTGGTGGCAGTGCTCTACCACACCATGCATACTCCACACTACGCCACTCCACCCAATCTAACCAAATCAATCCCACCCCACTCCAATCTACCCAACTCTATCCCACTCTACTGCATTCCACTCAAATGTACCCCACTCTGCTTCTATCTACCCCAGTCTACCCCACTCAAATACAATCCCCTCCAATCTACCAGACTACAGTCTACCCCAATTCACCCCACTCCGATGTACCTCAATTCAACCCACTCCACTCTAATCTACCCGAACACTCTCCAATCTACCCCACTCCAGTTTACTCCTCTCCACTCTACCCAAATTTACTCCAATCTACCCCACTCTAATCTACTTCACTCCAATCTACCCCACTCCATTCCAAATTACCCCACTTCCCGCTCCATTGCAAACTATCCAACTCCTCTTCACTCTATTCTACCCCACTCTACTCCCATCTACCCCACTCCTCCACAATGTACCCCACTCCAAGCTACCACACTCCAATGTACCACGCTCCAATGTACCACAATCTACCCCACTCCAATCTACCCCACTCCACAACTCCACTCCACTCTTTCTAAATCTACCCCACTCCCCTACACTCCAATCGACCCCACTCCAACCAACCACACTCTTCTCAAATCTACCCCACTCAATTCCAATCTACCCTACTCCACCCAACTCCAATCTACCCCACCCACTCTACCCCAATCTACCCTACTACAATCTATCCCACCCCAATCTACCCCTATCTACTCCACTCCTATCTACCTCACTCCAATCTAACCAACTCCATTCCAATTTACCCTACTCAAATCCACCCAATCTACCCCACAGAACCCCACCCTAATTTACCCACTACACTCTACTCCAGTCTACCCCACTTATCTCCACTCTTCCCCACTCTATCTCCCTCCACTGCAATCTATCCAGCTCCACTCCACTCCACTCCAATCTACCCCCTCCACTTTACCCCTGTCCATCCCACTCCAATCTACCCACTCCAATAAATCTGCCCCAATCCACCACACTCCATTCTACCCAATCTACCCCACTCCACTTCACTCTAATCTACCACATGCCACTCAAATCTACCCCACTCCAGTCCAATCTAACCATTTTCACCTCACTCCAATCTACCCAACCCCACTGTACTCCAAACTACCCAACTCCAATCTACCCCATCCAATCTACCCCACTCCAAACTACCCCACTCCACTCTACCCCAATCTACCCCTCTCCAAACTATCGCGCTCCTATGTATCTCACTCTAATCCACCCCACTCCACTCCAATTTACCACACTCCACTCCAATGTACCACACTCCACTCCAGTCTACCCCAATCCACTGCACTCCACTCTCCCCCAATCTACCCCACTCTGTTCCAGTCTACCCCAATATATCTCACTCCACTCTACCCCGATCAACCCCAATCTACCCCACTCCAGTCTACTCCACTCCAACACAATCTACCCCATTCAATGTACCCCACTCCAATCTACCCCACTCTACTCAACCCAACACCACTCCAATCTATCCCACTCCATTCCAGTTTAACCAACTCCACCCCAGTCCACTCCAATCTACCCCACCCCAATCTACTCTGCTCCATTCTATCCCACCCCAGTCTACTCCACTCCAATCTACTCCATTCCAATCTACTTTACCCCATTCTACCCTACTTCACCCCAGTCACCCTACGCCAATGCAATCTACCCCACTCTACCCTACTTCAATCTACCCCACTCTACTCTATCCACTCCAATCTACCCCACTCCAAATTACCCCACTCCAATCATCCCTCTTCAATCTACCTCACTCCAGTCTACCCCACTGCATTCCAATCTACCCTACTCTAACCCACCCAATCTAACCCACTGCACCCTAATCTACCCCACTACACTACACTCTTCTCCAACCTATCTCACTCAACTCCAATTTTGACTCCACTCCAATCTATCCAGCTCCGCTTCACTCCCTGCGTTTGCCACCCCACGACGGCCGCAGGCAAGAGCGAAGAGCAGGGGGATGGCTTTGAGATATATGACGACAAGGGTAAAAGTGCCGCTGCCCCCAAAACACGTGCCACCCGTGGCGGACAGCCCCATGCCCCATGCCCCGCTCTTGCTACGCCACTGACTCTACCCCAGTCTATCCTACTCCAACCTAACCACTCCAATCCACCCAATCTACTCCACTCCACTCTACCCCAATCTACCACACTCCATTCTACTCTACCCAATCTACCTCACTCCACTTCACTGCATACTACCACATGCCACTCCAATCTACTCCAGTCTAGTCTAACCTACTTCACCCAAATCCACCCCACTTCAGTCTACTTTACCCCCACTCCACCCCAAACTACCCTACTCCAATCTACCCCATCCAATCTGCCCCATTCCAATCTACCTCAATCTACTCCACTCCAGTCTACTTAACTCCACTCCAATCTACCCAACTCTAACCCAATCTACCTCACTCAAATCTGCCCTAATCCAGTCTACTTCACTCCAACCTACTCCACTCCAATCAACCCCACGTTATTCCAATCTACAGCAATTTACCCCACTCCTATCTATCTCACTCCAATCTATCCCACTCCACTCTAATCTACTCCACTCCAACCTACCCCACTTCAATCTACCCTAATCCACTGTGCTCCACTCTTTCCTAATCTACCCCACGCCACTCCACTCTACCCCAATATACCCCAGTCCAATCTACCCCATTCCACTCCAATCTACCCCACTCCACCCAAACAACCCCACTCTACCCCAATCTACCCCAATTCAATCTACTCCACTCCGATCTGCCATGCTAATCTACCCAATTCTCACACTGCAATCTATCCCAATCCACCCTACGCCAATCTACCCCACTCCACTCTATTCTCAATCTACCCTATCTCACACTACCCCAGTCTACCCCACTCCAATCTACCCCACCCCACTAACGTTTAGACTTGCTGAATAGCAGCCACACTGGTGTACAACATGCAGTGCTTTAAATGTGAAAAAATTAGTGCATGTACCCATTAAAATGAGGTAGATGTGTGGCGAGTGAGCGGGGGTTAGGGGCGGGGCTAAGGACAAGACATGATGGTACTTAATGGCTTTTATACCAGTTGCAGTACATACCAAAATACATGAGAAATTGGTTTATATAAACAAAGCAAGTGAACTCGTTACACAAATAAAAGCCAAACGCGATGATATGTTAACATGTCCTTGTTTTGTAATATTTGCAGCCTCCTAATGCCATACTGTTATTTGCTGTTATTTGGCACACAACTATATATTCTTGAGCGTGCACGCACACAGAAAGAAACAAGCAGACATGCACAGAAAGCATTCCACACATTTCCTTTAAAATACCTCAAGGGTGTCCCGATTCTCTCCTTCTTTGTCTCGTTTTTCTCTCTCATAAAAACAAGCACACACAAGCAGACAAACACACAGACATAAACAGACACACACAAGACTCAGGTGAGATTAAACCCATTTTAAACTCTTTACCTCCCATGGCTGTCTTAATTGCCGCCATCAGGGGGCCGCCTGGATTCCTGTGTTTGCACAAATGCACAAAATAGTGTAAATGTGAGTGACAGCACAGGGCCTGAATGGACCCTGCTCTGTCAAACACACCACGTGATGGTGAACACCCGGACATTATGCAAATGAGTCCACGCTGAATAGTTCAGCTGGGGCTCAGCTCAGAGCTACAGAGTCACCTTGGTTGTCAGAGACATGTTCCACTCTGACAGCCTAGTGCTCACCAGCCCTAGCTGCCAAAGAGCCTACCTTTCATGAGTACTGGTACTCTCCTTGGCAGTAGAGAAGAGCCTGTATTTAGAGTGCTAAAAATAAGATGCGCTTTGTCCTGTTTCTTTGACTGACATTGACTGCTTCCTTCTTGTGCTGAGCACATCGTCGTCAGGAAATCAGCATAGATGAAATACTGTTCAATGGGAATATGTTATCCAGTTAGGTTCCTTTGTTTTCCAGCTGTAATGTTTGTCACGCTAGATAGATTGCAGTGAGGGTGCGTGACTAGAGGCATCCATTAATAGCCAGTGACGCAGCATGAGCAAATGCTTTAAAGTTCATGTCCCACACATTGGTGGTGCTCAAGCACAATAGCCCGTGGAAATATTTTAAGATATTTCTTTACCATTATGCGAGAGCTTGAAAATTCATTCAAGTCACTAACATCCAGGATAAAGATTAACATATAGTATACCACAACGATGGTTGAATGTTCAGAGACTATAAGATCTCTTATCTTGTAATACTTCATAAATGACAGGTTAATTAAATTAACTATCACTCAGCAAATCATTGTTAAATATCCAAAAATGAAGCAAACTATGTCGAAAATCCAAACGCACTATTGACACAGGTGTTTCATTAGATAAGAAACTTGCCTTTTAATTCAGTCTTCATGAAATAGATGGCCTTGTGTGTATCTGTTGCTCATAAAGAACAATTAAACAAAGAGATTCTACCATTATTCAATATATCCTTCCTTGTGTAAAGAAATTTTAATGAAAGTGGTGGATAGTTAGTGTTTGACCCAAAGAGTTGTCATGGGGAACACTATATGTTTTTAAAATACCCCTCACACACTAAGAATCCCTCAGTGTCATGCTTTATCATGGGGGTCTTCCCGTCCCTCTGCGGGGCGTGCTACAACCTACAGAGATGTGGGAGCACTTAATACAGTGAAAAAGGCTATGTGTAGTGCAAGAGTTAGAGTGATAGGGAAAAAGGAGATAGTGGTGCAATAATTAAAAGTTGCCTGGCTAGTGGAAAAAATAAACTTTATTCACTTCCCTAGCTGGTAACGTTAAAAAACTGGGGAAACGTAGGTGGTCTACTGTTATGAGTAGCCTCCTACTTGGTCGACATGTTTCAAAAGCCAATCCCCTTGGCTTTCTCTTCAGGACCGTGCGTGATCCCTATGTCACTCACATATTATTTATATGTAATATGTACCTAATATGGTTTAACCATCAGAACATGCTCAATTCGGCATGCAAAAGAACGTACCTAGTTGGTATCTTAATTAACCTGCGAAAAAAATTGAAAAAATGATACAATAATGCATTATTATACACATATCACCATCATGGGGAACAAGGTAGTTGGCAGTGAATACCACCGTGATATATTTTTCAATGTGATCATCACACCACACTTATACTGTTAAAGTGGGTGCTGTGCTGCCCAATGGTATTTTTAGTCACTGTTTTCGTTTTTACGACACACACGAAGACGTATAGAACACTTTAAAACACTTGAAAAATCTTAAAAACACACACACACATATATATGTACAAAAATGCCTGATGTTAATAAAGGCATTCCATGCTTCTCATTTTTGCGTGATTCTCAATGCGATTTCGAATAATACATACTCTCTTTTGGAGGCTCTAGCGCTCCATGAGCTTTCACGGTAGGGGAGGGCGCCTGTAGTTTAACACTGCATAGAGGAACGGTAAATGGTATTAGTTACATACACGGTAGTGTCCTACAAGCCGTGGGGGGGCTGTTTTTAAAGACCCGCCTGAGTCTTACTCACATCTTAAATGCTGCACACTCGCCGGTCAATGCTTCCGTGTAGCTCCGTGGAACAGGGACTGAATGTTCGGAGCTTGTATTTGTAATGATTACTTCCTCAAAGCGCGCTCAAAAGGGAGTTTGACCACTAGAGCGTCAATCGACCCAAGATGGCCGCCCTTGATGTGCAGCTCTTAGTCCTTGGAAAGTTCTCTTCCTGTTTCAACTTAAACGTGCGTTTTGTGTTCCATTGTGAAGGCGATTGCTCCGCAATTGTTCAAAAAGGTGCTGCTGTGAGGTGGTTGTAGTTCGGGGTACTGAACACGAATAAAACCCTATTTAATTATTTATTTTAGAGCTCTGTACCCATTACTAGAGCGTGTTATTATTAATTATTTAGAACCTCTATACTCGCGAGTGAAGCGCGTTATCAAACTTAGGTGTGCTTGTGTTGGTCTTGAAAAAGGACCTATCACTATTCATTAATAAATCATTATTGGCTACCCTTTCATACTCGTTGGATGAAGGGAGGGGTCCCACACATTCTGCATGTTCGCGCAATGATTCTGCATTTACACTTTACGCCGACTACTTACGTAGCATCAGATTCGCCGTTTATATGCAGAACCAAATTAGGATATTAACTGGAATGTTATCAGAGCAGTATGTGAATATGTATGCATACGCAACATTCTAATGAAAAACTACACTCACAGAGGTCATTAATGGCTACCATTCCATACTTGTTGGATGAAAGGAGGGGTCCCACACAATCTGCATCTATGCGCAATGGTTCTGCATTTATACTTTACGCCATCTACTTGCATAGCCACCGGTTCGCCGTTCTATGTGCAGAACCAAAATAGGATGTTAACTAAAGAGCGGATATTTATGCATACGCAACATTCTAATGAAAACTACACTCACAGAAGTTATTAATGCATGACTGTTCTCAGGGTAGAAAAACAGGAAAGAGAGTGTTCCTCAATGCTCTGTTTTAATCACAAACGTCCTCGATTGTTTTATGCCTATAGTTGTCCCCAAGGAATTTCATCATTAAGTCCCATGTTACATGTTTTCAAACGGAACACCCACCTCTGTTCTTTTTCAAAGAGATATCTTTCGCTTGTCACTTGTTCTATCACTGTCCATGCGATTTCTTCAGGCGTGTGTCCTTTTTCTAAATAATGTGAGGCCATTTTTGTGGTACTCTTCTTGCATTTGACGTTACTCTTGTGCTCTCCGATCCTTGTCTTTACCGGCCGTGTGGTCATACCCACATATTCCATTGAGCATGGACAAGTGATCAGATACACAACGTTTTTGCTGTTGCATGTCGTGAAATTTCTTTGTTCCCATTTCGTGCCATCACAGAAGGTAAGTTCTCTACTCTTTTTTGTCAATGGGCAAACTTTACACTTATCACAAGGGTGGTGTCCTGTGATAGGAGACAGTGATCTTGGTAAATTTGTCAGTTCCTTAGTGCGAGGTCTTGTGTGTACAACCATGTCTCTAATACTCTTTCCTCTCCTGTGTGAGAAGATTGGTTTTGGTAAGGACATTCCGCCGCTGTTTAGAATACGCCATTGTTTGTTGACAATCTTGGTTATCTGATTGGAATTTGTATTAAATGTTGTAATACAAATGGGACGTTTTTCTTCTTGCTTTGGAAACGAGGGTTCAAGTAAACTTTCTCTGCAATTGTTCCGTGCTCTTTTGTATGCCTGGTCAATTACTTTCTTTGGTTACAGTCTTTTCTCCAATTTCCTCTTCAAATCTTCCGATTGATGTTTGAAGTCATTGGTTTCCGTGCAATTCCTCCTTAGGCGTAAAAATTGGCCATAAGGAAGATTAACACGAAGGTGTCTAGGGTGGAAGCTCTGATATAGCAACAGGCAATTCCTAGAAGTGGATTTGAAATGTGTGGTGGTCACAAGTCTCCCTTCTCTTGGGTATATATTCAGGTCGAGGAAAACCAATTCTTTGTTGGAAAAGGTGCTTGTGAAATTCAGAAATTCATCCTGGTAATTAAGCCATGTGATGAAACGTCTGGCTGTCGATTGATCGCCATCCCAGATGATCAGTATATCATCAATATATCGTTTCCATATATTGATGTGGTTACGGAATGGATTGCTGGTATGTAGAATCTTATGTCTTTCTAGATGGTAAACATAGAGACCAGCTATGCTGGGAGCAAATGTGCTCCCCATGCTGGTCCCATGCTTCTGGAGGTACAGGGTCTTATTGTACTCAAAAAAGTTCTCTTTTAGTGCTAGGCTACAGCACTCCATGATAACATTCCGTGGTGTTTGATAGTCCCAATCTGTATCAAAAAGTACCTCTTCAATGATGGTCAGAGGTTTGTTGTGAGGAAGACTGGTATATAAACTTTCAACATCACAACTTATCAACAGTTGGTGCTCGGGGTTGAAAGGCATGTCATGTAGAAGTACTAGGACATCTTTTGTATCCTTCAAGTATGTGGAGGTTTTTTGCACCATTGGTCGTAGGTAAGCATCTGCAAATTTAGAGACAGGTTCTAAGATAGATTAATTATGCCTCTACGCACGTATCACTTTAAATTCTGCACTTTTCCTCCTGAAGCGTCATGTGATCAAGGCCTCTTGAAGGCCGAAACGCGTCATGGCGGACACGAAGGGTATCTAATAAATCAAAAACTTCGCACTGACTTTTGGGTCTGCTTTCGTCTGTTGTGCTGAGGGATTGCAGTGGCGAAGGCTTTCGCATATATATATATATATACACACACATATATATATATTAATATATATATACATATATATTTTCGTTGTAAAAACCAAAGGTTACAGGGACATTATAGTAAGGATCAGATTCCACTCGTACAAAACCAGTGAAATTCATACCTGAGCTATAACTATAACTTACGCTGCCACAATGCAGTGCTTATGACCTCACATATTACATCACTCATGACATAGCTTCTTGTGAACCCGTCCCCACTTCAGTTTCCCCTCCTCTCATTGCCTCATCTCTGTCAGGTGAAACTGATGGTCTGGCTCTTGAACGTTTAAAGTTGGGAGTCTTTGGGTTGTTTTTCTTTGGTAGTGCAGGATATTCAACATTCCCACAGGGCTTCCACCCTTAAGTCTTATAATAAGCATTGGGGTTCTTTTGTCAGGTGGTGTCATGGGGTGGATTCTGGTGCTGAGGAGCCAACGAAAATTCATTCTTGATTTCCACAGGGATTTTTTTTAAAGAATCTTTCCCCCCCTCTACTTTGGCTGCTCAATGGGCGGCTATCCGCGCCTGTAGGGGTTTAGGAGTTGTGCTGGATGGTGTTGCCCCTTTGGTGGTTCGGCTGCTGCAGAGTTTTCGGCTTCGTCACCCAGTCACTCCAGTGATTGTTTCCTCTTGGGATCTGCCGACTGTCCTTCAGGGTCTCCAATTGTCCCCTTTTGAGCCTTTGTTGGAGGCTGATTTGCAATGGTTGTCTGCTAAGTTAGCCTTCCTGTTGGCCATTATTTCGGCCTGGAGGTTGGGTGAATTGGGGGCCTTGCTTATATTGTTTCTCTATTTGCAGTTTCTGGCTGGCTGGTGGTTTTGCGGCTGGATCCCATTTTTCTCCCTAAAGTCGCCTCTAAATTCTATTTACAGCAGGAGGTTGTTCTTCCTGATTTTCCAGGGGAGGAGGGTGCTCTGTTTCCTTCTGTCTTGGATGTTCAGAGGACCTTTCAGATTTATCTGCAGCGTACCCAAGGCTTTCGTCATCCTCTGCTCTGTTTGTGTACTGTGGGGGAGTGGGTAAGGGGAAGAAGGTGTCTACATTCACCATCAGTGGGTGGGTGTGCTTGGCAGTGTGCCAGTCTTTTAAGTCTCTGGGGCTGGTTCCTCCGACTCATGCTGAGGGAGGCTTCACTCGGTCTGTGTCTGCTTCCTGGGCAGAGGCGGCAGGTGTCTCTATCCCAGAGATCTGTAGAGCTGCTACCTGGCAGTCGCATCACACTTTTATTAAGCATTATCGTCTTAATGTGTTACATGCTTCTGTGGAAAATTTTGCTGTTGGTGTTATGAACACAGCTCTGTCTTAAACCTTGTTTTGATTAAACTTAGTTTTCAGAATAAATCTTTGTGTCATGCTTTGTCTTTGGGCTTTGGCTTGCGAGATCCTCACTAATGTAAGGACTGAGACGAGGAGGTCCTATGAGGGGGGAATGTATCGTTACTTACCGGTAATCTTTAATACCCCGATTAAGGTCATCCTTGTCCTAGTCCTGTTCCCTTCCTCCCTCCCGCTGTTGTTGTGTCTGTTCTTGTCACTAGCAGGCATGGCGGAGGGCAGGAGGGGTTTATATAATAAAAATAAATAACTGACTAGCGTTTTCAGAGGCCTGTCAGAAGGGCGGGGACACCGCTTATGTAAGGACTGGGACGAGGAGGACTTTAATCGGGGTAGTGGAGATTACCGGTAAGTAACGACATTACCTGCGCTACGTGATGTGCAGGACCCTATGAGTCTGTTCCATTGTATGAACAGGTTGTTCTTTATGAGCCAAAAAATCAAAAGGAGGGAGTAGAGAGGTGTAAGAGTAGAATCATCCTCCACAATTAAACAAAGAGATTCTACCATTATTCAATATATCCTTCCTTGTGTAAAGAAATGTTAATGAAAGTGGTGGATAGTTAGTGTTTGACCCAAAGAGTTGTCATGGGAAACACTAGGGGGCCGATTCCGATTCGGGCCGGAAATCTCCCCGACCGAGCCGGACCCGGAGAGATTACCGACCGAATCGGACCCTAGCAGCCCGACCGAACGAGTACGATGCGCACGTATGCCATCGGACTCCCATTGAAGTCAATGGGAGCCTGTCGTACAACTCGTACGCGGGCTCCCATTGACTCAATGGGTGCGAGGCAAACAAGGGCGCCCCCTACAGCGCGTACGCGGCAAAGCGACTTGCGCCGTACATGCACAGGTAGGGGGGACCCATGGGTCCCCCCTGTGTGCGACTCGCGCGGCCACGTGTACAGGGGGGTCCGACACGGACCCCCAAAGTGTGGCTCCGACTGCTTCTTTGAACCGGATGGCGCGAGTCGGTCGGACTGCTCGCGGCGCGCATCGTACTTGTCCGGCCGGTGAACGTCTCCATTGCGCGGTGTGAGGCGCATCCGAGCGAGTCGGTCGGTGCGGTTGGGACGGGCGTACGAGTCGGTCGGGGAATTCGCACGCGCTCGCATCGTACTCGCTCGACCGGACGCACGTACGAATCGGTCGGGAAAGAGGGCTCCGAATCGGATCCGGTTAAGCCGAATCCGATTCGGTGCCCTACCGGCCGAGATCGGAATCGGCCCCTATGTGTTTTTAAAATACCCCTCACACACTAAGAATCCCTCAGTGTCATGCTTCATCATGGGGGTCTTCCCGTCCCTCTACGGGGCGGTGCGTGCTACAACCTACAGAGATGTGGGAGCACTTAATACAGTGAAAAAGGCTATGTGTAGTGCAAGAGTTAGAGTGATAGGGAAAAAGGAGATAGTGGTGCAATAATTAAAAGTTGCCTGGCTAGTGGAAAAAATAAACTTTATTCACTTCCCTAGCTGGTAACGTTAAAAAACTGGGGAAACGTAGGTGGTCTACTGTCATGAGTAGCCTCCTACTTGGTCGACATGTTTCAAAAGCCAATCCCCTTGGCTTTCTCTTCAGGACCGTGCGTGATCCCTATGTCACTCACATATCATTTATATGTAATATGTACCTAATATGGTTTAACCATCAGAACATGCTCAATTCGGCATGCAAAAGAACGTACCTAGTTGGTATCTTAATTAACCTGCGAAAAAAATTGAAAAAATGATACAATAATGCATTATTATACACATATCACCATCATGGGGAACAAGGTAGTTGGAAGTGAATACCACCATGATATATTTTTCAATGTGATCATCACACCACACTTATACTGTTAAAGTGGGTGCTGTGCTGCCCAATGGTATTTTTAGTCACTGTTTTCGTTTTTACGACACACACGAAAACGTATAGAGCACTTTAAAACACTTGAAAAATCTTAAAAACACACACACACATATATATGTACAAAAATGCCTGATGTTAATAAAGGCATTCCATGCTTCTCATTTTTGCGTGATTCTCAATGCGATTTCGAATAATACATACTCTCTTTTGGAGGCTCTAGCGCTCCATGAGCTTTTACGGTAGGGGAGGGCGCCTGTAGTTTAACACTGCGTAGAGGAACGGTAAATGTTTTAGTTACATACACGGTAGTGTCCTACAAGCCGTGGGGGGGCTGTTTTTAAAGACCCGCCTGAGTCTTACTCACATCTTAAATGCTGCACACTCGCCGGTCAATGCCTCCGTGTAGCTCCGTGGAACAGGGACTGATCGTTCGGAGCTTGTATTTGTAATGATTAGTTCCTCAAAGCGCGCTCAAAAGGGAGTTTGGCCACTAGAGCGTCAATCGTCCCAAGATATATATATATGCGAAAGCCTTCGCCACTGCAATCCCTCAGCACAACAGACGAAAGCAGACCCAAAAGTCAGTGCGAAGTTTTTGATTTATTAGATACCCTTCGTGTCCGCCATGACGCGTTTCGGCCTTCAAGAGGCCTTGATCACATGACGCTTCCGGAGGAAAAGTGCAGAATTTAAAGTGATACGTGCGTAGAGGCATAATTAGCATACATCACATGTTCAATGGACATAGAGGAAACATTTGTAGATACTAGGCAAGTGCCTTGGTTCAATGAGTGCTAGCACTAGTACCAAAGAGGTAGTTGTACATAATAGACAATACATCTTGCGTATTAAATACATTTGAAATTTGGTAAAAATATTTCAGGAAATTTTTAAAATTCCCTAAAATACCGGAAACGACACTTTTGCCTAAAACATGCAAAAAATAGTAAAACCCCAGTGGGTAATACTTCAATATTATAAACAAAAGAAAAATTGATTAACCAATAAATAGGCTAAAAACTTCTCAATAAAACCAATCACAATAAATATTCAAAATATATAGAATAATATATCAATTGATTTAAACACGAGATACAAAAAGCGAATTAATATATACATAAATATATATATCACGAAAGAGACGCTGAGCACTCCAGGCAAGTTGATTTTTCAGTTATTTTATTTTACAAGTAACCCATAGTGAAAATAGACTGAGGCCTCCTGGCCTTCTTCGATGTCAGTTTGTAAAAGTGAACGACCCCCTTATAAATCTCCATTCTATTGGTCAGCAGCGCATTTTACGTAACATTAAAAAGGACTTAGCTGGCCCATTACTTAATCTGGTAAAAATCGCAGCTATTTTAAAATGCATACTGTGCGATCTAGTAATCAAATGCATTCATTACATTTCCCAAATTCATCAAAAGGAACAGACCATTACTATCGGGATTCGACAGCCAAGTTGATACAAAATAAATATACATTTGACATTAAAATGGCAACTTTTTAAAATTACCATCGCAATATAGGGGCTTCATATGCTTTCCTCTATCGTGGCCCCTCAGTCCGGCTACCCCCGTAATGCACTCTGACACCAGTTCAAAGAAATCCCTCGATATTGAAAGGGAAAAACATCTCACATTCTTCTCCGTCGATGTTAGCACATGTTCTCTATCGCGGCCGCCATGTTATAACATATTGGCCATCTTTCAGGTGTACTTCAAACTTTGGAGATTGGTGATATTGTAAGCAGTGTAGTCCCTTGCTATTCCAAATAGGGGGACCATATCACATAGGAGACTGATGCGTGTTGCAATACTGTACTAGCTAGATCTAATGCTCCAACATGTCATTTGGTGTTCTCTCAGATGCATGAATCGGCCACCTTAACCCCTTCGACGCTTATGACAAGCTGGACTCGTCATGGCACACAGTGGTCGTCTGCTCATGACGAGTCCAGCTCGTCATAAGACCACCCACGGGGGAATCCGATCGTTTTTTTTTTTGGGGGGGAGGCAGGGGAAGGGCTTCCCCTGCCTCCCCTCCCTCAATGACGTCAGCGCGCGAGGCGCGCTGACGTCATTGGGGGTTTACCTTTGTTCGCCGACGCGCTGGAAGCCATTTGCTTCCAGCGCGTCGGGGAATAAGGTGAGTTTTAGCTCCGGGGAGGGGGGTTTCAAAGAAAGAGGCATCGAGGGAAAGGAAAGGGTTTTCCTTTCCCCCGATGCCTCTTTGTGCATTCCTGCTGCACGATCATGCGATGGTGCAGCAGGAATGCCCACTAGACACCAGGGATTTTTTTTTTGTTTGTTTTTTTTAAACTGAAAATACTGTTTTGGGGAGCGGCCCCTTGGGCAAGGGTCGCTCCCCTTTTGGGGGCCATATGTTTTTAGTGGTCTGCCCCCCTGGGGGGAGGTGGGCAGTTTTTTTATTATAGCGCAGGCTGTACCCAAAGGTGTCAGAGCGCTTCACAATACGAACAGTAACAAGGAAAGGGTTTTCCTTTCCCCCATGCCTCTTTGTGCATTCCTGCTGCACGATCATGCGATCGTGCAGCAGGAATGCCCACTAGACACCAGGGAATTTAAAAAAAAAATTTTTTAAATGAAAATACTGTTTTGGGGAGCGGCCCCTTGGGCAAGGGTTGCTCCCCTTTTGGGGGCCATATGTTTTAGTGGTCTGCCCCCCTGGGGGTGGGGGGCAGTTTTTTTAATATAGCGCAGGCTTTGCCCGAAGGTGTCAGAGCGCTTCACAATAGGACCAGTAACATTACATGAGGAGAAGGTTACAAGTGAGCATAATACAAAAGCAAGCGTTACATTACATGAGGAAAAAGTGACAATTGTGCAAATAAAACAAACAAGATACAAAAAGAGGTATGCGTTACAAGATACATGAGATACAAAATACAAATAGAGGTATAATACTGCAATAAGTGGCAGTCACTCAGAACACACTGGGAAGGCACTTTTATAGGCATGGAGTACAGAGTTTCCTATAGTGGAAGAACTTCCTTGAGGGAGTAGAGAGGGCGTGAATTAAACAGGAGACTTAAAATGAAGGGTACACAAATGCAGCACAGCACGCAAGGGTGAGGAATGTACAGGAAAAAGTACAAATTTACAATGAAGAGCGAACTTCCTAGAGGGGGCTGAGAGTGAAAGTATTAGTTCTGAAAGTGTCTTTGGAAGAGAAGAGATTTGAGGTCAGCTTTGAAGATCCGGGTAGAGGAGGTGGCACAGAGCAATGGGGGAAGCGAGTTCCAGATTCTCACCGCATTGCCTGAGAAGGATTGCGCCATCGATCTTTCCCTTTTGAAGACGGGGGGGTCTCAAGCAGAAGTTTTTCCGCATTGCGAGAAGGGCGAGAGCCACCGGACAATTTCAATTTATTCACCAGGTAACGAGGGGAGGACGTGTGTAAGGCTTTGTGTGTGATGCAGGCAGTTTTGTAAATAGATCTTGCCTCGATCGGAAGCCATCGAAGAGAGGACAGGATAGGAGTGACGTGGTCGCTTCGTTTAGACCCTGAAAAGAAGCGAGCTGCTGAATGGAGGATGGATTTGAGAGGGGAGAGGTGGGATTTGGGTAGGCCCGTCAGAAAAGAATTGCAATAATCCAGTCTTGAGAGAACCAGAGATTGTACCAAGGTTTTTAAGTCTTTCTCCGGGAAGAACCGACGGATCCCCCATAGAAGGCGCAACTGGTAACGTGCGTTCTTAGCAATAGAGTTGATGTGGGAGATTAGGTTGAGTCTTTTGTCAAGAATGACACCTAGGGATTTAGCGCTGTCGACAATGATGGGTTTGTTGTTGAGTAGGTTCAGCTGATCCATCCAAGATTGAACAGGAGGAGGTGAGAGAGAGGTAGAGAGGAGGAGGAATTCAGTTTTGGCGGGATTCAGAATGAGTTGGTGAGCTAACATCCAGTTGTGAATAGAGTTGAGAGTAGAGTTGAGTAGGGAGAGATCGTGTGCGGAAGATAAAGGTATCTTCCCACTAGTCCACCAGGCATTTATTTGTGGAGAGTGACCCCTTGGGCAAGGGTCACTCTCCTTTGGGGGCAATATTTGTGGCTGTGTCTGCCCCCAGGAGGGCAGATCGCCATGTTTTTTTAAAAATTGGGCCCACTAGACCACCAGGGATTTGTTTTTGGGGAGTGGCCCCTTGGGCAAGGGTTGCTCCCCTTTGGGGAGCATTAATTTGGCCGTTTCTGCAATCCTGAGGGGCAGATCGGCTGATTTGTTTTTTTGTAGGTCCACTAGGCCACCAGGGTTTTTTTTATGTTGGGGAGCGGCCCCTTGGGTAAGGGTCGCTCCCCTTTATGGGAGGATGATTGTGGCCATTTCTGCCCTCTTTGGGTGGCAGAATAGCAGTATGTTTTTAGGCCCATCTGCCCCCAAGGAGGGCAGAAGCCACTAGACACCAGGGTTTTTTTTTAATTTTTGTGTTGGGGAGTGGCCAAAAGGGCAAGGGTTTCTCCCCTTTTACGGGGGTGAATATTTTATTTATACTCTTTGGCCCACCTACCCCTTAGCTTGGCTGGTGGATTGTGTGTGGACTGTTGCATTATTTGCATATGTGATTGTAATGTTTTTTTCTCCTTTTTATTCTAGTGTAAAGCTTTTGATTCCTGTTTGCGGTTTCGGCAGTGGTTGTTCTGCAGTTTTGCGTAATTGCATTTATTTGGTAAGAAAAATATTTTTGTTGTGTGTACTCCAAATGAGTATTATTGTCATGCATGAATGAATTTTTTTGTAAGTGGTGTCATAATGGGAGCATATTTGTTAGTGTTCAGAGCATGAAATTCTTTGCGATGTTTTGCATTGTCTTATGTGTAATTTTTTTTTTCTTCTTTTTTAGTGGGATATTGTTGATCCTTACTGTGTCTGTGCAGAGTAGGTGGTGGTGAGTCTAGCTGCTTCTGTCACGTGAGTGGTATAGTGTTGGAGTATATAGGTCTTTGTGATAAAGCTACATTTTGTTTATTTCTTTTTTTTACAAAGGGTTTGTTGTTGTTGACTTGTTTGACAAGTAACCTTTATTAGTAAGCATTATGGCTAGCCGTAGAATGACTGCTCAGCAGGTGGTTGATTTGCTTCTTGAATCTTCCTCTGAGCAGGATTATGAGACTGACAGTGCGTCTGAGGGAGAGGAGGGAGGGGAAGATTCAGGCAGTGAGTTTTCTCTCCACATGGAATCATCGGATGATGAAGGTACTCTCAGTGCAGATGAAGTGCCTGTTTTAGAGGAGGATACTAATGTGCCGATGGTGCACGAGGCATCTGTATTGCAGCCTGGGGCTGCTAGGCTTCCTACTGGAAGTGCTGGACTCTGGGTTGATCCAAACATGGTGCAGCCGGTGTTGCCTGCCTTTAGTGGTTATGCAGGGTGTAGAGTGGATTGTGAACATTATTTGCCTATACAGTATTTTCAGTTGTTTATGGATGATGTATTTTTGGGTGAGATTGTTGAGCAGACTAATTTGTATGCTGAACAGTTTTTGAGGGACAACAGTGCCAGACTTAGGCCCCATTCTAGAGCTACCCGGTGGAGTCCCACAAATCTGGAAGAGATGAAGAAGTTTTTGGGTTTGACTTTTTTGATGGGTTTGATAAGGAAGCCGTCCATGGGTTCATATTGGTCTACCAGTCCCTTGATGGCAACGGCCATATTTCCTGCAGTTATGACTCGTGATTGGTATTTACTTTTGCTTCGGATGCTGCATTTTGTTGATAATGGTTTGGCGTTGCCACGAGATCACCCTGAATGTGACCGTCTTTTTAAGATTCGGCCTGTTCTTGATCACTTCGTAGATCGATTTTCAGAGATCTATACTCCAGGGAAAGAAATGTCTATTGATGAGTCTTTGGTCCTGTTCAAGGGCCGTTTGGTTTTTAGGCAGTACATTCCTAGCAAGAGGGCACGCTATGGAATTAAGCTGTATATGTTGTCTGAGAGTAGGACAGGATATGTTTTTAATTTGCGTGTGTACACTGGTAGGGATTCCACTATTGACCCCCCTGGTTGTCCGGCAACTTTTGGAGTTTCAGAGAAAATTGTGTGGGATCTTGCTAGAGGACTGTTTAACAGAGGCCACCATTTGTACCTTGATAACTTCTACACTGCTGTGCAATTGTTTAAGAAATTGTTCAAAGTGGACACTTTTGCTTGTGGCACAATCCGCTCTAACCGTAAAGGTTATCCAAAAGAGCTTGTTTGCAAAAAACTTCAGAGGGGACAGTGCAGTTCCTTGCGTAGTGATGAACTACTAGCTGTGAAATTTGTGGACAGGAGGGATGTGTACATGCTGACTACCATTCATGATGAGAGTACTTCACCTGTGGCTGTTTGGGGTCAGATTGCTGAAGTGCGCAAACCTGTGTGCATTTTAGACTACAATAAGCACATGGGTGGTGTTGATAGAGTAGATCAGAGGTTGGAACCTTACACTGCTATTCGTAAGGCTTACATTTGGTAAAAGAAGTTGGCCATCCATCTCTTCAATTTAGAAACTTTCAATGCTTTTGTTGTGTTCAAGGAGTGTTCTCCTGCGTCAAAGTTGACTTTTGTTCAGTTTCAGCAGTCTGTCATAGGCAGCCTTGTTGTTGTGGAACAGGCAAGTGTTCCTAGAGTTGGAGTGGTGGAGGATGTGGCTCGATTGAAAGATCGCCACTTTCCTGATCACATTCCTCCTACACCCTCAAAAGACTTTCCCACTAGGAGATGTAGAGTCTGTTGGCGAAGAGGTGCGCGGAAGGAGACTCGTATGTACTGCCCTGAGTGTCCTTCTAACCCTGGGCTGTGTGTGCCTGCTTGTTATAGAGCGTACCACAAGCAAAATAATTATTGGGAGCAACCATGAGTGGTAAAGTGAACTGCCTGGTCTGTAATGTTTAAGAATTGTTGTTCTGTTTCAAGGTTGGCATTAATACAATGTATTTAGTTTCTGATTTTGTGTTTGTAGATTTGTATCTATTTGCAATTTGTTTGTGTTTTCTTTTTTGTATAAAAAAATCCTAAATGTGATGGTGGTGTGTGTAGGCTGGTGCTTGGCTGGCGGTGTGCGTGGAGTGGCGCTTGGCTGGCGGTGTGCGTGGAGTGGCGCTTGGCTGGCGGTGTGCGTGGAGTGGCTCTTGGCTGGCGGTGTGCGTGGAGTGGCGCTTGGCTGGCGGTGTGCGTGGAGTGGCGCTTGGCTGGCGGTGTGCGTGGAGTGGCGCTTGGCTGGCGGTGTGCGTGGAGTGGCGCTTGGCTGGCGGTGTGCGTGGAGTGGCGCTTGGCTGGCGGTGTGCGTGGAGTGGCGCTTGGCTGGCGGTGTGCGTGTAGTGGTGCTTGGCTGGCGGTATGCGTAGAGTGGCGCTTGGCTGGCGGTGTGCGTGGAGTGGCACTTGGCTGGCGGTGTGCGTGTAGTGGCACTTGGCTGGCGGTGTGCGTGGAGTGGCGCTTGGCTGGCGGTGTGCATGGAGTGGCGCTTGGCTGGCGGTGTGCGTGGACTGGCGCTCGGCTGGCGGTGTGTGAGTAGTGACTTGCTGCTGGTCACTACACACACTGCTAGCCGAGCGACACTCCACGCAATCCATCAGCTTGTGTGGGTGCTGTGTTAGGAATGTGGGCGTTTGAAAGTGATGGGCCCTTGAATGGCGCTGTCTGCTGGTGTGAGTGTTGTAATGTGATGGGCCCGCGGCTGGTGGTGTGAATGGTTTTGTATGTGTCACACGTATGAAAGGTGTATGAATGGCCTGTAAAGAGGTTGGTGCCTTGTCGTGGCTTTACAGCTCACGAGCTGTGAGTCAATGGTTCAGTTTCTCGTCCTTTCAATTATTAACAGTGCATTTCATTTTTGTGAAATCACTTGTTAATACAATTGTATATACTGAACCATCACTCACCCTCGTGCCAAATCCAACCAGTATGTGTGTGTGCTTGAGGATTAGATGGCTGTGCAGTAATATATTTTTTTTGTCTTTCTCAAGCAGGGTGTACCTTGTCCCTTTTTGTGAATGTTGTAATGTGTTTATTTCGTGCCTGGTGGTGTGAATGGTCTTGTGTGTATCACGTATGAAAAGTGTGTGAATGGCCTGTAAAGCGGTTGGGGCCTTGACGTGGCTTTACAGCTCACGAGCTGCGAGTCACTGATTCAGTTTTTTGTCCTTTCAATTATTGACAGTGCATTTCATTTTTGTGAAATCTCTTGTTAATAAAATTGTATATACTGAACCATCACTTGCCCTCGTGCCAAATCCAACCAGTATGTGTGTGTGCTTGAGGAATAGATGGCTGTGCAGTAATCTTTGTCTTTTTAGTCTGTCTGCCAAGGTGTACATTCCGTCTAAGAATAACCTACCAACTGTAGATCTTGTCGTAAACGAAACACCCATGGGAGTACATGGTGATATCTCTCTTGTGGATCCCAACAAGTTATGTTACCCAAAGAAAAGCACAGAGAGGCAACATAAGTATAAAAGAGCACAAATGCAAAGCAAGAGAATCTATCCGGACTCTTCAGTGATGTTATATCTGATCCTTTAATGGATACTTGAACCACAAACGACGTAAGGCGATGAAAAAATGCAGCCAACGCGTTTCGCCCTAAATAGGGCTTCATCAGGGCAATAGTCAAAAAGTACCGCAATCTGGAAGATATTAAGGAATGTACCCAGATTGTTTCAACGTCCAAGATAACTCAAATTAATGAAGTTCAATTCCAGAATATGAAGTCAATCCCAGTCATAATCATTGGTGTGTACCCAAGTTCTCGTAAAGTCCGTAATTACTCAAAACGATGAAATTAGATTCCAAATTATAAGGTCAAATCCAGTTCCTGATCCTTGTATTCAGACAAACTGTAGAGTACTCACTATGATAGGTGAGACATGTATAATCTCTTCGTTTTAGTAGAGGTTAGTTCATGAGCACATTTCGAACGACGTGGTATCTTTCAACCCGCCGCCTGTCGCGGGTACTTGGGCCTCCCACACAAGTGAGGCACCATTTTTATCGGGAGACCTGGGAGAACGCTGGGTGGTAGGAAATTTGTGTGAGGCCAGTGATGCCACACTTTCCCACACAAAAATGTGTGAAAAAAGTGATTTTTTCAGCTAAAATTGAGGTTTGCAGGGGATTCTGGGTAAGGAAACGTTGGGGGATCCACGCAAGCCATACCTCCCTGGAAGCCCCCGGGTGTCTACTTTTCAGAAATGTGTGGGTTTGGTAGGTTTGCCTAGATGGCCGCCGAGCACGGGGCCAAAAACCCAGGTGACCCCCCTTGCAAAACCAGGTGGTTTTGAGATAGGCAATTTTGATGTCGCCTCACTACGTTTTGGGCCCTTGCCTGTCGCGGGTACTTGGGCCTCCCACACAAGTGAGGCACCATTTTTATCGGGAGACCTGGGGGAACGCTGGGTGGTGGGAAATTTGTGTGAGGCCAGTGATGCCACACTTTCCCACACAAAAATGTGTGAAAAAAGTGATTTTTTTCAGCTAAAATTGAGGTTTGCAGGGGATTCTGGTTAAGGAAACGTTGGGGGATCCACGCAAGCCATACCTCCCTGGAAGCCCCCGGGTGTCTACTTTTCAGAAATGTGTGGGTTTGGTAGGTTTCCCTAGATGGCCGCCGAGCACGGGGCCAAAAACCCAGGTGACCCCCCTTGCAAAACCAGGTGGTTTTGAGATAGGCAATTTTGATGTCGCCTCACTACATTTTGGGCCCTTGCCTGTCGCGGGTACTTGGGCCTCCCACACAAGTGAGGAACCATTTTTATCGGAAGACCTGGGGGAACGCTGGGTGGTAGGAAATTTGTGTGAGGCCAGTGATGCCACACTTTCCCACACAAAAATGTGTGAAAAAAGTGATTTTTTTCAGCTAAAATTGAGGTTTGCAGGGGATTCTGGGTAAGGAAACGTTGGGGGATCCACGCAAGCCATACCTCCCTGGAAGCCCCCGGGTGTCTACTTTTCAGAAATGTGTGGGTTTGGTAGGTTTCCCTAGATGGCCGCCGAGCACGGGGCCAAAAACCCAGGTGACCCCCCTTGCAAAACCAGGTGGTTTTGAGATAGGCAATTTTGATGTCTCCTCACTACGTTTTGGGCCCTTGCCTGTCGTGGGTACTTGGGCCTCCCACACAAGTGAGGCACCATTTTTATCGGGAGACCTGGGGGAACGCTGGGTGGTAGGAAATTTGTGTGAGGCCAGTGATGCCACACTTTCCCACACAAAAATGTGTGAAAAAAGTGATTTTTTCAGCTAAAATTGAGGTTTGCAGGGGATTCTGGGTAAGGAAACGTTGGGGGATCCACGCAAGCCATACCTCCCTGGAAGCCCCCGGGTGTCTACTTTTCAGAAATGTGTGGGTTTGGTAGGTTTCCCTAGGTGCCGGCAGAGCTAGGGTTCACAAACTACAGCTAGGCACTTTGCCAAAAAAGGGTCATTTTTCACTGCGAAATTGAGGTGTGACCACGTTGCGTTTTGCGCCGTTTCCTGTCGCGGGCACTAGGCCGACCCACACAAGTGAGGTACCATTTTTCTCGTAAGACTTTGGGGAACGCGGGGTGGGCGGAAATTTGTGGATCCACGCAGATTCCAGAACTTTCCACCACAGAAATGTGGGGAAAATGTGTTTTGTTTGACAATTTTTTAGGTTTGCAAGGGATTCTGGGTAACAGAACCTGGTGGGAGGCAGTCAAGTCACCACATCCTGGATTCCCCTGGGTGTCTAGTTTTCAAAAATGTATAGGTTTGCTAGGTTTCCCTAGGTGCCGGCAGAGGTAGGGTTAAAAAACTACAGGTAGGCACTTTGCCAAAAAAGGGTCATTTTTCACTGTGAAATTGAGGTGTGACCACGTTGCGTTTTGCGCCGTTTCCTGTCGCAGGCACTAGGCCGACCCACACAAGTGAGGTACCATTTTTCTCGTAAGACTTTGGGGAACGCGGGGTGGGCGGAAATTTGTGGATCCACGCAGATTCCAGAACTTTCCACCACAGAAATGTGGGGAAAATGTGTTTTTTTTTACAATTATTTAGGTTTGCAAGGGATTCTGGGTAACAGAACCTGGTGGGAGGCAGTCAAGTCACCCCATCCTGGATTCCCCTGAGTGTCTAGTTTTAAAAAATGTATAGGTTTGCTAGGTTTCCCTAGGTGCCGGCAGAGGTAGGGTTAAAAAACTACAGCTAGGCACTTTGCCAAAAAAGGGTCATTTTTCACTGCGAAATTGAGGTGTGACCACGTTGCGTTTTGCGCCGTTTCCTGTCGCAGGCACTAGGCCGACCCACACAAGTGAGGTACCATTTTTCTCGTAAGACTTTGGGGAACGCGGGGTGGGTGGAAATTTGTGGATCCACGCAGATTCCAGAACTTTCCACCACAGAAATGTGGGGAAAATGTGTTTTTTTTTATAATTGTTTAGGTTTGCGAGGGATTCTGGCTAACAGAACCTGGTGGGAGGCAGTCAAGTCACCCGATCCTGGATTCCCCTGGGTGTCTAGTTTTAAAAAATGTATAGGTTTGCTACGTTTCCCTAGGTATTGGCAGAGCTAGGGTTCAAAAACTACAGCTAGGCACTTTGCCAAAAAAGGGTCATTTTTCACTGCGAAATTGAGGTGTGACCACGTTGCGTTTTGCGCCGTTTCCTGTCGCAGGCACTAGGCCGACCCACACAAGTGAGGTACCATTTTTCTCGTAAGACTTTGGGGAACGCGGGGTGGGTGGAAATTTGTGGATCCACGCAGATTACAGAACTTTCCACCACAGAAATGTGGGGAAAATGTGTTTTTTTTGACAATTTTTTAGGTTTGCGAGGAATTCTGGGTAACGGAACCTGGTGGGAGGCAGTCAAGTCACCCCATCCTGGATTCCCCTGGGTGTCTAGTTTCCAAAAATGTATAGGTTTGCTAGGTTTCCCTAGGTGCCGGCAGAGCTAGGGTTCAAAAACTACAGCTAGGCACTTTGCAAAAAAAGGGTCATTTTTCACTGTGAAAATGTGGTGCGTTCACGTTGCGTTTTGCGCTGCTTCCTGTCGCGGGCACTAGGTCTACCCACACAAGTGAGGTACCATTGTTTTCGGAAGACCTTGGGGAACACGGGGTGGGTAGAATTTTGTGGATCCGCGCAGATTCCAGAACTTTCCACCACAGAAAAGTGAGGAAAATGTGTTTTTTTTACCAATTGTTTAGGTTTGCAAGGGATTCTGGGTAACAGAACCTGGTGAGAGCCAGTCAAGTCACCCCGTCCTGAATTCCCCTGGGTGTCTAGTTTTCAAAAATGTATAGGTTTGCTAGGTTTCCCTAAGTGCCCGCAGAGCTAGGGTTCAAAAACTACAGCTAGGCACTTTGCAAAAAAAGGGTAATTTTTCATTGTGAAAATGTGGTACGTCCACGTTGCATTTTGAGCCATTCCATGTTGTGGGCACAAGGCCTACCCACACAAGTGAGGTACCATTTTTATCGGGAGACTTAGGGTAACACAGAATTGTAGAGCAACTGTTATTACCTATTGACTTTCGATGCATTTCTGCCTTCCAAATGAAAGACAATGTGTAAAAAATAAGTCATTTTGAAAAATGACCTATAATTCTCATGCTAGTATGGGTACTCCCAATTTCGGAAATGTGCAAATATCTACTGTTTCTAAAATCTACATTTTGTTCCCATTTCAGAAATACATAGGTGTCTTTCATAACAATTTTTCCATGTATACATTTTCCCAAAATAATTGCTATATACCCGGTACATAATAAAAAACCATTGCAAGATGTTGCTCAGTTATTGGCTCTGGGTTCGTCGGGTTCTTGGTGAACCTACAAGTCCTATATATCCCCACAACCAGAAAGGTCCAGCGGATATAACGGTATATTGCTTTCAAATAGCTGTCATAATTAGAAGAAGTTACAGGTGAAAACGTTGACACAAATGGCTGTTTTTTTCAACTAATTTTCAATTTTTCCTTCATTTAACTGTTAGTTTCTATAAGGAAAACTTTAAGGATCTACACAAATGACCCCTTGCTGAATTCAGAATTTTGTCTACTTTTCAGAAATGTATGGCTTTTTAGGATCCATTATTGGTTTCATACCCATTTCTACCATTAACTGGAAGGAGGTTGAAAGCACAAGAAATAGCAAAAATAGGCTATATCCCAGAAAAATGCCAAAACTGTGTAAAAAAAGTTGGTTTTCTGACAAAAGTCTGCTTGTCCCTGAAAGCTGGGAAGATGGTGATTTCAGCACCACAACCCCTTTTTTGATGCCATTTGCAGGAAAAAACAAGACGCTTTCATCTGTAGCCCTTTTTTCGCATTTTTCCCAAAAAAAACAAAATGTTGCTGTATTTTGGCTAATTTCTGGGTCCCCTCCAGGGGAATCCACAAACCCTGGGTACCTTTACAATCCCCATGAGGTTAGAAAAAAAGGACGCAAATTTGGCGTGGATACCTTATGTGGTCAAAATGTTACAGGGGCCTAAGCGCGCACTACCCCAAATAGCCAAAAAAAGGCTTAGCACAGGGGGGGAAAAGGCCTAGCAGCGAAGGGGTTAAATAAACTTATGGCTTCTCTTTATTATTTCTCCATATAGATTCCAATTTGCTGACGGCTCCCATCATGTGATGCTTATGTATTGAATTCAAAACATGAAGCCCTGAATGAGACTACTTTATTCAATATTATCTCAGGAGTGTGATCTTCCTTATCCTATTCTAACTTAATATCTTCCTCTGCCTATTGCTATTGTACCCTGTTACCCCCCTTACACATATGGGGACCCTATCTATATTGCTGGTCCTAGTTCTACCCCTGAGGATCTCCAGCATAGGATTCATGGTTCGTCTCTAGTGGGGTCCCTGTCTGGGTTCATCCTATGTGTACCCATAATTCTTCTTCGGTGTTAAGTCCTACTGGTACCTTGGTTCCCAATTTGATTATATACTTGCACTCCAATTGTCTCAGCGATCTGACTCGGTCTCCCCCTCACTCTCTGTGCGTCACCTGATCTAGACAGAAAAAACTCAGTCTGTCACTTTTTCTCTGATGATATTCTGTGAAGTGCCACAAAAGGAAAATGGGGCGAAGTGTCACCCCATTCCGAACGCACAGCCTTCATAGATGCATAACAAAGATGCCACCACTTGTTCCAGTTAATCCACAAGTTTATTCCTTTTTTCATCAATCTTTTACTCAATGTTTATCTTGTTTATCCGGTCACATAAAAGACACTCCATGTTTTCATTAAACCCTTAATGCTGTAGCTGTGCCTCACTACTGGATAGGTGTTGTCCTGATTCGTGATTGCCCTTGCATGTTCTAGGACCCGCTTCTTGGCAGCATGCACTGTGCTGCCCACATATAGTTTCCCACATGGGCAAACTAAGCAATAGACTACGAAGTCCGAGTTACAATTGAGTAGTTTCTTGATTCTAGATTTTTCTATTCTACCTGGGACTTCGTAATCCTTCACTTTAGTGCTGTGTTGCACGCTTTGCATTTAGTGCAAGGATAAAAGCCCACAACTTCTGTCTTTTTCAGTGGTTTCTCTACAAAGTGACTATGCACTAACATGTCCTTAAGGGACACACCTTTCCTGTGTGTTATAGCTGGTCTTTCTGGTAGCATTTATCCCAACGTCACATCTGTCTGGAGAATGCCCCAATGCTTTTCCACTACCTTGCAGATTTGCCTAGAATTGTTCGCAAAAGTCAGGATTAGTCTTACTTTATCATCTATGTCCGTTTCCCTTCTGTTTCTTTGCTTTGATATGAGTAAGTCCATCATATATATATATATATATATATATATATATATATATTCACTGAAAAAACCATAGGTTTTAGGGACAGTTTTAGTTACTTGGACATAGCACTCGAACAAAACCCGTGAAATTCCCACGTTATAGTTAGTTCAGCTAACTATAACTCGCGCCCCCGCAATGCACTGCTGATGACGTCACATATTACATCACTCATGACATGGTCAGTGACATCACTGATGACATCACTGATGACATCTCAAATGACATCACTGATGACATCATCCAGTGACTGTGTGTTTCTGTAAAGTTTAAATATTTTTAATATATATAGGAAAAGACGTATTGAAGAATGAGTGGGTGTGTAAGTGTCTGTATGGATGATTTAGTAGGTGCGTGACTGACTCTATAAGTGAGTGATTTAACGTATCTTACTGAATGCATGGGTTAGTGACTAAACTGGGTGAATGTCTGTATCCGTCTGTCTGTTGCTGTGTAAGTGGCTGCATGTGTTTGTGAATAGCTAAATGAGTGTCTATATGAGTTATTGAATGCTTGTCTGAGTATCTGTATGGGTGCCTGAGTGTTTGTGTGGGAGGGGTGTGTGCAACTCTGTGCATAGATGTGTGAGTGGGTGATTCACTGGGTGGATGGTTTCAAGAGTGCATCTGTGATAGACTGTATGGGTGGATAAGTGTGTGTAAGAGTGTGTTAGTGAGTGAATGTATGTCCCAGTGGTACATGTGTGAGTAACTACATATGTGAAAGGCAGTATATATGTGTGTTGGAGTATATAAATAGCTATAAGCAAGAGTGAGTGATTGTGATAGTGGCTGTATGGATGAGTGTGTGCTTGTATCTGTGATTGTATAAGAGCGTAACAATGTGCTACTATTTGTATGAGTAAGTGAGCTGGTGTGTGTATAACTGTATAGGTGAGTAAATGGCAGTGTGTTTAATTATTTGCATGACTGACTAGGTGTGTGAGTATCTCTATGGATGAGTGGCGTTGTTTGAGTGTCTATATAGGAGTAAGAGTGCATATGATAGTCCTGTACTGAGTGACCGTAAGTATGAGTGACTGTACGGGTGAGTGAGTGGATGTGTGTGTGTAGACCTAAGAATCAGTGAGTGGGTATGTAGTTATTGGTGTTGGAGTGTCTATGGTTTTGCGAATGGCAGTCTGTAATTTAGAGTGGGTGTATCAAAGGTTATATTAGGGTGTGAGGAGGTGCATCAGATTATCACGTGGATGATGTCATCAGTGATGTCATTTGAGATGTCATCAGTGATGTCATCAGTGATGTCACTGACCATGTCATGAGTGATGTAATATGTGACGTCATCAGCAGTGCATTGCGGGGCGCGAGTTATAGTTAGCTGAACTAACTATAACGTGGGAATTTCACGGGTTTTGTACGAGTGCAATGTCCAAGTAACTAAAACTGTCCCTAAAACCTATGGTTTTTTCAGTGAATTTCAAAGGTTTTTTAAATGCTAATTTGTAACTATAACGTGTCTGAAACCTATGGTTTTTTCAGTGAATTTCAAAGGTTTTTTAAATGCTAATTTGTAACTATAACGTGTCTGAAACCTATGGTTTTTTCAGTGAATTTCAAAGGTTTTTTAAATGCTAATTTCTAACTATAACGTGCCTGAAACCTACGGTTTTTTCAGTGAATTTCAAAGGTTTTGTAAATGACAATTTTTAAATGTATTAATTGTTATATTATTTTTTTTCATACTGATTTACTACATTTTTAGAAACAATTTTTTTTTACATATTTTATTTTTTAAATTACATTGTAATTACATTATACATTACATTACAAAAAATACTTTCTCAGAATGAATTACTTTAGTTTAAATACTTTGCAGATAGGCAATAGACTTTTAAGTACAGTAGTTACAGTTGTTGCAATGGGCAACACATTTTCAAACACACTGCAACATTCAGCTCAATGTGAATTTCTAGTTAAATGCAATTAGTTACTTTATGGATTACTTTTGTAACCACAGGACTGGATCCTAGATTCAGTCCTGGTACATCTCCTGTAAACAGTTGAGTAAAAGCGTTTTGGTTACAGTCGTGATTTTTAAGGAATATTATTGTATTTTAAAAGTTGACACTTAGAAACTTTTTCTCATAGAATCACCAATGTTATCCTATGGAAGGAAATTCACTTAGCAGGTAAAAACTGTTATCGTTACTTTTTCTTACTCAGTGTTGGTTCCTGGATCCAGCACTGGTGCATCTCCTGTAAACAGATGAAAAAATGCGTTTAGGTCATACAGGCGATTTTTAAGGAATATTTGTAGTTTGTGAAAATCAACACTTTGAAACTTTTTTGCTGAAAACCAGTCAATCTTAGCCTATGAAGGAAATTCAAGTTACCGGTAAGTACGGTTAAAATTACTTTTGAGGATCAGTACTGGGCTGAAAGATGCAGCACTGAGGTCTCTCCTGATAACAGGTGAGTAAATCGGAATTCGTATTTCGGCTGATTTTAGAGGAATATTTTAAAGTTCCAAAACTCCACACTTAGAAGAATTTCCAAGTGAAACCAGTCAATGTTAGCCTATGGAAGGAAATTCAAGTTACTGGTAAGTACGGTTAAAATTACTTTTCAGGACCAGTACTGGGCTGAAAGATGCAGCACTGAGGTCTCTCCTGATAACAGGTGAGTAAATCAGAATTCGGATTTCGGCTGATTTTAGAGGAATATTTGTATGTTTCAAAAATCAACACTTAGAAACTTTTTCAGCAAAAAGCAGGCAATGATATCCTATGGAAGGAAATTCAAGTTACTGGTAAGTACGGTTAAAATTACTTTTGAGGATCAGTACTGGGCTGAAAGATGCAGCACTGAGGTCTCTCCTGATAACAGGTGAGTAAATCGGAATTCGTATTTCGGCTGATTTTAGAGGAATATTTTAAAGTTCCAAAACTCCACACTTAGAAGAATTTCCAAGTGAAACCAGTCAATGTTAGCCTATGAAGGAAATTCAAGTTACCGGTAAGTACGGTTAAAATTACTTTTCAGGATCAGTACTGGGCTGAAAGATGCAGCACTGAGGTCTCTCCTGATAACAGGTGAGTAAATCGGAATTCGTATTTCGGCTGATTTTAGAGGAATATTTTAAAGTTCCAAAACTCCACACTTAGAAGAATTTCCAAGTGAAACCAGTCAATGTTAGCCTATGAAGGAAATTCAAGTTACCGGTAAGTACGGTTAAAATTACTTTTCAGGATCAGTACTGGGCTGAAAGATGCAGCACTGAGGTCTCTCCTGATAACAGGTGAGTAAATCGGAATTCGTATTTCGGCTGATTTTAGAGGAATATTTTAAAGTTCCAAAACTCCACACTTAGAAGAATTTCCAAGTGAAACCAGTCAATGTTAGCCTATGAAGGAAATTCAAGTTACCGGTAAGTACGGTTAAAATTACTTTTCAGGATCAGTACTGGGCTGAAAGATGCAGCACTGAGGTCTCTCCTGATAACAGGTGAGTAAATCGGAATTCGTATTTCGGCTGATTTTAGAGGAATATTTTAAAGTTCCAAAACTCCACACTTAGAAGAATTTCCAAGTGAAACCAGTCAATGTTAGCCTATGAAGGAAATTCAAGTTACCGGTAAGTACGGTTAAAATTACTTTTCAGGACCAGTACTGGGCTGAAAGATGCAGCACTGAGGTCTCTCCTGATAACAGGTGAGTAAATCGGAATTCGTATTTCGGCTGATTTTAGAGGAATATTTTAAAGTTCCAAAACTCCACACTTAGAAGAATTTCCAAGTGAAACCAGTCAATGTTAGCCTATGGAAGGAAATTCAAGTTACTGGTAAGTATGGTTAGAATTACTTTTCAGGACCAGTACTGGGCTGAAAGATACAGCACTGAGGTCTCTCCTGATAACAGGTGAGTAAATCGGAATTCGTATTTCGGCTGATTTTAGAGGAATATTTGCACAATGGTGAAGGGAGGGGCGGGGCCTGAGGTTACATCTGTGCAAACGCGCCCCGTGGCGCGTTTTAAGTTGGGGGATTAAGTCCCCTTGAATCCTGAGGGTCCCTAGGGGCCAACTAGCCCACCAGGAACCTCCAATATGCGCCAGGGGCTGCGTTGCAGAGACGTGTAGAGAGGCCACACCCCTTTTTACACTTCTCTGCAACGCAGCTCTGTGGCGCTTTCTGGATGTACCTGTTGGGCTAGTTGGCCCCAGGGACCCTCAGGATTGAAGGGGATTTAATTCCCCATCTTAAAACGCGCCACGGGCCTGTTTGCACACATGTCACCTGAAGCCCCGCCCCCTCCCTTCACCACTGTGCAAACGCGCCCCGTGGCGCGTTTTAAGTTGGGGGATTAAGTCCCTTGAATCCTGAGGGTCCCCGGAGTCCAACTAGCCCACCATATACCTCCAAAAAGCGCCACAGAGCTGCGTTGCAGAGAGGTGTAAAAGGGGTGTGGCCTCTCTACACGTCTCTGCAACGCAGCCCCCTTGCGCATATTGGAGGTTCCTGGTGGGCTAGTTGGCCCCCAGGGACCCCCAGTATTCAAGGGGAATTCGTTCCCCTCTGCAAACGCGCCAGGGGCGCGTTTGCAGAGTGGTGAAGGAAGGGGCGGGGCCTGCGGGCCCGATCTTTTTTTTTTTTTGTCCCCTGAAGGGGGGCTGTGTGGCCCCCTTCCTTTTTTCTCTTTTTGGGCCCTGGGGACCCCATCCCCCAGGGCCTTACCCCTTTTTTAAATTACAAAAAAAAAAAAAACGGGAAGGGGGCCGCGTGGCCCCCCTTCCCTGGGCCTGTATTGGCCCCGGGGACCCCATCCCCGGGGCATGGCCTCTATATTTATTATTTTGAGGGGGGCAGCGTGGCCCCCTCCTCTGGCCATTTTAAGGCCCCGGGGACCCCATCCCCGGGGCCGGCCTTTCCATTTTTTAAAATTATTTTTTTTCCTTTTTTGGGGAGGGGGGCCGCGTGGCCCCCCTCCCGGGCCACTACTTGCCCCGGGGACCCCATCCCCCGGGGCTGGCCCTCTCCGTTGGGGACTGTGGGGGTCCCCAATCCCCCACAGTCCCGCCGGCTCCCCACGTCCCTTGGGAGCCGGCATTGCTGTTCCACATGGGGAGCAGCTGACATGCTGCTCCCCATGTGGAAAACCAATCGCTTTGGATATTGGAAGAGAGAGCAGGTTTCCCTGCTCTCTCTTCCAATATCCAAAGCAGTTTGCTATGGCAGGACGGGAGCCGCGAGGCTCCCGTCCTGCCATAGCAAACTACAGTGTCCCGGGGGTAGGCACCCCGGGACACTGCAGGAGCCGGCCCTGGGGGGTGGTGGTCCCCAGGGCCATCAAGGGCTCCAGGAGGGGGCCGCGCGGCCCCCCTCCCATTCAGTACACAGCCCCGGGGAGGTGGTGGTCCCCGGGGCTCTGGGGTCCGTAACGGACCCCCATATTAAAATGTTTAGTGCCCCGGGGAGGTGGCGGTCCCCGGGCGTGTGGGGGCTGGAGCCCCCCACACTGGTTTTATTTTTCATTAAAAAAAAGCCCCGGGGAGGTGGTGGTCCCCGGGGCTGCGGGAGGGCTCAGAGCCCTCCCGCACCATTTTTAAAAAGCCCCGGGGGTGGCGGTCCCCGGGTCTTGGGGGCCCTTTGAGGCCCCCACACATTAAATTATCCCCCCACCATGCCCCCGGGACTTGGGCCACCCGGGGGCCAATTAACATCGAAGCGCGGGAGACCGCGCTTCGATTTTTTTTTTTTTTGGCAGGATTTGCGCACCCTGAGCGCATCCTGCCGATTTAAAAAAAAAAAAAAATGCTTTTTGCCCAGGGGGTCCTTGTGGGACCCCCTGAGCAGGCCTAGGGGTTAGGGTGTTTCTACCCTGCCCCCTTTGTGCGTTTTGCGCACTTGTTTCTTTTTTTCTCGGCGGGATACGCGCACCCTAAGCGCATCCCGCCGATTTTAAAAAAGAAAATTCTTTTTCTGCCCAGGGGTCCTTGTGGGACCCCCTGAGCAGACCTAGGGGGTCAGGGTGTTTCTACCCTGCCCCCTTTGTGCGCTTTGCGCACTTGTTTCTGTCCCTCGGTTCTACCGAGGAACAAAATGGCTGCCAACACTTCTTGATTTGGAGTGTTGACAGCCAATTAGCATGCAGCTCGTGATCGGGAGGGTACGCGGATCCGACGCGCCCATAGATATATATGTGATTTTAATTGTGAATTTCTCAGGAACTACTGAACGGATTTACACCATTTTAGCAAAAGGCACCAGTCTGAACCAAGGGCTACCTCTTTGCCAAATTTGGGGTAATTCCGTTCAGCAGTTCGGGCTGTAGCTGCGACTAAAGGTTCCTATGGAAAAATGAATGGGGAAAACGCGTTTTGGGACCCCCTTTTTTCTCGGCCCCCGCTTGACGTATCACCCCGAGACTTTCAGGGTAGGAGCGGACCGGAGCGCCCCAACAAGTTGGAAGCTTTCGCGAAGATTCGTCAACCGGCGCCAACGTTGTTGCATTTAGAATGTCGCGGATTTCCTATGGATAATAGGTTGTAACTATAACTATTATATATATATATATATATATAATATATATATATATATATACACATACACAAAACCCTTTCAGGCATGGAGTGATGCATAAATTATGCAAAAAAGAAGCAGAAAACTCTGGGTAGTTCTCAAGTTTAGGTGGAAAGCAGCTCCTGTATAGAGCACCCTCAACACCAGCGGCACTCTAAATTTGCTCACCTCAAATGTCTGCTTTTCTATCAAAGTCTTTAAGCATAGGATTAGCACAGTGCCATCCATGCAGAGATACAAAAGGGACAAAGTCTTTTACCATTTCTACAGCAAAGTCTTTAAGCATAGGATTAGCACAGTGCTATCCATGCCGAGCTGTAAAATGGCCAAAGCCTTTTACCACTCCAGGCACAGTATTACAGCTTTGGATTGGTAAAATACCATCCAAGCCAACCTGAAATTAATAAAAGCAACCCCTGACACTTGTTTCGCTCTCATTATATATATATAGTTCCTGAGGATGGAGGCAGGAGGAACTGTAATGAACGGGTGTTGGTTTGGGGCAAGTTACATGAAGTGACAAATAATGTTGGTGCCATTGTCAGAGAGAGAAGCTGAGATCTTTGTTTAAGGAGAACTCCTTGTTGGAACTCCCTTTAAGCCTCATATAACTGGTCTGTGCCACACCACCAGCGCTGGGATGCCTAAGGGTAGCAGTGCGCTATTTAAGTGCAGTAAATAGAACAGAATAGAATAGAATTTCTTTTTAGCGTGTTTGGAGGGTGGAAATTTTGAATTGTCACGTTGGGGCTGTACTGGTGACTTCATGAAATAATTTTCCTGCTATGCCACCTAAAAAACCATTTTTGTCTGGATGTAACATCTGGGGCCATTTCATACTGTCCCCATATGAAGGGCTGTATTCAAAGCGAAACTCCAAATTGAACCTCTTTAAAAGTCCTCTTAATCTTGCAATTTACCTCGGTTTTAATGGCGCCAATTGCATTGTGAAAGCTGATATTTTTATTATAATTTCCTTTGAATATTACATTTTTGGGGAACTACTACCGAAATGTAAACGAATAGTTCAATTATAGACACAGGCAGGGAAAATGACTATCTATTTGCATTTCCCTCCCTGTTAAATAGTTTCTCTTAGCATCCGCCTACTTCGAGGTTCATTTGACAAAATATAAATTTGAACGAGTGGTTTTTTTTGGGTATTTTTTATGCACTTGTAGTTTTTAAATATACTTAGAGCTGGTGACACAAGTTAAACCATAGAGTGTTCGTGTTGATAGATTGTTTAGTCCAGCAGTATTCCTCCGTGCAAGCGTTTTGAAACTGAATTTTCTATAAGCCTCACTTTTCAGGCCCCAGGGCCATATACAATGGGCGGATTTGCCATAGTCCGAGATTTGAAGAAAGGCTTTTCTAAGCAGCGGCTTTAAGCTGGAAAGTGTGCATTTGAAAAGGCACACTGGCCTTCTTGTTAAGGGCACAGTACTGTGTTTGTCTTGGGGAAGAGCAAGCTCACAATCCTTCCATCAAGTGTTGCTTGTAAAAACTCAGGCTGAGGGAGGGCAGCGGCTTCTGTTGTAAACAATTATTCAGCCACCCATGGCAGGTCAACTAACCGAGCTCTGCCAAGTGAGGGCATCACCGGTTCTAAATATGGCATCTGTGATGCTTGCAACCAAGTGCATTACACAAACGTTCACTGTATCCCAGCCAGACCAATCAGAAAGAAAGAGCACACTATAAAAAAAATAACCACAATAAAGAATACTTATCCCGATGCGAACCCAGTTTAAACTGGTGAATGCACAGGCTGCATCGAACTAAATAAAGTGTGAACGCCTTGAAGGAATTGTCCGGGATGTAAGGGAACCGGGAAGAGAGAAAAGCAAGAAAATGAGTTTGAGGTTGAAACCACTCAGATTCACATTTACTAGTCATTAACTGCTGCCTACGAAAACAGGAAACAGGCGATGGAATCGAGATGAAAAAGGGAGAGCGCCAGGGAATAAGTCGCTGAAAGAGATGAAGATAAGAAAAGGCAGGAAGGGCGGCAATCAGATAGAAGAAAGCTCAGGAGAGGGGAAGACAGGGTGGGCAGCAGGGCAAGAAGGAATGAAAAATCAAGAAAAGAAGTGAGTTCTATGAAGGAGAAATAAATGTAAGATAGGGCAAGAAACCCAAGAACACTCCTTGGCACATTTAGGTGTGAGATTTAAATTTATGAGTAAAAGTCCGATGTGGTACTGTTCCCACATGCTATTATCCAAGCTTTAAGTTTCATAAGGTAGAAAAGAGGACTAATATCGGATAGAGACTTCTAGCTGCAGGTTCCTTACCTGAGAATTATCCCCAGTTGCCAGACTGATTACGGAAAAAACTTTTTGAGCTGTACTTCTGCATGCCTGTAAGTGGCATTGTTTGGCTCTACGCCAGTATCAGCATCATCTGTGCTGGAAGTAACGTGCAGTGCCTATATAGGCACGACCCCAGCGCGTTGACATCAGTTCTTTTCTTTCTGGAGTTCGCTACCTCCAGTCATTTTATGACTGACTTTTTTCGACGTTTTGACGAGATTGTTTTTCCAAGGCTTGCCTCCCAGTGTGTAGGGATGTCCTCCAAGAAACCAATGGGGTTTAAGCCCTGTGGATCCTGTTACAGACAGATGTCTGTCACAGATGCCATCTGGTTTGCCTGTGGTGCTTGGAGCCGGACCACGCCTCCAAGACTTGTGAGGACTGTCGCACCATGAACCCCAAGGCACTGGGGGAGCATTCCTTGAAGCTCCTAGTCGACCGACACTGGTTGACTCCACAACGCTCCAGGTTGCAGTTATGAGCAAGTTCCCGGGCCCGTTCCTGGAGTCATTCCAGGTGCTTGTCATCGTGCTTAAAGTTGTCTGGTAAGTCCCACAAAAAGTCCAAGAAATCGAAGAAGTCAAAGCGCTCTTCGACTACACTGCATCGGTCCAAATATTTAGACGAGGCATGGGAACGACGTCACTCTAGGCCCCGCTCCCAAGCAGAGCCTGCCTCTGGGTCCGCTATGCGCATCCCTGGGTTTCCTGGAGCCAGAACGACCCCCACCCAACTTCCTGAGTATTATGAGGCCAAGCACCTCATTTTTGGGTGAGCCGACCTGTCTGGAGTGCCTTCATACCCAATGGGTTCCACCTCTGGATTTCCACCAGGGAGGGTGCCCGCCATCACCTATTCCACTGGCAGTCCATACCATTAGACAAGTGGGTACTTCAGATTGTTCAGTGGGGTTACTCTATCCCTTTTCTAGAACCACGCCACCCATGCCACCATATTCAGACTGTCTGATGGAGGACCACCTCTCCCTGCTCTGTCTGGTAGTACAGGCTCTTTTGCCCAAAGGAACCATTGAAAGGGTGCCAGCATCAGAAGTAGACCAAGGTTGCTATTCCTACTAAACTCTGATGCCCATGAAGGACAGAGGCCCCCACCCTATTTTAGACCTCTGCCCTCTCAATTAAATTTTTCCTGAAAAAGGAGAAATTCAAGATGCTGACGTTAGCTCAGGTTCTGTCTGTGCTAGATCCTGGAGACTGGTTGGTTGCGTTAGACTTGCAGGATGCCTATTTCTATATTCCTGTCCTGCCGGCCCATAGGCACTACCTGCAGTTCATGGTGGGCCACGAGCATTATCGGTTCGCTGTGCTCCCTTTTTGCCTTACCAGCACCCCTCAGGGTGTTCATCTAGGTGATGGCGGTGGTTGAAGCACACCTGCCGAGGTCAGGGATTCCAGTCTTTCCCTACCTCGATGATGAGCTGTTGAAGGCGGGCTCGCCCCAGGCAGTCGTCTCCCACCTCCAGACTACAGCGGACCGCCTGAATTTACTGGGGTTCACTATAAACGTGCTGATGTTACACCTGACTCCCTCTCAGACACTCCCTTTCATCGGAGCTGCTCTGGATACAGTGCAGTTTCAGGCCTATCCTCCAAGACAGCGAGTCTAGGATATTTAGGCTATGATTCCAGTGGTTCAGCCTCTAGCCTGTGTTTTGGTGAGACTGACTACTGGACATCATTGCCTACTGCATCCTGCTGGTAACACATGCCCGCTGGCATATGCGACTCTGCAGTGGGACCTGAAGTTCCAGTGGGCGCAGCATCTGGGGAATCTCTCAAACCTGGTCTACATATCGGAGGGAACTGCAAAAGACCTGTAGTAGTGGCTTACGGACCACGATTGGGTCAGCAGCAGACCTTTCTCCATTCCCCAACCAGAGCTGACTGTAGTGACTTCTGGGCTGAGGGCGGCCATCTGAGAGAGGTGGAGATCAGGGACTCTGGTCTCCGGCAAAGCCCCCTCTCCACATCAAATTGCTGGAGTTGAGAGCAGTCTGACTGGCAAAAAAAGCCTTTCTTCCTTCCATCAAGGGGAGGCTAGTTCAGCTGTTTATGGACAATACCACCGCAATGTGGTATGGCAAAAAACAGGGTGGGGTGTGGTCATGGACCCTGTGTCAAGAAGCCCTGTGTCTCTGGAAATGGCTGGAATGTCAGGACATTTCCCTAGTGGTTCAACATTTGGTGGGCTCTCTAAAAGCCAGAGCAGACAAACTCAGCCATCAATACCTAGTGTAGGTGTCTCCAACGAGTAGTTTGTGAGCTACCAGTAGCTCTCCCACTACCTGTAAGTAGCTGTAAGTAGCTCTCCTGTGGTCAGCCCAGGCTATTAATATAAAAGTATATGCTAGGTTGAAATAAAATAATATATGTTTAGCAAACTTAAAGAGCACATATTTGAGGCAAAAATGTGTGTATCCACAGAACTGATAAACTGATGTTTGGAGAAAAATGACTGAATGTTCAAAATGTATTTAAAGATATTATTTGAGTGATAAATCATGTGGTGTGTCATATTACTCATATTTTTACCTTGGGGTGCTACTTTGATTATATCTATGCTGTTAAGTACTGCCCATGTAGAGGCATTCCAAATTGATAATTCTTTTTTTTCTTTACTGCTGACAACCCTGTGGATGCACCGATGTGTTCACTGCTGACAATCTTGGATGGGGTGGTCATTATTGCATCACCAATATTATTACCTCGGGGTGATTTTCATTGAACATAAGTAGCTCTTATAACAGAAAAGGTTGGAGACCCCTGGCCTAGTAGATCACTAATGGAGGCTCCATCTGGAGGTGGTGCACGGTCTCTTCAGAGATTAGGGAGAACCAAGGTGAGATCTATTTGCCACTGCTGAGAACGCACAATATCAGCACTTTTGTGCGTGTGCTGGAGTTTCCAAAGCTAACTCTCGTTTGGAAACACTTTTTGTATCGAGTGGAGCATAGACCTCCTGTACTCCTTTCCGCCGAACCTCTCCTGCCCAGAGTTCTCAAGAAGATCAGGTATGCCCGGGCCCAAGTTATTCTTGTGTCTCTGGATTGGGCATGGATAGTATGGTATCCAGAACTCCTAAGCATGAGCATTGCTCTTCCATTTATGTTGTCCCTACGGGAGGATCTACTGTTGCAGCAACAGGGCAAGGTCCTCAACCCGAACCTGTGTACGCTCCATTTTCATGCAATGAGGTTGACTGGTGACAGTTGATAGTTTGTCACCTTCCTCCTGAAGTCTGTGATGTCATTGTGTCAGCCAGGATTCCCTCAACCAAGACAGTATATGCCTGCTGCTGGGATACGTTTGTGGCTTCGTGTGCATCCAAACAGGTTGATCCCCTTTACGCACCCTTCTCTGAAGTTTTGTTGTTTGTTCTCTCATTGGTCCAACAAGGCATTGCTCTGGATACTGTTAAAGGGTACCTTTCTGCCATATCTGCATTCTTGTGGTTACTGAATCAGCCCTCCCTGTTTAAGTCACCGGTTGTGACTTGTTTTCTCAAGGGACTACAGCATATGTTCCCTCCAAAACCCTTTAACATGCCCCAGTGGTACCTGAACCTAGTTTTAACCTTCCTTATCTGTGTGCCCTTTTAGCCATTGCACAATTCCCTTCTACATTTATTGACCTTAAAACTGCCTTTCTAGTTGCCATTACATCGTCCAGGAGGGTTAGTGAGCTGCAAGCGCTTTCTGTGCACCCTCCTTACACATCTTTCTTCCCAGACAAACTGGTGCTGAGAACACGTGCCTCTTTCCTCTTTTCATGTGGGCCAGACCATCACCTTGCCTACCTTCTTTGCTCCGCCTCACCCTTTCAAAGAAGAGGAGAGACTCCATTGACCGGACCCAAAAAGAGCATTGTCATTCTACATTGATCGTACCAGAGAGTTCTGGGTGGAAGATCAACTTTTCATTGGGTTCATTGGGGCAAAAAAAGTGAAGACCATGCAGAAACCAACCATCTAACGACGGACAGTGATCTCCATTAGGATTTGCCCAAGAAGCAATTCCCTGAGGGCTTGCGCGCTCATTCCTCCAGAGCCAAGGCTGTGACCACTGTGTTGACTCGCGGAGTTCCTGTCCTGGATATTTGTCAGGCTGCAACGTGGGCATTTCTGCACAAGTTTACCAAACACTATTGCCTGGACAGTCATGATCGGCACTTTGGTGTTCTGTCCTCCAGGACTTCCTGGTCTACATCTGTTTGTAGACCCACCTCCTGGGAGGTATTGCTTGGGTATCTATTCTAAGGTCTACGGCTAGAAGTCTCGATCAGATGAACAAGTTACTTACCTTCAGTAACACCTTATCTGGTAGAGACTCTATCTAGCCACTGATTCCTTACCAACCCTACCATCCTCCCTGCTCTTCAAACAGATTTCTCCTTATATGGTAACCCTTAAGAGGTCTTTAGTGTCTGCACACTGGTACATCGGCAACCTTAATGGCTCTGTACTTTTGGCGTGGAAAGGTCACGAAAAATAACTGATGTCAGCGCACTGGGTTGGAGCCTACATAGGCACAGCACATATCACTACCAGCGCGAATGACTCTGACAACGCGGAGCCGAACGACCCACCTACCCGCATGCAGAGTTAATGCTCAAAAGGTTTCTGGATCCAGACTGACGCCTGGGGATAATTCTAAGGTAAGGAATCTGCAGCTAGATGGAGTTCCTACCAGATAAGGCGTTACCAAAGGTAAGTAAGTTGTTCATTTGGTACCAATGCTTCAGCATGTTTTGACACACTAGTACCATCTAGCACCTGATGCTCTACTGCTTTACAGATGCTGTAATACTGCATCACTTATGCTGGTATTTCTACTCTAGTTTCAACTCTTGTAAATGGAAAAAATGTGTGGTAATCATGGTATCGTCATTTTCCTGTGTTACATTTTAAACGTCAATGAGCCCATGAGAAATAAAACAAATAAATAACAACTACTAAACCCTGGAGGACCGAAACTACATCTCTGGCTAACAATATCAAACCTGGAACTCTTTTCTCCAGCCCAGTCGGGTTTTATCCCTCATAGGTCGACCGCCCTTAATCTACGAACCTTATTCTCTGTCCTGCACAGAATTTCACCAGAGGTTCAGGCCGCGGCAATACTACTTGACACCGAAAAGGCCTTTGACTCTCTCGAGTGACACTTTTTTCTGGCGGTGATGCGCAAGATGGGCATGCCCAGAGGTTTTATCGCTCTTACGTCATTATTATATCAAAAACCCACTGCTAGGCTTAGGTTGAATGGCACGTTATCACGCTCCTTTGGACTCTCGGGGGACCAGACAGGGATGCCCCCTATTGCCGTTGCTTTTTATCATAGCAATGGATCCCTTGGTCCGACACTTTCAGGAACGGCACCTCCACAGAGGTCTGCAGTTTAATACAGGCCCATTACTGGTTTCCCTTTATGCAGATGATATTATTCTTTATGTCCGGACCCCTGAGGAGAATCTTGACCCCCTCATTAGGGAGATTATTCGTTTCGGTGTCCACTCGGGTTTGGTATCAACTGGAGCAAATCTGTGATATTCCCAATCACGCTAAGTACCACACGATGGGACTGCGAATTCCCACTTACCTGGTGCTCAGACACGACGCGTTATTTGGGGATTCACATACACATTGATCCAGAGGAGATTATCAGACTGAACTACGGGCCCGCGATACACACTCTCGAAGAACAAGTGGAAAGATGGCTACGCCTTCCCTTATCCCTTGCAGGGCGCGGGCCTTGATTAAAATGATTGTTCTGCCGAGATTTCTGTATCTTTTTAATAATATACCGATTCCACTCCCTAATAGCTTCTTTCTCACACTACGAACTCACTTGATCAGGTTAACGTGGGGTGGAAGGAGACCAAGGGTTAGTTGGGATGCCATGACATTGCCCTATAACAGGGGAGGATTTGGGGTTCCGAATCTACATATATACTACCTAGTGGCACAATGCAGCTTTGCGCATTCCTGGTATCATCCCGACGCCAGACTTCCATACTCCAAGCCTGAAGCAGACCTGGTTTTGCTGGCGTCCTTGAAAACAATCCTCCCCCTGGGGTTCCCACGGGACCCCAAAGATATCCAGACTGTCTCTACCACAAGTTGGGCCTGGAGTAAGCTGGTCCGGGTCACAGCTGCGCCCGCATTGTACTCCCCAGACATACCTATACTGAACAATCCTTGGATCCCCATTATGACTGAGAAAATAGTACAGCGCACACCAATCAAATTTGAAATAAGTAGAGTTGGCGACCTGTTTCCAGACGGCCATGTTTTTGATGGGGAGGAAGAGGACAGATTTAGCGAGGCGGTATTCATGGACCGATTCGTACTGAGTCGAGTACGTAGTGCAATCAGAGCAACAATTCCTGAGTTCTCACTGGCTCCAGCAGAGTTTGGCCCACTAACCACCGTCATTCCCGCACCCGGAAGTCAGCGCCTAGTCTCCGAAATATATCGTGCGTGCATGTTACTTGTTCCCGGCAGAGACGCTAGGGTTCGGGAGGCCTGGAAGAACGACTTGGGGCACCCACTTTCCGATACACATTGGGAGTTTTGCTGTTCACAAATTAAAGAAATTTCTCTAAATAGTAAGCATAGATTATTACATTTTAAGTTTTTGTGGAGGGCCTATATGTCCCCAGAAACACAACACAAAATAGACCCTAACCGCTCACACACTTGCAGAAAGTGCGGGGCCCCGCACGCGGATTTTACACATCTAGTTTGGAATTGTGCTAAGATCAAGGCCTATTGGAATTCAGTCTGCACCGAACTCACTAAAATGATAGAGATGGATGTGCCCCCCCTCTCCAGAATCAGCATTATTGGGTTGTGTATTGGATTTTCCTAAAGCAGTTCGTAAATTTACCGCAATGGCCCTTTTACTTGCTAAGCGTGAGATAGCCATCAAATGCAACGCTGCCCACAATCAAGGCATGGCTCCAGAGCATAGCATATTGTAACACGTATAGTGATCTATATGCCGAAACCTTACCCACGGTATCTCGCCCGAAAGATATATGGGGCCCCTTTAAAGCATACTTGAAAGACACGACTTCCCACTCTACTTCGCAACCCCCAGATGGGGTGGTCCCTACGGGGGTAGGTTGAATTGTTATTACACATGTATTTATTGTAATAGGGCATTATACTGTGTCATTGGTTCCGCGAGTTTTTGTATTTACGTAATTCTCGTAGGGGAGTGGAAGTAGGTTGGAGGGTGATGATTATTGTAAAGACAAAGTATTGTATTGTTATGCACATGGAACTATGAGGCGTATTACACTGTGGAGCGGCAACATGTAACACATGTAATTGTGTGATATTTGTTTTTGGAAATGGAAAATAAAGTTTAAAAAAAAAACCCTGGAACTCTGCGGTAAGATCAACCCTTCCCTGGAGCCCCATACTCCAGATTTTCCAATGAGCGCCAAAACCTAGGCACTTCCCTTTGATCTATGTAGTATGAATATTATATCTTTTCTGTCCACTGTATTCCCCTGTGTGAGCTACATGTGCCAATCAAAAGTGAGCAAATGTGATTAATAGAAAGTACATTTAGCTTATGTTATGTTCTTAAACATGATAATCAATATATTCACAGTATTTGTTTGAGTGCTGACTGTGTTGTCTTGCATTATTTGTTAGTGACTTTTGACAAATTTCTAGAAGGTTGATAACTATGTTTCTATGTGCCTTGTCTATTATTGTTCAAAAGAGCATGATCATGCAGAATGAAAATTAAAATTAAAAATGAAAATACGTGCAACGGCATGATGCCGCTCTCTCTTAATTGTTTATTCTGAGACTTTCTGTAACAGTGCAACAACGTTATAAAAGCCAATCACAAAGACAGAAGCGATACAGAGGACACCTTCATGCCAGGAGACACTCAGACAGGCCATGCAGAATCATATCACCGATTTTTATTGAAGGCTACTGGAGAGGTTTAGCCTTTGTCATTCGGCAGACTAAACTTATCAGCGCAGCTGGCCTCCAGAGACAAGAAAAGCAGGCCTTGCTATTATATTGTTTGAGTCTTATTGTTCAAACAGGTAGGCAGGTGTTTACCATCTCTAAAACTTGAAATATGTTTTATTTATTATCTGCTTTCCTAGAATTAGCTTTATGTCTAGAAGTAACAGAATGTGGATAAATATGCCATAATTGTGTAACCACAGTCTTGTTGTAGTATTCCCTCTTGTTCACACTTTTGCTAGATGTTGCTACTAACATTTTATTTGTCTATATATATTGTGCTTACAAATAATATTGTGTGCACTATGCTAGGTTTTTGATTTTAAAATAAAACTTTAAAGTACATTCCTCATGTTCTAGAGTTGTTGAGTGTGTTATTCCCTACTGAGAGGGGGTATGGGGCTCCATAACTATTCCTGTAATGCCGCATGGGATTGATAATGACTGAAATGATCTCACTTAATTATTGCTTAGTGGGGTGGTTGCAGGACAGTTTTTTCTTGATACAGGTTGTCACATTGACTGAGTCCTTAGTACCAGGGTTCTAGAAAACTGAAATCAATGTTTCTGGAAATCTAGAAAACATACCATTTGGCACCTGACAGCAGAGCACATATTTTCTAGATCCTTGAGTAATTTTGGAGGACACACTCAAGAGACTTAGGGGCCGATTCCGATCTCGGTCGGAGGCGCACCCAATACCATTCGGTTGGGAAAAAAGCCATGCGAAAGCCTGTTTCCCGACCGATCCGTACAGCACACCGAACGAGCAAGTACGATGCGCACAACAGCAAAAAATCCGGCCGAGCCGTACTCACCCAAACCAGGTCCTGTTCTCCGACCGAGGCGAATCCGGAAACGCCGAATCGAGTCGCACGGAAGGAAAAATGCAGCTCCGTCCGGCCGGACAAGTACGATGCGCTTTCCGTACGCGCCGAACCCGTCGCTACGCACGGCACGTCAAAGCATCCGGGAGAGGCGCACATAAGCTCCGATTCGCGCCACAACACGATCCACGGCTACGAGGCGAACACGCCAGCGACAAGGACGCGAAGCGACGAGGACGAGGCGAAGCGACGAGGACGACGCGAAGCAACGAGAAGGACGAACGACACGAACCAACCATGAATCCCTTCGTCCCGATCATACCAATATTCTACATTTACTACCGGAACAGGCACGGACGCGTACGGCGCAGAAGGTAAGCCAGACACCAACCACAAAACACATACAACACGTACACGACACATCACACACACACACAGGGATGCAGAATATACTTACACCAGCAACAGCAGCACCATAAGGGCGGGATGCCCATCACCAATGCCACATATGCACACAGGGGCCTGAATGCGCACCACCACCCCTACCCAGGGGGGCAGGATGCCTACCACTACTACCACCCTCACCCAGGGGGCAGGATGCCCACCACTACTACCACCCTCACCCAGGGGGGCAGGATGCCTACCACTACTACCACCCTTAGCCAGGGGGCAGGATGCCCACCACTACTACCACCCACACCCAGGGGGGCAGGATGCCTACCACTACTACCACCCTCACCCAGGGGGGCAGGATGCCTACCACTACTACCACCCTTACACAGGGGGGCAGGATGCCTACCACTACTACCACCATCACCCAGGGGGCAGGATGCCTACCACTACTACCACCCTTACCCAGGGGGGCAGGATGCCTACCACTACTACCACCCTTACCCAGGGGGGCAGGATGCCTACCACTACTACCACCCTTACCCAGGGGGGCAGGATGCCTACCACTACTACCACCCTCACCCAGGGGGGCAGGATGCCTACCACTACTACCACCCTTACACAGGGGGGCAGGATGCCTACCACTACTACCACCCTTACCCAGGGGGCAGGATGCCTACCACTACTACCACCCTTAGCCAGGGGGCAGGATGCTTACCACTACTACCACCCTCACCCAGGGGGGCAGGATGCCTACCACTACTACCACCCTCACCCAGGGGGCAGGATGCCCACCACTACTACCACCCTCACCCAGGGGGGCAGGATGCCTACCACTACTACCACCCTCACCCAGGGGGCAGGATGCCCACCACTACTACCACCCTCACCCAGGGGGGCAGGATGCCTACCACTACTACCACCCTTAGCCAGGGGGCAGGATGCCCACCACTACTACCACCCTCACCCAGGGGGGCAGGATGCCTACCACTACTACCACCCTCACCCAGGGGGGGCAGGATGCCTACCACTACTACCACCCTTACACAGGGGGGGCAGGATGCCTACCACTACTACCACCATCACCCAGGGGGGGCAGGATGCCTACCACTACTACCACCCTTACCCAGGGGGGGCAGGATGCCTACCACTACTACCACCCTTACCCAGGGGGGCAGGATGCCTACCACTACTACCACCATCACCCAGGGGGGCAGGATGCCTACCACTACTACCACCATCACCCAGGGGGGCAGGATGCCTACCACTACTACCACCCTTACCCAGGGGGCAGGATGCCCACCACTACTACCACCCTCACCCAGGGGGGCAGGATACCTACCACTACTACCACCCTTAGCCAGGGGGCAGGATGCTTACCACTACTACCACCCTCACCCAGGGGGGCAGGATGCCTACCACTACTACCACCCTCACCCAGGGGGGCAGGATGCCTACCACTACTACCACCCTTACCCAGGGGGGCAGGATGCCTACCACTACTACCACCATCACCCAGGGGGGCAGGATGCCTACCACTACTACCACCCTTACCCAGGGGGGCAGGATGCCTACCACTACTACCACCCTCACCCAGGGGGGCAGGATGCCTACCACTACTACCACCCTTACACAGGGGGGCAGGATGCCTACCACTACTACCACCCTTACCCAGGGGGGCAGGATGCCTACCACTACTACCACCATCACCCAGGGGGGCAGGATGCCTACCACTACTACCACCCTTACCCAGGGGGGCAGGATGCCCACCACTACTACCACCCTCACCCAGGGGGGCAGGATGCCTACCACTACTACCACCCTTAGCCAGGGGGCAGGATGCTTACCACTACTACCACCCTCACCCAGGGGGGCAGGATGCCTACCACTACTACCACCCTCACCCAGGGGGCAGGATGCCCACCACTACTACCACCCTCACCCAGGGGGGCAGGTTGCCTACCACTACTACCACCCTCACCCAGGGGGGCAGGATGCCCACCACTACTACCACCCTCACCCAGGGGGGCAGGATGCCTACCACTACTACCACCCTTAGCCAGGGGGCAGGATGCCCACCACTACTACCACCCTCACCCAGGGGGGCAGGATGCCTACCACTACTACCACCCTCACCCGGGGGGGCAGGATGCCTACCACTACTACCACCCTTACACAGGGGGGCAGGATGCCTACCACTACTACCACCATCACCCAGGGGGGCAGGATGCCTACCACTACTACCACCCTTACCCAGGGGGGCAGGATGCCTACCACTACTACCACCATCACCCAGGGGGGCAGGATGCCTACCACTACTACCACCCTTACCCAGGGGGGCAGGATGCCTACCACTACTACCACCCTTACCCAGGGGGCAGGATGCCTACCACTACTACCACCCTTAGCCAGGGGGCAGGATGCCCACCACTACTACCACCCTCACCCAGGGGGGCAGGATGCCTACCACTACTACCACCCTCACCCAGGGGGGCAGGATGCCTACCACTACTACCACCCTTAGCCAGGGGGGGCAGGATGCCTACCACTACTACCACCCTCACCCAGGGGGGGCTGGATGCCTACCACCACCCTTAGCCAGGGGGCAGGATGCCTACCACTACTACCACCCCCACTCATAGGATGGACAATGCATGACACAACCAGCACACCACAACCTAGGGAATGCAAGAAGAAGACATCCCCCCAACACCATGACAAGCGTGTGTAGACTGTGTCAAATGCCTACAACACCGAACATGACTTTGAACATACAATGTGACCCCCTAGCACATGTGCCACACATATATGTGTGTGGCACCCACAATGCAAGCAGGCCATGACCATTGTGGCAATGGGGTCCAAACCCCCATCATCACAGTGACCAAAATGTAAGTGTGGGGTCCATAGCTGAAGCACATTTTGAACATTGTGGCAATGGGGTCCAAACCCCCATCATCACAGTGACCAAAAGGTAAGTGTGGGGTCCATAGCAGAAGCACATTTTGAACATTGTGGCAATGGGGTCCAAACCCCCATCACCACAGTGACCAAAATGTAAGTGTGGGGTCCATAGCTGAAGCACATTTTGAACATTGTGGCAATGGGGTCCAAACCCCCATCATCACAGTGACCAAAATGTAAGTGTGGGGTCCATAGCAGAAGCACATTTTGAACATTGTGGCAATGGGGTCTAAACCCCCATCATCACAGTGACCAAAATGTAAGTGTGGGGTCCATAGCTGAAGCACATTTCGAACATTGTGGCAATGGGGTCCAAACCCCCATCATCACAGTGACCAAAATGTAAGTGTGGGGTCCATAGCTGAAGCACATTTCGAACATTGTGGCAATGGGGTCCAAACCCCCATCATCACAGTGACCAAAAGGCAAGTGTGGGGTCCATAGCTGCAGCACATCTTGAACATTGTGGCAATGGGGTCCAAACCCCCATCATCACAGTGACCAAAAGGCAAGTGTTGACAAAGTAAGAGGTGCAACTGCCAAACTGCATGGATGATTCCTGGTCACAGAACAACAAACACATCAGTGGCAAAGTAGTGTATGTGTCCCATTGCAACATAAATTGGGGAAGCCAAATCCTGCAGTGCAAATAAGACATAACTTTGGCCATGTGCAGACAAACAACACCCATGGGGGCTGACACCGTCAACAATCATCAATGACACAATGACAGAAGTGACCATCCGAATGCAGACCCACATATTTGCACCAATGGGCACACACATGCAGATACCCTGTGGAGACTGCAGATGTGAGGCGAACAGATACCATACCATGGCAGCAATGGGACACACAATCAACAATTAGCAACAAATGAGGGCTCCCGTCCCATCAGCCTGGTCATGGAAGTGCCAACGGAATCATCAGCACAGATCCAACACCCTTGTATAGCAATGTTGCACTGACAACACAGATGAGTCCTTCCCCATTGATGCCCAAACCTGCATGTTCACTGGAGATGGCCACACGGTCAGGGAAGTAGACGAATAGAACAATGGCAGGCACAACAGATGTGCAGGGGTGGAAGCCACAGCTGTGAAGTTGCCAATCTAAGTAGGAAATCTCATTGCCAAATACTGAACACATGACACCCTCAGATGCTGCTATGGATGACATGGATACACCACAGGATAGGACACATAACCCCTGGACCACATGGGTTCCTGCACAGTAACACTTCATTATCATGAGACCAAATATCACCATCACTGCAGCAAGGGCATTCTTAGCATCATCAACATCATGTACATCAGAAGCAAAAGCACTAGAGAACAGAAAGTTGCTTTATTCAGCATATGTGGCATTAAAAGTAGAAGTCCGGTAGAACATAAACAAAGGCCAATGGCCAGTCCATCAACAAAGTCACAAGTGGGTGACAGTGGCAGATGCCACCCTACACATGCCTGCACAAAACCAGGGACAATCCACTAGGAGGGGCAACCGGGGGGTAGGCCAGGCACCGCAGGGACAGGATCAGGGCTCACCAGGAGGAAGCAGGGAAGGGGTGGTGGGTGCTGGAGAGCCACTGACAACTGCAGTGGAGGTGTCTGACATGGTGTGTGCCGGCACAACTGGGGGCATGGCTCAGATGTTGTGGGTGCCGGCACGACTGCAGTGGACCCTGCAGATGGAGTGGACAGGTCCGCCACTGCAGTGCCCAAGTCAGACAGGGTGGTAGTGGACTCCACTGCAGTGCCTACCACCAGGGGAGGAGAATGGGGAACAGGCAAGGTGGGCTGGACAGAGGGGGAGGACACCCTCACCACATCAGTGGCACAGACAAGCGCAGCGGGGGGTGTGGTGCCGGGAGAGCAAGTGGCAGGGGAGAAGGCCGGAGCCTCTTGGGGATGGTATATCTGTGGGTGGGGGAACCTGGGGCAGGGTGTGGCGGGGGCACCTGTGGAGTGGGGGCCTGAGGGATGGAGGAAGGTGACCTGGTGCTTGAGCTGCAGGGCGGCGGCGGGGTCTTGCTCTTACCACTCCGGGGGACTTGCGGGTGGGGGCCTCAGTCTGTCTGCGCCTGGGGGAGGGTGTCCGGGGGCGAGGGGCACTCTGCTCCGTGTGGGGGCTTCCTCTTCCCCCTGGATGCTGGGGCAGCTGGATCGGAGGGGAAGAGGCCGAGGTCACTGAGGAAGAGGCACTGGGTCTTTGGGGTTGCAGGTGAGGCAAGGGAGGGTGCTTTGGAGGGAGAGGCAACTGAGGACTGCGCAGTGCCCGTGGATGCGTGTGTGTGTACCAGGGCCCCATCCCCTGTGAGTCTGGTTTCAGTCCCCTGACTGTGCGTGCGTGTGCGTTTAGTTTGTGGCGTGTGTGTCTGTGTGCTGGATGTGTGTGTGCTGGTGTGTGCCTGTGCCGGAGTGTGTGTGCTTGGGACGGGCAAGGTGCTGGGGAGTGTGGATGGAGCAGAGGCAGGAGGGGTGAGGGACTGTCTGAGGAGGGACACTGCTGCCGTCAGGGAGGAGTCCATGGACCTGTTGCCCCTCTGTAGGTCAGACATGCCCGATGAGATGCCCTCCATGAACGACACCAGCTGAGTCAACAGTGCGGTGTGCGCATGGAGGACACTCAGCATGGCTGTCTGCCCTACATGGAGCTGGCGAAGGAGGTACACAGACTCCTCACTCAGGGCAGCAGGGGACACAGGGGCAGGGAGTGCGGTGCCTGGGCCAAAGGAGACACGCTCCCGAACATGGGAGCCTCCACGGACCTGGGGAATGGGAGCCGATGGGAGTGCGGTGGTGGTGCTGGTGGTGGCGGGGACAGCAACACTAGCTGGGGTGTGGTGGCTGCTGACACCCGCCTCCACAAGGGAGTCATCCTCCGAGTTGCTCTGGTCCTCAGCTGAGGTGGATGGTGCTGAGGATTCCTCGGTGTGGCTCCCCTCGCCCTCCGTGCCACTGGGTCCCTCCGACCACTCCTCGGCTGCTGACCCAGTCTGGCTCTCTGGCTCCTCCTGGTCCGTGGAGCTGTCCCCTTCCGTGGCCGTGGATGTATCTGCAAACAATGGGGAAACAGACAGACATCAGTCACCTGCACCAAACGCACACACCACTGTGAGCACAGCACATCACAGAGCAAGCCCTGGCATCATTAGTTGTACATTGCTAAAAGTGCCCTAACTGAACAGGAGAAGCCAATTGTCAGTCTGATGCCAAGCATGGCACTCACATCCCACATGGCCTTGCACCCATCTGTCTGGTGTCTGTTGGATTGCAACACCCCAGTGTGGACACATGCACCAAGTACACAGTAGTTGGACAGTGCAGAGGACACGGTGTGGACACATCACAGCTCTTGCCACTGAGTCAGTACAGGTTTCCGGATGAAAGGGATGCCCAGAGTCAAATAGGAAATGCATGTGATGCATACCAGCGACAGACACCATGATGCACCCATGTCCTGATAGCCAGCGCCACTATGGTGTGCATGTAGCACATGTCACTCCCCTGCAGGACCACAAATAAGTTGACACATGCCATGGCAGAGGCATGACTGTTAAGTCATACATCACTGTCTCAGTGATGTATGACTTGGCAGCCAGACAACAACACTATGCACTGTGTCACAATAGTAGGTCATGGGGAATGCAAGTCCTGGAGCTGCACAAGTGCACATGTACATCCCCCACACAACACATCATCTCAACCCTCATCTGTCCAGGTCACACCTATTGGACATATGGGAGACCTGTGACACTACCCTCTGAACCTGAGCCCCTCACAATTTGCTGTGAATGGGGAACAGCTGCCTGAACATCACATTCGCATACCCCAGTCTGCACGGGCAGCTGATCAAACACCTATGTGACACACAAGTATCGTCTCCTATGGTCACATCTCCAGGGGCATGCTGAGCCCCTACCAAGAAACACCACAGCAGTCCTGGCAACTAATCCACAGCACACTGACACAGAGGCAGACACCGGAGGGGTCAAATCACTGTGCACAATGTGTCAGCTGATACACGGGAGTGGGAGTACAGAGTGCATTGCATGGCCTGGAGTAGGCATGACTGTCCTGCTCCACATGAATGAGGGATGTGCCCTGGACAGTGGATAGCTGGCTATGTATGTGTGACACACGTAATCTGCACACTCCTGGGGCACAAACATTGTTCCCACCCGCTGCATGGGCGTGTGCCACATACCCCAGGCACATGTGGTGGCTCAGCTCAGCAAGTGGACCGCATATCAAAGCAACACGCAGATCACATGTCCAAACCCAGGCGTTGTGTGAACAATGGACCCACCCATGATGCCCACAACAGAGTTAGGGAAACAGATGCTGTCCCCCACCTTTAGTGAAGCAAACTGCAAGGACACAGTCCCAAGTGACACAATTCCCTGACTGTAAGGGCCACACCTGGGTATCAGATGAGCAGTGGGCAGTGCACAATAGAGGGACATGGCTCCTGGACAACATGACTGCTGCACTGTGGCAGTTGAACCAGGCCAGAGGAGGGCACAAAGCATGTAATACAGAGTTCACAGTGCAGTCTTTGACTCACCCCCTCCTTGCTGCTGTCTGGCCTTCAGCTGCCCATCCAGGTCTGGAAAGACCACCGCCAGGATCTGGAGCATGTGGGGGTCAGGGTCCATGTTCCGCCCCTCCTGCGAGGAGGCGACAGCTTCAGCTGGACCCGTGCAATCCTCCGGGTCCAGCCCCGAAGGTCCTGCCACCTCTTCTGGCAGTTGCGGATCCGGCGCTTGTAGACCCCCACGGACCGGACAGCCCGGACGATGTCCTTCCAGATTTCCTGCTTCCGATGGGCATTAACCTGTGAGGATGACAAAGTGAAAAGGCCATTACCACACATGCAACATATCCGTGCATGACACAGTTGTATATACATGTCTCAATCACAGGGGCACATGATGTACACAGGCAGTGCAAAGCTGACCATGGACAGTGTGCCAGACGTCACTACATGGTATCATTGCATGGGAAGTAAAACCATGTTCAAATGCACTGTCACTGCACCATACCTGTCCAGTGCAAGTCACTACACACTATGGGGGGTGACAACTACTCAGTGAGCCTGCTAGCCAGTGGCGTGCAGACTCTCAGCCTTGCTAGTCAGACAAAATGCACATTCAGAAAGGCAGTGCACAGAACACTCACCTGCTCCCCTGGTGTCCCATACAGCTTGCTGTACTGTGGAAGTAGGCTGTCCAGCAGGGCCTGGTTCTCTTCAAGGCTGAAGGCTGGGGCTCTCTCCACAGTACGTGCCATTGCAGGGTCCAGAGGGGCAGAGACAGCAGCAGTGCAGTGGCAGATGTCGTCTTGGAGCATGTAGTGCAGGCAAGTGGGCTCTCAGGGGAACAGCCAGCAATATATATGTGCTGGAGAGGCAGATACTGTCCCTTGTGTCTAAAGTGATAGGTCCAAGTCGTTTGCATCTTCTGAATCTGGCCAATCCATGGAATAGCAGCACCAAAACACGCCCACAGCATCCTTCAAATCTTCAACTTCATGACATACATGATTTTGCAACATTGTTGTGGGTGACCAACTGATTTTCCAGCAACCGACTCGTTCGAAATTCGAAAACGCGTCCGTTGCCAGGCAAGCCCATTGTCAATGGGTGCGCACCGATCGGTCCATTGCGGTACAACGCGCACAGGGGTACAACGCGTACCCGCACACATTGAAAGCAATGGGCCGGCCGGAGGCACCGATCGGTCCATTGCAGTTCAACGCGCACAGGGGTACAACGCGTACCCGCACACATTGAAAGCAATGGGCCGGCCGGAGGCACCGATCGGTCCATTGCAGTTCAACGCATCACTGTACATGTGACTGGCATATGTCAGCATGCCTGTCTCAGATGGACATATGCCAGCCACAGATAGCTCCCAGGGAGTGAGGGGCACACCTACCACACGACAGCCTGTCCAAACTTCATCATAAGGCATGTAAGGCTGCATTTCCTATTGTGTGTATGTTGGTGTACATGTTGTCCTGTGGGTGTCACCTGTGGGCAGCCACCCCCAGGCTGTGCACGTGTTCATGGGGACAGGATCCTGGGTGTTACGTGTACGTGACCACTGTGATGTGCAACTGTTCATATCTGTGCATGTGCCATGGTCACATTTCACAGTGGTGTATGTGTATGTCATGTCACATACCCCGTGAGTCCCATGTGGGACGGTATGTTTGAGCCAGGGTGTCCCAGTGGCACAATATTGATGGTCCTCCACAGTCTTTGTGCATGTGGTGTTTACAATGTCTCTGATTTCATGTGCACGATGGGAGACAGTCTCCACATCCACGTTGTGTGTGCATGGACTCTGATGTTGTGCGTGTGTGTCACAGACGTCCATGTCTGTCCTGCCGTGGCAAGTGGGGCCACTACCTGTGGGGGTCATGGTTGTTTTGCTGTGGTGTATACATGATACTCCATGTAATGCCAGTGTCCATGTGGCATTACAGGGTCCCTGGGAATGTACCTGTCGTTGAGCTGTGGTGCCTGGGGCACATCTGTCCTCACATGTCCCTGTGGGGGGTTATTGTGACACGGCAGCAGGAGATGGGAACTGTGACACGGCCTCATGATATCCAATGGGCCAACCTGGGACTAATTGATGCCACCTGTTGGACCGTGTTGACAGATGTTGGCCATGTATGTACCATACATGTCCTTCCGGTACTGCACACTTCATGTAGTTGTGCCTCATAATGATGTATGTTGGGATCTTGAGTGTGTTCAATGCCGCATATGTGGGGTGACTGACAATCTTGCTTACTTCTCCTCTGCACTGCAGGGCTCCTGCTGTCCATCGGCCATTCCCAGACCTGGCAACGATGGTGGAACGGGACAGCATCCGACGGTACCGCTTCACCAGGCAGCTGATTGAGGATTTGGCAGTGCAGTTGTCCCCACATTTGCAGCCTGGCCGGCCGTATCCTACAGCGCTGACCCCCAAGGTGAAGGTGATGGCAGCCCTACACTTCTTTGCCACTGGTACCTTCCAACATACTGTGGCGACTGCTGGTGGGATGTCACAGACCATGTTCAGCTGTGTGCTCCGCGATGTTTTGGCGGCAATGTTGCTCTTCCTGAACCGGTACATCTATTTCCCTAGACTGCGATGACTCACTGACGTGAAGAGTGACTTTTATGCCCTGGGGAGGATGCCGCATGTAATTGGCTCCATTGATGGGACACATGTGGCTTTGGTACCACCACAGGCCCAGGAGCAGGCCTACAGGAACCGCAAGCACTACCACTCGGTCAATGCACTGGTGGTGTGTCTTGCAGACATGACCATCACACACGTGTGTGCCCGTTTCCCTGGTTCAGCACACGATGCCTTTGTGATGAGGAGTAGTCGCATCCCCAGGATGATGGCACAGATGCAGAACCAGCGTGCCTGGCTTGTCGGTGTGTACTGACTTTGTGCCATTGTGTGTGATCTGATCTGTAGTATTCTGCCCACTTTTCCAAGTCAGCTAATGTGCACTTGTCTGTCCGTAGGTGACTCGGGATACCCCAACATGCCGTGGTTGCTGACACCCCTCAGGAACCCTGTGACACCTGCCCAGATGCGCTACAATGAGGCACATGGTCGGACCAGGAGAGTGATTGAGCGGACCTTTGGTCTCCTGAAGAGCCGCTTCCGCTGCCTGGACAAGACCGGAGGGTCCCTCCCATATGCCCCTGCGAAAGTGTGCAAGATTATCATCGTCTGCTGCATGCTCCACAACCTGGCAGTGCGGAAGGAGTTGCCTCTCATCCAGGATGACAATGACCAACATCCGCCACCTGTGGAGGATCCTGGCCTGGACCACGATGCCAGTGACGATGATGATGATGATGGTGATGTCCGCACACAGCTCATCACCAACTTCTTTAGCTGAATGTGAGTATCCTGAGGTGTCATGTCAATGATGTGAGTTGGCATGATGTGTGGGTGGTGCTCTGGTGCTGTGGGAGTGTGTCCATGGGCCACTTGACTGGATGTGTGTTGCGATGTGTGGTGACAGGTGGGCTGTACTCCCCAACAGTGTTGACATGCTAACTTGGTTCTGGGTGGGTATCTTGTAACATGTATTGTGCATGTGTTTTGCTGTTCTGTCCTGTACTCCATTGCTTTTGACTGTGTGTCATTTCTGTCCTTCACAGGGTACTTTCAGATTCGTTTGGTCAACTGTGTCCACCGACGACGTGATTGCACATCCAGGCTGGTAGCTGTTGTGTCCCTACAGGTGATGTGCGCCACACCCATGGACTTCCTTCCGTCTACAGTTGTTGACTGTGTCCCCGCTGCCAGGTGGGGTTACCTTGCATCTGTAGTGGTTACGGCATGTTGCAACTGTGTAATAAACCTGTGCTTCACTTTGTGATGTGCGTTGTCTGTGGTCACACATTTGACTGCCATTTGCTTACTGCACCTGTGGGCTACTTGACTACAACTGGGAATGGGTGTGGTGTCTGTGCATTGCACCGTCTTCCCTGGCAACATCAGTGTAGGCAATGAGTCAGATGGCCTAGGTGTGTATGTGTCGTGTAGCCCTGGTGGTGTGTCTCCCTCATGTGTGTCACGTTTCCTGTACTCACATGCCTGTGTTGTCCTTGCTGTTGCAGTTCGCATACACAGTGTAATTTTGCAGTTCATCATCCCCATAACAGCACCCACGTTGGAATCACGACAGAGGCAAGTATGGTGTATTAGTGTGTTTATTGTGATACATTTGTGTTAATAGTGCATAGGATGGGTTGTGCTGTACATGAATCTTGCAATCCCAAGTTCCTAGGTGAATTGAAAGTCCGGGTAGACAGGATCCCCAGTATCGGAGCCACAGTTGTCTGACACATTGGTCCAACTTGTACTCCCCATGCAATGTGTGGGAGTAGTGTTGCCGTCAACAGGGTGAACAGTCTGTGCACAAAGGCGAACATCCAGAACAGGTTCAGGCTTCCTGGGAGTTGCGCTTGGCCATCGGCCTCTCACTTTTCCCTCCTCGGACGACCCCTCTTCTTGGGGGGGGGCCCTCAAGTGCAGGCTGCTGCGGTGCAGGGGACTCTCCGCCAGAGTCCTCCTCCCTCCCTGTGGCAGTTGCAGTTTGTTCGGCACCAGATGTTGTTGGCACACAGGGAGGTGTGGACTGGTTGCTGTTCATCTGGCGGAGGCATTGTAAAATGTCCCTGTGCACCGCCGTCATCTCATGCAGTGCATCCCACTTGGACTCCACGCGGGACATGTGTGAGTCCACACGGGACATGTGTGACTCCACGTGGGACATGTGGGAGTCCAAGCGGGCATGATGGGCAGCCTGCTGCTGTTTAATGTCTCTGAGGAGCCCCACTACCTGGCTGAGCTCTCCGGTGCTGGACTGGTACGCATCAGCTAAGCGTACCAGTTGTGGGTCATCATGCACACCAGCAACGTCTGCAAGCAGCGACCTCTGTCTCCCACCCCTCCCACCACCCCTGCTGACATGTGCAGTGTGTGCAGTGGCACGCACAGATAACCCTGGTCCACCTTGGGGGTTGGTGGTGGTGGTGGTGTCCATGGCCCCAGGTTGGTCCAGGGTCACTGTGCTGGTGTTGCTCCTTATTCTGTCCATGTCGGCAGGGATGGTATTCGTGGTGACAGTCGTTGTAGGGGTGGGTGCAGGGGGTGCAGCTGGTGGTCCTGCTGGTGCTGCATGTTGACTTGCACCGGATGTGCCAGGTTGTTCTTCATCGTCCAAGGAGGACAGAGGCTGTACAACGCCAGTGAGCTCGGCATCCTCTTGAGCCTGGGACTGGGACTCCTCAGCGTCTGCTGCTGTGTCCCCATCATCACCTGTTTTTGGGAGACACAAACAATGTATGTCATGTTTCTGCAGGCATCAATGGTTGACACACATGACAGTTGTGACTGTGCCTCTGGTTGCGGGCCTGTACATTGCATTGTCCTGAGTCGTCACAGTCAGGGGTTGATATTGGTGTGGCACATTGTCCTGCATTATTTGGGCATTTCTATGTATTTTCTGGGGTGTGAACATGGTCTGCATTGGTTGTGTTTGGTTGGCAGCCGGACCTCCTTCCCACCCACCCAGCCAGTCAGTTATCCCACCATGGAACGTGCTTGCGTTGCAGGGAGTGTAAGTTGTCTCTCAGGATGTCAGTCAGTGGTGTCCTGCTGTTTGTTGGTGCACAGTTGGCAGCAGGGCCTTGTGCTCCCCACAGCAGTAGCCAGTGTCTGCCAATCCGTTGAGTCCTTCTCCACTCCCTCTGATGTGAGCATGGTTCAGGGTGGTGTTGATGGGACAGTTGTGGGGGTGACCAATATCAGTGACTACGACTCCCATCATGCTATTGCCTCCACCCCCCTTCCCAGCATGCCCATGCTTCCTTCCTTTTGACTCTGCTTCCCTGTGGGGTGGGCTGGCTGTGCTGACAGGATGGCTGGGAGTGTTGTCCTGGCAGTTGTTTGGCTAAGAGTCCCAAGAGTGTCCCTGTGCTTCACACAACATAACCCAGGGTGGTGGTTCTTTGTGGGATCTTGTGTTAGGATGGAGGGCATTGCATTCTACCAGGTGGGTACTGTGGAGTTTGTGTTGGGGGGTGCTTGTGAGGGGAGGTGCTTGTGACTATAGTCAGTGCTGCAAGTCCACCTTCCCACCCAGCCAGCCAGATATCCCACCATGGAACGTGCTTGCATTGCAGGGAGTGGACGTTGTCTCTCAGGATGTCAGTCAGTGGTGTCCTGCTGTTTGTTGGTGCACATTTGCCAGCAGGGCCTTGTGCTCCCCACAGCAGTAGCCAGTGTCAGCCATCTTGTGAGTCCTTCTCCACTCCCTGTGATGTGAGCATGGTTCAGGGTGGTGTTGATGGGACAGTTGTGGGGGTTACCAATATCAGTGACTACGACTCCCATCATGCTATTGCCTCCACCCCCTTCCCAGCATGCCCATGCTTCCTTCCTTTGACTCTGCTTCCCTGTGGGGTGGGCTGGCTGTGCTGACAGGATGGCTGGGAGTGTTGTCCTGGCAGTTGTTTGGCTAAGAGTCCCAAGAGTGTCCCTGTGCTTCACACAACATAACCCAGGGTGGTGGTTCTTTGTGGGATCTTGTGTTAGGATGGAGGGCATTGCATTCTACCAGGTGGGTACTGTGGAGTTTGTGTTGGGGGGTGTGTGTGAGGGGAGGTGCTTGTGACTATAGTCAGTGCTGCAAGTCCCCCTTCCCACCCAGCCAGCCAGATATCCCACCATGGAACGTGCTTGCATTGCAGGGAGTGGAAGTTGTCACTCAGGATGTCAGTCAGTGGTGTCCTGCTGTTTGTTGGTGCACATTTGCCAGCAGGGCCTTGTGCTCCCCACAGCAGTAGCCAGTGTCAGCCATCTTGTGAGTCCTTCTCCACTCCCTGTGATGTGAGCATGGTTCAGGGTGGTGTTGATGGGACAGTTGTGGGGGTGACCAATATCAGTGACTACGACTCCCATCATGCTATTGCCTCCACCCCCCTTCCCAGCATGCCCATGCTTCCTTCCTTTTGACTCTGCTTCCCTGTGGGGTGGGCTGGCTGTGCTGACAGGATGGCTGGGAGTGTTGTCCTGGCAGTTGTTTGGCTAGAAGTCCCAAGAGTGTCCCTGTGCTTCACACAACATAACCCAGGGTGGTGGTTCTTTGTGGGATCTTGTGTTAGGATGGGGGCATTGCATTCTACCAGGTGGGTTCTGTGGAGTTTGTGTTGGGGTGTGTGTGAGGGGAGGTGCTTGTGACTATGGTCAGTGCTGCAAGTCCCCCTTCCCACCCAGCCAGCCAGATATCCCACCATGGAACGTGCTTGCATTGCAGGGAGTGGAAGTTGTCTCTCAGGATGTCAGTCAGTGGTGTCCTGCTGTTTGTTGGTGCACAGTTGCCAGCAGGGCCTTGTGCTCCCCACAGCAGTAGCCAGTGTCAGCCATCTTGTGAGTCCTTCTCCACTCCCTGTGATGTGCGCATGGTTCATGGTGGTGTTGATGGGACAGTTGTGGGGGGGGCAATATGTGTGACTGCGACTCCCATGATGCTATTGGCTATACTGACTTGGCCAGCATACACAGAATTCCTTCCTTTGAGTGGTCTTCACTGTGTGTTGGTGTTGTTGTGGTGGCTACATGTGTGGATGTGTTTGTTAGTTCTATTTGTGCCACTGCCTAGCTGTAGTTGTGGTAGTGTTTGTACATGTGTTGGCACAGTTGGATGTGACTTTTTTGATGGCATGTGTTGTGTTTATCTGACTGACATACACATTTTGGGATGATTCTGTTCTGGTTGCTGTGTAATTGCTATGAGTGCATGGTTTGACTCTCCCCTTGACAGTGATGTGTGTGTGTTTTGTGGCAGTATATTGTGTACATTTGTTGTGTACTCACCAGGCTCTGGGATGTCCTCTAGTCCATATACGCTCACTGGCGGAAGGATGGCCCGCACCTTCTCCTCCCAGGGCCTGAGGTATATTGGCTTGGCAGGAGGGCCACTGCCGGTGTGTTGGCTGTTGATGTAGTCTTGCTTCAGCAGTTTCCGTACCCTCCTGCGCACGTCATACCACCTGTTCTGGATGTCGGTCTTTGTGCGCCGACATGGTGATTGGGCGTTCACCCTGTTGATGATCCTCTCCCACATCTTGGTTTTCTGCGACATGGGGGTCTGTTGGACCAATGTGCCAAACAGCTGTGGCTCTACCCTGAGGATCTCGTCTACCAGGACTTCCAATTCACAATCTAGGAACTTGTGATTCTTCTTGGGGGGCATGGTGATGGGTGGTGATGGTGAGTGATGTGTGTGTTGGTGTGCAGGTGAGGGTGTGTGAGTGTGTGTTTTGCTGGGTGTATGTGAGGTAGGTATTTGTTGGTGTGCTGATGGTGTGTGGCTTGTGTGAGGGATGAGCTGTGGGTGTGTGGTTGCTTTCTCTTGGGTGCTGGCAGTGGAATGGCATTTGCAAAGGCTCATGGTAGTGATTTGTGTCCTTTATATAGGTGGAGTTGTGGGTGTGTCTTTGTTCTCTGTCCCCACCCCCCAGTATTTATTGGCTTGGTAATTGCTTGTTTGGCCTTTTTTTGGGTGATTTTTCCTTTGTGCTGTTTGTGTATGTTGGAAACGTTCTTGTGACCGAGTCGGACCCTGCATTGGTCTCGTACGGTGCTCTCCGTTTCGTTCACGCTGTGTTTGTGCAGTTTTCTATGCTGCGTACGCGTCGGTCGCGGTGTATTGTGTTGCTTCGGCTCGGTTTTGTATGCGTGTCGGTCGTACGGCTTGTCCTCCGTCCGACTCGCTCGTGGTTTTCGCGCCTTGCATCGTACTTTGCGGTTTGGAGTTCGCGTGTACGTTTCGGTCGGATTTGTTCCGGGTGCGTGTCGGTCGGTTGGATTCGCGTGTTTTTCCAGCCGGATTGCTGTTTTCCGTGCGGCTCGGTCGGTCGACTTGGTTTCGGTACGTGTCGGTCGGATTTTTCGCGCCTTGCATCGTACTTGGCGTGTCGTGCGCCACGGGTACGTGTCGGTCGGTATTTTTTCCGGATCCGAGTCGGTCGGTGCTTTTTCCGGCCCGAATCGGAATCGACCCCTAGGTATTAAAGTTAGCGAAGATGTCCATTGTAATATTGGATACCTACTTCAGCTCAACTAGGTACTTCCTATTTGCTGTAGCTTTGTCAGGCGCTTGATGTATAAAAGGTTATTCCCCAATTTTGATTTCTGTTTTTGAATCTCATGTTTGTTGAATCTGTTTTTTGAAGATGATGCAAGTTCCTATCCCATAGGTGAAAACTACAAGGCACCAGTCACACAGCATCTCTGTGCTAAGGGTGGCCCTAACACAGGGAGTTACGTAACATTTGTTGTTGATGCACATGCTACTTAGCTTTTTGAAATATGGGTGGAATTTGATACTGTAGATGCTAAAACTGGGGATTTTCATACATACAGACAATACCTACTAATTATATACCCTATCGCAACTTAGAGGTCCTGTTAGGATATTAGGAACACCAGGCATGGTTTGGTGGTCATCTACCACTTGTAGTGCAAAACATTAGAATGGCTTCCCTAAGTACTGACGGCCACCTGGCCTGTATAGCTGGGTATAAACTTTATCCTAATGTAGAAAATCTGACACTTCCAAGGTAAGACAGTTACTTACTTACTCAGATAGCGTCTGTTTATAGTAGATTTCGACAGTACATCTTACAAATAACTGTTACAGGAGCAGTTGCTTCTGGACCCGCATCACACAAGCATACCTCAATACAGTCAATTAGTCCACAGACTATTAATGCCACCACTGACAAAGCATGCACAAAACAAGACGAAATTCCAGACTGGATTGCTCTGAAGACCAATCAGTTGGAAGCAGTTTCTCCTCATACAACACTGTATGATAGGCATAGAATTCTGACTATGTGTTTTCTCCTTGACATAGTATCGCCTGTAGAAGAGTGTAACAATTGGGGAATGGTATTTGCAAATATTCCTACTACAATTCAGTGTTACTAGAGGTGTTAAAAGTAGTAGAAAATTAGCATGAAGCTGCACCTGGATTTAGGAATAAAATTGCCGGGTAATAGGAGGCAGTCTTATTGATAGTCCTGAGTAATGTTCGTAGAGAAGCCACAGTTTTGACAGTGCACCAGGGGTTGGCAGCGGCTTCCCTTTAGTTTTGTGAAAGAGAGTTTTCAAAAACTATTTCAGAAGTTTACACTTCTGTGGAAGTGATCCTTAGGTTCTAAGGCCATTAAGCCTCATTAAAAGCATAAAATTAGATTGAGGGGTACTGCAAGAAAAAGGAGATTTAAAAAAAAACAGAATGAAAAACAAAAAACAACGTCTGGATCTCCACCTACACAAGAGTCCGGCAGGGGTGGAATACATTTGAGGGACTGTGATTAAATTAAAAAGCCAGATTGGTATTGCTATTCTGACAGCTGTTCACAGTGTTTCATCTGTAAAATGATAAGTGCTGGGGCTGAACAGTTTGCTCAGAAGATGCTGCCAGAGCTGCAGAGGTTTGTGGTGCTGAAAACCAAGACTGCATAGTTTTGATTGCTCCAGATACATCTTTAATCAGTGATTAATTTAAACCGGTCGGACTCACCAAAAACTCATGTTTTGGGACTGGAAATTATTTTTCCTAATACATCACCAGCCACTCCGTGACACCCAAACTCACTCCTACACAATCTTTTTCATCCCTGCTTTCTACCTTTGTCACTGTTTTTCTGTCTTTCCCTTTCTCCTCCTTTCTCCCTTTTTCTCTCTCTTGCTCTGGGTCAAAGTCTACTGAGCAAAAATAAGTTAGGGTGCCCAAAAATAAGTGCTGGTAGGTCGCGCTGGCAACCACCAATTCAAATTAAGCACTGACTATACTTCACATTCTTTTCAGAACTCTGGGAAAGTAAAAGGACAGTGAGAATTGGATGAAGTGAGTATTACAGAAAAGACAAGTATATAAAGCCGAAACATGAATCAGGATGTGAAGCTGTAGTTAGTGTAAAGAAAGAGAAACGTTCAGACTCAATGTTTCACTTTAAGTAAAAGAAAATGGTTGGTTTAGCAAAGAACTGTTGGTAAAGGGGTGTGCAGTTCCTCAAGGCAGTAAACAAAATAGAAGTCTAGAGCTCCAGGGGAAGGAATGAATGAATGAATATTAGTTTTATAAAGCGCGAACTTAGCCCAGGGGCATCAAGGCGCTGCGGAAAGCAATCAAAAAGAGAGATGACTGTAGAATAGAAAGCTCAGAGGAATGCGCTCCTATAGGAACACGAGCCCTCACAAACCCAAATGGGTGCCATGCTTCATCACTGGGCTGGCTCCTCATCTGGCCGGTACTGCAATGCCTGACAGGCACCCACTAGGGGACTCTTTGCCGGAGATCTTTTCTTAGCCATCTGGTGAAGTGAGGGTGTGTGGGCTCAAGTGGTGTGTGCAGAGTCGTGATAAAGAGTGGGTTAAAATAGGTGTTTTGATACTCATGGTAAAACTATTTAATGATTGAGCTCACTAGCCTAATTAAACATTCTCCATTGGCTTAGATATAATGGTCCTAGTTAGCATGGTAAGTTGGTCTAAAAAAGGGCAACATGTTTCTCGCCTAAATATGTGGAAAGAGATCATGTGGCGATTCTTCAGGACCTAAGGCAAGAAACCTACACTACTCTGTGACTGGATACAGTTGGTAGAGATAATGTGTTAGAATAACCAGTCACACAACAAGTCATGTAGTAGTATTGTACCTTAGCATGAGTAAAAATCAACCTGAAACACAAGGAAGTACAAACATAACAAATAAGTTTAGACTCACAAAGGAACGATTTATATAAAACGGCATGCATAATGATTCATAACTGCATGCCCCAAGTGATACAAAAAAGACAATGCTAAACCCCATCCATAACACAGTGCTAGTGACTTACTAGCAGAACAGTGTGGGCTTGCTACTGTACAATACTACCACTTGACGTATTGTGTGACTCACCATGTACTCACCATGTTAACTAGGACCATTATATCCTAAGTCAGCGCAGAATTTTTAATTAGGCTAGTGAGCTCAATCATTAAATAGTTACCCTGGGTATCACAACACCTATTTTAACCCACTCTTTAACACCACTCTACTCACACCACTTGAGCCCACACACCCTCACTTCACTAGAAGGCTAAGAAAAGATCTCCGGCAAAGAGCCCCCTAGTGGGTGCCCGTCGGGCATTGCTGCGCCGGCCCAATGAGGAGCTAGCCCAATGATGAAGCATGACACCCATTTGTGTGTGTGAGTGCCCGTGCTCCTATGGGAGCGCATTCCTTCCCCTGGAACTCTAGACTTCTATTTATTGACTGTCTTGAAGAACTGCACATCCCTTTACCTACAGTTCATTGACACAAGGAGCATGTGTACTGGACCTAAAAAGCTCCTGGTTCCCCTTTTTGTAATGGTTTAGCAAAGAAACATGCTCTACATCCTACAGTTATTTCTGCGGAATGGGACTTGGTGCGGTAGCGTTTCTGGGCAGCGCAGCTGAAGTGACAATAGTTCACCAGATTCACAAGATATATATCCTTGTGACGCCAACTAAAGAGTAAATGAAACCCCTGATGGACTTGTAAACCATCCATGTAGAAATAGAGATTGAGGGGATATACCATGTAGCACAAAAGCTGCATTCTGTCCTTATTTATTGTATGCTCATGACAGAATTCTTGTAGAGGATGACTCCCCTCTTTTTTTATAAGAGATGCACCTTGAGGTGCGGAAGAGATAATACAAAGGTTTTCCTCCTTCTACCTGAAGAACTCAGGGAAAATTATGCAGAGTGGGCTCTGAAACAGGCTTCTGCATTGCACTGAAACCTAGCAGGGTGGGGGGGCAAATAAACTGTTCCACATGTAATTCCCATAAGGAGTGAGCCCAGAGTCCAGGGTCAATATCCTATTAACCCTTAGGCTAAGTGTAATATGAAAAATATTTTAGATCAGCTACAGTGTCATGGTGTAATAGTACGTTGTAGTTGCACCATTAATACCCTTCTTTTTCTCTCAGGGGATCTCCATTGATAATCATAAGCACTAAATAGTCCCACCCATATGCAGGGATCCCGGAGCAGTTCTTTAAAAAGTCACATCTACTTCGCCTTACTTCGGAAAGGCCAGGACACATATGTGACAGACATTTAAAATTTTGCAGTCTTAACAACAGGCTATACTGCCAGTCTTTACTGAATTATTATTAATTTTAGAATGAAAAAAGGGTAATACCCCTAAAAATCACTTAAGCAAAATAAAAAGTGATCTTTTAAAAACATCCTTCACAAATACTTTTTACTTCTTTTTAAAATAAGATAAGGAGTAATACATAGCAATGTAGCCTGTATAGACTGCATCACTGAAACAATGTAAATAGGACACTGCGCCTTTAAGGGCCTTCTGACTTCCAGTGTCCCATCGTACCCTGTAGATAGTAGTTTACTCAGTTCGTTTTTGCCAGCTCCTGCTGACAGAATCCTTGAGCAGAGCACTGCCTTTTTAAAGGTTTTTTTCTTCACAATTTTCATCTAAAGCTTTTTTCAAGCTGGTTCACTCAGCGTCTTTTAGGGAATAGAGTATTTTTATTTTCGGACAGAAAAATGATCTAATTTTTCGCAAAATGCTATCTCTTTTTGCGAACTACCCAGAGTATGGCAGGAAAATGGCAAAAACAGACCCGCACAGAATCTGTATTGTATGTTTGCAAGACTCTCATGACCCCAAAATGTGTCGCCCCTGCAAGACCCTCTCCAGGCACACTTTGAAGGAGAGAGAGAAGATTTGCCTCCATGGCCATGTGGAGCACCGCAGATGGCAAGCTTCCTTGACTGGTGAGGCTTCTGATGAGCGAGGAGAGACTGTACTCTCGACCAGCACCCCTAAGTCACGCTCTGAAGACTCCCACAGAGGGAAATTCAAAAAGAGAACATATGGAGGAATGTTACCAAAGAGGGGAAACATAGGGCCTTTATCTAGGTCCAGAATACAGGCCCGTAACTGAGTTTAAACCAAAATGGTATGCAGTTCCTATTGAGAGTTGCAGGTCGTTGTATTTGTTTGAAAGTACACAAAAAAGTGTTCAATCAAAGAGCAGGAGGATAATTTCCTCCTTTCGGAAAAAGACCCTCACACACCCAGCCAGCTAGGTGTCTTGCTTCATCATCGGGTCTGCTCCTTATCGGGTCGGCAGTGCAATACCCGATCGGCACCCGAGATGGGGCCTTCTTGGCGAAGATCTTTTTTCCTTTACGCCGTTGGGTGTAGTGCATGTGAGGGCCCTATATCAGTGTAGGTGTAGTGTGAAGGGATGTGAAGTAAAACAGGAAATAGTGGTCCACTCAAGACAATTTTAATGAAAATGTGGCCACTAACCTGGTTAAAAAGAGGGAAGTGCGCAAGCCCGCTCTAAGGTTGCGGGATTATGCGCTAGTGGTTCGGGTCAACATGTTTCTTGCCTGTTATCAATTTGATGGCAATTCCTCAGGACCTAAGTGAGATCTACCTACACTTTTTGGTGGTGGTCCGAGCTACGTGTCAAAGAAGTCGTGACCACCCATACAGCACCCTAAAAAGTGGTACCTGTAGATCTACAACATAGCCTGCAACAAGAGAAATTCATAAAAATTACTAGGTCATAGTATAACAGTTTTTTATACATTGATGTAAGTGCACCAAATATCCTAAGGTGCAGTAAACGCATGCTTCACACACAAGTGATTGTGATCATGCGTCAGAAATGAAACAGTTACATTAAAAACCAGCATTGAAAAGCAGCAGTGATAAAAAAGTGCCTTGAAAAACAGGCACAGTAGTGTAACTCACCCTATTTGGGTCACTAAGCACGGCATTGTGTACCGGCAGGTGTAGACACTAAAGGTGTAGTGTCCTAGTGAATGGCAAAATTCAGAAGAGTAAAAATATGGACATACAGGCACAGTTTCCTGTAAACAGTTATCTGGTCAGTGGTTCAATCACAACAATGATGGCCCCCAAGGTGAAGGTCATCACACGGAAGGCTCCCACACCTAGAAAGGAACTTTGCGTATACCGATCCGCTGTGAGAGCAAACATGCCCCATGCAACCCCCTACAGCGCGACCCGATGGCCCCAAGGAGGCCAACCGGAGGTTGGTATCCGGTTGCCACAGGCTAGCGCCGAGGATGAAAAACCCGAGGCACGCCCCCACACAGTAGAAAAGTGCCCACATTAATTGGTCACCCATCGTAAAGGCGCCGTTACACCACACAGGGGTTGTACGAGTCACAAGTACCCGCTCATAGTCACTTGATTGTATCTATTATGGCCCACTCGACCCTAGCTGCAAAAACGTCTAGGGCAGGCGGTCTCGTGTGCTCATATTGAGCCCGCAGTAGGATAATGCTGCCTATACCGAACGTGAGAAGTTCCCTATCAATAGACGGTGCCCTGTATGAGTCAATTTCCCCTTGGCAAATCCTGTTCCCTTACAATACTCACAGCGAGAATTCCAGTGGATAGACGGTCGTCCTACTCCTCACTCTGCCGGCCCGGATGGTACCGTATTCAAACCGACCTGGTTAATTATACCTCCGGTCGGCCAGACACGAGGGGCGGGACTTCTGGTCTGTGCAATGGGAAAAGGCTAGAGTGCTGCCCGTGGTATCGGGCGCCATATTGGAATGGTCGCCACTGTCGATACTGTAAGATAAGACGAGCAGGTCAACCGTGACTATAGGCGCCATATATGAATACTCACTAATTGTGGTATTAATTAATTAAAAGCAAATAGATGATGGCAAAACTAAGCTTATTCCACGGATCGTGAATAACATTGTGGTGTAAATAGAAGTTACTTATATGTAGCCAATACACAATAGTAGGTGGTTATTTTCTAGGTCTTACTATATATGTTTTGCCAAAGGGATGGAAAGTTGGTATAATGCGTATGTCAGTGTTAGAGAATTATCTACCACAATTCTAGCTCGTGAAAGTCATGGAAATGATCATGTGGGGATTACTTGAGAAATACTTAGGGCGCCATGTTGGAACCTCACTTATTTAGTGGTGGTGATAAACGATGCAATGTGGTTGTAGCAGAATCTAAGCTAAGCTATCCCACAAGTATGGAATACCACTCTGGTACAGGAAAGAGTTACAATTATATGACCAGTGTGCAGTTATAGGTGATTAATTGCTGGATATTCCTGAGTTTGTGACCAACAAGGGATGGGATGGTAGTTGGATGCATATATGTGCTATTAGTGCGGTATCTACCAAATTCATGGACTGGACAGTCATAATAATGATCATGGTTATGCAGATAGGAATTGCTTGAGGAATACCACAGAGGAGTAGATTAGGTCAGTAAACTCCAAGGTATGGCCTCATTCAATCCTTCTTTGTCAGAGACTAACCTCAAGACCCATCGTTGTTCGATGCGGAACAGGGAATTTTTGGTCATCCCTGGATGGGCTTCAAGTATGCCCCAGTTGAAAGAGTCAGGAGGATGTTTCTGTTGTTCAAAATGTGTAGTCATTTTAGTATTGGTCTTATGGCACCTAAAGTTGCTTCTATGTTCCATTATCCGGACTTTCACCGGTCTCGTTGTCATTCCTATATATAGGAGTCCACACAGACAACTCAATATATAGATGCAGTTGGGAGTATTGCAATTCTTATGTTTGTTCCTCTTCCAATTGACTCCATTCGGGAAAGTCAGTTCTTTCGTGATTTTAGTGAGAGGACACACTGAGCAGGACCCACAAGGGAAATGTCCCATTATAGGCGGTAGATCCCATAGTGTTCTTTGTACTCTGCTCTGGAGATTTCTAGGTCTCGTGTGTGTGAGCATGTCCTTTAAGTTACTTGTCCGTTTGAATGCAAACCTAGGAACAGGTAGCGTTAATGTCCCTGTATTGAGAATGCTCCAATGTTTCTTGATGATGTTTCTCATACGGTTGGAGTCAGAGGTGAAGGTAGTCACGCAGGTGATTGCATTATCCGGTTCTCTAGGTTTATTTTCTAGTAGACTGTCCCGATTATTGTTCTTAGCCCTTTTGCAAGCAAGTGCGACCATGTGTCTAGGGTACTCCCTCCGACAAAGATCTTTTGTCAGGGTGTTAGACTCCTTCTGGTAATCCCTTAATGAACTACAGTTCCTCCTAATGCGGAGGAACTGTTCGAAAGGAAGATTCTGTTTAAGGGCCCTGGGATGGTGACTACTAAATAACAATAAGCTATTTCTATCTGTCGGTTTGCGATAGAGTGTAGTAGTGATAACATTATTCTCCAGTTTAATCAGTAGGTCAAGAAAGGGGATCTCGGTTTCAGAAATCGTGTTTGTAAATTTCAGGAAAGGGTTAAGTGTATTAATCCAGACACAGAATTCTTCGCATTTCGTGCGTTCTCCTTTCCATAGGATCAAAATATCATCGATGAACCTCTTCCACATCAGCACATTAGTCTCGTATGGATTACTGGAGCTATGGATCTCTCTATCTTCAAATGCTGACATGTACATACATGCCAGACTCGGCGCAAATGTACTGCCCATAGAGGTGCCCTGCGTTTGATGGTAGATTTGTGTGTTATATTGAAAGAAATTTTCCGTAAGGGCTAAGGTAGCACACTCTAATATGAAGGCCACTGGAGTAGGGGAAGTCCAGTTGCCAAGGCTTAGTGCATCCTCAATAACTTCCAGGGTCGCCCTTTGTGGGATGTTAGTATAGAGGGCCTCAACATCCAGGGTAATCAGTAGGTCTACCTCTTCTGGATGTTGGACCCCCTCAAGCAACCTAAGGACATCAGTGCAATACCCGATCGGCACCCGAGATGGGGCCTTCTTGGCGGAGATCTTTTTTCCTTTACGCCGTTGGGTGTAGTGCATGTGAGGGCCCTATATCAGTGTAGGTGTAGTGTGAAGGGATGTGAAGTAAAACAGGAAATAGTGGTCCACTCAAGACAATTTTAATGAAAATGTGGCCACTAACCTGGTTAAAAAGAGGGAAGTGCGCAAGCCCGCTCTAAGGTTGCGGGATTATGCGCTAGTGGTTCGGGTCAACATGTTTCTTGCCTGTTATCAATTTGATGGCAATTCCTCAGGACCTAAGTGAGATCTACCTACACTTTTTGGTGGTGGTCCGAGCTACGTGTCAAAGAAGTCGTGACCACCCATACAGCACCCTAAAAAGTGGTACCTGTAGATCTACAACATAGCCTGCAACAAGAGAAATTCATAAAAATTACTAGGTCATAGTATAACAGTTTTTTATACATTGATGTAAGTGCACCAAATATCCTAAGGTGCAGTAAACGCATGCTTCACACACAAGTGATTGTGATCATGCGTCAGAAATGAAACAGTTACATTAAAAACCAGCATTGAAAAGCAGCAGTGATAAAAAAGTGCCTTGAAAAACAGGCACAGTAGTGTAACTCACCCTATTTGGGTCACTAAGCACGGCATCGTGTACCGGCAGGTGTAGACACTAAAGGTGTAGTGTCCTAGTGAATGGCAAAATTCAGAAGAGTAAAAATATGGACATACAGGCACAGTTTCCTGTAAACAGTTTTCTGGTCAGTGGTTCAATCACAACAATGATGGCCCCCAAGGTGAAGGTCATCACACGGAAGGCTCCCACACCTAAAAAGGAACTTTGCGTATACCGATCCGCTGTGAGAGCAAACATGCCCCATGCAACCCCCTACAGCGCGAACCGATGGCCCCAAGGAGGCCAACCGGAGGTTGGTATCCGGTTGCCACAGGCTAGCGCCGAGGATGAAAAACCCGAGGCACGCCCCCACACAGTAGAAAAGTGCCCACATTAATTGGTCACCCATCGTAAAGGCGCCGTTACACCACACAGGGGTTGTACGAGTCACAAGTACCCGCTCATAGTCACTTGATTGTATCTATTATGGCCCACTCGACCCTAGCTGCAAAAACGTCTAGGGCAGGCGGTCTCGTGTGCTCATATTGAGCCCGCAGTAGGATAATGCTGCCTATACCGAACGTGAGAAGTTCCCTATCAATAGACGGTGCCCTGTATGAGTCAATTCCCCCTTGGCAAATCCTGTTCCCTTACAATACTCACAGCGAGAATTCCAGTGGATAGACGGTCGTCCTACCCCTCACTCTGCCGGCCCGGATGGTACCGTATTCAAACCGACCTGGTTAATTATACCTCCGGTCGGCCATACACGAGGGGCGGGACTTCCGGTCTGTGCAATGGGAAAAGGCTAGAGTGCTGCCCGTGGTATCGGGCGCCATATTGGAATGGTCGCCACTGTCAATACTGTAAGATAAGACGAGCAGGTCAACCGTGACTATAGGCGCCATATATGAATACTCACTAATTGTGGTATTAATTAATTAAAAGCAAATAGATGATGGCAAAACTAAGCTTATTCCACGGATCGTGAATAACATTGTGGTGTAAATAGAAGTTACTTATATGTAGCCAATACACAATAGTAGGTGGTTATTTTCTAGGTCTTACTATATATGTTTTGCCAAAGGGATGGAAAGTTGGTATAATGCGTATGTCAGTGTTAGAGAATTATCTACCACAATTCTAGCTCGTGAAAGTCATGGAAATGATCATGTGGGGATTACTTGAGAAATACTTAGGGCGCCATGTTGGAACCTCACTTATTTAGTGGTGGTGATAAACTCGATGCAATGTGGTTGTAGCAGAATCTAAGCTATCCCACAAGTATGGAATACCACTCTGGTACAGGAAAGAGTTACAATTATATGACCAGTGTGCAGTTATAGGTGATTAATTGCTGGATATTCCTGAGTTTGTGACCAACAAGGGATGGGATGGTAGTTGGATGCATATATGTGCTAATAGTGCGGTATCAACCAAATTCATGGACTGGACAGTCATAATAATGATCATGGTTATGCAGATAGGAATTGCTTGAGGAATACCACAGAGGAGTAGATTAGGTCAGTAAACTCCAAGGTATGGCCTCATTCAATCCTTCTTTGTCAGAGACTAACCTCAAGACCCATCGTTGTTCGATGCGGAACAGGAAATTTTTGGTCATCCCTGGATGGGCTTCAAGTATGCCCCAGTTGAAAGAGTCAGGAGGATGTTTCTGTTGTTCAAAATGTGTAGTCATTTTAGTATTGGTCTTATGGCACCTAAAGTTGCTTCTATGTTCCATTATCCGGACTTTCACCGGTCTCGTTGTCATTCCTATATATAGGAGTCCACACGGACAACTCAATATATAGATGCAGTTGGGAGTATTGCAATTCTTATGTTTGTTCATCTTCCAATTGACTCCATTCGGGAAAGTCAGTTCTTTCGTGATTTTAGTGAGAGGACACACTGAGCAGGACCCACAAGGGAAATGTCCCATTATAGGCGGTAGATCCCATAGTGTTCTTTGTACTCTGCTCTGGAGATTTCTAGGTCTCGTGTGTGTGAGCATGTCCTTTAAGTTACTTGTCCGTTTGAATGCAAACCTAGGAACAGGTAGCGTTAATGTCCCTGTATTGAGAATGCTCCAATGTTTCTTGATGATGTTTCTCATACGGTTGGAGTCAGAGGTGAAGGTAGTCACGCAGGTGATTGCATTATCCGGTTCTCTAGGTTTATTTTCTAGTAGACTGTCCTGATTATTGTTCTTAGCCCTTTTGCAAGCAAGTGCGACCGTGTGTCTAGGGTACTCCCTCCGACAAAGATCTTTTGTCAGGGTGTTAGACTCCTTCTGGTAATCCCTTAATGAACTACAGTTCCTCCTAATGCGGAGGAACTGTCCGAAAGGAAGATTCTGTTTAAGGGCCCTGGGATGGTGACTACTAAATAACAATAAGCTATTTCTATCTGTCGGTTTGCGATAGAGTGTAGTAGTGATAACATTATTCTCCAGTTTAATCAGTAGGTCAAGAAAGGGGATCTCGGTTTCAGAAATCGTGTTTGTAAATTTCAGGAAAGGGTTAAGTGTATTAATCCAGGCACAGAATTCTTCGCATTTCGTGCGTTCTCCTTTCCATAGGATCAAAATATCATCGATGAACCTCTTCCACATCAGCACATTAGTCTCGTATGGATTACTGGAACTATGGATCTCTCTATCTTCAAATGCTGACATGTACATACATGCCAGACTCGGCGCAAATGTACTGCCCATAGAGGTGCCCTGCGTTTGATGGTAGATTTGTATGTTATATTGAAAGAAATTTTCCGTAAGGGCTAAGGTAGCACACTCTAATATGAAGGCCACTGGAGTAGGGGAAGTCCAGTTGCCAAGGCTTAGTGCATCCTCAATAACTTCCAGGGTCGCCCTTTGTGGGATGTTAGTATAGAGGGCCTCAACATCCAGGGTAATCAGTAGGTCTACCTCTTCTGGATGTTGGACCCCCTCAAGCAACCTAAGGACATCTGTGGTGTCCTTAATAAAGGACGAAGTATCTCTCACCATCGGTTGCAAGAAATGGTCACAAAAACGTGAAAGGGGTTCCAAGATGGAACCGATCCCTGACACAATGGGTCGTCCGGGGACCGGGTGACCCCTTGTGAATTTTGGGCAGGATGTAGAAGTATGGGATCTTGGGTTCTTTTGTGGTTAAGAAATCAGCTTCCTTTCTGGTGATCCATCCCTCGGTCTCTGCTGAGAGCACCATGGAGGAAATCATCCTGCTAAGTCGTGGCGTAGGGTCCTCTCCCAAGGGAGTATAGTATCTACGGTTGCTAAGTTGCCTGCAACATTCTGCGTCGTACTCGACCGTGGACATAATAACCGTGGCCCCGCCCTTGTCTGCCTGTTTGATTGTGATGCTAACATCATCCGCCAGAGCCCTGACGGCTGAAGTTTCACTTGAGGACATGTTGTGGTAAGGTGCGGGGGTGGTCATGCTGTTTAAGTCTTTCAATACAGCTTGTTCAAATGTCAAGACCTCATTTGGAACCATGCTACTATTAGGTGTAAACGTGGATGGTTTATGTAACCCAGAGTCGTCTCCCTGTAGCAGTGGTTTATCTTGAAAAAAGGCTTGTAGGCGTACCTTGCGAAAGAAGCCTTGGACCTCGCAGATATCACGAAATTTGTCTATCTTAGGGGTAGGGACAAAGCCTAACCCTTTTTGTAGGACCTTCTCTTCTGTGGGTGAAAGGGCCCTCGGGGAGAGGTTAATGATCAATCTCTCTTCCCCCGTGTCTGGCTCCTGGTCTCCACTGCACGAGCTGGTTGTTCCTGCCATCGTACTCTTTTTTGTCCTCTTTTGCGCCCCTTTACGATGGGTGACCAATTAATGTGGGCACTTTTCTACTGTGTGGGGGCGTGCCTCAGGTTTTTCATCCTCGGCGCTAGCCTGTGGCAACCGGATACCAACCTCCGGTTGGCCTCCTTGGGGCCATCGGTTCGCGCTGTAGGGGGTTGCCTGGGGCATGTTTGCTCTCACAGCGGATCGGTATACGCAAAGTTCCTTTCTAGGTGTGGGAGCCTTCCGTGTGATGACCTTCACCTTGGGGGCCATCATTGTTGTGATTGAACCACTGACCAGATAACTGTTTACAGGAAACTGTGCCTGTATGTCCATATTTTTACTCTTCTGAATTTTGCCATTCACTAGGACACTACACCTTTAGTGTCTACACCTGCCGGTACACGATGCCGTGCTTAGTGACCCAAATAGGGTGAGTTACACTACTGTGCCTGTTTTTCAAGGCACTTTTTATCACTGCTGCTTTTCAATGCTGGTTTTTAATGTAACTGTTTCATTTCTGACGCATGATCACAATCACTTGTGTGTGAAGCATGCGTTTACTGCACCTTAGGATATTTGGTGCACTTACATCAATGTATAAAAAACTGTTATACTATGACCTAGTAATTTTTATGAATCTCTCTTGTTGCAGGCTATGTTGTAGATCTACAGGTACCACTTTTTAGGGTGCTGTATGGGTGGTCACGACTTCTTTGACACGTAGCTCGGACCACCACCAAAAAGTGTAGGTAGATCTCACTTAGGTCCTGAGGAATTGCCATCAAATTGATAACAGGCAAGAAACATGTTGACCCGAACCACTAGCGCATAATCCCGCAACCTTAGAGCGGGCTTGCGCACTTCCCTCTTTTTAACCAGGTTAGTGGCCACATTTTCATTAAAATTGTCTTGAGTGGACCACTATTTCCTGTTTTACTTCACATCCCTTCACACTACACCTACACTGATATAGGGCCCTCACATGCACTACACCCAACGGCGTAAAGGAAAAAAGATCTCCGCCAAGAAGGCCCCATCTCGGGTGCCGATCGGGTATTGCACTGCCGACCCGATAAGGAGCAGACCCGATGATGAAGCAAGACACCTAGCTGGCTGGGTGTGCGAGGGTCTTTTTCCGAAAGGAGGAAATTATCCTCCTGCTCTTTGATTGAACACTTTTTTGTGTACTTTCAAACAAATACAACGACCTGCAACTCTCAATAGGAACTGCATACCATTTTGGTTTAAACATATGGAGGAAGACATCACTTTTGTTTGATGTCGAGAAGAGATAATGCATCTACTTGTTCGCCATCAAGGGCGGGGTCAATGTCAAGAACACCTACGACATTGAGGAAGAGAGCACTGTCGATGTTGAGAGGCACTTCAATGTCGAGGACTTCAACACTGAGGCATAGTTCGACATCGACACATCATTCATCTTCTTTAAATAAGATGACGGAGTGGTCTGCATGTGTGATAGCTCGCAGGCTTCCATCAGAGTCTGACTCAGAGTATTCCAGTGCATATTCGCCATCAAGACCAACATCTCCATTCACCAAACCGGAATTGCCAATACTTCCTCAGGCTCTGGTAGGATCATCTTCTCCAGCTCCTCCACTTCCAATTTCTCCTAAATAACCAGCCGTGCCAGCAATACCTCTGCCACTGCCCACGACTCCGTCTCAGCCTCCACCTATACCTTCTCCGAGGTGCTCTAGATCGCGCTCACATCACACCAAACCTCGCACCTATGGGTCTAGGTCACGCTCAAGATCTAGATCTCGCCACAACATCGTCACTCCAGACAATCACACTCACGACGAAGAAGATTTTCTTCCTCCAGATAGAGATCTTCACCGTCCCATCATACAACTGCGTCTTCTGGTCCATATTCTCCTAATCTGACAGATTCTCCGCCACCGAGAATATCTCAATCAATCAATCAATCAATCAATCACAGAATTTGTAGAGCGCACTACTTACCCGAGAGGGTCTCAAGGCGCTGGGGAAAAAAGGGGGGGTGCCGCTACTGGTCGAACAGCCAGGTCTTGAGTAGCCTCCTGAAGGTCAGCAGGTCTTGGGTCTGTCGTAGGCTGAGTGGAAGGGTGTTCCAGGTCTTGGCGGCGAGGTGGGAGAAGGATCTGCCGCCGGTGGTTGTTCTTCGAATGCGGGGGACGGTGGCGAGGGAGAGGTCGGCGGAGCGGAGCTGGCGGTAGGGGATGTAGAAGAAGAGTCGTCTGTTGAGGTAGGCTGGGCCGGTCTTGTGGAGTGCTTTGTGTGCGTGGATGAGGAGTTTGAAGGAGATTCTCCTGTTGACGGGGAGCCAGTGCAGGTTTCTCAGGTGGGGGGTGATGTGGCTGTGGCGTGGTACGTCGAGGATCAGGCGTGCAGAGGCGTTTTGAATGCGTTGCAGTCGCTTGATGAGCTTGGCCGGGGCTCCCGCGTAGAGGGCGTTTCCATAGTCGAGTCTGCTACTGACGAGGGCCTGGGTGATTGTTCTTCTCGTATCTGTCGGGATCCACCTGTAGATCTTGCGGAGCATGCGGAGGGTGTGGAAGCAGGAGGAGGAGGAGACTGCGTTGACTTGCTTGGCCATGGAGAGCGTTGAGTCGAGGATGACTCCCAGGTTGCGTGCGTGGTCGGTGGGTGTCGGGGCTGCCCCCAGAGTCGTTGGCCACCAGGAGTCGGCCCAGGCTGAAGGGTTGGAGCCGAGGATGAGGACCTCCGTCTTGTCCGAGTTCAGCTTTAGTCGGCTGCTCTTCATCCAATCGGAGACGGCCTTCATTCCTTCGTGGAGGTTAGATTTGGCGGTGAGGGGGTCCTTGGTGAGGGAGAGGATCAGTTGAGTGTCGTCTGCATAGGAGATTATGTTGAGGTCGTGCTGTCGGGCGATGCGTGCGAGCGGGGCCATGTAGATGTTGAACAGTGTCGGGCTGAGGGATGATCCCTGGGGTACGCCGCAGATGATCTCGGAGGCTTTGGATCGGAATGGGGGGAGGCGGACTCTCTGGGTTCTGCCGGAGAGGAAGGAGGTGGTCCATTCCAGGTCCTTGTCTCGGATCCCTGCGTCGTGGAGGCGTGCGCGTAGAGTGCGGTGGCAGACAGTGTTGAAGGCGGCGGAGAGGTCCAGCAGGATGAGGGCTGCGGTCTCACCGTTGTCCAGCAGGGTCATGTAATCTCCTGTAGATTACATTAATACCTTCCAGGAGGAGCCAATAAACTAAATGTTGATTCCAACTATTACCACTCCCACATCGGTAATCTTTGAGACTCTCCACCAAAGGACTACTTCTAGACCTGTATTACCTCTGGTAACCGGTTTGTTGGAACTTGCTATGGAACTGTTTCTGACACCAACTTTTGTTAAGGCTGCCCCATCCTGCCTTCAGAAGGAATACAAACCTCTGGACCAAGTTCCTTCTTTTCTATGTGCGGCCCCTATTTCTGATTCAGTTACAGAGTCTGCGGCCCATACATTGCATGCTACATCACTTTTAGCTACTATTCCTAAGGAGAGTGAAAAGGTGGACTCTGTGGGAAGAAAAGTATGTGGAACTTCCGCTGTCACAATGAAAGCGGACAGCGTGTCTGCACTTCTGGGGCGTTATGACAGATCTCTCTAGGATTCTGTCCAACATTTCATACAGGATCTTCCAAGAGACAGACAACAAGATTTTCAAGACATTATCAACGAAGGCATAATGGTGTCTAATCACATCATCAGTGCTGCAGCTGATACTTCTACTCTCACAGCGCATTGATATTGTTATGGCATAGCTCTCCATCGCTCATTGTGGCTCCGACTTGCAGGGTTAAAGCCAGAAGCACAGCACTGTATCCTAAATCTTCCTTTTTCAGGGAATACATTTTTTGGCTCTCATGTGAATGATGACATGTCTTGCATGAAGGCAGAGCTGGACACCCCCAAGCTGTTGGGCTGGAGAAATGAAAGGATTATAGAATACTCTATAGAATTTATGACCGCCGGTACTACCATCAGAGGGTTCAATCCCCTCATTGGCTTCAGGGGCAATAGCAACAACAGCATCAACAACCACAGAGACCCCAACAGCACAGATGTCAGTTGAGAAGCAGAGGAGGTCAGCAACCATCTGCCCAACCTGGCAAATTAACCACCACTGGAAAACAATGAGTCACCTCTTTCTCCTCTTTCATTTTCAACTCCGGTAGGAGGAAACATAACAACTGTCCTGCAAAAGTGGCAAAGGATAACCACCAACAAATGGGTTTCGAATATTGTAGAGTATGAATACTGTCTCATATTCAAGTGTCCACCACCATCTATTCCACCAAAGAAACCTTCCCTTTACCAACGGGAACAACTGCAACAAGAAGTATCCATCCTCTTTCAGAAACATGCGGTGGAAAAGGTCTCCTCTCACCTGAAATGAAGGGGAATTTATTCTCGTTATTTTCTGGTGAAATAGAAAGGACCCAAAAACAGATGCAGACCCATTTTGGATCTGAAGATAGTGAGCAAATGGGTTCGCAGAGAAAAATTCAGTATGTTGGCTCTTCCTCAGATCTATCCTCAGCTCCCTATTTTTATATACCAATAGCCAAAAAACATCGAACATTCCTGAGGGTCATAGTAGGAAAAGGCCACTATCAATACAAGGACCTTCCCTTCCCTTCAGCCTCAAGTCATCACCGCAAATTTTCTCTAAATGTATGGCAGTTGAGCCAGCCCATCTCAGAAAAATTAGTATATTCATCTATCTATAGCTGGATGATTGGCTCATCAAGGCATCTACCTTCCTATGAGCAAGCAATATTATCACCTAACTGTCATGACTCTCAATCGACTAGGTCTGCATGTGAATCACGACAACTCCATCTCAACACCTGTTCAATCCCTGCATTACCTGGGTGCAGTTTGGAGGAGAGACGATTATCAATCCTTCAGAAATGTCATAATCTGAAGAAAACATTCCATCCAACAGACAAGTCTCTTCCTTCCTGGGTTCAATGGCGGTGTGCGCCCTCCTGCTCCCACATGCACGTCTTTTCATTTTGTATCTCCAACAATGTCTGGAAGATCAATGGGATCAGATCTCAGGAAGATAGGCAGGCCTGCCAAGTATCACGCATCCAGCGTGACTCTAACGCATTTCAGTGTGGTGTTCTGCATCACCGCACTGAAATGCATTGTCACACATTTTAATGCCACTGTGGCTCTCTGCTGTACCAGCGCTGAAGCCAGCCACGCCAGGCTGCTAGCGCGCCTGCGCCGGCTCTGCTGCTTCCCGCAGACAGACTTGCCTGCCACCAACACAGGCTCAGTATTGTAACAGTTTACCACTCTGCTGCGACAATGTATCTTATAGCTGCAGTGCTGCATTGAAATTCCTGCCCGCGGCGGGTCTGAGTCACTCAGGGGGGGATCATGTGACCACACGTCCTGGAAGGAAGTGAGGTCGGCCGGGGATTCAGGAAGCGGGGACTGGAAGCGTGCTGCGCACCGGCGCGCAGTCACTGTGTCTGGTGGTGGCTGCCTTCCGCGTCCCGGTGTCCGCATTAATTCCAGGCAGTGCGCAGCTGACTGCGCACAATTTAAATTACCGTCGGGACTAGCATCAGCATCATGGCACCCGAGAGGCCTCGGCCGGGCTGTGGAGTGCGCCGACGTTGGCTGCGGCTCACCGACCCGGACCGAAGAATGCCCCAAGTTAGACTGCTGCAGTGGCCTACGGGAGAATCAGGGTTGTACTGATTGCCGCCAGTTTGAGTTGCCATCAGGGCTTTAAGTGGGCCGGGACTGTCCGGGTCTGAGCACCGGCAGTTATTTTCAGGGGGCCTCGAAACGGGTCTCTATCGGGCTCTATTTTCGGGCCTCGCAGAGGTAGTCCGTTTTCTTTTTTTTCTTGGACTGCAGATAGAGCATTTTTATCATACATAAAAGGGACTCTGGACTGCGAAGATCCTTTCCCTGGTTGTCATTGGTGCGACATATAACATTCAAATGCTGTGCTTTTGTTATGGGACGGTTTATGGTAAAAACCCAATTCACCACACACAGTCTGCTGAAGAAAAAGTACCAGAAATGTAAGATCTGATAGTCTAGTCCAGTTACTTCTTCCCAGGGTGGTTTATGCCAGAGTCCCCGGTAGAGCGTTATCTGTGGTGGTACCAGGGGGGGGCGTGGCTGACTGCCGAACATGGCGGCTGCTACTTAGCTGAGCTCCGTGCCCGGGCTCTAAAATCCTGACTTTGCACTAACACACGCCGCACGGAGGGGCTCCTTGCGGGGTGACCTGGAGAAGCTGGGCAGCACTGAAGATCGGATCTGCTTCCCGGCCCGCTACTGCACATACAGTGCGATCTCCGCGGCCCGGAGCCTGTGTGCCGGAGGGGAAACGGCGTAGGACCCGGAGCTGGGGACGCGCTGTGCCACTCTACGGCTGGTACTGACTGCGGCTTATCGAGGAGACAGACCGGAGATAATTGACGACGGGCCATGGGGGCCGGACCTGGTTGCTGTGTGCCCTGAAGAGCGGACTGGAGCGAGGCGGTGAGTGTGCCCGCTCCCGGGAGGCGGGCCCTGGGGCTGCAGCTACGCGAGGCCCGGGGATGTGCTGCGGCCTGCAGCTGACGCGAATGGGCCCGCACACATGACAATGCGCAGTGTTGCAAGAGGGGCATAAGGAGCAACTGGCGGCGAGTGTAGACCTGGGACCGTATTACTGGCGGGAAGAGGTCAGGGTAACTGCTGCGTCATCACACTGGTGGAGGGCCTACTCAGTGGAAGGCCTGGCTGTGAGGAGAGTCGGGTGGCCCCGCTACGATTGTGCGGAGGGGGCGCGGAGCGCAAAACTCACCTTGGGTGCATGCACTGGAGTACTGGGCACCCCTACATCACTGGTTGGCCCTACCAACGCCGTGTTTGTACTGTGAGAGACAACCCCTGCGAGCCCAGACGACCTGTGGCGAGTTGTAGCGGGTCGCGCCTCTGGGCGAGATATCTAGGCAGAGAACCGATCCCACAGTGCCCATACCCGCAGAGGGCCACGGTGTGCATCGGTGCGAACGCAAACTGCTTACCTTCTATGCGCAGCAGCGACCGGCTGTGTGCCTCATTGGAGGGATCGAGACTGGTGGCCTGACGCCGGGGTGCCCCCCCCTCCCGGGGTGCGACGCAGAGGCCCATCACTTTGCTGACCAGGCTGAGACAACGGCGATGGGCCGCCTTAAAGGAAAACAACAGGACCCTGTGCCCGGTGTGGACCACGGGATGGAGCGAGCAGACTCTAGTGAAGCGTCACAGTCTCCCAGTTATATACCGCCTACAGCGGATGTGGTGCCCCTGGACAAACTGGATCTTATCCTTCAGGAGGTAAGGGACTCCAGGAAGGCCATCGAGCAGCAAATTGGTGCCCTGACGAGTGGTTTTACGCTGCTCAAAGCGGATCATGCCAAACTAGCTGATAAAGTGAAGGACCACACCGTGGCGCTGACGGAACTGTCTCCACAACAGGTCCAGAACACGACTCACATACAGCAGCTCCAGAAACAAGTCAATACCCTGATGGATCGAGTCGAAGACGCGGAAGGGAGGACGAGACGGAATAACGTACGCGTAATTGGCCTGCCAGAACGTTGTGAAGGGATGGATTCAGCCCGCTACATGGAGCAATGGTTCCGCGAACATGTCATGTCGGAGGGCCTCTCCGCCCACTACTACGTGGAACGAGCACATAGGATACCTACGGGTCCACCAAAACCGGGAGCCCCTCCGCGGCCTCTTATCGTCCGCCTATTAAATTATAGGGACCGTGATATGCTATTGCAAAAAGCAAGAGAACTGAAGCAGATACATTTTGAGAATAGCAGAATATCGCTCTATCCGGACTACACGCTTTTGGTGCAGAGACAGCGCTCCCCCTTCATGGCAGTCAAAAGGAAATTGAGAGACCTAAACCTAAAATACGCACTTCTCTTTCCGGCCCGCCTGAAAATTATCTATGAAGGCAAAACGCACTTTTTCGAGAGCCCAGAAGACGCTGAGGAATGGTTGGAGGTGATGGACCCTACAGTAGCTGGAGACAACGCCTCTCAAGGCACGCAACATAGCATCAGCTGAACGGCACTAACCGGGGCACGTCGGAGCAGGCGGATCCGAGGGAACTCTGGACGGAACAATCCGACGTCACAGCAGCAACAGCAGGGCAAGAAACAGGCCCTTATAGCAGCCGCTACGCTCCGAGAGACTGCATCAATTGAGGACTCAGCCTCTTCTGAGGATGAACTGCACAGGTCAGACTCCGAGGAAGTGTGGCCCTGTTCCCCACTGTGACCCCGCAGACGGCGGATGGACTATTTGGCTGACCGCCGTGAGGACACTCGTACACAATGACTTGCTTCTACCTATGGCACAATATCCTTTTTGTTGAACCATGTTGCGGCGATGTGTGCATACATGCTTTCTTGAGCCCGGGCCCTTGCTCGGACTGAGCTTTACAGAATACCGGAGTGCGAATTGCACCCCATGGTTGGCGTTAGCGATGACCCCCGAATTGCAAATGCTGTGGTTGTACAGGGCATAGTTTTGTTTGCCATGTTTGGCTACATGGTCCGGTATAGTTTCCCGACCGGACCGAGTATTGGGATTTTTGGGAAGGGGTACAGTCCTAGTTATTGGTTTACTATGAAGTGGCTTAACACTCACGCATATACGACACGACCTGACCACAGGATCACTTTAAGACTCCAATGCATGCACTCAGCCAATATAACATAATCACATGGAACGTGAGAGGTATGGGTTCGGTACAGAAACGCCATAGAATACATGCCCAATTGCAAAGGCGCAAAGCACACATAGTATATTTGCAAGAAACTCATCTGTTAGAGCAGGAGGCAGTGAGGCTCCGCAAGAAATGGAGGGGGCAGGTTTTCTCTACTAACTACTCTGGTTTTGCCCGTGGGGCCACTGTATGGATCAGACATGGTGTACCCTTTACAGTACTGGAACAACGAATAGACAAACAGGGACGATACGTTCTCCTGAGGGGGTCCCTGGATGGTCAACAGGTTGTGTTGGGCAGCACATATGCGCCGAATACAGAGCAAGAGGGTTTTTTAACTAACTTGAACTTAGCACTGACCGGGTGGGAGATGCATCCCTGGATTATCGGTGGGGATTGTAACACAATCATGGATGTTGTCCTAGACAGGTCCCATCCCCCTTTGAATGGCGCAGGCGTGATTAAGCAGGCGAAGGCACTCTGCAACTGGGCGGAGGGTTGGGCATTGTGCGATGTGTGGAGAATGCGTCACCCGAAACATAGGGAAAACTCGTTCTACTCCCCGGTCCACATGCTACACACTAGGATAGATAGAATTTACTGCTCAAACACGATTGCGATGCAGGTCACATATGCTACGTATTTAGCAAAAACCTTATCGGATCATAATCCATTGGTGATGGCTGTCGCGTGGGGTAGGATACCCACCCCGGTCCCTACGTGGAGGCTATGGCCACAGCTGCTAGAGGACACAGTGTTCCGTACTGCCATGGCTGACACTATTACACAGTATTTTGTCGAAAATAGCAATACGGCTTCTAATAGTTTAATTGAGTGGGACGCTTTTAAGGCGGTCATACGCGGGAGGGCCATAGGCGCAACAGTGGGAGCGAGGCAGGAAGTGCATAGGGCCCTTACGGAAACAGAACAACAGATGGCTAGGTTAGAACAGGAGGCCGCACACGACAGGGAGAAACAGGCACCACTCCAGGAAACACGCATTAAATATGCAGAATTGTTAGAATCCCTACGTGTCATAGACCACCAACGCTACACGCAGAGGTGCCACTCCGAGGCGGACAAATCGGGGGCACTGTTAGCCAAATTACTGCGCGATGATCCCCCGGCCATTGTGATCACGGAAATCAGTACCATGATAGGTGACAGGGTGCATACCCAAAATGACATCAATGCGGCCTTCTGCCAATATTACGCTACATTATATAGCAGACCTACAGATGGTGGGGACACGGGAATCGACAATTTTCTCCACGCATTACCATACCCACAACTGACTGCAGCAGCCCTGAAAGACCTATCAGGTCCCATTACAAAATCAGAAATTAAGGTGGCAATTAAAGGGCTCCCCGTAATAAGACCCCTGGGCTGGACGGGTTACCCGCAGAATTTTATGACGTCTTTATGGACTCACTCCTACCACACTTGGAGGCCCTATACAGCACGGCGCTGGCAGAGGGAGCGCTGCCCCTTACCACGGCACAAGCATTGGTGGTCTCTCTTCCGAAACCGGGACGAGACCCCACTGATATGGCAGGTTACCGTCCATTATCGTTACTAGCCACAGAATATAAAATACTCAGTAAGGTACTGACAAATAGACTCCTGCCTATCCTAAATAAGTTGATACATATAGATCAGACTGGGTTCCTGCCGGCCCGGAGCACGTCTTTGAATACCAGGAGACTGCACTATTTAATGTCGGCCGCCTCCACACGCCTCGCTAACGCGGGTTGCATATCACTAGACCTACGCCAGGCGTTTGATACGCTAAAATGGGAGTACATGTTCAAGGCACTAGCGAAATTTGGGCTCCCGGATGATTATCTTAAGTGGCTCCGGCTCCTATACGATGCTCCCACTGCTAGGGTTCGTACTGGGGGCCACATATCAGCTGAATACCCTATATTTAGGGGGACGAGACAAGGGTGCCCACTCTCACCGCTTTTGTTTATATTGGCACTGGAACCCTTGGCACTAAAGTTGCGCACAGCTGCCCAAGGGGTGGGCATTCCGATTGGGCCCAACACACATCTCTTCTCTGCTTATGCAGACGACATTGTTCTGTACATTAAGGACCTTAAGTCGGATTTAGCCCCTCTGCCCGGGATATTTGCCGTATTTGAACACATATCGGGCCTGGCCATTAATCCATCGAAATTGCATGCCTTTTTCTTTCAGGAGCAGGCCATGTCTACGAGTATCCCATTTGGGCCCACGACTTTACAGGTGGCACCGCAAACGTTTAAGTATTTGGGTATTCAGGTATACCGGACGCCCAACGATATGTTAGACGGTAACCTACACCGAGCACTTAGAGCCCTGCGCTCTAGTATTGCCTTTTGGACCACATTACCACTATCGGTAATGGGAAGAGTAGCCATTGCCAAAATGGTGGTCCTCCCACGCCTGCTTTATTATTTTACGAACCTACCAGTGTTGCTCCCACAGTCCACTTTTAAACTTCTAAACACTATGCTTATTGATCTTATATGGGGATCCGGAAGGAGGAGGATAAGCCTCAAAAAGCTACAGCTCGATACGGACAAAGGAGGGCTGGGAGTACCGGACCTCAGAGCATACTACTATGCTTGCCAATTGCAGTGGTTGTCCTTCTGGACGGCCGGGCGTAATTTGCAGGAAATAGGTTACACCGAGCGCGATATTGCAAGAGGAGCTTTGCATACACTACTGTTGCCCCGCTGCAAACTCCCCCGTCATCTTCCTCCCCTGTTGCACACGGCGCTGCAATGTTGGAGGGCGGCACTTCAATATACAGGCCCACACCCTGATTATGCTGGCAACATCCCGTTATTGGGAATACCACTAGCGACTGGACGCTTAACGACACGCACTCTCGCTCCCTGGCTTGAGGCAGGGGTTAGCACGCTATCGGACTTGTTCCATGACGGACAGCTACTGGACCATGGTAACTTTGTTAGAGAGACAGGGGTGCCGGATCATTTGTATATATTGCATGCAGCGCTACTACACTATATAAAGGCACACTGGGCCCCACGCCGGCAGGAACCATCTACGCACGCACTGGTAAAGGCACTTTATTGTATGGGACGGGGCAGACACTTAATTAAATGGCTATACGTGGGGATTCGTGCCCATACGGGGATAGCCCTCAATACTCTACGAACCGCATGGACAGGTGACATAGGGCGAGCCCTGGAAGAAAAAGAATGGGAGAGAATTCTGGAACATCCTAGGAGAATACCGAGGAACGCAAAATTCAGATATATCCAAACCATGATATTACACAGGGCTTATCTCACCCCTCACAGACTGGACAGAATGTTCCCGCAAACACAACACTGCTGCCCTAGATGTCACTGGGAGGGGGCAGAGATAGTTCATATGGTATGGGCTTGCCCACATATACGAGAGTTCTGGGACTCGGTCAGGCGCTATACACAGGCAGCCACACAAAGGGACATACCCGACACCCTGGTAGCATGTATCCTGGGCCTCCACAAGTCCTCCACTAAGCACAATATAGGTTCGTGAACCTATCGCTCATCTTAGCAATAAGGGCTATCACCATGCGGTGGAAATCCAATAAGCCACCTTCAGTACATGCGTGGCATAGCGAATTGATTCGGTGGGGTAGTGCAGAAAGCGCGGCCATCAGACGAGAGGAGGCCAGGGGCTTACGCAAAACCCAGATAGCACTGGAGTGGGATGTTATGCTGGAAACCCTTAAAGCGCAAGAATTAGATGATGCAGACGCTCGTACCGGCTCACAATAAAAAGTGTGCAAAAATTCCAAACCCACCTCTTAGAGATAATCACAATGGCAAGCACGCATTCCCTATGAACAAATGCCGTGGTCAACCTAACCCAAGAAGTACTTATGCTGCTGTTGATAAACGATGTGATGTACCAAGCCTGAAGCACCATGGTGTATTCGGACGCTGTTATAAGAGGTTAGAAGGACTGTAGGGAGGGGGAGGGGGACAAGTTGGGGTTTTATTTTTTGCTGATATAGCAGACAAGGACGTGTTGGGATACAGCCATGCATCCGACTCAGACTATCTGAATATTTGTAAAAATGTTTAAGCGGAAACTATGTATGACCGAGTAGACTATATATAATGTGTGCAAAAGCAGGTATTGGCTTTGTTGGCTTTATTTTCTTTTCTTTTGATGCAGCTGAGCTCACAAAGGTAAAGATACTGTGTGTGCCGATCCACATGTTAATTGTACTGCAGTAGCCATATTGTGAAAAATGAAAATCTGTTAATAAAATTTGTTTAAAAAAAAAAATAATCTGTGGTGGTACCAGGGCCAGAGGCGCAACTAGAGACAAATTTCGGGAGGGGCTAATAAAAATTTCGGGCGGGGGGGGGGCTAAGTCTTCCAGCAGTAGGCTGAGTGGAGCTGCAGGGGCTCTAAGAAGGGGTGAAAACACAACAAAGCCTGGTTAAAAAGTAAATGGTCTTTTAAAGACCTGTGAAGTACTCGGGTGAGGCTGCAATAAGACGGTCGCCAGCCCGGGAAGCTGTCTCAGCCCAGGCGGACACACACGACGGGGGCTGGGGGGGCTGGAGCCCTTTGAGCCCAATGGGCGTTGCGCGCCTGACCAGGGCTATGGATGGGCTCTTCCCAATAACGCTTCGAACACATGGTAGTCTGCGTTCTTTTAGGAAGGCGCTGAAAACCTATTTCTTCACCAAATTGTGGTGCTCAGAGATCTTTTTCACTCCGATATTTAAGCGCCAAGAAGCCTTAGGACAAACGTCAGAGCTTAATGCATTTAAGTTCAATCAGTCGCTTCTGTAAAGGGAGACATAGGGTTAATGCGAAAATTCTGTTTCCACACTTTTGGCAAAACTTTGCTTTGGTACTGATATACAGCAAGAGAAAGAGTTTCGGATTACAAACATATCTCCAAGGGGTATTTTTCACAATAGAATTTCAACGGCATGACAAGAGCGGGGTCCTGGGGGCTGTTGGCTGCAGATGTGTGGGATTAGGGGGCACTCTAAAGGAAAAAGATGTTTATATAGCTTGTCCTTTTCCCACTTTAGAAATCCGACAGGATTCTCCGGTGCTGGTGGCCTCGTGCATATAGGGTATGCTCACGCGTCACTATCCATCCTGCATCGTCCATGACTGACTCTTCTCTAGCCCTACTGAAATATTAAAGTTGGACGGTGACTATGCATTACATGACTAGTCAGCATTTTTTAAGCCGGGTCTGCTGGCACAGGAGGCTAATGCATTCACTGCAGAGATCTGTGTTTAATGTTATGTACATGGGTTCGAATCCTGGTCGGTCCGCTCAGCCTTCCATTCTTCTGAGGCTGATAAAATGGCCATCATTATGCTGGATAACAATAAGCACCCATTATCTTTTTGTAGCGCCAAGAGACGCCATTGGGGGTGGATATCCGTTACACAGAATGCGTTTGTTATGTTTATTATGACCACTGATTCTACACCAGCTTAGCTGGCTTGCGATCCACTGTGCCCCAGCCCTCCCTGACTTTCAGAGGTATGGGTGTCATAGAATGGTTAATTGTTAAACAGTTGGCTACTTCCCCAGCCCTTCCGGGTCTCTGATCCGTCTGGAATCTCCCAGTAGTCATGGAAAGCCACCAACCTTTAAACAATCGCCATCCCATCCAGGTCTACCCAGTCTCCGTATTATTAACAGAATGTAAATGCTTGCAAATTCAAGGCTCGGCAACTCAGCCTTTTATCCTTCCGACGTCGATAAAACAAGCACCACCTCGTTGGGACTGAATAATGACGTCAGTTGTCCAGCGCTTAAATGCTGTAAGCCAGTTATTTTTATATCACTAAGGTCAGGGCTTTAAGTGGGCCGGGTCTGTACGGGTCTGAGCACCAGCAGTTATTTTCAGGGGGCCTCGAAACGGGTCTCTATCGGGCTTTATTTTTGGGCCTCGCAGAGGTAGTCCGTTTTCTTTTTTTTTCTTGGACTGCAGTGAGAGCATGCACATCGATGTGCACGTGCTCATTTTGCTCACTACTGAGTAGTGGAGGTCAAGGCATGAGTCATGCCAGGTGAGCCGCGTTGTAGGAGGACTCTGTGGCATGTTTTGACGGGGTGGCGGCTTCGTTAAAACTCACCCCTGTGAAGCCGCGTTGCCTTCTGGGAGCAGTGCTTCTAGTACACTCAGCCTCACGTGAAGCCACCCTATACGGGAGTTGTCTGCCTGGGCATTTCCCGGGATGACGACACCGGTCTTGGGGTACTGGGGAGGGTGTATGGCGTTATCCATACATATCTGTCAACGACAAGATCCCTTTGGGCTCCTTTCTAAAGCATACAGGTTCATCCAATAAACACTCATGCACTATTCAAGTCCTCAACATTCATAAGAAACCAAAACCATAATATAAAAATGTATTGTATTTTATTGTATGTAATCCCGTCAGGATTCAAAATGTACACAATTTAAAAACCAAATTCATTTAAGAACATTAATGTTATCAAAAATAATCACATAGAATTAAAACATTTCCTAAAAGCACAATCTGAGAGACTGTGACACTTCTTGGAGACATAGAAACCTAGAAAATCAAGTTGGCACATCCAATTCTAATGTTAAACAATACTAAATCAGCACTTAGGGGCCCATTACGATGGCGGGCGGAAGCACTACCGCCGTGCTGGCGGATGCAAAAACCACCAGTTACCGCCAGCACGCAGCAGTCCACACGCCCGCCCAATTACGATGCGAAAAGCAGGCCAAACACCGCCGGCAAGCCAGCAACACCGTCCGCCATCAAAGTGCGCCCGCACACGTAGCGGCGCAGTACAACTGACACACACCGTCCGACGAAACACGTCCCACCCGGCGCATAAATTACGATGCCGCAAACAAACGGCTCCCACGGCAAAGAGACACCGCACGTGAAAGAGAGGCGGAAACACGGACGCAGAGCACGGACAACGAAGAAGCGGCACCCCGGGCATGAATCCAGCACTGCAGGCCCTTCCCATGCTTCTGCTGATGCACCACCAAGGACGCAACGTACCGCGGAGACGCAGGTAGGCACACACACAACAAGTGCACGCAAACAGCGCACACAGTGCAAGGGCGGATAAAGCGGACAACCCCCCACCAGCGCGTGCACACTACACATCCACCATTGCATCCACATATGACACACAGGCCAAATCCTAACATCGCGGAACACATGTGTACACACCACCTGGGACTAGGAACCAACCACCCCGTCACGGCCCCAAAGCGCCGATGACGCCGCCACACATGCGCACAACGCAGAGGCCAACCGCAGCGCCATGCATGCGTCGCACACAGACACAGGGACACAACCAAGCAGCACACACACCAGCCCCACCCCGAACGCACATGACACGTGACAGGCCGGCCACAGACATGTCCCCAACGCCCAATTCACGGACAACACCCAACACCACACAAACGACGCACACATGTCAGTGAAGTCACGCAACAGCAGGACACACCCCAGTGTAACAAACATGGCGAAGCACACAGCGGCGGCAACACCAACTAGGAGAAGCAGGGCTCCTTCGGGAAGAGGAACGCCAGTACCACACTGAAAAACCCATACCACCCTGCACATATGAACAAGACACATGAAACGGAACACCAAAGAACCCGGGGACCGACAACAGGTGGCCCAAGAATTACATCCACACACAAGGCCCAACGCAGAGCGGAAAGGCAGCCTGCCGCCCACACAAGGGAGAGCAGACAGCACTGAATGACCTTCCATTCCAACACCGAAACCACAGCCCTACGACAGAAGCCGGTGAATACAGCCATTGTCCAAGAATAGACCAACACAGGCATGCCGAGGAGACCGACCACACGGCAGATAGCGCATATCACAGAAGCACACAACGGACGGGGAAGAAAGAAGAAAACACTCCCCCATGTCGGCCACATGCAAGTTAATTGGAAGGAGTCACACAGCACCGACCTTGAACTGTCTGAGAAGCATGTGGGAAGAGGGCCCGTGTCCTCCAAACAAGCCAACAGAACACAAGTCCTGTCTCCCCACGACTACACAGAGCTCACAGCAACCCCGGAGCGTGCACATTGCAGACTGCACACACAGCCGGAGCACGCCACCTCTACGAACCGCTGCGAAATGGCAACCGCAACACACCTACCCAACTACGCCGAAGAGCTCAAGCTGTACCAAACCAGCACGATACATACATTGGGATGCGATCTCCTGTCCCTGCTGAACATAAGTTACCGACTGACTTACCGCATCACATTGTTCAGCTGCGTCATGCCCGTCTTCTACTGTCGGAGGTGTCCCTACCAGCATCCAGTCGAGATATGCCTCTCCAACCCGGCATGTCTGAAGGCGGACCTGCTACCACTACTCCTCCCTCTGGACGCACACGACAGGGCCTGCTCTGCCTATGGGGGCATGGCGTATGTGGCCAACATCGCACGCGCACTGAAATGGAACCACTGTGCCTCCACACGACGGATCATCGAGAACAGCTACATCGAATGTCACCCAGCATGCCCCATCATGGTCCTCCAAGGGACAACCTACGAACAACACCTTGACAGCCACCATCCGCTTCATTGGCTGGCAAACATGTACACCACCAATGACATGGAAGCCCTGCTGGACGGCATCGCATACCTGACAACCTGTAAATACGTCGGACCACAACGCAGGTTCCCCGAGTGACCTATGAAGTCCAACCCCGCACCCATGCTCAGCTTCCGCACGGACTGGCCAGTCACCACCACAACAGCCATACCAAACGACCGGCAACTGTAACCACACCATCAACGACATCGCCATGACATCGGATATGACCGGGACATGCACACTGTTCCCCATCACATCCAGGAACACCGCATGCATCGTGGGAGGCAGTGGCATGGGCTCTGTGCATCGCACCCACATGGACGGAACTGCACGAACAACCAGGACACGACATGGATCCAGCGCACATGGACACACACACCGCTCAGTGGACATGAATAGGTCGCCTGGAGTCTGTGGGTGCTGCACCCCTCCCACCCCCGCCCCGGGAATCCCATACCAGGACCTTTGCATGGACGACAAGTGCATACAACAACAACACGACCCCAGTGACTGTGACATGTCCAGTAACCACCACAGTGCAACAACAAGTGGCACGCCGCTGCATGCACGCAAGCACATGCCCTGATGTCATCTCACATGCACGCGTGCATGAGGAACAACCGCAGCAAACCTGTCACATGGAACTGAGATGGACTGTGCCCATGATGCCGAGCGGTCTGGTAGGCTACATGTATACCGTCTGTGTCAAAGTCCGCAGCTCCGCAGCTATACGTAAATGTACATTAGCACAGCCTTGGCCAAGCAGATGTAACCCCACACCCTATCCCATTTGTAATCATGCTCAGTATATCCTCAACATGTATTCCGCTGCCAGTAGTGTCCACTACACTGCATCACAGAGGACAGAAGACTCAATATAATGTTTGAAACCAGAACTGTCTCCGCTGACTCATTTCACAAGTACGAATGAGAGAGGATGAGAGTATGTGAAGTACACGGCAGTCGTGACATGACCATGTAGTCCACTGGTATTGGATGTCAACGCAAATGAGTAGCACTACTGTGGAAGACACACATGTGTCGTGTGAAGTCGTATGGACGCAGTGCTCAGGTGGGTGGGTGCGACGGGTAGATGCGCACATGCCAAGTTGGAGCACGCCGTGTTGGGAGGGCTCATGAACAGTACACCACCGCTTCCCTGGGCATTGTGAGAGGACACCTGTCGGGGGGAGTGAACACGTGTGTGCACAGCAGCCGGGCACACGTACAAAGCGGTACCAGGCACACCTCAGCCCACCCTCTGTGGACAAGCTGGATCCTGTTGTGCGCCCGCCATGCCCCTTGACAAGGCACACACAGCCCCAGTCGACCAGGTGTAACCCCAACATAGTCAATCCGCACAGGCGATACAGGGCACGGGATGGCAGTGGAGCATGGTGTGTGAGAGGTCTCCTCGCGCTCCTCCTGGTCATATCACGCAGGCAATAGAACCTCAACGTCCAGCATGGCAAAAAGTCAAATGGAAGTGTAGGGGGACGCACCACAGCACGAGCAGCACTGACGTCACGGGTGGTGGCTCGCACCATCCCATCCATTGCCCATCATACCAACCACGCCACATGCCATTGCGACTAAGTGCAAGCGCGTGCGCCACCACCCCTGAGCCCTCCCCAGAGAGGCCAAAGAGTGAATGTGTGGGCCATCAGCCACAGACGGACGCGGCATGGCCGCAAGGGCAGCCACAGCCACTGGGTGTCGCAGGTGGCGGATCCGGAAGGCGAAGACTGTGATGCATAGTCCATGCAGGCCGGGTCTCCATTTGGGGCACCACGCAGGTGGACGGCGTCCCGCCACACATCATACCCTGAGACAGCCCACTCGTGCAACTGGACCCACACATACACTCCTTGCCCTCTCTGGTGCGAGCTTGGGGCTGCCTGTGCAAGCGCTAGCCTCGCAGGTGAGCATGCATATTGGGGGGCGAGGGGAGGACATGAGGGCTGGGGCGAAGATGACTGTATCACTGTCAGTTAGTACAAGGGATGACCCAGATGTGGAAAGGAAGAGACGTGTCCCGTGTGTACTGCAACTAGTCGCCAATCCAACTACCCCCCCATGTCCGGAATGTAAGCCCGCACCTAGGCCCGCCCATCTGCCACATCGAACATACCACCAGCACGACTACCTTCCCATTCGAAACACTGACTGGGGGTGGCGACCAGTGAACAATCATGTGTAGCCTACCCACGCGTACATGTGGGCCCTCCATGATCCATGTCACCTGCGGCAAAGACATGACATGCGCAATGAGGGAAGTGAGGAGAGCTGTCCGCCCCACGCGCAGAAGGTGCATCAGCTCCACAGACCCAGCAGCGAGTCCAGCAGGGGTCACATGTGCAGGGGCAGCTGTGCCTGGTGTGAAGGCACATGCATATAGACAGCACATCGACCAATGTGTAGTCTGCCCACATCCACAGTCCATCATCATGCGGACATAGGAATTGAACACAGGGCAACACATCTTAGCTGGTGCACCCACCGTGACCAACAATGCGCAATCATCGACGTACCCGCCCTGTGCATGGCCCCCACCCAACGGAGGCACATCCAGTGCCACCATCCCACACACACAAGCCTTCCACGGAACATGCTGTGTCCAATGGTCAGTACAGAGTCAGCGCCCATCTGGTGGATCCTGAACAGGAGACACATGCACACACATGCCAGCTCCCACTATGTACGACTGCCACCTGGCACGTGCAATGTAACCTCTCACCTGTGACGTGTGACTGCAAGCACACAGCCGTCTTGGCATGGGGCTGTCAATGTGGACACCAGTCAATGTTTCGGGAGCTGTGATCCGTACAGTGCTGTACATAGGGTGCAGTGCTGACACCTACTACTGTCTCATATCCCCTCGTGCCACAGGTCCCACTTGTATTGGCCGCTCAGCCCGTGCCCACATCGTCGTCGTCGTGTGCCATACTCATCCAGCCTCGGAAGCAGTACCATGCTCAGCAGACACTCATGTTGCCGTGGCGTTGCCGCTTGACGAATATGCAGTCAGTCCCCATCAGCACGCCCCGCAAGTCATTGGGGCCTAGATCCCCATGTGCATGCACATGGCAGTGGTATGTCTCACTTGCCATTGCCATTGTTGGGAGACCTGTGTAAGTGTATTGTGGCCGTGCCGTCCCAGCTTGACAGCTGGGCTGTGGCCCATGTGCTTGCTCAGTCATGTCAGTGATGTGTATGCGAAATTGCTATGTGCCGTGTTGCTTTGACATGTGTCCTCTGCCATTTAACCCAGGCGGAGACCGAACATTGACCGCCCATACCAATTGCTGGCGGACATGGACGATACAGAGGTAATCAGGAAGTTTCGGCTGGACAGGCCAACTCTGCATCGACTGTGTGCCATGTTAGAGCCCCATCTCCGTCCCCGCAGGGTGTATCCGACTGCTGTCACCCCCACGGCTAAGGTGATGGCCGCCATGCATTTCTTCGCCACTGGGTCATTCCAGCACACAGTGGGCAGTGGAGGAGGGATGTCCCAGCCCATGTTCAGCAAGGTGCTGAGGGATGTACTGGCAGCCATGATGCTGTACCGGAACAGGTACATCCGCTTCCCCAGGGCTCGTGAATTGGCGGCAGTGAAGGGTGCATTCTATGCCCTTGGCAGAATCCCACACGTCGTGGGAGCCATTGACTGCACTCATGTTGGCCTTGTTCCACCACAGGCCACTGAGCACCTGTACCGCAACAGGAAGCACACGCACTCCCTGAATGTGCAAGTGGTGTGCCTTGCGGACATGGTGATCACCCACGTGTGTGCAAAGTTTCCAGGCTCGGCCCATGACGCACACATAATGCGCAACAGCATCTTGCCACGACTGATGGCCAATCTGCAACAGGATCGTGGCTGTATTGTCGGTGAGTATGTGGAGTGGTGTAGCGTGCTGGTTGTGCGATGCTGTCCCCTGTCCAGTTGGAATAGCAACGGTTCTCTGTGTCCCTCACACCCAGGTGACTCTGCGTATCCGAATGGGGCATGGCTGCTCAGTCCATTGAGGAATCCTCGCACCCCAGCAGACGATCGATACAATGAGGCACATGGGAGGACCAGACGTGTGGTCGAGCGTACCTTTGGCCTCCTCAAGTCCAGGTTCAGGTGCCTGGACCGCACCGAGGGTGCACTGGCGTACTCCCCACAGAAGGTGTGCCAGATAGTGGTGGCGTGCTGCATGCTGCACAATCTGGCCATTCGGAAGCAGATCCCCCTCATTGTGGATGACGGAGATCAACCAGGGCCCCAGCCCGCAGACCAGGACAGCTCGAGTGAGGTGGACAGCGGAGAGGAGGAAGCTGGGAATGTGCGCCAGCAGCTCATCGCCCGCTACTTCACTTGACGGTGAGTGTCCATGTACGACGGATGATGTGTCTGTATCTATGCAGGTGTGTGTGTGCTGTGTCAGGGTGGCCGTATGTTCACTGCGTGCAGTGTGTCAACGCTCCATGGCCAGGGTAGTATGCCACTGTTGGTGACTGTGGCATTGTGCCCTATTGCTCTGTGCGATGTGTGTACATTGCTTGTAGTTGTTGACATGTACTGTGTGATGGGTGTGTGACACACTCATTGAATGTGCTCCTGTTCTGTCTCCCACCCCTAGGTCCCTACAGGCCCTCCGGATTCCATTTCCATGCCACGCATCAGGTGCCTTTCCGCCCAAGGTGGCCGTTGTATTCCGTACAATAAAGACACAGGGCACAAACAGCAGTTAGTGAAAAAGGTGCATTTATTCCAAACTGTGACATGTGATTGTGTGTAAGGTGATGACAAAAGTGGTGCGTGCAGTGACAATGAGCTGTCGGTCATGGCTGCGTGATGATCAGGGTGTACCCACTGGTTCTATGTCCATAGTCCAACACACACATGCCATCCAGATGGCTGTGTGGAGTGGGATCGTAGAGCAAGTCAATGCAGTGGCTGGTCAAGGAAGGCTGGCGGAAGGCTGGCTGGCTGCCTCACTTGCGACTGGAGCGTGCGAAGTCCTCCCGGGAGATCTGTTTCCTCTTCGGACGGCCCCTTCCACGTTTGGGAGGGGGGTGTGTGGTGGCGACCTGCTGGTGGTGGGTGAGGTGTGCTCACTGGCTGTGGACGCAGGGGAAGTGGACACTGCTGCCCGACCCTGCGCCCTAGCAGGTGGTGGCGGAGGTGGTGTTGCTGGCCTTGCCTGTGACCCCACCGCCACCACCAGCTGGCCCATGAGGTCCACGAGTTGGTCCATACGGGACACGAATTGGCCCATATGGGCGTCCATGGACCTCAGCACCCCCAGCACCTCCCGCGTGTCAGTAGCAGACCTGGCCCATTGTCCTTGGGCCTCTTCATAGGCCCCAAGGACTCTGTCCATTTGAGGCAGGGCATGGCTCCCAGGGGAGGCTGGCGTTTCCCTGACCCTGCTCCTCCTACCAGTCCTGCTGCCACCGGCCTGCCCACTAGCCACATTGCTCACCACGGTCCTCGCTGTGGCTCCCAGGGTGGATCCAGTCGGCCGGGCCACCACCTGCGCTGGGGCTGGTGCCAGCGAAGACGTGGTGGTGGTGGAGGCGGTGGTGGTCGGTGCGGCGATGGTGGCGGTTGCGGCAGTGGTAGTGGCCGCAATGACCGTGGGTGTGGCCGCAACGACAGTGGCAGCAGGGGACTGGGACTGTTCAGCATCCCTGGATGATGGGTTGGTGGGTAGGAGGGGTCCTGGGGAGCGGCTGGGCCCTGCCACGCCA